>CM060561.1:127940800-129140800 GCA_030625065.1 Alectoris magna | reverse complement strand
GATACCAGCAGCAGAGCAGAGCTCAGGATGTGGTAAGAACTGGTCAGTGCAGTACAGGGCATAATTGATTTTCCAACAGCTCTTTAGAAATTCACCCAGAGTCATAACAACAAAACATCAACCTTAGATTCCCCTTTTCTCCTGTAAACAGGACTGGAGTGGGCCCTCTTTTATTATCGCTGTAAAGACCAAATATGAAGCAATCCTTACAGCAAGGCTGGGGAGGGGTGGGAACATTTTAGATCTGAGTAGGAGAAATAAAAGGCAATCAAATCAAGTGCATGGCAAGAATGCAAACAACATCTGTCTTCTGATGCACTCTCCTGGTCATGAAGGTTTACAATAATTTTTTCCCAGCAAATGCAATCTGCCTATCACTGATCAGAAGGAACAGAAAATCATCCTTGAAGTTGCAAAACTACTCCAGGAATCTTGTAGCCTCTGAAGAAATTTTACATTTTTGAAGTATGTCTGCAATAGCTCTTGGCCCTTCAGACCATTTATCTTTTTTTTCTTAGCTTTTAAAATTTTAATAGCTTTTAGGAAAAGTTAGGTCAGCGTAGGAAAAGCTGAAAAAACACATTGAAACTGACAGTGAAGTCTCAGAGGAGACCCAGGCTTGGAGGTGGATTTCTTCATTTTTAGGCACAGAAGAGACACTGGGAGATATCCCAGGTGCCTGCTGAGACTTCCAAGCATGTTATGGCTGTGTTGCAACAAACACTCCCATGTCAGCTAACCTGCAAACAGACAACATTATTTTTAAAGATTCAGCACCGTGGCATTCCCTACCACATGCCCTGGTATATCAGAAAAGGCAGAGCATGGGTGAACACAAGCATCAACACAGGCAGCAGGACAAGAAACCTGTGATGTGACTCAGTAAACCAGAACAAACTTTTCCTGCAGAGAAGGACAAAGAGTGAATTTTTTCAGTGCTTAAAAGAAGGAGAGATTTGTTTTTCTAGAGAAGAACATGGAACTGTGACAGCACTGTCCTCCAAGTTTAACTGGCCCAAGTGTAAATGCAAGGTGGCTGGGCTCTAAGGGTTTAAGCAGTAAAGAAGGCTGCAGGGTGTTATGTTAACTACCAATGACAGAGATAAAGAAATAGAGGGTATGGATAGGAGGCTCTAGAGGAGAAATCAAACCTTTAAACACACAGGTGTTACCACAGGAATGAGAAGAAGGTTGATTAGTAAAATGGATGGATTGGAAATAAGGCTCAGCTGCTGTAGATGAGAAGTTGTGACCCCAGCAGATAACAAGGCTGATGATTTTACAGTGATATTCTTTTTCACAACGACCAATTGATTCATTGGTCATACAAAGCTTGAGGAACAGCATTTCCCTAGTAATTAGATAATGACAGGAAAAAATATCTCTGCAGCTGTGACAGGATTATTGAGTTATTTGTGAATCCCTCTCATTCTTACAAGAAGGGCTGTGTTCACTTCGCTGACTTTGAGAGAGGGAAGGAGGTGGTGAAGACATAAGACTTGAATTTGTTCCAATGCCTGCTAAAAGCTTCTGGCTTAGCTGCTGTTTCAGAGTAACTGGTTTATTATTTGCTAACACTGTAGAACATCTTCCACTGGCATAGTACAGACTGTGCTATCCAAAGGTATTATAAAGATAGCTTTTTCAAACCAGTAAAAAGGTAGATCTTTCACGGAAACCTTCCTCCTATGGCTAACCCAGGAGACTTGAGGAGTGGTTTTTAAGTGGGATTTTTTTTTCTTTTTCTGAGTCTCAATGTAAGGATTTTCATGCAGAAAGAAGCCTTGATGTCTCATTTTTTGGTTCCTATTTTGAAAACAAAAGGAAGAAGAAAAGAAGATTGAAATACCGGTCATCTGTAGCAAAGGGACTTGTGTTACTGTCTCTACCCTCCTACTCCTGTGCTGAGTGCCTTTTAAAGTCCAAGAACAAGTAGGACTTGGAAGATTCTACAGATTACTCTCCATCTTCTCCACTTCATCATTTCCTTCTTATGCAGGTATCAAAAATATGAGACTGTGACACTGCTAGCATTATCCACATATCTCATGACAACTTTGGGGTCTGTTGCTGTCCCACATTACAGGCATTCCATGAAAACTTCAGGGGATTCAGGTACCAACTAGTGAGGTGCTCTTATTAGTGAGGGACTGGTGGCCGGGGAAGGGGCTGGCAGAGGCCAAGCTCCCCAGCTGGGGGTGATGAGAGTATGTTCTGCTCGATTTTGGGGAAAGGGTTTTAGTCTCCGCCCCCACTCCTCTAATGCCCATATATACACAAAAAGGCAGTCAGTCCTGTGGTGCCTATTACACATTATTTCACTAAGCATCCAGCCAAGTCTTTGTTTGGTAATTTAGTAAAACAAAGACCAAGAATTTGACCCTCCAGCCATTTCAAGTTAACAACAATACATGAAACCACTGGGTTTCCAATGCTTTGACTCACTGCAATGTCTCCAAGAGCAAACCTTCTTGCAAAAACATGTTATAGACCCTTCAACGTCACCACTCTCTGCCTCAGTCCTTGCATTCTTGCTGTGTTTCCAGCTGAAATCCCCCAGTATTCCCACGCAGCAGCAGCTCCCCAGCTCTGCCACCAGCTGTTGCCTGGCACCATGACGTGATGAGGCCCCAGCTGGACACCATAGGTCTCTTGAGGGCTAATTTCACACCATGGCTGCTTCCTCCTTCCTCCAAGGGAAGCCTGGGCAGAATCCAGCCATGTCTGGGAGCAGATACAGCAATAGCATAATCTCTGCAGGGCTGCTGAGGTGTTACGCAAGAAGTAAGGTCTGAACAGGCATCTTCCAGATAGCTCATACCCTGTTGACCTCACACACACAACCCTGCCTTCTCATCTATAACAACATTTCTCTGGTCTTCTCTTTTTGTTCCATTTAATGTCTCTTGCCCTGTTTTTCCTCCAAGTTCATCCCTTATATCTCAGAACAACATGCTGGTTTGTTCCTTGCAAACTGCCCCTCAAAATAACACCTCCTGGCACCCTGTCATAGCTGAGCTCTGTTCCTCTCAGCTGCTAAGACAGCCTGGTCTCTGGTGCTACCTGCGTAATGTGTGCCCTGGAGCTTTATTAGCAGCTTCTCCGCCATCACTCCAGGCCCTGCAACTTCCTCTGCAGTGGCCACTTGTCAGTGTACATGGAGGAAAAGGAGAAGGAATGGCTTTGTGCTTGGGTTTGAGGCAGAACTTGAGCAAACACTGTCTGCCCATCAACTTCACTGCTAACTTCATGTAGTATTGGGCAAAGCACTTCATACCTTGTGTCTTCATGAGGGGTAGGGAACACCAAAGAACTGCATGGATAACAACCGCTTCTACCGGAAACCAGGTCCCACCTGGTAGAAAAGGGTGAAATAAATCAAAAGCAAACTAATAAAGAAAGTAGTTAAGTGTCTTCTGATTTAAAGAAGGTGAAATAAATCAAAAGCAAACTAATAAAGAAAGTAGTTAAGTGTCTTCTGATTTAATCTATTTATTCATGTCAGGCCAGCCGAGAAAGTCTGCTTATTCGTTACTGTTAATCCAGACACATACAAAGCTAATGAAATGTCATACAAATAATAGTTTTCCAAGCTGTTGTGTAGAACAATTCAGGTGGGGAGAAGTATCAAATACTTCTCTTTTCATCTTTGTATCCATGGATATCCAAGGGATCAGTCTTGTTTTTCTTTTGAACATAGAATTATGTAGAAGCTACATGTGATTTCTAGAGCTTCTTAACAAAATACTTGCTGGCTTTCAGCAGCAAGTTAGAAATGCATAGCCTCTCCTTGCCTTACTCTGCTCTGTGCTAGAGTATTGCCTCTGTCTTCAGCTGAAGGATGCTGAATGCAGTACAGATACGCAAACAGCCATGAATCAGATCATCACAGAGGTTTTACAAGAAGGTAAATATGGCCCCTGACAACATCTTGCTGGGTTGCTGACTCAATCAAGTGGTGGTTGACAGTGAAGTGATCAGGGCTTTCAATCCTTGGGTGCCCTCTGAAATATCAGAACTGCTTTAAGCTGAGTGCCCAGAAATGTGATAACTCTTACAAATGTTGGCTCACAGATGGCCTTTTATTAAAGCTAGCAGGAGTGCTTCATGCATCCAAAGCCTCTGTGAAACCACTATGAGTACAAGAGGGTGGCAGTAGAGCCTCTGTGCTAATGATAATTGTTGGGGCTGGCTTGTCATAGATGCCAAGATAGCCTATAAGACTTCCGTGAAACTGTCTTTTCTTCCTGGTATGTTGACAATGATTTTTACAGCTTAAAGACTCTGGAAACCGATAGGAAAATCAATCCTTACTTTGCCTTCCACGTTCTGAATTTTTACTCCCTTAAGTGGCAGGCATCAGTACACATATACAACACAAATATTGGTGGTCGAAGTAGAAATTAAGCATATTTCTGATCTACTCTCTTGAACTGTTCCATCTAAGTGTCCAGAGCTTCTACTATTGTGGGGGGAAATGCAGGATTTGAGTGTTGGGTGTGCCTCTACTATGTGCTAGGCACTGAGCAAAGCCATGGCACAGAAAGCCTGCACTTTAAATGTAAAATACGGAGCAGCAGATGGATGTAATAAAGCAGAAGCACGCGGAAACAATGACACGATTATGAACAGTATAATACGCAATGGTTATAGCACACCAAAGCAATATGCAAGCTTCCTATTATGGATGCCTAAATTGGTCATTTTAATACCTAAATAGCAGTCATCTGGCCCAGCAAGGCAATACAGAGCATCTCTCCCTGTCACTCCAATGCCTTATACAGCCAGTGGAAGTGTCAGTCATGGGACAGCAGCTCCCTTGTGCCCCTGAGAAATAAATGGTTATTCAGATCCGAATACAGCCAAGTATCCACTTTCTCTGCTCAGTGCCTGAGTGCTACAGCCAAGAGGCTGTTCAACACGCAGCGTCCCTTTCTCTGTTGTCCTTTCTTGAGCTGCACCAGTTGCAAAACCTCTGCAGTGAAGTCTGCTCAGGCTGAGCCAACTCCAAGCGTGTGCAGCGAAGCGTGAGCACGTAGGGAGAACTGCAGTGCAAAAAGTACAGCTAAGGCTCAGTTCCTCCAGGGTCCTGGCAGCCCCAACCAATACATGGTACCAATTGCACTCTTGAACTAAGGCTCCTAAATTTCTCTTTAGTCAACCCTAGTTTTTGTTAATAGTTGGGTCTAAAAGTGGTCCCTTGGCAATAACAAATGAACTTACGGGAGCTTGGAATTCCAACTATTTAATTTGAGATTCCCAGTGAATGTCTTGGAAAGTTTACAGCCTTGCCATATTCTGCTAATGATTTAAGAGTTTAACTTGTCAGATGCTCCAATGTTTGTCATTTTAAATTTTCTTGCCTGAATACAGTGGCCAAAATATTTGCTGTCTGATTGCTCAAAACAAGCACCTGAAGATGTATGTTTTTACACCTACACCACTAGCTTGCTCTGCCACTCTGAGCCCTGCATCTCTGAAAGTCAGGCACTTTAGATACCTACGTATGGTTTCAGGGACCTAACTTTTGGCAGTCAAATTCATGTTTGTGATATTATCACATGTTTCTAATAAGAATCTAAACATAAACCAGACCAATCGAAAAAAAAAAAAAAACAAAAAAAAAAAGACAAGGGGGATTAAAAGAAAGAAAAACAATACTCTGTAGGATATCTATGTGTTGACATAAAATATGCATCTGTATATGCAGGTACTTTTTTCCAAAGATGAATTATTGAATCAGTTGTTCAGAGTGTCCTTGGAAGATAACTTCTGTACCTGACACCCACCAAGCCAGCAGGCTCCACACCAGTGTGCTGTGTGGTAGTGATGCAGGCATCCATCGCACCTCAGCAGGAAGCCTTCACTCACTCCCAAGCTGTTACTTCTATTTCTGGCCTTCTTGAAAATAAAGCTTGGTGTCGGTGCCTGAAGGTTTTTATGTTTTCTGTTCTGCCGTTATCTTAGTAGCAACTATTCCAGGACAAGAGGATTAAGCTTAGTGTGTCCACATCTTGTAAGCCTGCTTTGGGACTCGTTTACCAGAAGGGTGAAGGAACATCAAGTGCAGGCAGAAAGGTCTGGGCAAACAGAAAGGGTAAGAAAAAGCCAACAGTATGATGCCACGTTTGTGTTTGTGTTGTGCTTTACTTCTGTGTTTGGAGGAAATAAACCCACAGTTTTTCCTCCATTAATGGGGTAAACCGCATAAGCATTTATCAGCGGGTATCATGGTGAAGTCATAAAACATCATGACTGTTTTGAGATTGTTGCTTCAGTTTCTGTCTGGTGGACTAAAGCACTCCTGGAAAGGTCTTCTGGGGACTATGGCCATCATTGCTGTTGGGTCTTTGGGAATGACATTGCCAAGAGCACATGGCAGACTTGTCCCCGCTCTTCGCTGTAGGTGGAAGAATGAAGTTGAGGTTTAGGTTAAAAAAAGCACACCTCAGCTCTTCAGCTGTCACCATCACGCTGCTACACACCACAAGGCCTAGGCAGAGGCTTAGCTGCAGTCACCCTCCAGCCTCAAAAAGCAGGAAACATTGCTGTCCTCCACACAAAGACTATAAGAAGAGTACATGTCAACCACCACAGTGCCTAAGCCCAAACCTTAGCTTAAATCGAGCATGTTCACCACACTGCTCTCAGAAGAACACTTACTTAAGTAAGTGTGGAAGTGGAGGGTTGTTCTCCTCTAGAGAGCATTGGCAGAGAGCATGAGAGCTGCGTATCTGCCCCAGGTTTGCACAAATGTCTGCTGCGATCAGCCCCCCAGCACCTTCAGCTCTGATCAGCCCCAGATCCCACAGCCGGGCTACAGAGAACCACACAGCCCATAAATGGAGGAGCTCAGGCTGTAAATGGAGGCTCAGATTTCTTTCCCTGCGTGTGCACAAACACACACATACACCTCTCCCAAGTACTGTTAGGCAAGAAATGAATTTCACCTAGACAGAGGCATCTGAAAGGGTTTAGCACTTCAGGGCTTTGTGTGTGACTAAGCTCAGTGGCTGTAGTCGGATGTTGTACAAAGCCTTCTTCATTCTTTACATTCAGTACTTCTCAGTTCAGTCTACACCCACCAAAAATCTTTCCCATGTTTTTCTTCTTACAAGGAAAATAAACTCGTAAAGAGGGAGAAGTGAAGGGTTACATCTGGAGGGAGTTATGGCTGTGCTCAAAGGAACAACTGGAAGTGTGCAATGCGGAAGTTCCTTCCACGCAGCCATTTTGCTTCTCTTTTGGGGAACACAGATACATGTTGCTTCTGTTTGTAGAACGCAGGCCCAGTGCAAATTCAGTGGGGGAATGCAACAGCATCCCTGAGAACATGGTGGTGATTTATGTTGGTGATACCCATATGGCCTCAGGTCAGGAGCACCTTAGCAAGAGAAACTTTACCTCACGAAGCCACAGCCTTGACTGTAGCAACAAATATTATCATTGTCTAATTTTGATACTTTTTGGTGTCTGCAGATCCCACTGAACTCATCTGCATCAAGGTGTTTGTAAGAGAAAGAAACCACCTGTGTGTACAGTGACATGGGGATCAGCAAGCAGTACTGCATCCACTACAGACCCACAGCCTCTTTCACCTGTAATAACTATTGGTTGGAGGGCAACATCAACCGCCTTCAAGCTCACCCCTGAATTTTGAACGCCATATGGGATGAAGAAGAGGAAAGTGTTTTTCTCTGCTGTAAATTAGTGGTGTGGAGATGGGGAGTCTAAGTATTGCAACTCCAGCATGTCTGATGTATCTGTCTGACTTTCCAAGAGCTGGAGCTTTTTTAGTTTATGAATGTGAATGATACACAGTTCAAAACCACTCTCTGATGTTTTCTCAAGCTGATGTAGTTTGTCATTAAACAATTATTAAACAAAAGCTTGATTTCTGATCCTGAAATTCAAGTGTTTATCTGCATCTGTTCTTATTTTTGAACCCCTCTTGAAAAGGAAGAAACTTGCCAAACACTTCACTGCTTAAAACCAACCCAGCTTCTGTAAAGGAGGGTCAATATTTGAAGCCCTTAATATTTATCTGTGCAAAAGTCACAAAGGCGTTTTAAAATGATGTGGTATCTGTAAAACCATTATCATTAAGCACTGATTTTTTTTTTTTTACACACAGCCTTACAGTTTTGAGACATCTATAAACAAACTACTTTGGGAATAATGAAAGCCAGAGAAGAGAAAAAATAATCTATGAGGCAACAACATTGTCAGTGATAGGTATTTGTTTTTCCATCCATAATGCCTGTACTACTTCTAATATACAATATCCTGCATACTGTTCTTGCTTTGCTTTTCCCAAAAGCGTGCCAGACTCAGGACAAAGTTCTGTGAAGAAATATTGTACTTTGTTTGTAAAAATGCTATTGATTGGAGAACAGAAACTACCCTTCCCCTTTGTGGATCTTCTGTTTTTTGTCTGAGAAATTCTAGCTTCTATTAGCAATGACTTTTTCTATTCTTTCTAAATTGCCAAACATCAGGGGGGGTGGGGGGGGAAGTATTTTAAAGTGAAAGTATTGATTAAACAAAGAATTTGCTATTCCCTTCAGTGCTGAGTGTATTTTTGGAAATAATTTTGAGCAGAATAGCTACCAGTATTTGAAAGGAACATCTGTAGTTCATCTAGCAACTGCTTTTGAAACACTCCCATGTGTGTCTGTCTTGTTCCTGATCCATCTCCAGTAACTATTTCTGATAGTTACATGTGTCATCAGAAGGGATATGGATGAGCAACAGTTGTTTAAAAATTGTGAAAAGCACTGTACAAAAGGTAGGACAGAAACAAAGAAGTCTCTTTACCTGCTCTTGTAACAAAACCACCGCTTCCAACAAGACAGGTATGAAAGCAACAACCCGGCAGTCCATTACCATGAAACAAAAGACTGTAGTGGACCTCCCACAGCTCTGGCCATTTGTCATGGTTGAGTGTGTAGCTGCATCACCTGAGCCCTAACTATGTAGGAATTAGTTACATACTACATTAAATTCATCAGTTAGCTGCAATCTTGAAAGTTTCATTTACAGTCCAAATTTCTTCAACTTCAGCACACAATTGCTACATATTCTCACACCTCTCTGTTAGAAAGAGAAGTGTGTTATTGTAGTGGAAACGCTAAGTAACAGCTTGAACCAGCAACTGAGCACCTGGTGGGAAAGCAGGGCCAACCCACAGGAGCTCAGGTGTATGCAATGCATCTGAGTGACTGGAAGGTGTGCAGCCAGGATCGATCCCTTCCCACAACTCATGTAAGGGTTGGCAGTGGAGGTAAGGCTGTCTTGCTGGAGATCCCTGGGTGCCTGAGGCCTTCCGAAGGTAAGCAGAGTCTTTCCTTTGTTCCATGTCTAAGGTTGTTGCGTTTGAACAAGTCCTCGCTTGTTGCTGTCTGGGACTGGGACTCTGCTACCACTGCTGTGCTTTCCATCATGTTACAGTTATCAACGTGTTATATTGATATCATTTTTATTTTTATTAGAATATCCTAATGCTATAGTAATGTTTGTTTCATATTAGTTTATTGATTAAAAAAATCATTAAAAATCACATGAGGAAAAACTAGATTACTCCTTGAAACATAGGTGTTTATTGTTGACATTCAGTTGCTAATTTTCTTCTGCTTCCAAACTATATTTTGATACACATTGTTTGTTTGGCTCTAACCCACAAGTTCACACAAAATCCATGAATGTGGGCCATACTGACTCCGACTGAAACCAGCCTGCAGTTGAAGTATTCTACAATAACAGATGCTTTAAAGAAGTCTGCCTTCCATCGGTACTGTAACTTTTATCAAATAAATTTACAGAATCACAGAATTATCGAGGTTGGAAAAGACCTAGAAGATCATCCAGTCCAACCATTACCAATACTTCCCAGCTAAATCATACCCCTCAACGCAACATCCAAACGTCCAAACGTTTTAGATTGAATGATAAGCAATGAAATTAGATTCATTACTTAAAATACAGATAGACTCAAACATGTTTCCAATCAATGCATTCTGACAATGGTAAAAATAAAGAACTAAAATGTTTCTTCCACTGTAGCGTTGCCATTACCCTTTAATAGCAGGCTCAGCAGTCAGAGCCACCAGCCCTGCAGAGCATGGATCTTCTCAGGAAGCTATAGGACATACTCCAGATGGAAGTGTGTCACAGCAGTCTCCATTTGAGGGATTAACTACCTCTAGCAGTTAAGGTAGGATCTATTCTTGCCTTACTTACCTGATATCCAGCAAGGAAGGGATAAAGTCAATCAGGTTTTACCCGCTGTAAGAAAAATGTATAACCACTGCCAGCAACAGTCTTAGTCCCAGAGCCAGAGGAAACCCTCTCTTCTCTGGTACAGAACAGGTTCCTGTGCTCAGGTCAGCTGCATCTGGCACCTGTCTGTGTAAGTGGTGGGGAGCAGGAGGAGGATTGTGTCCTTGTGGAGATCTCCTCCAGGTGAGGAGGGTGGCAGCTGTGTGGTCTCCTAATGATGGAAGAGGAAAGGGAAATTAAAATTTGGATGTTAATGAGCAGCATAGCTTGCCCTATTTGTGGCTTCCTCTTGTCAGAAATACACAACATGTAGTAGGAGACGTGATGTCTGTGTGACACGTTGTAAATATGTGAAGAGTTATAACTATGCATGCAGATATACTGAAATTTAAAATGGGTGCAACTGTACTTAAACAGTTTGGCTTTTACTCCTAAAATGTAAAGTAGCCAAAGAAAGGTTTGCTGTGACAAGAATAAAATAAATCTTTCATGTAGCATGGGTTTGAGGGGGAGATGAGGAGGGCTTGTTACATAATCATGCATGAAGAGTCTTGATTTGGCATGGCTTTCGTTGTTCTTAGAAAAATGTTTCTTATCAAAATGGTTAAGATACTTCATTTGTTTTTAGGTTTTCTTTCTTAAAGGAAACATGTAAAAATGGTGTTTGTATCTGGGATTTTTACACTTCACCTTTTCAGACACAAAGCTGGAAGAGAAACTTCTCTCTTATGAATCAGAGCACTTGCTTCATCTCTTCTCTCTTGTCCAATCATCCAGATTAATTCTGGATTGAGAACGTAATTTCAAGCCTTTATTATGCTTCCTTGGGACAGAGAACATTTAATATTTTTAAAGGGAAATCTCCATAAAAAATACTTTGGTTTTGATGAAGTGAATACACAGCTGAATTGCTGGGAGCCCTTTTTACCTGGATGGCCTGCAACTTGCCAGCCTCGTGGGATGGCCACAGCACTGGGGCACGCAGCCGGGACAGCAGTGGGATGTCTGTGGGATGGTTTCTCAGGTTTTATGCACACTGACAGCAGGTTGGCTGCCTGCAAAGCCTTTGCAGATCCTGTCAGTCCCCTCTGCCTGTGGCTCAGGACATGTAGCAGTTAAGGAACAGGCCCACCAGCTGCAAGGGGCACCTTGGCTTCAGCCCTCCCTGCCCCAGCAGCCCATGGCACAGCCACTCTTCCTGCTTCGCTCCCACCTCCAAGCATTACACCAATAGCGCTGTCAAATGTGTTGAGGGGAGTGAGATTAGATAAGGAATAAGGAAGAGGGAGGAGGCACTCTTTCTGCTGATATGTCATCACTGGAACATCTGTATTATGTCTGGGTGTGCTCATGATTGCTTCTTTGAAACCCCACTGCAAGACAACTGGAGCTGATAAATCATAAGAATTTTCTGTTTTTAAGATCCCAAATGCAATGGGAGAAGAAAAGGGGGTGGAGAAAGAGGAAAAGAATGGACACTTACCTTAAATCTGCTGAGCACTGACACAAAAGCCTAGCTTGAGGATGATAGTTAAGTACTACAAAACACAAAAAGAGCAGGTGTTTGTTTGTTTTTTTAGTTTTTCTTGGAATCCCACTCATACTCAAGGCATTCTTCATGATTCTCTTCTGTGGAGGAAAAAAAAGATTTTAAGTGGAGCCTAGTTTTCAGGAGCTGTGTATATATGTTCTTGACTGATGAACCCTTTCATATGCATGTGATCCAATAGAAAGTCATTTTAAAAAATCAAACCATAAATTATAGGATGAATTTGTAGCAAAGGTTAGGGAAAAGTCAGAATGGTTTGCTAAAGTTTATTTCCTCCCTCTCTATGATATACTGGATGAGAAGACAGTATACAGCAGGGGCTTTCCCAGTTGTTTGTACACACTCTTCTACACCCTGACACAGAGGTAGGAAGTGGACAAGTATTGTTTATAAAACTAAAGCTGGATAAATTATCTCTACAGAGCCTCTGCAGCAGAGGATTTGCTTTGCGTACTTTTATACCTCAGTGAATTTCAGTGGGAGCTGCAATTTTACTTACGCTACATAGGCTACTTGAGAGCCTTTGACCCAATCTATTTGCAACAGCTGATCTCCCCTCTAAATGGAGTGAGACACTCACTGCTCTGGCTGGTGCTAAGAGCTGGTGCACTTCTGCCTTGTGAAAGCAAAAGAAAATCTGAAGAGAACTGCTGTGATTTCCCTTTGGATACAAAATGTGTTTGAGCAGAATACAGTTGAAATAAATGACGTGGGGCATTCTAGTGGAAAAACTTCTGACATCAGGTTATGCTCACACAAATCATTTGCTACCAAAGTGACTCCTGGAGGCTGAAATGGCCTGACCGCAACATAGGAAGAGGATGGAGGAAGAATGGCCTTTCACTCACTCACAGAAATCACCAAGGCCAGAAAGAGTTGGCTGAAGATCTTCCTGGCCAAGTACCAGACCTGATTAGGGATTCTCAAACACTTCTTGTGCAGGGGCTGAAGGTTGTGAATAAGTGAGAGGACTGCCCAGAAGAGAAGGCAATCAGAGGATGAAGAGCAGCTCTGAAGATGATGTTTGCCAGTGGTCTGTAACACCACTCTGCAGCTCCTTGCCTTTTTCAGTAGTCAGAAGTGAATAAATAAATAAAAACAAATTTTAAAGTTGGAAATAAATAAATAAAAACAGAACAAACAACAACAGGAAAAAAAAAAAAAAACCATGATGCTGGCTATGCCTGGCATCACTCAAGTCTCAGATGGGTTTCTGTATGCATCTGTCCAGTTCCAGCCAGCGCTTCAGCAATAATTGAGTCAAAGCTGCCAGTATGTACAAAACTCTGCCCCAATTCATCTAAATATAGACTGTGTGGGATGTTACTGAAAACAAGGGTTTATCATTTTAGTCAATACCCCTTGGTTTAATTCAATGCTACATGACATTCCTGTGACTGGCTGGCTGTTCCCTTAGCAATTCCCTTCAACACTTCCGTGGGTCAGTGTCCAGGACTGATGTTTCCTTCTTCTTTTTCCCCACAGAGCCGGGACACCCCGAGCAGCACACCCCGAGCAGTCCAGTTCTAACAGCATGCAATGAAATGGCCCCAAAAAGGCCAAATGCAGGCTGGATGCATGCCAGCATGTGAACAGGGGGGCTTCTTTGTGGGGTGACTGCATATCAGCACAGCTAAATATCCTGGTTAGTCTCAGCAGCAATCTAGGAAGGCAGCTGGAAAAACACCAAAATAATTCACAACACAGATATCATTGAATTGTAAAAGGAGAAAAGCTGCACCTCTGTTCGTTGCCAGTATTTTGAAGATCTGATTTGATGAAACTCAGAGTTGCATTTTGGTAATTCTAAAATTCTATGATTACAGAGAAGCCGTGGGAAAAGCTGGCTCTTCAGCTGGACGAATCTGCTGAAGTTGGTCATAAATATGATATCTTAAATATCCGCTACCGAGACCCAGATGACTTCCTAAAGAGTAAAACAAGCATGAGATAGAGAAGACCTGCAAGGTCATCTAGTCCATCTCCTTGTCAGTGTTTGTTGTTTTGTTTCTCCCTGGTTTCCCATGTTTTAATTTAAATTTGTTCTTATTTCCTTCCTTCTTATCAACCATATGAATCTCCTTTAAAATAACTGCTCTCCTCCTCAGTATAAGATCAGATAATAGAGTACAGATTTAATTCCTTTCTCTTGTAGAACCTGAAATTAATCTGTCTCCATTAAGAGCTCAATTGTGGTTAATCACTATTGTCCCTATCGCTTCATTTCAGCTTGTTCTGCACACATTGCTTTTTGTCAGATGTTGCCAATAGTCCTCCTTTCCCTTGCTCGCTCATGTGTGACATTTCTCTTGCATTTAGTCACAGACCTCTTCTTAATCCTCTCTTTAATGATTACTGAGTACTAGGATCTGTATCTGATAAATCCAGGGGCTATTTTTTTTTTCCAAGGACAGAACTCGGCATTTCAACCACCTCACAGCAGACTCCCATTTACAGCGCCGATTTCCTGTCTGCTCTACAACCTTCCATAGGATTTTGTGGCTAAAGCTTTCTGCTCCTCTCTTCAGCAGATCAACTGATGAGAAGCGTATCTGATCCTTGGTAACCAAAGGCTGCAGCTTAAAAATAGAAAGTAAATTAAAAAATGATATTCCTCTGCCCTTTATTTTTGTTTTCTCAAGGGAGTGCAAGGGAGTGTAGAAAAAGCAAATGTTATCTCCATACACTTCTTGGTTTTCAGAGGCCATATGCACAAAGCTCCCCCCTCCTTGGAGCTGTAACCCCTTTCCCCACAGCTCTCTGTGACATCTCACATATCCTTCCTTTCGTTATTTGTTATGCATCTTCCAAAACAAACACAACTGTAGAAACACAGGATATCTTCAGATTGCAAGGCTTAGGATCAAAAACTATACTGGCTTTAGGCCGGAGGCAGCGCCGTTGCACATGGGGATTTGTGTTAAATCTCTTTAAAAAGCTGCTATTTTTTCCATTCCCCTATAAATATTAGAGCAATGTTCACAACAATGCCTTCACGTTTTTCAAGAGGCAACCACTTGGTTTCATGCTTTGATGAACAGAGAAAGCTACTGCAGTCATTTTTTTGTTGGAAAACTTCATCCCGTAAATGCACTATGGAAGAACACAGGATGTGAGATGGACACTGGAAAAGTCAGGAGGGCAAAACTGAGCAAAACCTGTTGGGCTTCATTTGTCTTTCTCAGATGGGAACGTAGGGAACTGGAACTGTATTTCAGATTGTTTCTGTGCAAATTAATAGGTGGTTGTGCTCTGCACAAGGCAGTGCAACTCATGCTTCTTTGCCCAAGCACCCAGCATGAAAGGAACAAATGTTGAATCATCATAGCACTGTCGCCCAGTTCCTAACTAACCTCTTCAAATCAGTTCAAGGCTAGTTCCCCATACTCTGCAGAAGGGAAATTGCATGTGAACATTTGCATGTCAGCAAGACAAATTATGTTATTATGTGTTAGTTTTAGCTAGTACACTCTGAAAAATATTTGTTGTTCTAAAGATGAACCAGGAACATAGGGAAATTGGTACTATTTGCGCAGCTGTGAACTAGGTCCCATAGGAAAATCTATACGCTCTGGGTGATAAGGCATTTTCCTACCTTCCAGGAAAGCTGAGGGCCTTAAGGCAGTTATACAGATGGGTGCAGGCAGACATGTGTTTGTCCTGCCCGCTCTCTGAGCTGGCATGGCAGGAGCCAGCTCCCATCTGGAAGCTGTACCATTAGAGTAGCACTGTGCCAAACCTGACATATACCACCTCTCAGCACTTGGCCCTTGTTAGGGGCTTTGCTATCCAGGTAAACATGGGAAATACAACTTCTTTGAGAGGTCATCACAAAAACAAACTTCTCATACTGAGGAATTAATTTTATGCTTTCTTCACATTGCATCAGTGAGACTCACCTCAGCTCTAAGACCATCATTACATAGTGGGGAGCCAAGACACACTTCAGTACGACTGCCAGCAGCTGTCTTTCCTTTTCCCTTCTTTTTTTTTCTTCTCTTTTTCTTTCTCCTTTTCTGCCCTTTTCCTAAAATTCAGAGAAATCTGACAAAGAATAACAAAATCTCAAATGAAAGTGACACAGAGAGCAGGTGGAGGCTTTCAGCGGACACAAACGCAGTTGTCACAGAGGGCATTTGAAGAATGGAATAAAAGTGAGCTGCGGCCTTTGCATACAGATAATCCGTATCTAGAGAGCCCTGGCTGCTGTAGCCTGCTGACCAGGACTGGTTTTTCATTGCACCATCAGAGGTGAGAGTTTCACACTGTAACATTTTCAAGTGTATGATGCTGTAATGTATTCATAACCCAAAATGCAGCAACCATTAGGAAATGTTGATATGTTTTTAATTTACGTATGCAGCAGCAGAGAGAGATGTAAGACACTTTGCCATACAGCTCTTGCTGAGTTCTCAACTACATGTGTCTGCTGAGCTGCTGTGGGATGAAACGATCTCAGGTAATTCTCTCACTTCAGGGTCTCAAGGATATTTTGGGTAGTGCTGTGTGACCACGTTTAACCAGCCAAGCTAGGTTTGTCACGCTGCTCAAGTACTGATTTAGTCTATGAAAAAGACAGAGATGAAATATGCAGATGGACCAAAACAAAATAAAAGTAAAAAATATGTCGAGAACAGTATCTACATGGTGCTGATGCTCATATATCCTAAAAAAAAATAAACGCCCACCATCTGTAGGGCCTCAAAGAAGCGAGCACTGAGCTCCACATGCAGCGCCCGAAGGCAGTGAGGCGGAGGGCCCGCGCAGCACGAGGGAAGCTCTGTGGGAGCAGGGCTTTCCCCTCGGCAGATGAAGCCCTGCGTTCTCCCCGGCGCATCCTCGCACCCAACGGCACACCGCGGCCCTGGGGCGGGACGGGCCCGTGGCGCGGCACCCTCCGCCCCCGCGGCGCTCGGGCGAGTGGAGGTGCCGTAGCCGGTGGCACAGCGGCCCCCAGCGGCCGAGTCCGGCTCTGCGGCACCGCTGCTAGGCACGGCGCGGACGGCCCCGGGGGAAGAAGCCGTGTACTGAGGCCGGCAGCGATGCCGCCGGTGAGCCCCTGCTGCCACATGGAGCGGCCGCGGCTGGTCAGTGCCTTACTGCGCTTACAGGCATGGCTCGCTTAGGGAATGTAGAGCAGAAAAGTCAAGTAGCAAGCAACTCGGCGACATCTTCCATTAAAATCTGTTGTCTTGTTTACGTTTATTCTCTATAAAATAAACCTCTTAGTCAGCAAAGTGGGTTATTTAGCAGACTGCAGCAATTCTGTAATTTCTGTGCAAATCCAGCATAAGAGCAGTTCTAGAAGGAACCACACAGGAAAAAAAAGGCAACGCAAGGCAAGGCAAAGGCAAGGAAGAAGAAAGAGAAAGAGGAAAGGAAAAAAATAACACCCATATATATATATATATATATATTTACATAGGAAAAAAATTAATAAAGAAAAAAAAAAGCAAAGGAAAAAGAAGGAAAAGGGGAAAAAAAAATGAAAGAAGTGATTACACCTCACCAGACACCTGCTGGAACTTTGGAGGCTAGATTCTCGTGACTGTCAGTAATTTCACAAAGCTTTACCAATGTGACTTACTCAATATCTACTATTTAGCTACAGGTGAGCTGTGTCAGTTGTTCCACTTCACAGCGGTAATAATTACGGAATGAAACCATTGCTGAAGGTATGACAGTAGGTGCGTATTTATTGCATCTACTTAAATCGAAGGTGTTTGGTACTTATGCCTACCTGAAAATAATGAATTATAGTTCTACTTGGGGGGTATTCTTTTTCTGGTGTTTTTTATTGCCAAGACAAATATCACAATAAGATGCAATGATTTTAAAATATTTCCTATAACACCTCCTAAAAACGCTCAATATATTTCAAGGTACTTTTAAAAATAAACCAAAAATGTAGGTAGCTTTCAGCATATGTGAAATGTTAAGTAACATATGGAACACCTTAAGTGGCAATAGGAATACTGATTGCCCTTTGCGTTCTCTGTCTTCCTTGAACATCAAACATTATTGGAGTTATGGAGAGGGTAAGATGCTGAGAATATGCAAGAAAAGATGATGGTAAGTACAAAATACACTGTATTTTATGTAGAAACACTGCCTGTAGAATTCCAGAAAGCTATTGAGGAAAGTAGAACATGTCAGGCCTTTTCAAAAGCACCAACATCTCACCACAAACATTGCTGGAGTCACCTATTGAGCAATGAGTACATTGTCAGCTCTTCCGGAGTGCTCCAGGAACACATGGGGAACCACAATAGGAAGTGCCAATGTGATCATCAGTGGAAGCTCCTCAAACCCACAAATATTTCTTAGTATAGTTATCCAAGAATATGTATTAATTCCTTTGTCTTTCCTAAAGGAATTGAAAGTAGGTGTTTGTGTTTGCTTCATCCAAAGTGCCTTTTGCCCACTTGGTGTGTTCTTGTTGTACCACCTAGGAGCTGAGACTGAGACTCACTCTAATACTGTCAACAGTGGTTGTTCCCCAGACCCAAGAAAGGCTGTTGGTCACAGTAACCACTCCCACTACTGCACTCACAGGCAGCTCCCAGATCACATCTGCAAATCATTCAAACAAGTGACTTTGATTTCACATTAAAAACCTACAACTGTCCAGTTCTGGAGTTTATATGCGGTTAGTGTGATAAATGTTAAATGGTCTTGTATATATACACAACAGACAATGGATAATCTCAGGGTCAATGAAAAATGATGGTGAGGAAAAGATGCTGAGTGATAGGAAATAGCACATTTGTTAAACAGCTCACTTGTAGCTGTCTTTAGAAACTAATGAGAGGTTGAGACTCTGCTCATGAGTTAGAGATAACAGCATCATCATCACTAGAAATACAAGATGCACTAAAAGCAGACAGAGCCTGAAGTGCAGATAATGTATATCCATAAGTCTGTAGGAGAGACACATCTGCAGTGCTTTCTCTGACATTTCCTAGGAGTTCACAAGGGTCAGGAAGAGATTACTAACGATTAAGAAGTAGCATATTCGAATCCCACATTTTAAAGAGGGCAAAGGACAGGAAACTATAAGTCAGCAAATGGAACGTTGTTTGTAGAGAAACCTAGACACTGCTTAAGTGATTTGGCTAAAGAACACCTGGAAAGGTTCACTCTGATTAAGGAAAACGGGAATGGTTTATAATACATTACATTATTTGAGTTCTTCAGAAATACTTCCACTGTTGGAGTTCTCTATAGATAGGATGACTGCCCCAAAGCAGATACATTACTGTGTATCACGGCAATGTGAGTATGTTTAGCGTGGAGCAGCACATATTCAGTTTCTCTATGCTTCAGCTGAAGTTTCTGTGGAGGCGTGGGGAAGGTTACATGCTAGACAGAGACCTCTGTTGTCATTGCTAAGAAGGAGGCTAAGATCAAAAGGTATTAGAATACCTTTTATTTTTCCACAGAATTCTTTTCATTATCCTTGTGGGTTTTGTTTTTGGTTTTTTTGTTTGTTTGTTTTTTGTTTGTTTGTTTGTTTTTTAATTCTGCTTCCATTAACATTTTAAAATGTTACATGAAATCATGTTTAAAACAAGTTATTCTCCTTGTGGTTTTTGTTTTTGTTTTTGTTTGTTTGTTTGTTTTTTGGAGGAACACAGCAAGTCCTGGTATCTTGCAGTTAGAACAAAAATAATTCCAGTGTTGAAGTCTACTGACAAGGCCACGCATCCCTTTTCAGCTTAAACTGAGAATTCTGGAGAGGGTGGTAAATATGTGGGAACACACCTATTGCTCCACATGGATTTTCTGCAGAGCCAGTTCTGCATTTACTATTACTTCCAGGAGCCTCGTAAAGCTGAAGAAGAGACATGTAAGGGTTGTTTCTGTTGCTCTCAACAGCAAGGGTTGAAATGGTGCTCTACCAGGAGCGGTTGTTCCTGCAAAGAGAAACAAAGGCAGATCCTTAGCCCAGAGCTTCTCCTGCTGACCTGCTTACTGTGCAGACAGGATGATGGAGCGCTTGTTGTCTTTCTCACAGTGTCCCAGACACCTTGTGTCTCCTTGGCAGTGAGCAGGACTGACTCTTCACTATTTTGATAAGTATTTGATAAATAGTAAGTTACCAGTACTCAGTTAGAGGCCTGAAATCAGAGCTTAACTCCAAAATGAGCATCTCCAGCCTGTACCCTCCTTCCTTTTGCCTTCACCAAATCCTGCAACACCAACACTCTCCCTTTGAGAGGGTGGTGATATTTCAGTGAGATTCTTTTCTTCCAGACTTTTCCTTTCTTTACTATCTTGAGAGTCGTCCTCCAGTTGTATTTCATTCAAGTAATACCGCATTAGAGAGCTAGCCCTTTCCACTCTTCTGTCAGGATGTCAGTTTTAATTCTCCACCAACCCCAGCCCTTTGGGGACAGCAGAGGGAGAGGCTGACTGCTTCTGTGTAGAGCAAGCCCACCATGGGAGGCTGTTCTGGCACATCACAGGTACACAAACTGTCAGATACCGTATTTGAATAGCAAAGAGCAAGTAGGATTTCTGGACAATTCCCACCTTCTAGCAGCCTGATTAAATGAAGCTGGCTGCCAATAAAGAAGGAAAACAATTTCCTCATTGAAATTTATGACCACTGTGTATTGGAACCTATTGGAAAATTACTTACTGCTCAAAGTTGTCATTAACTTCGCAATAGGTTTTCATGAGGTTTCTATTTTCACAGGCTAGGGGCCAAATACATCCCAGATGTAACTTCATTAGTGCCAGTACCTCAATACTGAGAATAGATTTGGCCCCACGACTTTAGGGTCTCTGTGTGTGGGTACTTCTCTGTGCTACATGTCAGTATTTGTGTCACAGCATGAAAACAACATTCCCTTGGAGTCACAGAACTAATCCAAAGTACAATTTTTATTTAAAACAAAACAACTCGAGTTCAGGTACATCTGCAGTGATCAGGAGCTCCACAGCCAAGAGCAGCTGTCCCAGCATGGTGTAAGCCAGGGACAGACAAAGCTGGGAGGAGGCTGTACAGCCTCGTATCTCTATCTTCCTCATCCTTCCTCCAGGGCTAACACAAGGCTAAAACCCCTTTGGATAGTGTGATAAATCCACTGCATTATTTATCAACTTCCTATGTGATAATGATAATGATAATAATAGAGAAGACATTCAGAGAAACAGATGATCCTAAGAGGGGAGAGGGATTAAGAACCTGGACAGACTGGAGAGTTGGGCAGGGAGGAACCTGATGAGGTTTAACAAAAGCAAGTGTAAAGTGTTGCACCTAGAGAGGAATAATTGCATACATCAGCACAGTTTAGGGACTGACCTGCTGGAGAGGAGCACTGTGGAGAAGGATTTGGGTGTCCTGGTGGACAACAGGTTGGCCATGAGCTAGAAGTATGCTCTTGTGGCCATGAAGGTCACAAGGTATCTGGGGGTGCATTAAAAAGAGTGTGGCCAGCAGGGCGAGGGAGGTGATCTTCCTCCTCTACTGTTTCCAGTTCTGGGCTCCCCAGTTACAGAAGAGACAGGGATCTCCTAGAAGGAGTCCAGCATCAAAGATGATTAGGGGCCTGGTGCATCTCCCATATGAGGAAAGGCTGAGTAACCTGGGTCTGGTCAGCCTGGGGAAAAGAAGACTGAGGGGGGATCTGATTAATGTTTATAAACTTCTGAGGAGAGGTGGGAGGCAAATGTATGAGACAGGCTCTTCTTAGTGGCATGTAGCCATAGGACAAGGAGTAATGGCCTAAAACTTGAGCATAGGAAGTCTGTACTAACGTGAGCAAGACCTTCTTTACAGTAAGGAGCACTGCAACAGTCTGCCCAGAGAGGTTGTGGAGTCTCCTTCTCTGGAGATATTCAAGACCCATCTGGATGCCTACCTGTGTGACCTAATGTGGGGTACCTGCTTTAGCAGAAGGCTTGGTCTTGATGATCTCTTCAGGCCCCTTCCAACCCCTGCAATTCTGTGGTTCTGTGAAGACGTAGAAAAGGATTTTAAAGAAGTGCTATCATGAGGGCAGTTAAGAATATGGAGCACCACATATTCCCACAATTCTTATTGACATTCACTTTGTTAACTTTAAATAACTTATCACTTGGGCACTGTATAAATAGAAGAAAACCTATTTTATGCTTCCAGACTGGTTAGACTTTCTAAAAGCACAACAGTGTTTCTATCACTGCACACTATTCTAAGTACCCTCAGACTCCCAGGCTGCCTAGGGTTTCATTCAGGGATTTGCCAACAAACAGGGTGTAGTTAACTTTTTATTAGAGGTACATTCTGAAGCCAGAAGCGCTGCACTCAGTACAGGCCTCAGTACATTTAATACCCTACATTCCCACTAATGAGAGCTCAAAGGGCTTCTATAAAAATATAATTGATCAGGCTTTTCTATCCACAGCTCAGACATGTCATTCAACACCCTAGTCTGCTTTAGTATTACCACTGAAAAGGACAACTTTATTTAGTCAATGCTCACATCGGGAAGGGCTGGAAACTGTCAGTTTCTGTTCTGAGGAAG
This sequence comes from Alectoris magna, assembly GCA_030625065.1. Lineage (NCBI taxonomy): Eukaryota > Metazoa > Chordata > Aves > Galliformes > Phasianidae > Alectoris > Alectoris magna. The sequence goes on along the minus strand of CM060561.1, from coordinate 129,118,459 downwards.
TTAAATGATCTCCACGTAGTCCTCTGATTTCAGTGTAATGCTCTCACTAATGACATTTATTATGTATCTGAACACAGAATCAAGCTCTGATTTGGATTTAATTTAATTTCAAAATATTTGTCTTTCTTTATTTTCCAATTAAAAATTTGGTCTTTGGCGGAGTTTCTGCCAAAATAGTATATTGGTTTTATCTACTGCACAGGAGGATTGAATTACATTCTTCTCTAGGCTTCATCTGAGTTAAAATGCTTAAAACTAAGTAAGTGCTTAAATGTTTTGTGAGATGGGGCCCTCAGGCCTCACAGAACTGAATGGGAGACATATAGGGGTTGTTTCTGTTTTAAAGAAAGGTGACTGTGAGGGTGTTCGATGTCATGAAAGCGCTTAGAGCTTATTCCTGACCAGGGGCTCTTTCTGGTTAGTTTTGAAGACTTACAGAGGGAAAAGCAAGAGGAGAATGTGCATGCATTGCTTATTTTTTAACGTTTCTCCTTTTAAGCCTGATTTCAAAAGTTAGAAATGAATAACTGGTTTGTAGGTGCTTGCTTGAGTTGTTCAGAAGTAGCTCCTGTGCATCTTCATACCAGTGCTATACTCATGGCACCAGGAGCTCTGGTATAGGAAGCTTTCAGCATGCTGTTTGCCACACTAAGCAGGTTGGTAGGTTACCTTCACCTTAGGAGCCTCAGCAGAGTTAGGAGCTGTATGGATTTAGTACCTGACAACAACACTATGATCTGTTGTCACCTGTTGTCACCAGTTCCTTGTAGTATTGAATTCCTACAGGATATTTTCTGTATCAGACTGTCCCCTTTCCTATGACCCTTTGCAGCTAACAGATTAAGGCGGGAAAAGGAATAGAGAGTAGATGAGGCTAAGGGACACAGCTGTCCCCCTCAGGTGGGGACACCTTTCTTGAGGTGAGTCTTTCCTTTGGAGGCTGGGCCACAGAAGATGCTGGTTTGTCCCATGAAGGCTGCTTCTTCATCTGTTGTGGCAGCAACACATCCTTGGAGTGCAGGCTAGTGGGCCAAGTCTTACTTGCAGGGGAAAAAGCTTTCATCTTTTCTCATTCCCTTTTTTTTTTTTTTCAGAATGGCGGAGGTGGAACTCGCCATGCAGATGTCTGTGGTGTTTCTTTCTCATGAGTTTCAGTGCTGAATGGCATCTGCATTGGCCCCAGTAACTGCTTTCCCCTCCTACACTTAGTCAAAGGTCATCACCTTAGAGGACATTTCTAGCTCTCCTCACATTCTGCTTCAGAGATATTTTAGTTACATCACGTTTGAGCCATGATTTGTCATTTTGACTCTATCCTCCATCTTCTTCCTTTTTCTAATTTTTTATTTGGCATTTTTCTCAAATGACTCTTGCTTAAATGTGAAGAGGTTGTTTTCGTATTTCTGTGTTTATATTCTCACCATATGTTTATTTTGCTGCAGAACACTCCAAATGACTTGGCAAAAGAAGTGGCAGCTTTTATAAATAAAGCCATTACTGTGATTTTTCCAATTTTTAACTGTCAGTGTATTTCTGTGTGACTCAAGAGATGCAAACAGAAAAAAAATTCCAAGCCACACTTTTTCAAATAAGTATTACCTTGTTTACCTGTATTATCAGCAAGGCAGTCTGGTCTTCACTCCAAGCAAGCTGACTTTTATATCTAACACCATAGGCTTTCCAAATTTACCCTGCTTTTTTCAGGTAACTGCACTCTGGCTTTCTTTAAGAACATAGTCCATCATTGTTTTTCCCTTTTGAACTTCATAATGTTTGTAAAAGCTCAGTGCTATCTTAGATATGAGAAGTACCTTTAAGTAGTGTCTTAGCATGAGAACTCACTGTTTAAGCAGAAAAGTGCTTTCTGTTGAGATTTTGTTCTCAAATACTTTGATAGGTTTTGAGCCCCTATGGGAGTACAAAGTCTTTTGCGACGATGTTCCTAAAAACCCTCAGAAAGGAAATTCAGCACAGACATTTGCCATTGTGAGTTTATTAATGTGTGACTTTGAATCTCCAGTTGCAATACCAGAGTGCTTCTGCTGTGGCCCAATCTGCAAACTCACTCTTTTACTTTCTATCTGAGGCTTTCCATTTGGTTTCAGAGCTGCTCCCTGTGAGAGGCTTTTATGGTAATGAAAGACTGCCTTCTTGTAAGAAAGATTTTTGTTGCCTAGACCTCTTGCAGTGATTTCTTTGGGGTGTCTGAGGAGGACAAAAGTGAGGCAGTGGCAATTACACCTTTTCTTTGGAATTATTCTATAAAAAGCCGCAAAGCTTAAAATGAACTTACCTATGGCTACTCTGATGCAGTTGAACACAGTTTTCCACACAGCGAGGGACAGCTGGCCACATCTGAGACTTTCTTAAGAGCCAGACCAAACTAAAATTACTTGTTGAGCTGGAACCAGAGCTGGAATTGTTCTGCAAACAGCCAAAGAAACTGTAGGTGCTGGTAAGCCAGTGGGAACTTTACCAGCAAGAGTATGCCAATGTAGTTTCAACCCCATAAATTATTTTACAGTGGCAGGAGGTCTGTGGGAGTGTTTATGTTTGCTGTCTGATGCCCCTCTATTTCATTTTTATGATGTGTGATGGATGGAATGTTTTTATTAAGCAGAGCGCTTTTGGGACAGCTTCCCTCTAGATAAGGACTTGGTAAGCCAAGGAACAGCGGTTGTCCTTTGTGAGCAGCAGCCAGGAGGGCTTGGGGTGAAAAATGTCTGGATCTGTTCTCAAGGACTGATTGAAACTTGTTGATGCAGGAGAAAATGAGAAATTTGAAAGAAAATTCCTACCAGTCCTTTCTCTTACTATATAGTTAGTTTGTTTTCCGACAAGGAAAACTGGAACACTCCAACCTATTCCACAGTAAGGGTTCAGTATCCTTCACGTAGCCATCTCTTCTGATATAGCTTTAGATCGTACAATAGGTACCAACCCCAAGTTCTACTGCTAGCAGACTTCCCATGTCAAAAAGCCATTCACAGTCTTGGCAGTGCTGCTAGCTGTGGCCCAGCTGGGAGCAGTATCCAACCAAGCAGTTCAGAAGAGGTGGCTCAAAAGTAAGGAGATGACTCTATGGTCCAATTGCCTATGGTTATGGGCTCAGATGGATTTTCCCATTCTGCAGCCTTCCACAGAGACCCTAAAGCATAACGCAGACATGAAAAGCTTCAGGTCTGTAGTGGAAATGTTACGTCATGGCCTGAAACAGCAGTTGAGCATCTAATGGAAAGGCAGGACCAACCCAAAGGAGCTCAGGTGTATGCAATGCACCTGAGTGACTGGAAGGGTTTTAGCCAGGATCCACCCCTTCCCAGTCCTCATTTAAGGGCTGGCAGTGGAGGTGAGGATGTCTCTTGCTGGAGATCTTTGCCTATGTGAGGCTTTCAAAGGTAAGCAGTTCTTTGTTTTCATTTTGGTATCAGTGGCTGCTGCATTTGGGTTCATTCTTATTTGCTGTAGCCAAAGGCTTTGCCACTCTGCTATTATCATCTCATTATAGCATTACAAGGTCTTACTATAGGCCTTCCAAAATGGTTATACAGTTGTCTACAATATACATTTAATGTATTTTTAATAATTAAAATAACCATTAATCACATGGCTGTGAAAATTATGTCCAGTTATATGCCCCACCTATGTAGCTGTACAGATCATAATTGGAAGTTCTGAATTGGTTTGCTAGAGAAATATCCAATAAAGTATTCAGCTAGCAATACAGTGTGTTCCTTTGGCACTCTATTAGTTAGCCAAAAATGTTTCAGGAGAAGAGTAACTACATGAGAAATTAGTTTTCATTTTACAGTCACTTTATATGCTGAGGATTGGTGGCTTTTTCTATAAGACAAGAATCAAGAAGCATCATGTTTTCTAATGAGTACTTTGTCTTTTAACACAAAATACTGTGAGTACTGATTTCTTTTTTGTTTGTTTTTTTGTTTTACAGGGATGCTTTTACAATGAGCAGATGTGAAGCTTAACAGAGAGAAACCATTTTCTGCAAAAGTTTTATTTCATTTTATGACATTCACTTGATAGTTTTCAATCCTCAAGTTCTTGGAGATCTTTTCAGCAGTACTAAAAATACGGGTCCCAACACTGAGTGCCCCCCAAGCCCCACACTTGAAAAATCACACACGTGATCTCTCCAAGCTGTGGAAACCCTTAGGATCTGAGAATGAAACAACTCCGAAGCCATGAAAATGAAATTCCCCCCACCTGCACGAAATCACAGTAATCAGTTTTTTTATGGGTGAAGTATGGTAGGAGAGAGGGAGAAACGATCTGGGCTACAGAAGTGTGAGGTCAGTCAGGAAGTCCTATGCAGTCTTTCTCCCTCCCTCTCTTGCAGCTGCTACTTATTCTGGGCTATTGACAGTATCAGCAGCTGCAGTTCTACAAAAAGAGCAAAAAGCCAGGGCTTCTGGAGCTGCAGACAGCTCACAGCTAGGAGCACCTCCTCTGTCCCACTGTGGTCTCTGCTGCAATCTTCCTTTTTGACTTTAATTTTCCTGCACAGCTGTCCCCCGGGATCCTTTTCATTCATCCTTGTCTTTAGACTTTCTTGGTGTTAGCTGCCTGATTAACTGAGCCATGTAGGTCCTAATACGGAGTTTTTGAGGGCAATAGGAACTTGGCCAATGAATTTGTGATTTGGGGTGGTTTCAAGCAAGTTTATATTCAGAAGTGGTAAAATAACAGCTAACATGGAAAATTTGAGACTGATGTTCCCCAGTTTTGGGGGATTAACCAGCAATAAGGGTAAACACAAATAGTCTAAAATAGCCTCCAGTTACCATAACAGTACACATTAGTAGGATAAAAACTTAACATAAGCAGCACAGAAGTGCTAGCAGAAATTACTCAAACTAGCAGAGGTTGGTTTATGGGTAAAACAATTTAATGTCTTTATCAAAAGGTGTCATTAGCTTTAACTGGCTGTTGCCATTGCCAACGCTGACTGCTGCACTGCAAACACTTTCTAATTAAGACACTAAGATTATTTTTATCCATCTGCAAATGCATGGCTTCCAAATGATGTATAAACTTTTGAGAGCTGTCAGAAGTACAAATGCTCTCTCTGCTGTTAGATAGAGATTACACCAAAGCCAAGCAAAAAAAAAAAAAAAAAAGAATAAATCCAGGTGCATAAATCAGATTTTGGAACACAGACTAGATGAGATAGTATTAGATAAGATTTGTGAAGGCTACAACCAATGGTGAAACCCTACAGAAAGAAAATCAGAGTATTGGGATGGGGTGGGTTGTACTGGACAGTGGATCTCCATCAGCAGGTTGGCTGTTCCTGAAGTGTTCACAGCTGTGCAGTGTAGAATATGTGAATGTAATCAGAGGATGAAACAAGCTGGGAGAAAATGGTATGTCTTATATTTGTTTGAGATTAATAGCAACCTTAGGGAAGTTGTATTAAAAATCGGTCAGCGTTTAGGCCAAATTAACTAACAATGTGGTACATCATGAAATTGGTCCCTTGGAACAAAGTAACTAGACTTGTGTATGTTGGCAGGGAAAAAAGTCTCTAAAACTTTTCCTGGGCTGTTATTCTTGAATCTCTGAGGCAGCCTTGCCTGAAGAAACTACAGGTGATTGTGCATGCCCGGTTTGGTTTTGCTACATGTATTATACTTGATGTGGAAATATGTGAAAGTACCTAGGGGGAACAGGATGAGGTTTCTATGACTCCCATGCTACAGGTTCCTGGGGGGATCATGTCTGAACTATAAGATGGCCATGAAAAGAGTTGTAGAGTCAAATGCTGATCATTGTTCAATCCCTTGAAGATGCAGCAAAGCATAAAATCCATGTCCAGAGAGACATGGGAGAGTTGCTTCACTCTGATCATCAGTGCCAGCTACTGAAAGGTTTGATCTGGACAAGGGAGCCCTGGCTGTGTGAGCAGTGGTGCTGGAAAGATCAGGAGGTCAGAGCCATCCCTAGGGCCACTGTCATTTAATGGACTCATCTGTTATAGCTGATGGTGATCTTTATTGATTTGCATTACAGATTTGAGTAAGAAAAGGTTAGTGGTATCAGAGATAAATTGAGATGTTTTGCACATAAATTGTATACTTTAACAAGAAAAATACAAATACAGGTATCTTGTGATAGTATAGGAAGGTTATTAATCATTAACAAAAATACCTTGCATGCTAAAAAATTATTAAAATCAATAGCTTTTTTTTCTATTTTGTTATCAGAAAGATTAAATTAAAACATTTCCAGCTTCAGGCTGTGAAATAAATGGATACATGAAAGCAGAGTCCCGCTTGCCTACTCCAGAATTTGTCAGTGCTGACTGTTCTGTCTTAGACTGAAGGCCATTCCTCAATTCTTCTCTAAAGCACAGGGACCTGCTTCCCAGCTGCACTGTCTTCTCAGCTGTACCCTGTTAGACAGAGGCTCCAGCTCTAGAGGGCAATTTTTTTAGGAATGTATTAGACCTTTCCATCTGAGGTCATATTTCCTGATGTAGACTGTGCTTCAGAGAGTCCTGGGTGAAAGCTGCATTTGGAATACTTTCTAGCTGTGTTCTCAATTTTTCAGCTTCCACATACAGCATCTGACAGAGATGCAGTAATTTGTTGTTCAGTCAATAATTGAATTTGAATACTTTTCACAGATGAAACATTGTGGATGATTGGATTTTTGGTTGTGACAGAGTTGGGGTTCTTTTTTCTGATTTTTCAGGAAATAAGTCTCAAGCCACTGCTTTTATCCCAGTATCTTCTCTTCTGTTTAGTCTTGCTGCATGCCCACTATGCTGAAGATCAGGGTTGTCTTGCCTCTACAACCAGCCCGAAGGACGAGGCAGGTCTCTTTGGCAGTGTGGCCATGCATCCATCCATGCATGCACTGTACCTGCAGCCTGTGCTCTCATCCTGACAGCTTACAGCAGGCTGTCCCAACTGCTCTGGGCTCTCCTTGACACAGACTCCATAAAACAGTGTCTGAATATTGCTCTGAGTGCCTTCGAACAGCACATCTGCTTTAAGAAACACCTATTTTCTATCATAGTGCTTTTGAAAGATTAAATAAGTGTGAAATAGGCATTTATACAATCCCTTTCTATAATAGATGTTATCTACCTTCTAAGTTTCCCTCCCCTGTTTGCTAATGTAAGTCAAATCCTTAAATCTATGGTGCTAAATTTAATGTAATTAATTACATCTCTGTTCCAATGCTGTTTTCATAAAGGGTAATAATTGTATGCTGTGTACATATAGATGTTCCCATAGTACTGTCACAGAAGTGTGGGGATATGGAATAGCTTACAGAAGTTACTGAAGGCTGAACTTCCAACTTTGTATTGTAGCAAGAAATCAAACTACTGACTTGTATTATTTACTCCTTTTTATGAGCTTAATTTTTTATTTTTATTTTTTAAGTTTTTCATGGAGTAATTAACAAAAATTGCAGCAAAGGACAGTATCACAGGTGATACATCACTGTATCAAGAGCACAATGCTAATGCTCAGTAGATGTTGCATAGGAACATTTTACAAAGCTGTTACCACCAGAGGTGTTCAGGGGAAGGAGGGATAATGGTGGTTGGTTTTGTTCTCAGGGGGATCAGAAGGAACTGAATTTCTGTACTTCATGAAACTATAGGCCTAATATCCAGGTACCTACGTATTTAGGACAATTGCAAAAACTGTACTGTAACCTGTTAATTAGAAGACCAGAACTGTACAATAATTGTCTGTCACAGAAAAAAAATCCAGCCTGGCATCATTTGAAGGCTTTTACTGCATGCATCCCTTCCTTTGCTTTTCTGCTGGCTTGGCTCTTAGTCCAGTAGATCAGCTGATATGTCACTTACAATGTTTCTTTGGTTCCAAAGTAAGGTTCTCATACTTTATCTTCTTGAAACCTACTGGTAATAAGGTCTACGCAGATCTAAGTGTTTGTCTAATTAACATTGCTCATCCAATTTGCATAAATAAAAACAACTATTCATATTCCATGGTTTATGAATATTCCCACTTTGATAGAACTCTGGCATTGTGAAAAAAAAAAATGCTGAAAATATATGTAAAGGTTTTTTTTTCCCCCTTAATTTGAACCATACTTCATGAAATGGAAGAGTTTCTGTGCTGAATTTTGTATACCGAAGTGAAGTCTGGAAAACAGTTGTTAACATTTTACAGCTGAGTTATGCCCTCTTGAAATGTGTGGGTTTTCCCCAAGTTCACGAGGAGAGCATGCCCTCCTTCTAATTTGCTGTGCGTGTGATGCCAGCTTTACTAAGCTCAAACACTTTTTTTTTTTTTTTTAAAGTTGTGAATGGTGCAAGGTCTGTGCCTGTTTCCCTGTAGCTGTACTTCTCAAGATTTATTTATTCACTGTGATTTCTTTTCCAGTTCTGAAAACATAATGTAGCTTCCAGTTTTAAACTTGCTAGAAGTAGAATTTCAACATGGTATTGAAGGGGGAAAATAACACCCTAAAGGAGATCTGCATGGGACTTATAAGTTGAAATTCCTTTAGCCTCTCAAGGGACTCTCTGGAGGGTTTATATATTTGCCAAATATAGTTCTACACAGAAAGCTACTGTCACATCTTTTCATTGTGTTCTGGGGAGACTGAGACGAAGCCTGATGCAGCATGGAAGTTGAGTGCTCTGGATGTGAATATTGTTGTTCAACATCTAATGCAATCTTCAACCTCTCCACGTGGACATAACCTAAGTTGTTTGGTTATATGTTTTCCCATTGGCCAACAGTCATTAGAAAGAAGTAAAATAGCCTAACTTCTCCTTTGAGAAGCATATGGTCTATGAAGTCTTCAGGGAGCTGACAAACGAGGTTTTTAAGGTATTGTATGAAAACATTTGGGAGACATTTGGGTTTAAGTTGTGCTTTAGTGATGTAGGAGCTGAGGAACCAGGCCAGCATGAAGATGGATTTCTAACGTCAGTCTCCAGCAGTGATTCACACAGCATCGATGAACTCTGGAGTTCTGCAGTCCCTCAAGCAGGTGTGTTGGTGAAGGCTGGAAAAAATGGTGAAACAAGATATAATAAGGCATAACTGAAATATGTGTTAATGGAATCAATGAAACATAACACAGTGTCATGTAATTCTTAAAGAAATAAGGGATACACCCTCTACAGAATTATTGTTTCTACCTACCCTGTTAGTGCTTTCTCTGCCCATGTTACTGTTCTACTTTGCTGCGTTTTTTATTTTGTTTGGGAATTTCTGACTCATTGCAATAAGTTACTGAAGCTCTATGGCAACTAGAGAGGAAGAGAGGTGGCAAATTCATAAGAAAATCAAGTGATCAAGAGGAAAGAGCAATTTTAGTCAAGCTGCTTAGCAGTCTCTGCAGAGTATGATTTAACTTTGCTTAACATTTAACAAGAGCTTCATTTACGTAAAAATGATGCAACTGAGGTTCCAGAGCTCCTAATAAGAGTCCCTGAGGCTTCTTACAAGGCTTGTGGCAAAATCAAGGAGCATTAATTTCAGCTTCCTTGGTCTTTCTGAGGGAAGCGTTTTTGACTCTTTAGGAAAAATTGAAAATTATTATTTAGAAGAAAATACCTCACTCTATTGAAAATAGCTTTTGTGAATATTTTTATTCTTCTTCTGCAAATATGAAAGTTTCCATTAAAAATGTGTGAAGTGGAAGACAAATTTATCCAGTTTTCAAGAAGTTCAACTACAAAAATTCTGGCATCCTCAAGAAAAACACTGTTTTTCTTTAATCTTTCATCAGTCAAATTAAGAACTAAAAATGAAGTGCACATACATGGAAATCAGAAGCGTTAACACAGAAGCACGTAAGTGAAGGAATGCTGAGTGGGCGCAGAGGTGCTTCAAAGCAGCGTGGGATGCTGTGGCAAGGAGCCCAGGGCTCACCCAGGTGTGGGTCTGGGGGCACTGGATTACCATCCATTTGAGAACAGACTGCTATTCAGGTGGGGCTGCCCAAACATCTCTACTATAGAAATGAAAAGCTGAAAGAGATTTTGGAGAGTAAAACAGAAAGTAGAAAATCTCTAAGTGCACAGACTGTCATATGTGTTTGCCTCAGACTGGAATAAGGCATACTAATGAACGTTGCGTCCTTTCCTTTTGGTGTAACCTTTCACAAGCTCCTTGCAGCACGGAATGTCTTTAATTACTCAGAAAACTTCAACGATAGTGTTGAACAGAGAATGTGCTCAAGCAACTACACATGTATCAACAGATAATTAAGTACTGATCTGCTCTTAAAAATACAACAGCATTTGGCAGTGGGTTGGACTAGATAATCTTAGTGGTCTTTTCCAACCCTTATGATTGTCTAAATCTATGATTTCTCTCTGACAAGTTCTATTTTAGAAACCATTATGGACAGGATTTTTTTAAACTATGAGCTTGTGCAAGATACTGGAAAAAAAAATCATGTTAAAAGTACATCTCCAGAATTCTTATGTTGAATCACAGAATGGCTTGGGATGGAAGGTACCTCAAGGATTATCAAGCTCCAACCCCCTGCCACATGCAGGGACACCAACCTCCATATCCAATACAAAACTAGGCTGCCTAGGGCCCCATCCAACCTGGCCTTGAACACCTTGAGGGATGGAGCTTCCACAGCCTCTCTGGGCAGCCTGTTGCGGTGCTTCACCACTATCTTAGTAAAGAACTTTCCTGATAGCCAACCTAAATCTTCCCTCCTTCAACTTAAAACTATATTTCCCCTTGTCCTGCTATTATCTACCCTTGTAAAGAGTTGACTCCCCTCCTGTTTATAGGCTCCTTTTAGGTACTAGAATGCTGCAATGAGGTCACCCCATAGCTGCCACTTCTCCGGGAAACAAAGCTGTGACGGCTGATAAACTTGGAGGTGGGGAGGAGAAAAGGTGAAAATGTCTAACTCTCAGAGACATAATAATCTCAGAAACAACATGGATTGCAGTATCTCCACCTTGTTCCACTAATAAAATAGATTTGAGGGTGAATGATCCTGTCACGCAGATCCATCAAAGTGCAGCTAAGGACCACAATAAATATCCTATGTCTTGGTGACAGATTGGTCATGGTAAAAACTTCCAGGTGCCACTGGCTCCCTCCATACCGTTCAGCCCCTTGTAGCCAAAAAGCAATGAAGCCTTGTGCACCGAGCCAACAGCCATCATCCTACAATGCAATTACAGTGATTAAACTTTTTTTCTCTGTCAACAAGAGGCAGAGAAAAGGAGGCTCTAAGCAGATGGGAATTTCCTTAATCCCATTATATGAAGCTCCCTCTCTTCCTCAAAAACCATGATATCCCAAGTGGGATTTTATGAGGTAAAGTGTCTCAAAGCTTGTTAGTGGATATTTTTCCCAATTCCTTCCTGCAAAATAAAGCTGAAGAGTCGCATGCAGAGACAGGCAGGGCAGCTGGACAGGAGGCACGGCAGGAAGCCTTGTAAATGCTTCCAAACTGAGCTAAGGCGGTAATCCCCCCTTTCGTTCAGAAATCCTCACAGGATAAGCATTGCTGCCTTGAGGAGAAAAGAAGGAAAACCTTTTCTTCCTGTGAATACTTAAGCAGAAGGGGAATCTCACAGAGGAAAATGATTGTCATAAAGGTCATAAATCTTCAAGGAGCTTAGTAACACAAAGCGTCTGGAGTTAAACAATCTTTAAATATCACCTTAGAGAAACTGGAGGTCCCAATCCCCAGCCTTCCTGCTCTTCAGGATAACATCCCTCTGACACCAAGAGAAAAAATGTGGGAATTATTACCTCCTTGCATCACTGCAAAGCAAAACTACTCCATGATGTTCAGAGGTCTGGCCACACAAGCACAGAGCAATCCCATGAGTAGTTCTGAGCACGTATAAATCCTGTGAGCCCATGCTCTATCAGCACAGGCTGTACAGGGTAGAGCTTTCCAACCACCTTTGTTCCCACTATTGGTTGGTGGATTCTTTAAACTGATTTCTCTGTTTTTGGCAATCTTACTTTTTAATGTTCTAGCTAATGATAGCAATTTGTTCAAAAGTTAGAAATTAAATTAGGAATAGCATGAAGTAAACAAAAGGAACTCGAAAACTTACTTTGGGTTGCTTTTCTTTCCTCCTTGCCTGCTTCAGTCATCCAAAGCTTTGCACTGCAACTGAATTACCAAGAAGGGTATCAGTGGTCCTGCAAGGACATCCTGACTCCGTAAGGATGAATTTGCCACTGCCTGCAAGGTCTCCTTGAAAAGAAGAGAAGGAACGGTCAACACAGCTGAAAGCCTCCTTTTATGCTGAAATATCATCAGTCTGAGCAGCAGAAAAAGGATCAAGTGAGTTGGTCTCAAATCTCTTCCAACTTCCAGACCCTGCTCCTGATGGAACCTGGGTTGGAAAGATTTGCAGATGGTCAGACAAAGCTAGGAAAAGAAGTCATCTAACATGATTCATTAAGTGAGATATCCCAGGCCTTCAGTGATGCTGAAAGAAACACTTCTCATGCAGTTGGAATGGGCCAGTAGGAAAATAAAAATGTTTTCATTTTCAGAAGTTATGGACGTTGCTGCAATTGGCTGTCACAATTCTTGTGATCCTTATAGGCTGCAAAAGGCAATGATAATTTCTCTCTCTGTGTTTTCAAGTTGTGTGGGAAGCCCCAGACAAACTACTGCTGTCTTTTGTGGTAGATATTTTTCATTCTCAGGACTGAGGTGGTTCCTCCTTTGGGTTGATCTTCTGCTCCAGCTAGATCTGCACATGTGTCCATGGAACAGTGACGCTGCCATGGAGGGGAGGAATGAGAACAGTTGGGCTGTCTTCCAGACTTTGCTTCCAGAGACAAGAGCTGATGCTGTGAGCAACACAGTAATTACACACATCTGGAAGCGGAGGAAGCAAGCTTAGACCTCTGTGTTGTGTAGTATCCATGGAAATTGTCTGTGGGAATCTGTTCTGCTCCTGAATTGCTCCAAATAACAGAGTAGATGCTTCTCTGAGGAAATTAAAGATACATCACATATAGTTCAAATGTCTGTCCAAGATCTGGTTCTAGTGTTTCCTTTAACAATTTGTATGCTTTAAAAGCAAGTAGACTTCTTAAATGTACAGATGACATCAGGCTTGGAGAAATGACAAGAGCAATGGAGGGCAGGCCTTGAAGTCAGAAGGATCCTGACAAATTGAAAGTGTTCTGCTGAGAAAAAAAGGTCAACTTCAGTAAAGACAAGGTGACAAGGTACTTAGTGAGAACAAGCAACCAAATGCAGGACGGAGCATGACTATCTGGCTAGTATTTTGTAGAGGAGAGGTCATAGAGAATCCCAAGCCAAACCTAAGTTACTGACCTGGATGCTATCTCCTAAGCTGTGTAAGCAAAAGTATTGCCTACAAAACAAAAATACTTATTTTCTTACCATATTAGTGAGTCCTTGGCAGGAGGATCAATTACACCTGATGTGGGGCAGCAGAGGGGAGTTGCTGCATTCTGAACTTTAGTACACCGATGTGCATTCCTGGTGCCCCAGTGTGTTCATTGCCCAGCAGCCCTCCTCAGCTCCTTAGGGCTGCTCCAGTTCTCACTCCTGTCACAGCCACCAACTGGATTGTGTCTCTATGCTCCCAAAGGATGCTCTAAGAACAGGGCAGGAAAGCAGCTGCAGGATTTTCTGTGTTTCAACCTCACAACTTGTGTCCCCTATTAAAATATAGAGGAAATACAAAAGCAGGCAATATATCACCTGTTTTTAATACAGCATTTGAGATTTGAGGCTTAAATATGGGAAGTCCCATATTAAAAAGGGTATCTGGCAACCCCAGTTGCTTTGAGAAAAATGTGGATGACCTGGAAAGGCTCCAAAGGAGAGCAGTAAGAATGATGAGCTGTCTTGGAGGATTGACAGAAACAGGGTTGCTGAGCTATAAGAAGAGTGCACTGAGGAGGGAGATGGCAATAGCCCTCAAATGTAAAAATGCACTGCTGCAAAAAGAGGAAGGGAGTAATCTGCTAACCACGCTTATGTTGGATGCAACAAAAATAAGAGGTTTTTGTGTCACCGAGGGAAACTGAGAGTAGATGTTAGAAAGTGCTTCTGGACGGGTAGGGCACTGAAATCAGATTGCCAGGGGAAGGAGTTGGGATGTGAAGACATTTTATATTTTTTACTGTGATGTTGACAATGGTGGGTTTTATAGGTACTGCCTTTCCCGGAATCCTTTGTGACACGTCTGCCAAAGAAAACTAGGGAGATTTCATGTTACATGGGTAGGTGTGATAGCTGATGGTCAGACTATATCAAATATATGCCTTCTGCAGCATTCATGAACTTCACAGTCCTTGTAGGAGTATTTGCTCCGTTCAATTATGAGAGAAGTTTAAATTTCAGAAGGTAAATTTTCTTAAGTCTTTGAAGGGTTAGAAATTCCATTTCCACTGAAAATCTTGTCCCTCCATATGGAGGTTCCAGGCTCAGTTTGCCAAAAGTTCGTGACACTGTGATTGAAAACCACCAGCCTATAAGAACAATATACATTAATCAAGGAAGAACTGTCAAAACTGTGATTAACTTATCATTTTAATTATAATGCATGATGAAATATCTATATTAAATAACTTCACTAATGACTGAGCCTTGCAGTACAAGCTGTAATATGATTTTTCTGTAAGATATTAATTTATCTTAAGACTTTTTTCCAACATGGGTAATGTTTTTACACTGATATCTTCATAGCACAAAATGAATTATTTCTGGACAGAGATTTATTTTTGAAATGCTTTTGTATTTTATTGTATTCCTTTTTTAGTATTTGAAGTTACCATTAAACAAGTTATTGAAATTTCTCACTGTTTCCTCGATTTTTCCTTTTGAAGCTATACAGATTTTTGCAGGACATAATAAAGGAGAAGCTGTTCATAAAACTTTTTTTTATGGTTTTCCATTCTTTGTATTCAGTCATAAAGGTGACATCATTGCCCATGGGGACAGATTTTTGTTTGCAGCAGGACCCCAGAGAAAGTATAAGGATGCATTTAGATGGCCATTGCCCTCAGAAATGTCAAATTATCAAGTTGAACTTACTGAGCTATAAATTCTTACCAGCTTCCAAATCCAAAAGGGGCAGCATGGGAATTACTCTCTATATTACATCTTTAAGCAAGCATTTCCTGTATTTCCTAGGTGATAGAAAAATTATAGTGAAGTAGAGAGGGAGGAAAAGGGGAAAAACTATAATCATATGTAGTAGGAAAATTCTAAAAGGTCATTTCTTGTTTCTACTCTGCTAGCCTCAGGGCACGTTTTTCTTTGTTTCACTGCCCAGCCTTTGCTAGTGTTTTGGAGATAAGGAAAAGACTCATCCCCTCCATAATGCAAGTCTGTTTCTGGGTGAAGGCAGCACCCAAACCGAAACTTCTCAACAGGAACAAACGCTGTGATGCTTTCAGTCAAGTCTTCCCCTTTCAATTCTCCTCTCTAGTATTAGATTCTTCTCCTGGCACTGACATCTGACAAAAGGAAACAGTTAGGATCAGTTCCCTCATCCTTCTCTCAAGTGCTGGTTCAGCTTTGACTTACACCTGGTTTTACCTCCATAATACGCTTTACACTCAGCCCGAATTAAATTACTATCTTAGCTTTGATTGTTCATGGCCGTGATCTGTCACTTAGTCAGCGTCTTCATCTTTCTCTTTTTGCCAGTGTGACCAAGTAACTGAAAAAGCATTGCCCCGTGTCTAAACTATTTTAGATATTTCTTTCAGCATATTTCTCCCATCGAAGTTCCTGCTATAAAGCTTCATCACCAGTACTGCTCAAAGGCACACTCACTGTGCTGGAACACGATCCACTTCTTCCATTCTCAGTAGAGGTCTCAGCTCAATATGGTTCATCATAGAATCACAGAATGGCTTGAGCTGGAAAAGGCTTTAAAGAGCACTCAGTTCCAACCCCCTGTCACAGGCAGTGTTACCTCCCACCAGAACAGGTTGTGGGCTCGAACACCTCCATCATCATGATGAATACACCAGCTCCAGATGAATTATGCCACATATATCCCTAGGAGGGAGTGCTGCAATCCCTGTGGCAGTGAAAACAGATCAAGCCTCTGAGATGCAGGCATAGCAGAATTCTGCACATGAACAAGCTACTATAAAATAGCATGTCTCGCCTCTGTCCTTCCTGCCTGGGAGATGGAGGCTGAGACCAGCTCCTTCACTCCCTTCTTCAGCTTGAAACACATGCTACTGTGCCAACAGCAATGTGAAAGGGGGAGTAAGGTGGGAAACAGCAGGGCTGCCATTGCGTTATGTATCCTTTATAAAATTTCTTCTTGCTTCTTTTATTTGCATATGGAGAAAAAAAAAAAAGAAAAAAAAAAGAAAATACAATTTCTACACAATTTGAAAGAGGCAGACCTGTAGCACTTCTCATTTCTTAATGATGAGATAGGTTAAAACCTTAATAATCTCCATCCAAGGCTGTTACCGGTCTCCAAGGCACCAGCGATCCCACAGCTGGTTCTTGCCCTCGGGGCGATGCACCACCACCACCTGCCGGCCGCCGGCTGCACTGCCGAGCAGCTTCGAGCTCATTGCGGTTGAGAGGTTCTCATTCTCAAGATAAGCTGAACTGGAGAGGGTGCAGAGCCAGAGCTTGTCACGCGTGGAATATGCCTAGAAAGTATAGGAAAATATCTATAGGAAAATAGATAAATACAAGAGTGTAAAATCTAGTAGAATCATGGGGGACACAAATGAAAAATAGCGAGGTATTTTCACAGTTGCTATAAGGCTGAATCAATGACAAATTTCTTAATTTAAAAGGGTTTTCTTTGTTGTTGTTCATATTCTTCGTACAAGCAGTCATTCTGTTTCTAGCTTTTTCTAATCACTATGTGCTCAGATCTGCCGCTCCCTTTCTGAAGAGGTTACAAAGAATTTATTTGCCTGCATCTGTAGCAGATAGATAGAACTTTGATACTGGAAATCTTATTGATGTGAAAGCAAACACTGTAACATGCCAGATCTGCTCATGTTATTGAATTCTTTTGGTCTGATACTGCTTTAAACCAAGTAGATGAGGATTAGTTGAGTGAGCTGGAGTTTAGTGGAAGTGGTAGACAGGATTAACAGGAATCCTGCTGGGCGCGATCATTTGTCACTCAGTAATTAGTGCAGCATCCACACCTCTGCCAAGGGGTCCATAAAACTATCAGGTCAGAGCACAGAGCTCCACACTGGCTCAGTATTGGAGTGTGTGCACTGCAAGTGATGACACAGACCAGAGCTCAGAACCATCCTTTCCACAAGCCTGATGCCTTGCACAAAGTGCTCCATAGGGCCACTTCTTCAGCACTCCCACCTTCTCTTGCCAGCGTTGATGGAGCAATGCAAGATAATAAGTTGCTCTGTTCTTTACAAGCCTTTGTTACTGCTGTGTTTCACTTTGCTATATCTCTGCACTAAGACAAGAGGTGTTTCTTCAGCCGCTCATCTTTTACTTACTTCTCAGAGTGCCAAGAACACCTTTGATATTGTAAATAGAATCATAGAATCATAGAATCATAGAATCATAGAATCATAGAACTGGTCAGGTTGGAGATATAATAAATAACATGATGATAATAACAACTTACTTCCATTGAACAGGAAAGCAGACCTATCATACAGTGGTCTGCTTTGTCTTTGACTGCAATCAGGAAGTTTACAGGTGTCTGCTGGCCATGAGAGAGCTCTCATATTGTTCCCTAAGCTCCAGGAGGAATACAGTGAACAATCACCACATAACTCATATAAGACAAATGCTCTCTCTTCTGGATGACACTCACAACCTATGAAAAAATGAAGTTTTTTTGTAGTTCTTAAAAAAAAAAACTGTTCCATTAGAGTTCATCTGGGACCATGGATTGCCTTTTCCCAACCTTTCCATAGCCAGAACTTCCTGCAGCCACCTTTTCAACTTTCCCAGCCCCTAGAATTCATCTTTGTCAGTCTCACCCTTTCCTCCAGCCCTTACTGATTTCCTCCTTGTGCCCTCTCAGTTGTCTCCAGAGCAATAGCAGGGAGGTGATGCTGATAATCCCAGCAGGGTTCATCAGCTGTACTCCAGTCATCCCCATGCTTTGCCTCTAAGGTCATGACACTGTTCTGAAGCATTCCTCAGAGAATGAAAAGTAAGAACGTGAGCTATAAAATTTTACCAATGTACTTTTATTTTTTCTAAACACATAATGTTTATGCACCATTATACAATACAGCCATTCTTTTAAAAATGACACCAGCTCTGCAGATGTTAAAGTGAACAAGGAATGAAAGCCTTTTATTAAGTTAACACTTCTCTTACATGGATATGTAAATATATATGCATATAGGCCTACCAGTGGCATGCACAGATATATTTCTATCTACATAAATATATTTATGCATCTTGATAAACATACATATTAACATTACATATATAAGAATTTAAAAGGGCCAGTATTCTGCTTTTCATGGGGAGGAAATATAAGAAAAGCATACTTCTTTAACTGTACAAACTCCACGTTGGTACTATGGGATTTCCATTTTCAGTAACCAGTACATATCCACGTGTGTGCATGCATACAAGGACAAGCCTAACATTTAAACAGTTCCAGTTTTCTATGGTTAACATTTCGGTAGTATTTACATAGGTTATGATCATCCCAAGTCCTTCATTTTAATGGGGATAGTTTGTATAAACATTCCTGAGTGCGCTGCATGGCAGTCAGAGGTACTAACGTCCCTTGCACTCTGAACGTAGGCAGTCATGGTGGGGGCCTGTCTGTTTTCCTTGGGCTAAAACCCTTTGTTTTTTTCTTAATTTTGCTCAAAGTAAATAAAATGACAGCAGTGACTGCCCACCTTGTACAGGGTTTATCCAGAAGAGTTATATTCCTTAACACTGAAATAGATGTTTTTTAGTTGGCAGGAAGTTTTCCCCTGAAAGCAGAAATATCCTCCATCTCAGCTGCTGTGGCCTGTTGTGGTCCTGTCACCTATTCGGTGGCTATACCATTTCTGTCAAAGAATGAGTTTATTACAATTTCCCTGTTCCCATCTCCCATCTTTCTTCTTTTGCTGCATGTGGAGATTATAAAGAAGCAGAGTACCTTATTTCACAATGTTGTCCTTGAGACAACATATGAGTATTTTTATTCATGGAGATTATTCCATATTCCCATGTTTCAGATGAAAAAAGCAGTATTTCTCTTTAGTATCTACCCTGTCTTCTCCACACATGGGCACACACTGTTTGCCTTCAATAGATTTTCTCTGTGCTGGATGCAGAGTCTGATAATAACACTTTTTATCCCCCTTTACTGAAAGCATACTTCAAGCTGGAGGAAGTTCATGGAGCGGCCAGGGGTGTAGGAGTGCTCAGAGAGGAGCTGCGAATGCTCCTCAGGAAGCAGCACAGGATTTGGTGCAAGATTAAGATGAGTAAACTCCAACCAGAGCAGGCATATGGTGTGTTGGCGTGTCGGGCTGCAAGCAGGGCTGAGAGGAAGGGTCTGGGAAAGCCATGAGTTTGTTGTTCCCAGGACTCTCCTTCCACAGGCAGCTGTGTGCTCCTCCTTTTGCAGAACCAGCCCTGCCCAGGGCAGTCTCCAAAGGGTTCTGAATCCCCAGCACAAAAGCAGTCTAGCAGTGCTTCAGCCCCACCACCTGACATGTGCACGTCTTGCAAAGACTCAAAGTTTTTCTGCATATTCATTCCTCCCAGCCAGTTGTATTTAGGAAGAATTATGACAGACTGTGTTATTTATCCATGAGACAAATTAAATAGAGGCCTGCACATCATTTCAGTGCTTCTCATTTCACTCTGTTATCATGCATTCCACTTAAGCTCAGTCTTTTCCAGATGAGTAATTCAGGTGGAATCACCTGCAGATGCTCCATCTCTCAGTCACGCTCCCCTTCTTGGAAATTTGTGGTGGCATCTGTTTCAGACAGAGCCCTCAGAAAGAAGAATGGGAAGAGCAACTGAAGCAGTAGCCATTCTCCTACCTATTCAATGTCATATAATAGACGTATCAGCAAACGCTCAACTCTGGTATGTTTGTAATCAACAGGACAGATGCCAGGTGTAATTAGCAGTCAGTGACGGGTTCTGTAGTTACGCTTCAGTCAGTGTGATCTACTGTACATCAAGTATACCTCCAGCTTACTGTGAAAAGTACTGCAGTTCAAATGAGCAGACTACTCAGCCTATCTATATTCTCTGGGCAAATACAGGAATACAATGAAAGAGAGAAAAGAGTACAGAATTTTGTACATTTCTAATAGGAATGCAGGGAAATACAGGGGAAGATATGCAAAACCTGACCCGGAAAAGTCCCAGCACAGATGTATAAATATTTGCCTGTATAGTAATTGACTTCTAGGCTGCGCCTAGCTTACAAAAGATGTTAAGTCTCAGTGCAGTCGGAAAAGAAAAGCAGTGAACCACATTGAAGAAAAAAAAAAAAAAGTATTTAAATATAGCAGCTAATAGTCGTTTAATTTTCTTAGTCTTCAGGCAAAACCCCTTCATTTTCTCTTGTCATTTGTATTTTAAACACACAGATAAAGCGCTGCTCTCTCCTTTTCACTAAGGTGAGGACTAAATTCTCTCCTGAAGTTTCTGCCATCTTTTCTTCCCTTCACCGAAGAGAACACTTACATCAATCCCTCAGTTATCCTCTTCCAGCAGATTTCTGACATTGCCTTCCTGCACCTTTACTTTGCTTCGTGCCTTTTTCTCTCCTTTTCATCGTTTCCTCCCTCTGTGCCATGTGCTGAGAACGGGTGCAGTCGGAGTCTCAGCAGGACTGTGTCTGCTTCTGTTTCCATAGGCTGCGGGGAGAAGCAAAAATGAGATGGGTTGGACTCCAATGGATTACTTCTGAAATAATGAGAGATGGCAGAACAAGGAAAGGGCACAGATACACAAAGGTGCTTCCTAGGACATTAAGCTCTAGAACAGACGCAAGTGTGAGAATCAGAATAACAGCAAGTAAACCACTGAGATCACATATAAGCAAAAACACATGTAAAAACCAAGCAGCTTCCATATACTAATATTGTAGAATTTAATCCACATACATCACATAAGACAACTTAGTAGCAAACTGTATGTGAGTTTGACATTTATAACAAGAGCATGAGTGTAGTCATGCTCATGCAGTGACAGAAGGAAAAAACCAACCTTACAATGCATATCACATTAATTGCTGTAGGAGGGGCACTGCTTAGCAGCAGCTAATTTAAAGTTGGGCCCTGGGGAGCTAAGGAACTAGGTACGCTTGCTGGCACAGCTGTGGCTGTCTTAGAGATTGCTAGGCCTTGATGGGATGCGTGGCAATCAGCTGCAGCAGAGCGGTCATCTGAGAAAAACAGTACCAATAACTGCCTCAATATTTTGTTTCTAACAGGTTGATAAAAATGAGATATTCCAGAAAATAATTTTAGTAAGGACTGATGCTAATGGTGGTACGATATGGTGAAATGACTAGCTGAAATATTTTTAACATCAAGCTCGGATAAACCCTGGAAGGGTATATATTTTGGAGGTTTCGGTATTGTAGCATAATTCTCCACCTTTGTAAATTACTGATAACTATAACTTATTTTTAAGCTGCTGCTGCATCATAATTACATTTAAAATAAAACCTGAGCTGTAACTTTAAAAAAAACAAGTCTCCATTATTTATGTAGAAAAAAATGATCGGATGGATGTAGGGTTTGCTGTTTGAGCCAGCAGGTGTGCTGGCACAAAGTAGAGATAAGCAGTGAAGTTGGCTCTGTCAAAAGGAATATTCCTCAGCTTTGACTGAAGAAGGGAAGAAGCTGGAGCAGGAAGGTGGGTGTGATTG
Organism: Alectoris magna; assembly: GCA_030625065.1. Taxonomy (NCBI): domain Eukaryota; kingdom Metazoa; phylum Chordata; class Aves; order Galliformes; family Phasianidae; genus Alectoris; species Alectoris magna. The sequence continues at coordinate 129,096,627 of CM060561.1, read as the reverse complement.
GGGAAAGCTGTAATTGAGACTGAGATTGGGTTTGGCTGCTAGAGCAGGAGCATGGCAGTGAGCATGGCTAGTAAAGGGTGATTTTTAGAAAGATGTCCTGGGATACATGCATGAGATAAAACTGATACGAAGAAAGAAAAAGGAGGAAAAAAGGAAGTTCTGTGTTTAGAATTCTGGGTGGGGGAACAGTAAGCAGGTTTTAAATTTGATAAAGGAAAGGAGAAGTTCATAGTTTCCAATGCAAAACTTATGTGCTTGAAAATACACAGTTAAAATAAGAAAAAAAGAAATCAGAGAAGAAAAATGAATGGTAATGTGTCTGAATCTGTGAGGAAAAAGCAAAGTGTCCTGAGCGAGAGGAGGGCTGAAAGCAGAGCTGACAGGCAGATAGAAGGGAGGGCAGCCACAGAAAGGAGGTGGCTGACACAATTGTCTGGAGAACTTCTGTGAAAATCAGGATTGTTTTTTTTAAATCTTTCTCAAAATTATGGCTTTTGCAAGCAATGCTTGCCAGGTTCTTTTGTTGTTGTATAAATTGGTTTCATTACTTTTCCAAATACTGAGATCTGTATAAAACCTCTTAATGACATCTCAAGGCTGTTAGGGTGGATCCTTGCATTTTATATTTGTTGAACTGCAGGGAGAGAACAGAAGGAACTGCCACTGGGAAGGATAAGGGCATCTGAGTGGCTCCAGGGCAGAGCTGCACCTGGCTGGGTGTGAGCACACCCTTGCCTTCTGTGGAGCTGCACCACCAGCCTTACATGGGAAGATGGCTGGGAAGAACATGTGGCTCAGTATGAGGAGCTAGATCTAAGCTCCTTTGGGGTACTTCAGGTTTGGTTTTAATGCTTACTGAAGGTTTGAGCTGGACTGCATCCTGCTGACCACTGAGAAATTTACTGTGCAGTCAGGTATGGGGATGTATTTTGCTCTGACTTCCCTATGTAAACAAACAGTTGGGTCTTGCTTAGGCGAACATTTCTTCACCTTACTAGCACACATAGGTACTCGTAGACTTTCATACAAATAGCACAGCATGTGTATGCCAATATTGAAATGGTCTGAGATCTTTGGGGTAAGAGATATCTACGCCAAATATAGTGTTATGTTTTTATATCCGCACTCACCATGGGTGCAAGTAAAACAACACTTGTATTCAAACACTCCCGTATTTGCAGTAAAGATAAGAAGCTATTGTTGTTCAGGCTGGGAAATTCTGATTATCTCTCTGAAAGATCCAAGACAAGGTATCTCCTAGAGGGTCCATATGAAAATGATGAGTAATCAGTAGCTGGCTCCACTTATCAGGAGCACCGCGAAATAATTTTCAGGGCTTTGTATTCAGACATTCGCTTTATTTATTTATTTTTAACATTAGTTTTGTGAGATCTTGCATATGTAAAGTAACTTGCACACTGGTAAACAACTCTGCTAGAAATGATAAAAGTGCTTCAAAGCCATTCTCAAACGCACAGACTGGTACTACCAACAAGAAAGGCTGGGTAGCCTTTCTTGCATTTATGACAAGTATTTGCACCTGCTGGATCACTGAACTTACTTGATATATGGGGAATGTTTAACTGTTAATACATTATGGATTTGTCATTGGCTGTTCGAGCGTTGCTCAGACATTGCCACCTGAAAAAAAAATGTGCTAGAAGATGTGGGAGAGAAAATAACTAATCACCTTGGTTTTGATATAAGCATATTCAGCATGCCATACCAAAGCATCTCTGAAACTACTCACCATGAACACTGAAAATGTTAGCTCTAAGCCTAGCCTCAAAGCAAAACATATACTTCAAGGCAATCTTTGGGTATCTCTGTCCTCTGATGCCTGGCACTGACAGCCTCAGTAATCGGTAATCATGTGAGTATGTTAGTACAAAAGACTTGAATGGTCAACTGTTTAGAAATGTTTGTTTGTACAATGTGAAAATGTATAACGTGTGGCCTCAGCTTGGACTGGAGGAATACACAATGCTGTAGAAAGGGGAAATTTTCTTTCCCAGCATGGGATAGGAATAGGTCTGGCCATCCCACCCCGCTGCACCACCAGTGCTAGAGCTCAAATATTGTTTCTGAGTAGAAACAACCAGAATTAGATCTAAGCTCTCAGTGAAACCTGTCTCAGGGTATTTTATTGTATTCTAACATTATTTACATCTGTCCTGCATTACTTATTCAAGCTGCAGTTAATTGGTTCCTTTTTTCTTCTGAAGGCATCTAGCCAACAGGTACCAGCAAAAAAAAATTTTTTTAAATGTCATAAAGACAAGACTGGAGCATAACAGATATTTGCTTATGTATGAAGAGGAGTTGAACTGAGCTGTAAGACATGAGCTATCCCATGTGTCACAGACAGTATTCATTCAGAAATCAATGGCATTACCAATATGTCAGTATTAGACACTTCAGTGCTCACTGAAACAAGGGTGGAAGGACAGTCTCAAGATTTGGAAGAAGAAGACTAGGTCTGTTTCATGACATGAATGGGTGCATTTATGAGAGTGCTACCATATAATCATATATATGTAGATGTAAATTTAACTTATTGGGAAAGAGACAAGTCCTGTGTGCACAGTATAGTCTATAAGTATATCTGGGCTCCAATAAAGAGAGCTAACATAGGCAATATGTGGTACTGAATATGCAGGTTTTGTTTTTAAAATCTGCATAGCCTAATTAGGATCGGGTATCTGCATCTCATCTCAGTAGGTCAAATTACTTATAAGATTACAATGAAAAATACTGGTTTTCTTTTCATCCTCTGATACATTACCGTTAAATTGGATATTGTAATATCAATATCTAGGAATTAACTTATACATTGTTTAAAAATAAGAGATCTCTGAATAAACGCTTGTTCTTTCTTCATATCTAATTGGCTTCTGCAAAGAGGTAGCATACAGTGACATTTCTTAGCTGTGTAATTCAGGCAGGCAAGCTGTATTCCCTGGCTAAATAAAACCCCAAAGCTATGAGACCACTGATCTGGTGAAGCTGACTTTACAGAACCATAGAACCATTAAGGCTGGAAAAGACCACTAAGATCGTCCAGTCCAACCATCAACCCATCACCACTATGCCCACTAGCCATGTCTCTCAGTGCCACATCTACGCTTTTCTTAAAACTTCCAGGGAAGGTGACTCCACCACCCCCCTGGGAAGCCTGTTCCAGTGTGTTATCACTCTCTCTGGTAGAACTTTTTCTTAATAGCCAATCTGAACCTCCTCTGGTCCAACTTCTGTAACTTTAAGGTAGCTTACTCAAGTCAGGCAGAAAAACGCAACACGGTAAGGAAAAAGCAGTCTAGAATTCCAATGAGTTCTTCACTTCCAATGAGTGGTAGTTCTCAACTCACAGACACAAGAGAGGGGAAAGTGCCTTGGTAAGTGGCTTCAAGTTGCCTTTCTTCTTTGCACGAAGATGGCAAGGACTGAAAAACAAAGTTAACCTTTCATATACTTGAAACTTTTATTATGAAATAGGAAACTTTCTTTTCTTGAAATGTAAATTCACTGCATAATGGGCCAAGTGAACAAATGCAGCCAAAACTGAATCTTGAAACAGACCACTTGTTTCTTAGTGAAATAGTGAATATTTCTATTTTTGAACAAGATGATCAAGCCCTATGTAAAGAGCTGTTTGTTTTCATAGATGTAAATTCTGGACAAAACTCAGTGCAATATGCTATTTCTTGGTGCAATAACCCATCTCTTTTCCAGCCCCAATCATTATGAAGGTAAGTATTCAATGCCAACATGTGATGGTAAAATTCTTAGCAAAATGTGAATGAACCCTAATAATAAACATCCAGCTTTATAGAATACTTCATAGAAGTACTTTCCACCCTCCTTCAACTTTCTCTTGCAAAAATTTGAATGTTGCTAAGTTCTGCTCTGCAGAAAGTGAAGCATTTTTTATGTAATACTTAAAAGCTGTTTTCAGTACTACAACTAACCAGACATACTGATCAGAACTGGAAAAGCACTCCTGTACTGTTTATTTATTTTCAATGCGCAGCTGTAGTGATTTACTGAAATGGTTAACTTAGAGACAAAGGATGGTAGTTTTTTGGTGGAATAACACCTTCTGTGAGGCGATTTGGGGTTTACTTAAAATTTAAACCAGCATTATTTTTGTATAGCAATAACAGTTTTATTTGGAATAGTCAACCACTGATGTTGCAAAGGCTGTACTATCTGTTTACTATGAAAATAACACAACGTTAGTTCACTGTAACAAATTGGTCTAGCTTTCCTCAGGGACAGAGATATCTTATGCATAACTCTCAACCTAGGAGCTCATCTTATTTCTGCTAATTTAACTCCATGGGTGTCCAAAGATGGTATATCGGGTACAATTTTTTTTACCATATAGCCAAAGTTCCTTCTTTACAAAGGAATGTGTCACAGTAACTAAAAGTCCCCAAGCTTTCATCCAGTTTCTGCTATAAATCCTCAGGGCTATTGAAACCATGCTTGTAACTGTTCAGTCCGGATGTGAGATTATGATATTCAAGTCTTTGTTTTATGATTAATTGGAATTAGGTCAGATGACCTCTATGCGCTCATTTGCTCCTTTCTTTGAATGGAATTGCCTGTCCGTACCTACTTTTCTCATAGGGCCAAGTTTTACAAATAAATCTTTCAAATTATGGTAAAGAAAGAAACAAACAAACAAAGGGATTGCAATGTCTACACAATATTTTCCAAATCTAAGATGATGTATTTGAACAGCTTAACAATAAAATTAGGGTAAAATATTTTATGATCAATTGGAGTTTCTCTTAAACAAAATGGAATATATCTGAGTGCTACAAAGTCAGCTTTATTACATCTGAGAAACTAGCTCCACAAAATTCAGAAAAGGAACAGCCTTCAGCTTGTGGTGTAGCTACTCTGGTTAAACACTTGAAGTAGTGTATGACTGCACTGCTTTCTACAAATAAATACATAGCATATTTTTACAGAAGATTTTATTTAAAATTAGAATTCTGTTACAAGTAAAACCTGAAGCCACAAGATGCTCCTGTGAGGGTACACAGAATTTAGCTGTACAGGCAAACTAAGGCATTGGCAGCGCTGGGACCAGATCATGGGAAAGCCACGAGCCGGGGCGCCAAGGCTTTGCTTTGCACAGCTGTGTAAAGCCCTTCCATAATAGCTGTCCCTGACAGGGGTGAGGAAACACGAGGAGCCCTGCCCTGGCTCCCCAAGGAAGCACAACGCACAGCAGAGCCAGGGAGAGAGAAGTGAGTGCTGCGGCTCGGTAATCTGTCTCCTGGAGATGTGCACCAAAGGATGCTCTGAGGGATGGTGCAATGCAAACCGGTGAGGGAGGCTCAGAGGGACAGCCGTGATCCCCAGTGCTGCATCTCCAGGGCTCTGTGAGGCTGTGGCCCAACAGGAGCAGAACTGAGACCTCAGCAGTGGTCGGAGTGGCTCTGCAGCCACTCGCCCTTCTTTTCTCGTCCCCCTTTGCAATAGCCTTTTTTTTTTTTCTTATTTTTGTTTTTAATCAATTTTAAGAGCACAAACAGTAGATACATTCATTTTCGGTGGGTCTTCGACTGCTGTTGCGTTTGCTTATTTTAAAAAGCGGTCTCCATCTGCAACAGGCGTGCAGGCCGCGGGTCCCGCGAGCCCCCGTGAGCCATCACGCCCGCCTCGTCCCCTGCCGGGCTGCGGCGGGGGGCAGTGCCGCCGAGGAGGCCATTTTGCAGCTGCTGAGGGAACGCGGCGGCGCTGCGCGGCCAGGCAAGAGCCGCCCCCCCGGGCAGGTAAGCGCGCAGCACCTGGCGGGAGGGCGGGCTGCCCCGCGGGGGGTGTCGGGCTGTGGAGGCGCGGGGTCCGGCGTTGGGGGGAACAGCTGGCAGCGGGGTGGGGAGCGCGGCCCTCAGCGGGAGGTGCGGGGCGCAGCCGGCAGGGGGCGCTGTGGTGCCGGGCCGCGCGGCGGGGCGCGGGGCTGCGCGAAGGGTTAAGGAGCGGGCGGCGGAGTCCGGCTGCCCCGGCGGGAGCTGGGGAGGCGGGTGGGTTTGGAAAAAAGGAGGAGGAAAAATAAAATGAAATAACCGCGCCCGGCACGGAGAGGGGCCCTCCCACCTCTCCTCCCTCCTGCCCGGCCTGGGGGGACAGCGCGGGCAGCGGAGCCGCGGCGGGGCGACAATGCGGCGGGCGGAGAAAGCAGGAGGGGCAGCGCGCGGCAACATGGAGGGAGGCGCGGAGCGGGCCGGCCCCTGATGCGGCTCTTTCTCCTCCTCCTCCTCCTCCTCCGGGCAGCGGCTCCGGCGGCGCTTCCCTCCCTGGCGGCGGCTGGCGGCGGCGGGTGGAAATGAGCAGGTCGGCGGCGCTTCTTCTCTGCCTGCTGGGCTGCAACGTGTGGAAGGCGGTGACCAAAACCTTAGGGGCGCCCGAGGCGGCTCAAGGTCGGTGCGGGGAGGGGGGCGGCGGGACCGGCCCGCTTTGTGCCGCGGCCCCGGGGGCTGCGTCGTGTGGGCGGCCGACTCGGGGGGCCGGGATGGGGGGGGGGCGGCGGTGGGAGAGCCCTCTGGGCCCCTCCGGCCGTGGGGCGCGGCTGCCCCTGTCCGCAGCCCCGGCCCCGTCGGGATGGCAGCCCCGCGGCGGGGGCGGCGCGACCCCCGGGCCGGGAGCTTTGTTAACGGCGGGGCAGGGGCTGCCGCCGGCCCCTTTGTGCCGCCCCCTCCCTGGCGCTGCCGGAGCTGTTGCGCCGCGTCCGTCTCCCCCGGCAGCCATCCCGCCGTGCCCGCCGCGGGGCCCGCCGCGACGGTGAGGGGCAGAGGCGACGACAGGCCTGGGGCTGCGGGCTCGCCCCCCGGGCTGGCGGGACGTCTCCGAGCCTCGGCCGGGCCTTTTGTTCGGCGCGGTGGTCTGCCCTCGGGCCTGGGCGGCGGGCAGGGCGAACCCTGGCGCTCGCAGCCCCTCCGACCTTTCTGGGGCGCGAGGAGAACCCCGGCGGCAGCCCCCGAGTCCCCCAGGCGTGGCTCCCCCGGCCCCGAAGAACTTGCGGCCCTTCTGGGCCCGGCCGGAGCCCCGGCGCACTGCTTTGCCCCAGTCCGCACAGGTACGTTGGGCACGGCGTGCCCTCACGGCAAGGTGCACCTGCTCTGTGCCCCGCAGCCCTCGTTGGGATGGGGAGATGCTGCTCCGTGCCCGTATCCCCTTGCCTCATCTCTTGTGGTGGGAAATGTCAATCGGGCCCAGCACCGACACTGTGCCCAACCAGGAACACAGTTATGACAGAAGGCAGAAAACGTATCTGTCTAACGGTACTCAGCAATGCTGAGGGAAACATCTCCAGCATGGTCAGCGTGAGCCTCATAGCTTGTGTTGTCCGGTAGCCACAGCTGTCATCTGGGGTGGAAGCTTAGCCTTTGTGGCGGTGGGTTAGCAGCTTTCTTCTCACTGTTTTGGGAGGGAAGGACACCGTGTGAAGAGTGCGCTTATGTCCTGTGTCCTCTAAGCTTGCCTATCCTGTGTGTCATTAAGAACCAGTGAGCAATGTTTGCAACAAGGAAAGGAGCATGTAAGGAGTAACCTTCGATTCTTACACAGCTGTATTTGCGGTACGTGAGGTAAGATGTAGGTGGGCCAGTGTTCTTATATATGGTATTCAGAATGTATTGATATCTTATAGCAAAACCTACCACTCTTAGCAGTATGATATCCTGTTCAACCATTTTTTAAAGACATTGGCACTTACGGAATAAGAAGTGCTGAACTATGATTCAAGGGCTGTTAGACTCAGGGCAGTGTTTTAGTGATAGGCATGCCAGAGAGAAACACAACCGTGCGTCCCTTGATGCATCCCTCTTTAGGTATCAAGCTGTACAGTAATTTCTGTATCATATGGGAAGTCTTTTGTATTCGTGGTCAGAATGGTAAAGTATAAGCAAAATTAGTGCCTTTCAGCTGCCCTGCTGATCCTGTCTTCTACTGTCAAGCTCAATTCATTCTATCTGGAAAGGCTTGTCTTTATAGCTGCTACATCCCCATCAGAACTGATGGCTGATTATTTAAGTAATAGTAGCTATGTCAGTGAGTTGAGAACATTTATATCTGGGTGGAATGGTCTAATTTTATTTTCAATGTAAGAACACTTGGGTTTTTCATAGGCAGGATTATTTTCCACATTCCCATTATGAGCTTTGCATGTGCATGTTGATAATGGTTACATCGATCTGATCGAGTGCTGAAGTATATTCTGTTCAGCTATGATAATTAGCTACCAGATCCTTATTATGGGTCTTTAAAAAAAAAAAAAAAGGTGAGATGAGGAACTGCAGTTTGTATAGTCATAAGGTGCGAACATCTGGGGGATGGGGTTGTAGCACCAGTCGCATTCCTAGTTTGTATGCTGAGCAGAGTAGGTGATAAATGCTTATACAGCTTAAACCAACTGTTTTTCTGCCCTGCCCTTTTAGCACTGTGGTGATAATTGCAGCTACAGGTGAAGGGCACCGTTGCCAAACTTTTGGGATGTGTGCAGTGGGTGTTCTTTCCTACCCCTTATGTCTGGGAAGAGACTGGAATATCAAGGGATCAGAGTAAAGGTGGAGGTGAGAAAACCAGAGGATGCCATTGTGGAATAATTGCTTCAACTGCAACATTTGATATTGGGCAGATTACAAGAGATTGGGGTACAGCCCTCCTTGTGATGGAATTGGTTAGATGAGACCCAGTTAAGATTTTCCATGCCTGTGTCAACAGGCCACTTAATGTGCTGAACTTGGAGCTGTTGGAGCACGGGGCTTGTGACTGCTGTTCTGGTTAAGGATGGAAGGTGAGCTGCGTCTCTTTGCATCTGGCATTTTTCTTGCTGCTCTCAGCCTTACATTCAGGCACTTCCAGCCTGAATATCTGCTTGAGCAGGCCTATTACATAATTTGTGAATATGGAAAGTACTGGTAATTAAGCTGTGCACTTAGTACCTATTTAGAAAATTGAATGACTTTGGCAGGCTGTTGCCCTATTTAGTTCATTATGCAGACACACTGTGACCTCTGAAGGTCACAGAGGTAACCTGTAAGTTTCTGCAAGGGGAAGAACTTTTTTCTTAATGTATACGGTAAAGTACATGCAGATAAGTTGTTCTTTATTGTCATTGTTGAAATTTAGCGCCTTTGAGAGTGGAGTTATTAGAATTCCAGGAGGATACATTTAAGGAGTGATAAGACCTCTCTCTATCTTCTCTCAGTTGCCTGTGCCCTGATCAGTGTTTCACATGAGGTCTAAATTGTGTTTGTTGTAGTTGTTCTATCATGTGTTCCAAAGCTGAAAGTGGTTTGAGCGTATGCTAAAACGGGTATATAGAAATCTTTATTTTAAATGCAAACAACAGAAAAAAAAAAAAATACAAAGAACCCCATGCCACCGTTTAAGCTGCAATTATGATGAGTTGATCATTTGCCTGAGCACAAACTGCTCAATGCTTTCTCTTCATATGAACAGATGCTTTCCAACTTTGGGAGCCCTGGCAAGGCAGGAATTCAGGAGTTGCATGTGGGGGTAATGCTAACGCAGGCAGAATTGAAGCAAAACCAGTATAATTGGAGAAGGGGTTAAGTGTCTTTGTTGTTTTTCAACTTCACTTTGCAGGACGTGATGATGTATCATTCATAGATTCTAGGAAAGATCTTTTTAAAAAAATACTGGCATACTGTGTTGTAGTGCAGAAGTCCTGTATGGTTTTTCTCTGATGCAGTAGGTATTGGTTTCAATTTGTCTTCATTGGTCTTCACGTTTTCTTAGTTATTCTAACCTAAGAAGTTTTGAAATAAAGTGTTTGAGTAATAGATAGCATCCAGTTCAAGGACTGTTCTCCCAGTAGATGCATAGGCCCAGGCTGTCCCACCTCTGTAGCCACAGGATAAGGTAGAGCAGATGTTTTTTTCTTAGTGTGGTGATGAATAGAGAGAGGTTCAGCTGTCACTGCTTAGAATGTGCTACCTTCTCCCTCTGTGTGATTGGACAATGGGGAAATTGATGCTTGAGTGCTACTGTTTGGTTTTGCCTGCCTGCAGTCAGCCATTACATGACTTGATGTTGTGAAAGCTGATTTCACAATGCTTCAGCTGGACGTTTTATGAAGGCTGCTTTTCTGGACAGCTCAGTAACAGCTGCAAGGAGACCCTCACGCTGTTGGCATTTTTCTAAGATGGTTATGCTCAGCTTTCAGTTTTGGCCATGGTGATAAAGTTTAGGTGATGCAGAAATAAAGTCATCTTCTTTTTCACCTTGCACTGCTGCGCCATGTCTTCTCAGTCAGCTGTGAATTACTGACGTCCTTCACATGCAAACGTCTATTTCATTGAGACCGCAAATGGACTCATCAGAGTGGAAAGTAAATTGCTCTAAAGCTACTGTTTTAGAAGATGTTGCTTTATTTTAGTGGAGGAGCAAAATGTTTGCTTAGTGCTAGGTAGTATTGTGAAATCTCGATGGAGGGGATGTATTGGTTGGTTTTATCAGTTATCAGATCAGGAGAAATAGTAGATTTCTTTCATGCTTAAACTACTATTGCCTGTAAATGGCATGTGTAGAGCTGGGACAAATGAGCAATCACCTCTGTGAGTGAGTGGTGTAAAATTGCATCCTTTCTGGGGGATGTTCATACTCACCTTTTTAGTCTGCAGTATGTTGCAGTAAGTGGTTCAGCTCACCTTGTGTATGGCTCAGAGCACCATGGATATGCTTGTCAGGGGATGGCAAACTCGCATGCTGCTACCCTGTGGTCACTTGTCTTGTGCCTTGAGATGAGCTAGTTGCCAGGTGTTACCTAATGCACGGCCTAAAGCATCCTGCTCCCTCCTTCCCTCACTCCCTCTCTGTGTTTTCTCTTTTGCTGAACCTCGTACTGACTCCTCTTATTGTATGTGACCAGAACCTGGTCCATGCAATTTTTAAGGACTGCTGCAGTGCCAACTTCTGGCAGGTGGATGATCTCAAATAGCAGTCCCTGCTCTACAGGAGCAATGAAATGCGGCTTGACTATATGCCTGGTTATTTAACAAAAGCCTGAATATCTGTATATATATATGTGGGGGTGGAAGGCTAACTGAGCTTTTAGGTTCGTTGGAAAACTTGAGAAACCTTCAGTGGCTTTGGTGCATTGCAGGGTAAAAGTGTCACTGCCTACTGCCAGTGCAAACTTTAGGCAAGTTCTTTGCTCCCATCAATAGGCAGTGACTGCCAACGGTGTAAGTGCCTGCAGAGAGCTGAGAGCAAAATGCATGGTAGGGAGACTTGGTGCATGGCTTGGGGCTGCAGAGACCATTGCTACAAGCTGCTTTAGTGCCTTCGTTTCCTTGGGTATCCCTTGGTGTGATAGCATTCTCTAAGAAGTTGTTTACTGAGGCGCTAGCAAAAGAGAAGATGAAATACATCACAATGAAAATAATCATTAGAGGTTCCTTAAAGGCAAAATTACACTTCCCGACAAAGTAATGGATATGCTTTCTTAAACACAGCAGTCATTAGCAGCTATTGGATCACCTGGGAGACTTGGAGGACACTCACTGTTTATCTGTAATATTGCTACTCAGGCACACCTTCCACTGTCAACATGGACAGAGCCTTCTTAATGCCCGTGGTGCCCCTGCTATTGGTGATGGTGTGGGTACTTCTTTTTCATGATGGTGATGATTACATTGTACTGCACTTTTTGTAGTACGGATTTCCCTTTCTGCCAATGTAGGCTGGTTCTGCCCTTGGGTATGAAGAACAACAGCTTTTGTCAGAACTGAGTGTTGTTGTTCTGCCCACAGCACTTAGTGATTTTACCATATACCTGTCAGGCAACAGAAATGAGGAGGACAAGAAGCCTGCATAAAGAGAGTTATATTTTCTAGAACAAGCAAGTAATGCTAAATATTTTACATTAATGTACCTTTTGGGGGGGTAGTTCTTTTTCCCTCGCAGAAACTTGTCAGAATGGACAAACTAACCTACCTGTAACAATTCTTTTCTGGAACCTACCATACATACCTAAAACATTTTGGTTAAGGAAATACCAAAGAGAGGAAAATACTGAGTGGGTTTTCTGCTTCAGAAATTCCAGAAACATTTTCCTATAAGCTGGTTTACATTAAGTTTTCAGCTAATGTAGTAGCTGGCTTGTTGTGAATGGGTAATAAGCCTAATACACATGCTTTCTGTGAACGCATCTTTGGTTTTACTGGAAACTGGATAGATATATGTGAACATACGGTCGTTTCTTGTTGCTTTTAGTGAATGCATTGAATCTTTCACTTTTAAATATTAACACAGAATCCTATTTGACATACAGCAAGTCCAAGACCTGAAAGTAATATTTAAATGTATTCTGCATAAAGCTCCATTTCTCATTCCATGTGAAATGCCAGTGTTTTGAGTCAAGTAATGTAAAATGTTCTGGTTCAGATGTGCCCATTTCACCGTTTTGTTTATTTGAAGAGCAGTGAATTTGGAGAGGATCTGTAGTAAAAATTCACTTATGTAAAGTATAGTCTGTAAATTTGGTTCCCACGCTTAACTGCATGGGGGATTGGGTATGTTTAAACAGAGCTGCTGTTAATATAAAGTGTGTTTTAGGTGGAAACAGCCTCTGTGCAGGCAAGGCACAAATCTCCCTCTGGAAATCCAACACTGAAGATCTTTTAATTGTTCCTACTCTGAGTTTTTGCAGCTCCACGGGCTGTCACTGTACCATACCATGGAAGGGTAGCAGAGTGAAATCCTGTCTTTACCCATTATCTGTATGCCTTGTGTGCCAGAGGGGAAAGGCTTCCTGTCACTGTGAGTAGGAGCCTAGATGTGCACCAGTGGAAAACTGCTCTGCTGCTGCACTGGATGTTTTCAGTCACGGAGGCAAGAGCATTTAACATTTGGGGGGGATCCCATAAGCCCCATTGGACATGGTATGACTCCACAGGGGCCACCCTCAGCACGTTCCCTCTGGGAAGCAGGCTCCAAGGAGCCACAGAGCAGCAGGGAGGAAGTAGGGGCATGGGGAAGCTGAGGGAGGGAAGGAAGGAAGTAGCAGCATCCTTTTGGCAGGGGGTAATGATGGGGCCGAGTCCCATGAAGTGCAGAATGCTTTGAGTTTTCTCAGGGAAGTCCTACCTGCAAAAGTGCTGAGAACTGTTGTACTGTGTGATAATCGTGAGTGAGGCTGCACAGTGAAAAGGTGTTTATTTTGGCAGTCTGTAGATGCTGAGGTAAATAAGAGATAGAGATGTAAGGCAGCCGTGCTTTGCTTAAAACAAAGCAAAACAAAAACAATCAGACAAAAAACACAATAAATGGAGGCCTTTCTTTTTGGAATAGTTACTAGAGGTGACAGCAGTGTTGGGTACTCTGTCTTATTTCATCCTACTTTTGTGATTGTCGTTACCGAAAAAAACAGTTATCTTTCATCCTTTGGAAGCACGGATACATACCAATATGGTAACAAGAGTTTCTCAAGTGATGTTGTAAGGCTTTCTTGATTTATGAAATAATAATAATAACAGTTACGATAGTTGCTGTATTTAGGTTGCTGCTGCTGGGCGGAAATCTATCAGCAGTTTTGTCCAGCCCTTTTGTTCTGCACCATATATGTCAGACAGTTGTGCAAAGTCGAAGGTAAAGATCCAAGCATCTCACTTCTAAATCTGTGCTTACATGTTACTTGAGCGTAACTCTTCCCATGCAGAGGATGTGCAGTTGTCACCTAGGGTAGAGTGCATCCTACATTGTTTAGATGTCTTCATCTCAGCTGGTCATCTGTGTTGCTTACATACGCACACATCTGATCTGTTTGGCTAGTGGAGCTGAGCATAGCTCCTGTTACTAAGAGTGAACACATCTAATCAAATGAATCATGCTGTAGCATCTTCTGGTTGCGTGGTCCAGGCAGCACTGTTTACCCTGCCCTTTAGTTCAGTGGATCCTCCCCTAGATACCATCACTGGAAGTTTCATCAGGACAGTGTTACTGTCAGCCTCAGAGCTACTGGGTGCATACCATGTAGCATCTGCTAAATGAGTGCACAACCTTGGGTGACCTGGATGGGTTATCATGCATTTCTCAGAGAACAACTCATTCAAGTCTTAATACTCTATTTAAATTTCTAAAACATTTGTCTTTGTAGTGTTACATTTATGAGTCTATGTGTTTTCCTCCCAGGGGTAAATAAGCTAAAAGAAGGGTTTGGAAACAGGGAGAGTTACAGAGTTGTTTGGGCTTGTCTACATCTTGATTTTCCCACAGATTTAATTAGTTTTGTGTTCCCAAGAGTTGATTTATTCTGGGTTAGGCTGTATTGTTGCTCTCACCTTTGTCTCTTCTCTCTCTCACTGGCATTTGTGTAGCTGTGTGGTAAATCACATGGAGGAAGTGACCCACTGAAGACTTGTGTACTTACCAGCTCGGCTTTCACCTGGATTGCTTCCCAAGCTGAATTCACAGGGAGTTGAACAAATGTTGTTGGCTTCATTGTTGGGTTCAGAGGAACTGGTGAATGAAAATGGAGGCTTTGTGGCAACAGTGCCAGTTGATGCAGGATTAAATGGATTGTAAATCTGCACATGAAATGTAGGGCACAACATGCAGCAAGTGAGTTGTTTTAGAAGTTACTGCTTGAAAGAGATGGCTGTTGAAAATGTACTGCCTCATTGCTCAGAGAAAAGGTATAAATAATTTCTTAAACTAATCTGCCCAAAATACAATGAAAAAAAACTGCCTTAGAGCTCTGAACTGCAAATGCTGGCAGCCCTAGACCTGTACTTGCAAATGCTCCGAGGTGCTCTCAGCCACAATCCATCTCTGGCCAGACAGGTGGTTGGCTGCCTCAGCTGCTCTGGTTTGTACCTGGCATGGGATTTGAACAGCATCACCCACAGTGTAAGACAGCGTGCACCGTGATGTGTAGCTCCCATTGTTTTTTCTGCTATTTGCAGTGTAATGTATGGATTAGTGACCGAGTCATCTCTGCTCTGCTCTCAGCCTGTCCCTAATGGGTTGGGAGGCAGTGATGCACATTGGCCAATTTACAGGCTGAAGAAAAGCAGAAGGCAGTACTGGGCACTTTAACATTGCATTCTGTTAGAGTAATTTTTATCAGCACGCTGAAGGTGCACACTTTGGCATAACTAGTGCCTGGCACTGCCTGGTCCCTCACTCAGCTGTCAGTCAGCTAGAGCAGTTCCACCTTCCTCCAGACAATTACCCTGCTTTCCTTAGTTATTACACTCTTGCACTGATGTCTCCTAGTTTAGGGTGTCTGTTGAAAGATAAGGCGGCTTCATTTCTTATCCCACCCTACTTCTGTCCCTGCATGGCCCTTTGCTATCTTGAAAGGCCAGAGTGCCGTGGCTGTGGGGTGACAGGAAGGTCTGCTGAGAGTGTTGTGGCAGTTCCTTGTTTATGTTTGAGCTGGGCAGGCAATACTAGGGAAATGAATGGGTTTGGGAGCCCTGGGGACAGGGCTGCTGGGCTACAGGGCGAGGCAGGAAGGTGGGAACGCGCTGCCGGGCAGCCGGGCAATGGACACATCTGGCCCCATGTTGTGTTTGCAGAATGGTTGGCATCGGCTCCAGACAGCAGGAGTTGCTCTCTTTGCTTTGCTGTAAATTGTGCTCCTGGCAAGTTCAGAAACCTGCTGAGTGGCATGCTGACCTGGACAAATATTACAGTAGTTTAAAAAGCTACTTGTGGTAATAATGTTGACAGACACTGTGATCACAGCAATATACTTGTTCTTGTAGCTTTACTGTAAGTATCCAGAGTATTGCAGCTCCACTCATTTCAGCATCTGGTGCTCCAGTCAAGCTCGTGGTAAATAACTTAAGTTTCAGGCAGTTTCTGGGTTCATGGTGTATGATTTACAGGAGCCAGAAACACAGATGTTTGAAACCAGAGCTGTGTTTTTGTTGTTTTGAGGGGTGCCTGTGTGGGGGCAGTGTTACTTCTTTTCCCCCTCACTGTTAAAACTTTAATATGACGAAGCTCATTTTCTTCAAAAGATAAGATTTCCTTTGTTCTTACCAGAATAGTTATTTCATTCTGGACTGTATTGCTAGTTAAAACTTTTTAGAGGGGAATCATGGCACTATAGTCACTCGATGTAAATATTGTTGTAAGCAGTCTGTGTGAAAATTAAAAAATACACTTGCTTCAAGCAGCCCAAAGCAGTGGGAGCAAGAGCTTCTAATGGGATGCATTTCAAATTTTCATATTGCTGCAAGCTATTTCGTTATAATTGCAGCCAGCTTTGGAATATTAAGTTGGTAAAAGCACTTCTAAAACTCAGTTGTTGAAGGAGGAGAACCTGATGTACTAAAGATCATGTTGAACACTCTTTGCTTTTCCAGACATTTGATTAGATAAGGACTTCCTTCTTTAGATCAGATACCTACTCTTGGCACTCCTTAGCTGCAGTCAGAATCTTGCTGGAGATCTTGTTTTAATTAGAAATTTTACCTGTATGTAGTTAATCTTTCATTAATTCTACTCTTTTAAAGCACATCTTAACTGCTGTTGCAGAGAGATTCCTTCAGTCCCTTTTCTGAAGATGTCTGCTAAGTTGATTTACTCAACTGTGTCATGTCACACGTTAACCGTGCGCACAGAAACATCTTTGGGTCTTGAGAGGTGAGGGCTGAGTAACAGAGCAGAGCTGTTGTTTTGGTGATGTTCTAGGAACGTAATGGTTTTTCCTTGTGCAAGGGAATATGTTTATACTCCCTTAATGTATAATGTAAGCGGGCAGTCTGAACTTCGAGAAATTTTTCTGTGGCAAAGAAAAAAATGAAAGAGTATACATAAGCTCTCAAGATCAAACTTATGAATAAATAATAGCTCAGTAGATTTGGTCAGAGCAATGGAGAATCTGTTTACCATGGATGATTGCACATAAACAAAGATGCTTTTTAATATCTGGTGCATTCAAGTCTTAGGAGTCTCGCATCAGTTGGCTGCTCAGAATGATCAAGTACTGTCTTCTTTCCTTATCTCCAGCCTAGCTGCATGGTGGGAAATATCAAAGCTCAAATTCTTACATCTAACATCGTGCCAAACTCCTTCTCAGGTGATCTTTGTTCAGTTCATGCATTCCTGTGCCTTAAAAAACTGTGGTGAATAAATTGCATACTGAATTGTTGGAAGAATGAATGCAGAGCAGTATTTCCTGATCATGATGCTGATAGGCAGAAATTTCATCGCTTCTGTTACTTTATGCCATTCTGTCTACTGTTACATGGATCAGCAGTTAATATGGTTGTATTCTGAATAATCCATTGGGAAAGAGCTTTTGTAGATCTGGAGGCTGACCTGACCATAAATACTATATGATAGCATCAGTTTGAAGGCTTACTTTCTAGTCTGTCGTTTTGGCCTTTGTTAGTCCAAATCTTCTTAAAATTCAGAATAGCTTTGGGCAGTCCAAAGGCTTTGAAGGAGATGTATGTGTTTGTCAAAAGGAGTATCACTTTCTATAGCTCAGCTGTGTCTCTAAGTTTCTCTTACTGCATCTTGAGTGACAAAAAAAAAAAGATTCCATTAATAAAAGGACGTATCTTTGAAACAGAAGGAACACTTGTTGCTTTAACAGCTTACTCTCTACCCACAGGATAGGGAAGATACTTCTATTGGTCAAAAGATAAGTTGAGGAGTACAGAGGAAGCACAGGGTCCAAGATGGCTTACTGTCCAGGTGAAGGCTGGGTAGTAAACCCACACTGTGTGAGTGTCTGGCTCTAAGGTCTTAATTCCTGCCTCATTCAGTCATTAGGGACCTTGTAATGAACATACTGGTGTTCAGTCATTGCAGTTGCTGCAAAACCATCATGAGGTTGTTTTCGGATTTAATCACCCTTTTCTTGCCATTTCATACTTTTCTTTCTCAAACTTGCATGAATGTATGGGCAAATGCTGAAGATGGAGTATGGCCAAGGATCTGTGGCAATGGAGCTGTGCTGGGACTGCCTTTCAACCTGCTGGGGAGGCAGACAGCAGCCACCTCAGTGACCATTTCTGTTTGAATTTGAGGATATTTTTTGTACGTAGACACAACATCACTTGTCCCCCAAGTGGATGGCGAGCTTGGCTTCTGAATCTGTGTAATAAAAGTAAGGAAAAAAAATAGCCCAAAGGTTATAGGTGGGCATGTAAAACTTTGGTATAGGAAATGAAATTTGGATGGTTCCAGGTAAGGAACGTTCTTCCTTTTCCTTGTGCTCCTTCCCTCGCCTTCCTCTTCCTACTGAGTCGAGCTTTATTTTTAATTTTCCTTCAGTCTGCCAGAAAACAACCTACATTTTCAGAAGTAGTCATGTAAACAAATCTGTGTTTCAAACGTACTTGCAAGCTTGATGTTGCTGCTAACATCAGTCTCATTTCGTATTCTTAAGCAGCAGGGGGATAAAACACCTCAAATTCAGGGTGTTGTAACTGCAAACAAGCACTGACTTTTTAACAGTGCGGAAACTGCTGTAAGAAGCAATTGTTTTGTCTCAGCAGGAGGCACTGCAAAGGAACGTTTATTTCTGAGAAGTATGCTGGTAACTAATTGAACTTGCAAGTAATGCTGTCTGTGGGCCTAGTATCATATTTGGTTTTAGCTTCTTTTTAAACTCGGACTGATGGCTTCAGATGCAATTTTATGGGGCAGCCATACGTTGTGTTAACTGGGCCTTTTTGCCCAAGGGGCAAATAAAATGCTGTGTGTTTTGTACCACGTTAAACAGAATAGTGGAGAGGAAAATAACTTAATGATATGTCCATTGATCCTTTTCTTGTCATGAATTATGCAGACACCAGTATAATAGGTTGTTGTTAGGTTTTACTTTTTTTTTTAAGCATTGTAAAGAGGAGAAGAACTATAAACATAGCTAAGTATTACATTCATGCTTTAATTTATGTCAGTTTGTATTAGTTTTCAGACTTCTGAGACAAACTCAGTGAATCATTATGATTAGCCTTCCTCTGTAGGTCTGAAAAAGTGTGAATTTTGTGTTTGCTCAAATCCTCCCGTCTTCTCCTTACTGCTGCTAGGGAACTGGAATAGATACAGTTGTGGACTGGAGACCTCAGCGTTTGTGCGCACATGTGGAGACGTGCACATATGCCTGTCTTGCAAGGCCATATGGTACAAATCAAATCTTACCTCATGGTAGTAAAAAATGTAATGCGTTTTCCACCATTTTCAGTTATATGTTCATGGTATGATACGCTGTACTTTGAGCAACTTTAGTGGTTGTCTTTTGTAAATGATCATTGTTCTATGAAGTTAATGTGTTGTCCAGGATACTTGGCTTAAATTTGGTCCTTGGGTTGCTGTGGCTATTTTATAATATCAGGAGTTGTCTTCTTCCTTTTCTGCTCCCTTGCTTTGCTTGAAGCAGCGTTGGTTTGCAAACATGTGCAGATGTGTTTGTTCTCTCCTTGTTCATGAAATAAATTTGAAATAAATCCTTGCTAGCAGATAGAAGGCATGTAAGTTAATTGTGTGTATGAGGATGTGTACTTCCGTGTTCTAGCGTTTTAAACAATCTGTTGAGGCCTCTAATCAAGCAGTACTGGCTTCTCATCATCTAATCCTGCAGTTTTCACAGTATCTGCATATTGTCAAGTCTTACAAATTTCCAGCTTTCTCAGGAACAGTGGTTATTAATGTTAGACTTTTCAATGTTTTTAATGTGGTATTGTTCAATTGTTACCTTTTTATAAGCTTATACTGCTTAGAATTTTTTCCCTGTTCTCTCTAGTAGCTCAAGAAAATTCATCCTTTACTGTGTGGTAGTGCTTTCAATACTGCACATAGATTATACCTCCTGAAAAACAGATATGCTTAGCAGTAAAAAAAAAAAAAAAAAGAAACATGATCTGCTTTGTATCATTTTGTCTAAACTAAGGTAAACAGGATTCAAGAGGGAGATAAGGTATCCTGAAAACTGACTACATCTCAAATTGGATATTTGCACAGAGCCAGTGAATTCTGAATTTCCAGCTTGTGCTAGGTAGTGAGAGACTTTAGTGTGGGTGCATGGTGACCAAAGGGGGAAAAAAAGGTATTTCCAAGGTTGTATGGGCCTGATGACTATGTAAGACATTCACTTAAAGCCACGATACCTTGTAACAAGAGAATGGGAGTTAGGTGGTTATCTCTGATATCCATGGAGAGACTGACAGAATCATGTCTTATTCTGCAAATTACACCACTGAAAATTGATACTTGTGGAACTGCAGCAGGTCCTTGATTCTGAGCTCCTTCAGTATGGGCAGTGTACCTCCCTGCAATGCAGAGGCTGTCACGCACTTGTTTCCTGCTGCTCATTGCTGGAAGCAGTCCATCCGTGTGGTAACTCCAGAGATACTTCATGCTTTGTCAGATTCGCTTGAGCTTCTCCAAGCAGCATTTCAAACTGTGTTGCCGCAGTTACACTACCTGTGTGCTTGCTCATCACCATGCTGTCCTTGGCAGCATTTCAGCCTATGGCTTGGGCTGCTCTAAGCACAGCTGTTTCAGTTTCTGCCCTGCTCCCTGCCCTGTGCTGTGCTCTGCCCCAGGTTCTCATTCCCATCTGAAGTGACTGAGCAGAGTTTGGTTGCTCAGTGGTTTCTGCAGAGAGATGCTGACCATATAGGTGGAATGAGACCCTCTGGGGGAAGGTGGGGGTCTTTGCTAGCATCTGGGGATGTACAGGGATGGCACTGTAGCTGGAGCAATGTCTCTTGTCACTCCGAAGGGAAGCCAGGTTAGATGGACAGCTGCAGCAACATCTCATGGCTGCTACCTGTTGTGACTTTGGCCAGACCTGAATATTCTTTTGAACATGCTGCAGTCAGATGTAGGCCTGTTGTGCTGGCCTCCTGCCCACGGAGGATCCCATGCTGCAGCTCCCACAGGCACTCTGGGCTGGTGGGGCAGGGGGCTGTGCTGATGGATCGTCCTGCTTTCCACAGCCCCGCGGCTGCTTTCTGGGAGTTCTACTGCCATCTTACGTGAAGCTATGTAGTAATAAAAGTGAAAGAATGACTCTTTGGAGAATTTTCTGAACTCTTTGGGAGAAATTAAAAATAAAAATAATTTAAGAAGTCATCTTACTGGCTTCTCTTCAGAAGAATGGTGACTGCTGTGCAGTTGTTCTTGCCTTGCCGTGTGAGTTGGGAACAAATGTCTCATTGTTGTGCTCTGTGCTCGCAGCTGGCAGATGCTGGACTAGCACTGCCTACTGCCACTGTAACTTCTTGCTTGGATCCTGCGTTGGCTGCAAACAGCTGAAGTGCATAAGGGCCCCAGCTTGTGCCTGGGCTTCTGCTGAGCTGTTACCTGTCATGTTGTTGAATTTGTTTTCCTCTTCCCATTGCACAGGGAGATAAACAGCAGAGACTGTGCTCCCTCTTAACACTGCAAGCTGTGCACTATGGCAGAGAAAGTAAGGTAGAAATGAGAGAAAAGCTCATATGAGAATGGGAATAGCTGAAAGAGGTAAACAGATGAGATATGTGAAAGGTACATGTGTGTCTTGCTGACTTTGAATGCTTGTTCTAAACGAGGAAGACATTGATGTATCCATACTTACTTGTGTGTGAAATTGATTTGTCTGTCCTCACTTGCCAAAGGCTGACATTGTGCAAGAGGTTCAGTTGTAGGTGTTCTCTTCAAACTCAATGTGCCGCATGTCCTTCGGTTCCGGTAACTGACCAAAGATGAGATTGGTGTTTTCTGCATGTTTTGGTTTTACTGTGGCTGAGTTTCGGTACCACGCATTGGTCCTTATCTTCTGAGCAAGAAATAGGAGCACTCAAGGTGTTAAACTCTGTCCGCTCACTGTGGAGGTCTGGTCGGCTCTGTCCTTGTCCCTCCTCTCCACATATCTTCTCTGTGTAGGAAGTCATGCTGCTCTGCATGCCCTTGTGCACCACTTCTATACAGGGCATGTCCAATTCCACACACTCTTTTAGCTTTGAGTTCTCTGTTTGTTTGGTCTGTGTCATCTGCTATCTATGCCATCATTTATTACAATTGACAGATTCAGAGGCGAGGTCCCCTGCTACATCCTATCTCTGACTGCTGTACTCATGGCAGATGAGCGTGCTGTGACATTCCTCTGCTTGGGTGCTTTCAAAAAAAAAAAAAAAAAAAAAGTTCCAGGATGGAGGAACTGACACGCTCTGCAAATTATAAAGCCCAAAGTGTTTAAAGTAACAGCTGCCAAACAGCTTTAACTCTTTACTTTCTGTCTTTTTTTTATACTGAGTGATAAACACAGATAATACTGTTATGAAAAAATCTGAACTATATCATGAACTCTGATGAGAATCAGATGTAAAGTTTTTATTGCGTAATTCTTTAAAGAGTTAAAACATGATAGCAAGGGTGTTAATCTAGCAAATGTCTTCTGTTCATGTTTTAAACCCAGCATGAACAGACATGGATGTTTTTAATAAGAAGAAAGATACTTAATTCCAAGAAATATACAGGTCATATGCCAGAACAAATGCAATTTGTGATTTCTGGTTAATTTTTTTTATTATTATTATTTTAGAATTATTTCCTTGGGGACCATTTGTAGTCTTTGGAGCACTCCATAACTTTCAGTAATAGTCTCAAGATTTTGTGTATTACATAAATACAGAGATTTCCTTGCTAGTCATCTGTGTTTATTTGACTTTCTGAAAGCTGTTACAGGCACCAGCGATGGCCTGTACTTGATTTTTTGGGTCACTACTGTGTTTTTTTCCCTTTTTTTTCCTTTTTTTCCCTCCCTCTTAGTTTTAATAGTACAGAATCTCCTTTGCTCTCAGCCTGTGCAGAGTGGTTATTACCTGCAGAATATGGGAAGCGAACGTCTGTGATTGGTTTCTCCTCTTTGATGCTGGCATGCCAAACAACTGGGAGCTGATTGAGACACCTCAGTTCATGAGTGGCCCAACAGCTTGATCCTCCTGGCTGATGTGCTGAAATTAGCTCCTGTACAAAGAAGGAAATGAAAGAATGCTTTACAAACCGAAGATTGAACTTGTAGGGTTGTTGTCAGAAGAGATGCAGAAAATGCAAGTACATAGTGTTTGGAAGATAAAGTGCTTAATTCCTATCTCGTTGGTGTTCAGGAGAACTTAAGTGATGGCACTGCAGTGTTAAGCTAGTGTAAACCTGGTGATACCTTCTCCAGCCTTATTTGTGCAGGCTACATTCAGTTGGATATTTTCTGGCTTGTGCATACCTCAGTACAGTTGTTCTGGCTTTAATTTAGTTATTATTGAGATACGCTGAAAGGAAAAAAAAGGATAGTCTACATCAATCGGATTGAGGAAAGCAAGCCAGTAATACTGGGGGAGGCAAGGATGGCAGTGTCAGAGTGTCTGGGTCAGGAGGGGCCCTCTGGGCCCATGAGGCCCAGCCCCTGCTGCAGCAGGACTGCCCAGATCAGGTGCCCAGGCTGTGTCCAGGCAGCTTCTGAAGATCTCCAAAGGAGACCCCACCCACAGCCCCTGGGTACCTGTGCCAGTGCTCCAGCACTCACACAGCACAGGCTGCTCCTGGGGTTCAGAGGGAACCTTCTGTGTTCCGATCTGTGCCTGTAGCCTCCCGTCCTGGCACTGGGCACCACTGAAAGGAGGCTGGCCTTGTCTTCACAGTGAAGGAGAATATGAGGAAAAACTGTGACACGTAATTTTGCCACATTCAAAGTAGCTTTTTCCAAGTTAAACTTAGTTGGAAGGTGCTGTTACTGATAAGACCTGGAAGGGTGAAAATACTTCTGTGTTGGAAAAGTTACCAAGGTTTTACTAATTATTCATCCATTAAAAGATATCTATCTCGGAAATCATGCTTTGCTTGTTTCCACAAGATTATTAATTCCATGCCAGGGCCAAGAAGTGGTGAGTAGTCTGCCAGGTTGTTTTGAGTGAGTTTTACTACTTTCATAGCACTTGTCATTAATTAAGATACAAGGTGGGCTGGTAGATCATAGACAACTATTAAACACTCAAAGTTTCTAAAACGTCTGGTGCAGTGTTTTAACACTGTATCTGTCCATCTGTACCTTTGGCTATATATAACTTAAGATGCAGGGAATTGTGGTAGTACTGTTCGCAGGGCCATGTGTGTGAGCATCTAATCCTTATCTGATAAGCAGTTTTATAACATGGTCCTTATTCTGTTTCTTCCTCACAGTCAAGTGAACTTTCCTTCCAGACTGAGTGACTGCTGTTATGCAGTTCAGATAACTTTAATTTCTATTTCTTTTCCTCTCCAATCAGCAGTAGTGGTGGGTTGAGTCACCAGCTGGCCACCTCTGCACTGGATTGGATGTGCTCAAATAATTCTCTGCAATTCTTCAAGCGTAAGAGCAATAATACTCTGGTGAGAGATTGTGCAAGGCAGCTTGGGTATGAGAGTCTTCAGCTGCCACTGATGTTTGTGATTACATTCTGTCATGCACCTGCACTTCTGTATCCAGGATAAGTAGCAATATTAACAGTATCTTGTCCACTTCAGAGGTTGCCTTGTTCTTTTGGATAATATGAAGCTGATGCTATTTGCCTTCAGAGAAAAGTTGCTGTAGCTTGCCTGCCCGCAGAGCCTCCCAGAGCCACTTGTGGCTGTGTTTATTCTCTTCAGGTCTGTTTGTGCCACTTGGCACTGCTCCATCACATTCAGGCTTTTTTCTCCTTTCCCAGAAAGGAGGAAACAGGCGCTTCAGGCCCTGAGTAATCATCTAAACATCAGTGTGTGATGACTGGAGATAATAAACGGATTATTAGACTTTGTTTCCAGCTTCTGCTATGTTTGTTGATACCTAGCTTGTGAACTGCAGATGAACTCGTTCAGTCACACCTTTTTTTTTTTTTTTCCTCATGATATTGTTAACTAATTTCCATTTAATACAGATTGCTTATGTCAATCACCATACATATATATGAGCACCTCAGAGTATAGCAGTGTGTGATTTTTGAGTTTCAGCTTCCTGTGACCTGATGCTGTGTCCCAGTACCTACCACAAACAAAATAAAACAAAAAACAAACAAAAAATAAAAATGGGGAGAAGGTGGAGGGTGTGTGGAGGAGAAAGTCTGCAAGTTTTTTTTTTTGGGGCTGATTTTCTGCAGGCCTCACCATGCTGTCCACAGGTTATTCCCATTTGACCTGCTCCCTGTCTTCCAAAATTTTGGAAAAGGTTGTGGATGGCGGGAGGTGCTTGAGTACCCAAGCGTGGTAGGCAAGGCTTCCCTTACTGTCCTTGCCACTCTATGGATTTAACTGTGTTTAGAAACAGTTATGATTCTCTTGGAGTTGAAATTATCTTGTCAGTGTTGATTATCAGAAGAGTATGAGCTTGCTTTATTGTCACTTTGTTAGTGGCAATCATAAAATGAATATAACAATGTTAACATTAAACAGAGTAGGTATACACACTCATGTCCGTATTATTACGTTACTGGCCTTGAAATAAGTGTTTGCATGGTGCAGTAACCCGTGAGTACTAATAAGCATCAGATTTGTATGGATTGCTATCAGTCTGAATCTTAGATTTTTTTTTTCTACCTGATAGAGGTTTCAGCATGTCTGCAGATTGTCTTTTGACTTCCAGAAATAGTCCCTTCTTCTTTTACTTTTTTTGGTAGGGAAAACATCTTATAGTTCTTCTGTCATTTCACTAATGGCTGTAACATTGAACATTTCTGACAGTTTTCCAGCTATTTTCTGGAAAGCTGAAATCTTGACAGACTCTTGTGAAAGATATTTTGAATCTTTAACGGGTTAAAACTGCAGATAAACTTAATATGAGCAGTACTATTATCTTATTCAATATTAAGCTGATAAAGCCCAAACCTTACTGTACCTGTAGTAACAAAGCTGGTAGTAGTGTTTCATAAGGATTCTGCTTTACATTTGGCATTGTGTGTGTGACCTAGCACACTAGCCTTTTGAGGAGATATTGAATATTTTACTGAACACTTTTTCTATTCATAGTTCTAATAATAATATACATAAAGTTTTAATTTTACAACCTTCTTTACAGTGTGAGGCAACTGTATATTACAGTATGGCATTGTATATTTTGGGACCAGTATGTCTAAGTTGGAGTCTCATCAGTTGTTAGTTGCAGAGGAAGTAGCAGACACAGGAACATGGGTTGATCGCAGTGTTTTATGGGCCTTGTGGTGATTCCACAATGGAAAAAGCAGATGTTGTTGCAGAATGTATTGGGTAGTTGCTCTCAGAAGAAATGGTGATATTAATACTGCTGTAAAGACCTTGGCAGTACCTTCACTGAAGTTTTGGCTTCAGATCTTTTTCCTATTTGGAAAAGATGAGTTTAAACATTTGGAAATACTTGCTAAGCTGATAAATCAGATGAGGATGTGTCTTACTTAGAGGGGAACAAAAGGATGAACCAAGAAATTTGTCTTAGTGAAATGAAGATGAAGACGAGACCTGTTGAAGGCAAGGGTAGCACCTAGGAATTTGACCGTAAGAAAACTGCAGGTAACAGAAATAGCCACTGAGGAATGGGGTTCTGGCACAACATCCTATTATGTGGGGGCAGGAGATGTGTAATTACCTTTGAGATGGAACTTGAAAAGCTTGAGCCTTTTTATTATGTATGTTTCTTGTGGTGGCAAAGGCCTAGATTTGTCTACCCACAGGATTCCTTTGTGTCCTTCATTCTTATTTAAAATATTCCTACTAAGAATAAAATGGCAGGGAAAAAAAAAAAAAAACACACAAAACATATGGCATTACAATGAAGGTCCAGCAAAGATGTTTTTGCCTTTCCATTTTTGCTGCTTTCTTAAAATGGAATACTGGAAAAATCCTTTTCTAAAAATGGCCGGAGGTTACCCAGCCTTTAAATAAAAAAGTAAAAAACAAAAGCAGCAAAAGAAGTTAAAAAAAAGTGACAGTAACATCTTGAGGTTTATGCTTCCTTTTGTATTTATACTCCAGTGTATGAAGGATTGTATGTTAGCATACCTGCATAATTTCTGTACAGATCATTCTCAAGTGAAATTAGTTTTTGTCCCCATTTACTGAACGAGAACTCATATTCTATTGAAAATAATTGCAGTTTTATTCTCAGTGCACATGTAAAATTATTAATGTGTGGATAAGAGACAGAAGAAAAATGCTTCTAACTGAATTTCATTGTTGGTTTGAATGAATATTAAATATTAGAGAATTTTCACTTGTGGTGGTTTTGGTTATTGTTAATCATTAATACAAAACCCAGCTTTGGATAGCAAAAGGAATGTGCAAACCAGACCAAACTTGTAAATGCAGCCCCTAATTTTGGGAAAAGTTAAATGGCTCTTAAATACCCATATTCTGGCCATTACCCCACTAAGGTGTGAGTGCTGCAGATGTTGGCCTAACTGAGCTGATAGAATGAGTTGTAAGGAAGGAAAGTTGATCCTCAGCACCATGGTGTGGCATTATATGAAGCATCTGAGGCAATAATTGTAGAAAAAATAGACTCTGATGCAAAATGTACAGTCCTTTAATAATGATCAGCTCTTTTGCTATACAAGTCACATTGCTTTTGAGGGATAGTGGCCAGACTTCCTTCGAGAAGCTTTCTGTAGTCATTTGCTCACTGCTGTTCATGGTGCCAAAGCTGGGTATTGCACTTGGGAAGGCTGCATTGCTGCATTTCACAGGAGAGCAACTGCAGTCTCTAGTTTCTATCTATAGAAAACCATGACATCATGAATAGCGAATGTCAGTCTTTCCTTGTGAAATGTGCTTTCTTCTGGGAAATCTCATCTACTCTGCACAATCCTTTGCCTTTATTTCACTTCCACATTTTCAAATCAATCAGGTTTTTTTTTGGCTCAGTTTTTTCTACGTGGCTCTTGATGGGAACTGTTCTTTTGCAAGAATGCTTTGGGTTATGGAATATCCTTCTTCAGGAAGTACCACACACAGCTAAAATTCTCCAAGTTTACTGCAAATAACTGTCTGTTTTCACTATTTCAATTATTATTCATCCAAGGAATGTTCTGTTTCAACAAGCTGGTTTGCCAGAATTGATTGACTGTTGAAAAGTGATCCTGAATAAAATTGCAGGAGAGGTGGATCCCAGGTTCTTTTTCTGCTCTCTTGCTTCATCTTGTGTCTTGCTCACTGCTCCAGTGTGGTACTTACAGCCTGCTGAAATTTGCCTGTAAGTTGATCTCTGCCTGGATATTTTTCTTGAGCAATTTCTCATTTTTATCCTTTTTCTTGAAGTGGATTTCTTCCTTTTTTTTCCTCATTCTTTGCTTCAGGCTTTGGTTGGAGTACAACAGAACATACAGTGCTATCGCACAACTGCTGTGTCAGTTATCTGCAAGGGTGGAGGTTTGATCTGGATCAGTGTGGACTGAGCAGTCCTTTGCCTGGGAAAATTGTGTTTAGTTGAAATGAAGTAAATGGGGGATTATTTCCTGAATATCAACATTGCTCCCTCACGGGCAGTTTCTTGTTAAGCACGAAACACCTTAAATGGTATATGTTGTGAGCAACTTTTCTCATCTCCAAAAATGTAAAATCAAGCAAGAAAAGTGAATGTACTGATATTCCTGTGTATGTAAAAATCAGGGTACGGCTGAATGTTCAGAACCCCAACCCCACCACCTTTCAGCTTCACTGACAACACTGCCACCCTCTGCCCCAAGTCAGTGACTTGGTCTGGGTAAAAACCAAACTTTTTTAGGTATCTGTTTAGCTTGGGTAAATGCAGCAGCCTGTGCAGGTGGGAAAGTGAAAGGAATTGAAGGCCTGCAGAGGTTTCCCTGGAGTTGTTTCTGCGGAACATCTTGTGCCCACTGGAAAATTTTTCCCATCAGTTCTTTTAAAATTCCTTTAAAATATAAGAGCTTGCCAGACGGAGTCCTGTCTGTAGAAATACCCCTATCTGTTGTATTTAGAGATCTGTTATCACTTGCAATGCTTGTGAGGAATATTTTGGCATTGTTCTTAATGATTCCTTGGACTGCTTGCAGAACTATGACCTTGAACAGTGAATTAACTCTTGGGAAATGGCATGATTTATTATCTGAGTTAATGTTAAGACAATGCTCTTTCCCTTATGCTGTGCTCTTTCATACGTATGTTATGCAATTCTATATTTTATTTTTATTTTTTATTTTTTTAGGCCATCTTAAGTTTTTCTCACCGATCCACAGTATCAAGGCAGTGCCAGAGGCAAATACCATGTTATTCACTAGTGGTCTGATCTGCTGTGGAAAATCCTATTTCCATTTTTTTCCTGAATGTTTTGTGGAAATGTGTCTGATTCATCTAAATCCAAACCACAGTGCAAGATTGTTAATTACTTTATAATAATTGTGTATTTGGGGGCTGAGCGTGGATTGAGCTGTGTACAAATGCATAAAGAAGCATAGCCTTTGGGAGTGCCAATATAATGGTTTAATCAGGTGAACAAGTGTAATTATTTGAGTTGTCTCAGTGGTACATTGCAGTAACTGACAGCCTAACAAAAGATAATGCTACAGGATCACTCCCATATATATCATTCGGTAGTCCCTGATCTGTTAAGAAAAATTTGCTGTTACTTAAAAACAAGCAAACAAAAACCAAGAACAGCAAACAAAAACCTGCCAGAAGGCATGTTGTGGTGGTTCAACATCATTTCTTGACTTTGATCTTTGTTTTTAGTCAAAGCAGTGACTGAATTCTGTCATGAAGAATCTGTCAGGTGAGCTGTACCTACCCACTGGCTCTGGATAACCCTGAATGGATATGGCTAAAACCCATCTCAAACACACAAACAGAAATCAATGGAATAGTCAATTCTCTGCCTTGCTTGCTATTAAAGGACACTCTATCCTGTATTTAGCAGGGGAAGAACTGGAAAATGTTTGTTTTGAGTGCAGTACAGTCCTATTTTTTGTAAATAAATAAAATAATTCAGTAACAGTTAATTCATTTTTAATGTTTTCCATCATTCTTGTTAAATATTTACAAATATGAAATGGCTGGCCAATTAAGACTATATCTTTTAGTTGAGAAGGTTGATGGTACTTCATGCTTCATTATAGATGTTACCTTTGCTGTCAAGATAATGATTTATTGAAGATGACTTTAGGTACTTCTGGAACTGCATGGAGGATGTTTTGTCTTATAGGCTGTCATTTTTTGTTGCAGTTGTTTTATCTTGAATGAAAGCCCCTTTCAGGTTACAACCTTCCTGAGATCCAGTGGCTGCAGCTGGGATCTCCAGATCTTTCATACCTCAGCAGTTGTGTTCTTTTTGGTCTTGTTCTAATATGACGAACACATGTTCACTGGTGGGATAACTAGAACGTGCATAGGATATGGAAAAATTTATATTCATAACATGGACATGAACCTAAAGAGCAAACATGAAGAACACTGATAAGTTTTTGCTTAGCAAAGGTTTCTTCCATCAGATACATTTTCAGACACTTCTGTCTCATAAACAAGGATGTGAGGTGAAAGTTACTGTACTATTAGTTATAACAATGGTTCATCTACCCATCTTTGCAACTGTACAGCCTTTTTGTAGGTGGATGTACTGCATGTACTGAAGTGATGCTAAGCACCATCTTGTCTGTGTGTCACATGTGTGACTAAATGACAAAAATCGACTTTGTTTAGAATTCAAGCCAGATAAAGGAAGGAGTGGGTAAAACTAAGGAATAGCTTTTCTGTTTGTTGCTTTTTGCATGAATGATATTGCTAATGGTGGAAAAAAAATAGTTTGCTTATAGGTAGATGTAAGAAGAGAGAGAAGAACTAGATCCGTATGGAAAAAAGTTAAAGGATCCTTAGACTGATGCAGAATCTCATCCAGAGCCTCATGAAAAGTCATCATGCATCACTATTCATAGCAGTTTTCTCTCCTCCTTTACATCTTTTCCCCTTATGTGCATACTTTTTAGTACAAGCCAGGACTTGGAAGAATAGTCGGCAGCAATCCCAAATCCAAGATGTAAAGCTCTCCTTTTAACAACACTTCCTATAAGGTTGGAGAACTGTTTAATAGGATCACGAGGGTACTACAAGGAGAGATTTCTGTGAAGTAGCAATGAATGTTCACAGTCTTAACAGAGTTATTGTCTTCTGATCCAGATGGTATAGCTGTATTCAGATAGCATGGATGAAGTTGCAGAACAAAACAGATGCTGGACTGAGACCTGCAGACTCGCTAGATTGAACCAAACCTCCTTTAGAAAGGCTTCCTTAATGATGCTTTCCTCAACTTTCATCCTTTCTGTGTGGTGGGTTGCAATGATCTGGGGTCCCAAATTGAGTGGCATCTGTGTACTATTGCAGAAGAAACATGAAATAATTCTAATACAGTGGAATATGGGGTTCTGTCCATTTGAGTTAAGTGGCTTAAAATGCCAATTGGATTTGTACTTAATTGTCAGTAATACCTTGGGGGAAAAAACAAACAAAAAAACAATCATGAGTAGATTAAAAAATGGAATAGCAATGGAATTCTACCCCAAGATACTATATGATTTTCTACCACGTGATTAATTGCATCAAGGCTGTTTTCCAGTGATGCATGCCAAGAGGAGGTTTCTGTCCTCAAGAGAAGGAAGCTGTGCATGTCCTTTCCTTTTGTCCCTTTTCTCTGCTAAAGATACATGGGCTTAAGGGATTGGGTCTTCTTGTGTGTTGTACACCTGGGAAAAAAGCCTGTCCCTTCTGGCAAACTTTGATGCGGATCACTGAAGACAGTAATGTCATTAGAGAGCCTTCTCTGAGTTGAGAAAGTCTAATTAAGGGCATCCATCCAATAACTTTCCTGAATATTTACCAAAATTGTGGAAGTTTCAGTCATTTATCGCAATCCTGACATCACCTAACAGCTTTAACAAATAATAATCATTTTTTTAAAAGGCACTTATAGAACAAGGGAGAGACCTGAGCCAATTTAAGTCGACTAAATGTGAAAGATTATATGCAGTATTTGGAAAAAAATACGATTAAGCAGTGTGGGTTTGATTATTATGTTATTCTTGGCAGGTAAATGGTGTTCATTTTGCATCCCCACTTCGCCTTTTTGCTTGGCTGTATCATGTTGACTTGTGAGCAGCCATATTAACTTTACTTGAAAGTGCACGTTTCACTGCTCTTTAAGCCCTGTTTGTGCAAAACATGCTTCTAATGAGCGCGCACATTTAACTGTAACAGATTGAAAACAGGAGAGCTCTTACAGCAGAAGAATTTGTATTTTGAAAGCTTGCCCACTACTATGCTTTGTTTCTGACACCATGGTAAACGAATGCAGTGTTACAGCTCTGGCTTCTGCGAGTGGTTGGGCTTTTGAGGGGAGCGGGTGTGGGGAGACCTAGCTGTAATTAAGGGGATACATCCATTATATTCACATATATAGGAACTGCTAAGTGAGGTACTTTTACATTCAGCTACCCTTTAATGTTTGAGGTAACTCAAATGTCAACTGAAATTCAGGTGTAAATGCAGTCATCATTAGAAAGATCTTGAAGAGACATCAGGAGTGAAAGTGCTCCAAGGAGAAAATGGAAACCAATTGATTTTAAAAAGTGGTTTGTTGATGATAATTCTCTCTGTTGAGCATAGAAGGGAAAACAGATTGCTTTTTAAACTAGTTTCCAGCCTGCTGGAGTGTTATGTCTTTTCCATAATATTCTCTTGTATTTTCTCAAAGGACATCTTTCAGCAAGATCACTCTTTCAAGACGGTTTAGAATAAGATAATTCACTGCAGTACAGTTTGAGTGAGGAGTGTTTCTTGCTGTATAAAATCATACAGAGTCTTCTTTGTGTTCTCTTGTAAACATAACAGACAGCAGGCAAAGAGCATACAGTTGCAAGGTATGGGGCTGTGTATGTCTCAAGTAAAATCTTAATGCTGTTCTTTTGCTGTAACTAAGAGAGATCATGTAAAATGCAGGAATCTTACTTCTGCAAGCAGACCAGTATGCTTGTGGAGTGACATAGTGAACATTCTAGGCGAGCTGGAATTGGAACATCTGGAAACTAGAATACCACTTAATTTCATTGTCTCAGCATGTCCCCTTAATTAAGAGATTGTTTTCGTGGGAAACAGTATTGGTTGTATGCATAGCTTTCACCCTCACAGTGGTATCAGTATTGATAACAGGCCAATTAACCACATTTCTAGCGACTTCGTAGTGGTCAGAGAGAAAAAGGAGATAATACCAGTGGGGATTAAATATTGTGTTGTGAAATTGTTCAGAACTGACAAATAATGGTTTGCCATCTATGACATCTGTTAAGTAAATGAATACAGCTGAATTCAAGTCAACTAAAGGGAATTCTGCTCTCTTAATCAGTTTCTCTTTTCCCTTTGCTTACCAAGTACTTCACAGAGAGAGATTTTGACTATAAACTCTGTTTTTTTAATTGGTACATTATTTTGCTGCATCTGATATGAGGAACGTTTTCCTGTATCGATGTTAAGGTAGCATGGGCATTTAGCTGGCTTGCAGTAGTGCATTCTGTGTGTTGTCACTAGAGAGAATGGTGACCTTCCCTGGAGATACTGGATTTAAATGCTTCCGGCAGCCTAAAATAGGTGATGTAAAAACCCCTCATTACATCTCCAGTAACAGGATTTTTATGCTTTTAGAGCTTTATCTGGTAATTGCAGATCTGCAAAGAAAAGAAGTCAGCACAAAGCAGAAGACCTGGAAGGTAAGCCAAATGCCAGAGAGATCAAGTAAAAGAGCGCTGTTTTGACCATTGTCCTGCTTACGGCACTCAGTCAACCACTGGCATGCAGCGTCTGGTTGACAAGGAGATGTGGATCTCTGCGGAGTTCTGCTAGCTGTGCTGCTGGAGGGCTTTTGCATGGTTCTTTACCCTGGGCCATGCTGTGCAGGAATGGAATGGTTCAGGCAGCCTTACCGTGTTGCTGAATCCATTCTGAGGTCTGATATTTTTACTCTCAAACATATCATGGTCATATGGTGCTGAATAAATACTCTAAGCTTTTTGAGCTAAAATACCAAGAACGTTTCGATAAAAAAAAAAATGTTAGATATAGTGAGATTTTGCATGCCATTGGTAATAAAGCAACCACCAGACTGAAGGGTGCTGAACTAAAGTTTGTCAAAAATCATAAGCCTTTCTTATTGGATTTCTTAGCTGTATATTAATACCATATGATCAAGTGTTCTGGCCCTGGAACAAAGCTCACGTGAAGTGGAAACTGCGGTTTCTTGATTTAACTGCAGGGAAAGTTGGTCCTCGCTGTCCTTCAGGCTTCTGAGCCAACGCTTCTATTAGGGGTGGAACGAATAGGGGATATAATGCATAAAACAAAGTTTTGTAGGAGGCGGTGAAATTAGGTGATGTTCTAATTTTCAGATATTTCAATTCCACCCTGTCTGGAATCTTTATTAAGATGAAGACATGATAAACTTCCCAGATAATTCTTTTTTGCTTTTAATAAGTATCTCCTTTTTAAACATTCTCTCCTTCTGCTGCACAGGAAAATACAATTTTAAGACATGCTGTGTGGCAGTCTCACCAACAGCATTATAGGGGTATACATAAATGAAGCACGGTGAATTCCTGTGGTGTCTGGGTGCTGCTCTGCCTCTGGCACAGAGCATGACAAAAGCAGTCAGCGTGCCACAGCAGGCTATCATTGCAGTCCTGCTATGGCAGACTGCTTCCTTCTCCTCCCTGTAACCAAGAGGTGCCAGAGCCACCTCTCAAAATGGAGACTGCAGCCCTTGAAAATAACACCTACAGACTGAATTGTATAAGTTGAGAAATCTCTGCAACCTATTGTCTGTTTTGCTAGCTGTCATCGTATTGACTGTGAAAGTTTCTAATGCGAAGTTAAAAACTTTGTGTACTTGTAGACTTGTCAAAAAGCTGCAAATCTACTGCAAGTGAAAAAGCAAAGCATAATTGGATGTCTTGGTGATCTGCACAGCTTTTCTTTGCCCCTCACAAATGCTTCTATTTGAAAAGCAAAAAGAGGCAGCGTCTCCCCTGTACGAAGCTGGCCCAAAGCCATGTGCGAACCCTTGATTCCCATCGAGGCTCTGTGTAAGTTTGTGGATGTTCTGGTCAGTCTATAGCCATGCTGAGGAAGCAGTGATCTCCAGGGAGTAGAGAAGTCAAAAATGTTTCCCTTGTCTGGCATGGCCTTGGCTTCAGGATGGCTGTTTCCTTTGCCTGGTTCTGCGGTGTGCTGCTGAGGCTGACCCACCAAACATACCTACATAAGGAAACTTTTCTTTCTGTTTGAGACACCCCGGGCAAACTCCTTTATTACTCTCTTGATACATTTGCCTAATTTTTTTTTTTCTTAAATAGCGGCTCATCCTTGCCCACAAATTAGATAACCAGCCACTGATCAAAATGAATTGAGCCTGAAATATTACTGTAGAAATCAACTTAACTGAGGTGTGTTTGGTGGATGTTTTGTGTTTGGGCTGAGTACAGGGAAGGCCTCAGTCTGTTTCTCGGTCTTGTGATGAGCGCAGAAGGTGGCAGAGGAGGAGAGGTGCTTGGTTCCTGCTCTGCTGCTGGGTCTCTGCATTTCAGTCATGGAAGAGCCCACTGTCAGCACTCCCACACGATGGTTCCTGGATTGCTGTAGCGGCACACCAGGCTGAGAGCTGGCTTCCGAAATAGGCCTAGGATGGGCTGTGTAGTGTCAATCAAGGCAGTGATTAGTGTGTCTCCAGAGCCCTGCTTGTTCTCACAGGGAGGCTGTCATCTCAGCCCACTCACCCGGCTGCTAGCTCTGAGTTAAAGAAAGAGCCATTGTGAGCGTACTTGCTGGGGAGGCAGTGTCCCCTTCAGTACACTGGAAAAATACTTTCATGTGTCACCACGCGGTTCACAAAATGCCATGTCCTTTATCAAAAAGGGGGGGGGGAAAGGGTGTGGGGGGAGGAGGTTAATGGGTCTGTTCCTTTGCAATCACCTGCCTCTCTATTGGTCCCACATGTAACACCACAGCAACTCTGTGAGGCCTCCTCAGCAGAGTAGTGTGAGGAAGAGCTGTCAACGGTTTACGGGCTGGTTTGGCCTGGTTCCGTGACTAGTGGGGCGGAGGGACTTCGCAAAGTCCACGCCTCTGGAAAAGGGAAATGGGGGGCCCCAAAATAATTAAAGAAAAGAACAGTGACAACGATCTGAGGAGGAACAAACTAGTTTATTAAATATAATGAGAGAGGGAGTATCTGGAAAAAAAAAAGCTGTAGGCCTTACAGTAATTCTGAAGCAGCACGCGCAGTTGGGCAGCAGCGAGGAGAGTCGAAGCAGAAGAGCAATGAAGGAAAGCAAAAGGAAGTTAGATGACCCAACAGCGCCTTATATGTGTTCCCCCCTGTGCAAGAATGATATCAGCACAGTGAACAGTCTTCTGGGGAATGTAGTTTCTTCTCTTTAGTATGTTGAACTGGGACATTAACACTTTATTTCCCAGTGCACTACATGATGTTATGATGTGGAATACTGATGACCGTAAAATCACGACAAGAGCACATCAGGCGGGCCTGTAGGACAGCCAGGCTCTGCAGCAGGAGGGGCATCTAGAGCTGAGCAACCTCCTCCACCTTTGCTGGTGGGCTGTTCTCTCAGCCCCGGTGTATTCATCATCAGTCTTCATAGTATAGCAACTGTAAGACTTACGTTGTCTCTCCATTTATTTATAAGCTATTCTCACTAAGGGTATGTTTGAATCTCAAAAATCCCATTAAAACAAAAGCCAATATACTTGAAAATCAAGTCTACAAGTCTGCAGAATTTGGGTATAATATGCAATTCTGCTCACACATCTAATGCTACTGGCCTTGCTGTTATCATCCATATGCTTGTACCTTAGAAGTGTGCCTTCTTGAGTCCTCATTTAAAGCAGTCTGGCAGTTGACACGAGTAGAACCAAACAACTGTCTGGTAAAAACTTTTTGTATTCCATATGGTCTCTGACACTTTGAAGGAAAACTGGATTTGTATTAAAAGTTGTTTTCTTCGTGTACTAACCATAAGAACAATTGATAACTAGCTTGCTAGATGTACCCAGAACTGAGCATTCAAAAATGGGGACCCAGCCTTGGATCCAAATGTTGCTTGGCTTTTTCTCAGAAGTGTGTGCTGGTGACATAAGAGCACGAATCCCTGCAGCCTCTGGAATCATGAAGACTACTCAGAAAATTTCATTTTCAGGACTACCTGAAGCTTTCAGTTCTGGAAGTAGCTGAACCTGGAAGTGAGTGTCCAACAGCCTTCTGCAGCAGCTGTAAGCACTTCAAATAAAGCTCTTTAGCAAAATATTTCAGTGTAAAAGCAAGTATTTAATGGCCAATGAAGAAATCAGTGTAAACAAATTTGCAATCTGTAGTCATTTATCATTATAAAAACATTAAGATTTTTAAACCGAAGAGCAGAGCAGTTATGACATAGGTGGTGTGTATTTAAGTGTGTTAAGTTTTTTTAGGTTTTGCTTTATATCCAAATGCTAATGTGATTCAAAGTTCTGTGGATGTCCTATACCACTGTTCCACTTGATCGTTTATTTTCCCCAGAAAGCAATGTGTAGATCATCTTTTAGCACTTAGCTGCAGAATGCATGGCTTACTCCAGTGTTTGCAAGAGCCATGTTAATGCTAGATGGCTTTCTCGTAGGAAGTTGCTTGCAATCTGCAGATGCCCCAGATGCTGAGTGCTGTCACACAAGCTATACCAAAGCTTCAGAGAGAGAGGTGCCTGGCCTTCAGTTGACTGGGGCACGACCCAGAGGGGTGACAGTTATTGCAAAATGTGATCATGTGGGAGGCAAGCTGCAGGGTTCAGAGGCATGCTGCAGGGTCTCCTCCCAGTATGGGACTGGGATCTGTCGCAGTGTCCAGATCTGAGAGCCAAGGAGTTTCTGTAGATCCTGCAGCAGAAGACTGGGGGTTGTGATGCTGCAGAGCTTGGGTTGTGTTTGTGTTCCTGCCCCCACCCCAGTACCCTGCTGCTGCTTTTGGTGCCTGCGTGAGCTGGAGTCAGCGCATCTGTGAGTCACCCTGGGCCTCTGGGGGTGGGAGGAGAGGCTGTAATGTTCCTTCAGCCCCTGAGCAGCATTGCGTTGCTGTGTGTAGGCAGGGAAGTATTTGCATCTCTTACAGCCTGTCTTGACTGGTGAGAAGGAAGAAGGCAGAGAATTACTTTATTCCTTAATTTTTTCACATAGCTCCACCTCAGCTCTGTACCCCCTAGCTGACATCTGTGTGGTGGCACTCTGGGAGATAAGAGACCAAAGGATGGAGCAAGACAACAGGTGCATGCTTGCTGCCCAGCAGAGCTGCCCATTGTATGGCCTGGTCCATGACAGCACCCCTGTATGTGGCCCCACACTGGGGCAGCTGGGATGTGGCAACTTGGTCTTGTCTGAATCACAGGCAGCATCCTGAAGTGCTTAGCTGTGGGTTTTGTCCTCCCATATCCAGGGAGAGATAATATTTTGCATGTACAAACCGTACAAGTGTAGGAGGATCTTAAACCACCAGCTGTGGTCATAAATAAAATGTAGCAAGTGATCCCAAAGAGAATAGAAAAGGGAAGTCAAAAGGCCAAGGTATTCTCGCCCAGAGCAGATACTGCAGGGTCTGAGGTGAATGTGGTCAACGAGGAGTGACTGGCTGGGGTTGGTGAAGTGGGAGGTCTGGGCACACGAGATGGGGCAGCCCCCAGCAGGACCCCAACTGCTCTCCTCTCTGCTTGGACCACAGTGATGCACCGCCTGGGCCTGGAGAGCTTCCTGAAGAGCTTCCCAGTGAAGTGACCAGTGTTTCTGCAGGGAGTGTCCACCTTCTCCCTTGTCTCCTTGTCCCCTCTCACCCACCCAAGCTGGCAGACTCAGCAGTGACCAGCGGGTTCCCAGCTGTGTTAGCTGCGTCTCTGCCTGTGACATTGAAGCCCCCCCCACCCCAACTCTGCCTAGAGGCCTTTCAGTTTACAAGGAGACTTTCACTCATGTTTTCATCTAATAGGAGATTAAAGTCCCAGTGACTGCTAAACGTTGTGAGATCCTCTGCAAGCTTCCAACCTGCTAGAATAAATTGTTTCATAGGCTTTAATTTCACTTGTAACTTATGCAAAAGCTAAATGCTGCCCTGCCTGTGTAGCGTTTTCACTCTCTGATATTGTACTGTTCTTTCCAGTTTGGAGCTCCTTTTCTGAAGTAGAGTTTATATTTACTTCTTAAGAATCCCAAACCCAAAGAAGCAATCCAGTTGTCATTCTGCTAGACTTCAGTTATCATTCAGTAATCATTTTCACTCTTTTTGCTTTTAAGGATCCTATTAAACTATACAAAACAACTCTAGTAATGATAAAATTGTGGTTTTAACACTGGTAAGCTTCATGGCTTACCTTTTTAAGGCTTGCTCTTTTTTAGATGTCATGTGTGAAATTCTCAGTTTAATTTGTAGTTTCTGGCCCTGGCACAAAGCCTGAACGGCACTGCCTTGAAATCTAACCAGGTCTATGGGTGGGTGATTGCTTTCCTTCAAAGAGAGTAGGTCAGGTTACCCATCTGTTAACTGTAGCAAATGAATGATATGCAAGGGTAATTAGGGCTGCCTACACAAAATGAGAGGAAGATGCTGCTTTTGTTGTGAGTCTTCTAAAGCCTGTGTTTCCTCACCCTAGACATAGGAGTTCCAGGGCTCGGGGCTCAGCATTGGTGTACCAGGTGCCCTCCCCACTGCTCTGAACTTCATGGTCACAGCACTTAGCAAATATTCAGAATACCGTGTGGTGTGATTCTGTGGGCTGCTTCTAACTTTGGCTTTTATTGATTTGAGAAAATGTTTGATAACCATAGAACTGAGCTGCCACTGAATTAAGCAAGCTAAAAAGGATGTATATTTTCGATAGGACTCTTTGGAAGCAAGGTAGCAAAGAAGCTGTAGAAAACTGAAGAATCTTAAATATGTGTATATAAATTGAAATGTCTGTGCTCTTTATATGATGGTCTTCTGAAACTTGTTTTTTCTCTATTTGACACAACCTTGTGGGAAATTTGGGAAGGGTTGTCTCAACCTATTGCAGAGGGAGACAAATTTGAAATGTCTCCATTATTTAACTGTAGCAGAACTGCTCTTTAAACGTTTTTGCTGTAATTGGTTTTAACAGCTTTGAGCCAGGTGAGACCACCGCACAAGAGTGAAGAATAACCCAGGTCATGATCCCTGCCTGGGTGAGGGCCCAGCTTCTTGCCCTGTGCCGGGAGCCTGGGCTGGGGAAGACTCCCTGCAGCAGGTCCGTCTGCTAGAGTGCATCTGCCTCTTGCACACCCTCTGCCTGTGTTCTTCAGCAAAGCCTGGGCAGCAGAAATGGGATAATGTAAAGGCCAGAGCCATGTGTCTTCAGTGTTGGTGTTGTTATGGGTGATATAGGAGACAGTCCCCAGGGAATTCTGCCAGGAAAGCCCTCTAATTTACGGAAAAGTATAGACCTGGTACAGAAATAGCTTATGGCCTGCAACGCCATCTGTTCCGATTGCAAGTTTAGCACTGCATCCCTAAGAAGTGAATAATGAAATCTCACCCCCTATGCTCTGCAGGTACTTACATGATTTTGTATAAGTCCTTTCTTGCAAAGGGATTGGGGGTTGACTCTACAAAATATGTTCACTGAGGTGCCTGGTTGAAAAGAGACTAAGAAATTCCACCCCCTCACTGCAGTCTGAACATGACAGCTACAAAAATGAATTTCAAAACCAGCCTCCAAAGGAGACAGCAGTGTTTTATATAAAAGCATACCCATAAAAAATACTAAATGTATTTTCCTTGGCTTTGGTACTGCAGGTAACATAAGAATCGCCGTGTTTTAAATGAGTGTAGCAACAGTGTCTATACTTAGCTGAGTGTTATCTTGCATATTACATGCTACTTAAGATCTCAAGGATTTTGTGGTCCATATGGACATAACCACAAAAAAAAACATCCACCAAATTTTCATATTAATTGCCAGAAATATAAACTTAAGCTCAGGTATTAAAGATTTTCTTTAATAATATTAGCTATTAATGATTGTTACTTAACAGCCTTTATTTAACTGCTCACTCAAATGGGCAAAATGATTGAAGGGCCCAAAGTTGAAAATCCCTCATGCTCTCATTGAGCATCTCACTGTTAGCATAACCCAGCCCTTTCTGGGAAAAACTTGTGTCTATGGAAGTGCTGTTTTGCGTTGCCATTTAAGGCAATTTGAAATTGGTTTTTAGTTATTTTGTCTCTGATGTATTCCACCCACACCTGCGGAAGGGATTGTTAGTGTGCCTGTGTAGTTTTGTTGCACCTTGGTAGAAACAGTGCCACTGTTTCACTCTTCTGCATTGGCAGGTAACTAGCTAGAGCCATGGACCCCGAGTCCTGTCTTAGTAACACCTGAGGCAGCTCAGGTGGTCGGCAGCATCCTGGCAGCAGCCCTCGGGATGAATGTTGCTAGGTTTCCTAACATCTCTCCCTTTTAAGTCCTTTAAAATGCAGCATGTTGTGCTTTGCCAGCTGATGGCTGGAAATCCCGTAGTGCTGGTACAGTAGTGTGAGGCTGCCCGGGAATTCTGTCTGGCTTTGAACAATAATAGCAATCCCCTGGTGTTTTACTGCTCCCTTTAGTAATTTTGTAACCTCAAGAGAGCAACTGGCCACTAGGGTTATTAGAGCAGTTGCTGAAATAAATACATCAGCTTTTCTGTAAAGTTACTTGCTTTGGGATGTACGTGTATGTGCACACATGCACTGGTTGTGTGTGCAGTGCTTTTCCCAGGGTCAGGGGGGAAGGAAGAATAATTTTCATGTAGAACATATGTTCAGCAAAGCAGAAAAATACCTTATTTTTGTACTGTGAAATGTTAGTTCTCCAAATCCCAGCACATGTGGAAATTAACTGAACTTTAAAATAAAACACTGTAGTTCAGGGAAGGAGATGTCAAATTAAGTAATATGTAGTATGAAATTATAATGAATTTATTGCTAAAAATTACATTAGTAGATTTCCTTAAGCTGTTACATTTCAGAAGGGAAGACGAGGACTCTGCATGTATATTTTCCATATTTATGAAGTGGTTAGCACTCCTCTAGTCCTCAATGTGTTTGTTTTTATGACTAAATATACTGGTTCTCTTAAAATAATGGGTAACTGTTGCACACTTATTTTTCTTAGCAGTTCCTTTATAAGTGTGAGAACAGAATTAGCTGCAAACAAAAAAAAAAATAAAAACAAAAATCCCCACATAGTATGTGTCTGTGTGAAATACATATTTCCTTAGCTTCAAGAACCTGTCAGCCTCATCTTCGTGCAGCAGAAGATCATGGAGCAGAGCCTCCTGGAAGCTATGCTAAGGCACATGCAAGAGAGGAAGGAGATACGGGATAACCGGTATGGCTTCACTAAGGGCAGGTCCTGCATGACCAACCTAGTGGCTTTTTATGGTGGTATAACTGCATCAGTGGGCAAGGGAGGAGCCACTGATATTATCTGTCTGGACTTCAGTAAGGCCTTTGACATTTTCCCGCATAATATCCATCTCTCCAAATTGGAAAGATGTGTATTTGACAGGTGGACTGTTTGATGGATGAGGAACTGGTTACGAGACCATACACAGAGAGTGGTGGTCAATGGCTCCATGTCTGGATGGAGATCAGTGATGCGTTGTGTCCCCCGGGATCAGTGCTGAGTGAGGCCTGTGTTCTTTAACATCTTCATCAGTGACATTGACAGTGGGATCAAGTGCACTCTCAGCAAGTTTGTGGATGACACAAAGCTGTGTGGTGTGGCTGGCAGACCCAAGGGATGGGATGCCATTCAGAGGGACCCAGGCAGGCTTGAGCAGTGGACCCCGGTGAACCTCATGAGGTTCAACAAATTCAAGTGCGAGGTCTTGCACCTGTGTTGTGGCAACCCCCACTGTCAGTACAAGCTGAGGGATATAAGGAGGGAGCACAGTCCTGCTGGAATGGACTTGAGGTACTGGTGAATGGCAGCTGGACATGAGCCAGCACTGTGCCATCACAGCCCAGAGAGCCAACTGTATCCTGGGCTACACTGAAAGAAGCACGGCCAGCAGGGCAAGGGAGGTGATCCTGCCCCTCTACTCTGCACTGGTGAGGCCTCATCTGGAGTACTGTCTCCAGATTTGGAGTCCTCAGTATAGGAGAGACATGGACCTGTTGGAGCACATTGTCCGGAGGAGGTTCACAAAAACCACCCAAGGGATGGGAAACCTGCCCTATGAGAACAGGCTGAGAGCTGGGGCTGTTCAGCCTGGAGAAGAGAAGGCTCTGGGAAACCTGAGAGTGGCCTTTCAGAATTTACAGGGGGACTGTAAGAAGGGAGGGGAGAGGCACTTCAGCAACATCTGCTGCAACAAGACAAGGGGAAGTGGTTTGAAACTAAAAGGGGAGATGTAGATTGGATACAAGGAAGTTTTTTACCTTAAGGGTCATGAGTCACTGGAACAGGTTGCCCAGAGAGGTGGTGGATGTCCCATCCTGAAGACAGTCACGGTCAGGCTGGATGGGCCTCTGAGCACCTCATCTAGCTGTAGGTGTCCCTGTTCACTGCAGGGAAGTTGGACTAGATGACCCATAAGGGTCGTCAAACATACGTGAACCTGTCACCTTTAACTTTATATTCATCTTAGGTACAACATAGTAAAATGTGTTTTGCCCTTTCAGAAGTCAGTTATTGCTCTTTTATTTGTATTCTTTCATTTGCTTATTAGTTCCCCCAGTATATCCTGTTAATAGAACTTCTGTGTGCCGGTTTAGTGTCGCATTATTTGACTATTTAGAAATTCTTTCCTTCTGCTTCCCCTTTAAATATTGCTTGTACACAGTAAAACTCTTTCCTACTATACAGCTGTTTGTTTAAACCAGCATAATACTTTAAAATGCTAGCTTAATGTATAGCCTAATTGGCCTACAAGACATTCACATTGATGTCTGTGCCAAGGAAGCAGAGAGCCACTGGAATGTTTTCAGTTTCACGTATCTGCTTTTTAATGGGAAAGTGAATGTATTTGTCAAACTGCAAATGCCAGCAGCCTGTAGTGATAGTGTTACTTTTAAACAGATGTGTGTTTTGCAACACGACCACAGGAAGCAGAAGACACGAAGTGTAGGAATCGGAGGGAATCTGTGTTGTGGGAGAGAGCTTAAGCAGAGCAATGTTTACAGCTGTAAATATCTGAAGTGGGTTTATGCTGAAGTATGAGCAGTAACCCCTTTCTCTTGCCAAAATGGATGAACTAGCACATAGTCCAAGCATTCATCAGACTCCCGTCCTCTGACCAGGTTCTTTTAGATACTCCACCTGGAGAGAGTATGTTTCATAATGCATGTATTTATCTGGAGATATTTATGGCTATTTGGCATTCTTGAAATAGCAATGATACAAAATATGCTGAAATCGCAGTACAATTGTAAGCTACTGGTAGCAAATAAAA
Organism: Alectoris magna; assembly: GCA_030625065.1. Taxonomy (NCBI): domain Eukaryota; kingdom Metazoa; phylum Chordata; class Aves; order Galliformes; family Phasianidae; genus Alectoris; species Alectoris magna. Next base: position 129,052,185 of record CM060561.1, on the reverse strand, counting down.
TAAAGCAGTGGCAGTAGATAGGTCAGTAACTAACCCAGTGTGACCCCAGGTAGTGGTCTCTGTACATCCTGGCACAATGCTGGGTGTCCCCATTCTCTGGAGTGGAAAGCCTGGGTTGAAACCGGCTCAAGCGCAGTGCTCTCATCAGATTTCTTTTGTTAGTTCTTCAGTTTTTATACATTGGGCTGGCCAACTGTGACAGACACTTGTACACTTTTAAATGAACTCAAGAAGGAACATTTCATCTACTCAGCTGTGGTGTAGTCGGTTGATCCACTCCACTGATACAGCTGTTTATCTGAAACAAAGGCCACCCTCCAGTCCTGTTTGTGTTGACATAAAGTCAGCTTTGTTTGCAGCAGCTGTGGTCAGGCACACCCTGCGTTATTCCCTGAGCTTCATGAGTGCATCATCCTTGCCCATCTCCTCTTGAGCCCTATTCTGTTGTACATGTGTAATGGTCACAATGGTGTTTTGTGTTGAGATTATCTCTCAAGAGAAATCGGTATTCATAGATTTGTTTGATCGGTCACTTATGTTGTGGTTCATTGTTTTTCAGTATTTTGGTTTGTGAACACCAAGAACTTTCAGGGGAATACCAACGCCTTCAGGCCCATCACAGGCAGACAGTTCTGCACCCCAGAGGACTTTGCTCCTCGTAGTCACTTCCCCAAAGCCTGGACTGTGCACCCCCAGCCTGTCAGACTCTGTTTCCCAGATGCAGTTGTAGCTGTGGGACTGTTATGAGCACCAGTGTTGCAAGGTGAGCAAGAAAGACAGGGGTATGCTGCTAGTGGTCTTTCTGGTCACAGAAAGCAATGTAAGAAAGCATATCAAACTCATGTCTGCTTTTGCTTTGTGTTTTCCGTAGAAAAGGAGCTTGGAATGAAAATGAATGTTGCAAGTGTAACTATGTCTGTACTTAGATTGTGAGCTTGCAGAACAGCCAATAACTGCTGATTTACATAATTGACTTCAGGCATAGGGGAATGGAAAGTAATTTTTAAAAATTCACAATTTTAGTCTGATTAGTAATTTTTCTCTCATGAAATAGTAACAGGCATAAAATTAATCCCCTGCCAAGAATTGAGATCAATGTTACAATAATTTAAACTGAAATGAGGTTTGGTTGCTGAGTCAGTTGTTGCATTCTGTATATATATATGCAGCCATCACAGCTAAAATATAGACAGTACAGCATCTCAGTTCAAAAATGTTAATTGAAAAATTTATTGACTTGGATAAGGAGGTTTCTTCTGCATGATTGAGATTGGATGAAGGAGTAAACAAAAGGCAATGACAAATGACTGTGTCAAGCTGAGAGGACTTTATGGTATTAGGAGGAAGGGAACTGTAGGGGCCTTGTTTTATTCCGTGTCGTAGAATCATAGAGTCTTTGAAGTTGACAAGATCATCTAGTCCAACCACCTACCTACCATCAATATTGCACCATTAAACCATGTCCCTAAGTACTACATCTGCCTTTTCCATAAACACCTCCAGGGATGGTGACTCCACCTTTTCCCTGAGAAACCTTTTCCAGTGTCTAAGCTTTCTTTATGAGAAGAAAAGTCATTATTAATTATCTAGAAGACCTGGGTCACGAGTTAATTTTTTTGATTGTTCCAAGTGAAGACACGTGAACATTGTATGGATCAGAAAAATCTCAAGAACTTGGAGTTAGTTATAATAAGTATTTTTGGAAGATACAAAAGCTACATTATAGGCAAAGTGGGGCAATTAGTCCTGGTTGCCATGGTGAGAAGAAAACCAAAAGAAGCTGCGGCAACTGACACAGACATAGAGCGCAGGCCTACTTCTGGGGCTTAGGAGGATTCACCAGCAAATTCCTTCCCCCAGAAGGCAACTGTGGCTGTAGAGGCTTTTGGGTGTTCAGGAGAGGTCGTAAGTCTCGCACAGAGCCCTTGGGAAATGCTTCACCGCTCCATTTCAAGCCCTTTCCTGTCACTGTCCTGAGCACCTTGTCCTGATGGGGGCCTGGAGTTACTGCTATAGTACAGGTACCTTAGTCTTGAAGTAAGAAACCATCGATTATCTAAGATTAATGCAGATACAGATTTTCTGAAACTGTTCATGCCAAATATTCACCCAAGGGATGTGTAGATAAGGACAATGACAGGTGTCCTTCCGAAGTGTCCGTGTAGGTGCAGTTTGAGGAGGGCTCTGGAAGTACAGTTGGTGATACGGCTGAGGTGACCTCATTGTGGAGGAGCCAGGAGGGGTGGTCCCTTTCCTTTCTGCCCCACTGTTACACTTGGCCAGGAGACCTGGTGCCTTTCCACCCCCACATCTGCCCGGTCTGTTGATTTTGGCACTTGCAGATGCTTTCCTTCAGCAGTTTGGTTTGATAAGCTGGCAGCGAGCAATTCGTTTTGTTAGGCTGGTGCTGTGCTTGGTTAGTAAATGAGATTGGCACAGTGACGGATCCAAGGGACGGCAGGGCAGCACAACAGAAAGAGGAAGAGCACGCCATGGAGGCAGAAGAGTTTGCTCTGTAGTACATTGGCCCTCGGCTGCAGAGCCCTTTGGGCTCAGAGCAGATAGGCAGGAGCAATAGGTTGTTAGCTTGTGTGGTTTCACCTCTGTTTCATCTGTCTGTGCCAGCTGGGGATAACCTCTTCAAGGAGTGAAGTGCATATAAATTGACTGTTTAGTTACTTGAAAAAGAGAATGTGCAAGTGCCTAGATAAAACTGTAATAAAATTTTAACACAGAAATTTGCCACTGTACGTTTGTTAGCTGACGTCAATGGAGCGCTCTGATGGAACTGGAACACAGCTTACTCTGCTGGTAGGTAGAGAGTCCGTTCAGCTGGGTTTGTCAGAGCTGGTAGTGCTTTGTTAAAAACTAACCAGCAAAAAACTGAAAATACGCTCTTCCAAAATGACGTCTAGCTTTGCATTCACAAGTTTAGGAAATAAGTAGATTCAGTCTAAGATTGGAAATAAAAAAGCGCTTGTCCTCTCCCTGCCCCATTGCACATACGCAGGTTTAATTAAACATGAAATACATCTGCTTTAAATTGTTTTCATCGGCTGTTATTTATAGAATTAGGAAGAAGCCGTTCCAAGAAGACATAACACATCCATTCAGCACAGCCACATACAAGCCTGCCATTTCAGGCCCACTCCCCAAACTGCCGATGATACAGTAGGTAGAACTGTGGCTTAAAATCCCTGGGAGCTGTGCAGCAGTTGAGCTCAACGTGTTGTTATCCTTAAAATGTCTCAGAGCTGATGTTGCAAAATCGGCTGCAGGCTTGTTTGAATCAGGGGAGAATTCTAATGCTGAGCAAATGGAAAATATCAGTGCGTGAACTTCTCATTCCACGTTGATCTCCAAACAGAGTTTCAAAGCACTCTATTAGGAAAAAAGAGAGGTCTTTATGCTGGGATTACTTTTTCAGGTCTTGTAAAGAATGTGTTATGCGTGTGGCAAGATAAGGCTTTGAAACTCAACTTCCATCTGCGCTGCATGACAGTATCTTTATATAATTCCATGTCTGAAATGCAGGGTTTGGAAATGAAATTAGTTTGTGTCATGCACGGTTCCTGTAGAGATCAAAGGCAGACCTGTTAATGCAACTATTGCTATTCATGAGTTTCATAGCCGTGTGAGTTTCAAGTTAATTATAAACGCTTTTTTTAATCACTTAACAATAGGGTATCAGAGTCTCATCTGGGCATTATGCATATAGCCCTCACTTTTTATTTTTTTAATTAAAGCAAATTCCTACCTTTTTTTTTTTTTTTTTTTTGGCCAAGAAATTAATTTTGGTGGTAATACTCTTGGCTCTAACAGGTCAGTATATGCAAATCCTCTTTCAGATGCTAGACACTCGTGTGATGAATGTCTTTATTTTATTACCCTTTAACTGCCCCTCCCTCCCCCTTGAGTATGTGGTTGTGTAGCAGCCTGGTTGTCATGGGAGATGGTGTAAAGTGCTCTAGTTTTTATTCCAGAGTTCCTTTTGTGACAATTGTATGTGAATGTGTGCATTAACACTAGTAGATAATGTGTTTTGAGAAAAACAAATGTATTCATCAATTTTAATTTTTGAATGCTTTGTTTAATAGATTTGTAAACCTCAAGAGACAGGAGGGCACCTGCCTGACCTTCATATCAGACTACTGTGCTTTATTTGAGTATTGACTATTGCATTCAGTTATTTTAATTAGGCTAAACTATTTCAGTTCTCTGGAAATTAAATTCCTGTGCACTATGGAATAAGCAGCAGTGCCAGCAATGCCCAAGGCACTTGTAGTGGCACGGAATGTTAGATGAAAATACAGATGAATCAGCCTGTGCTGCAGAGGAGGGCAAGAAGGCCTCAAGTGAGATCTGTGAGCAGGTGCTCACCCCAGCTCCTGATTGTCTGCTGAGATGGGGCGAGCAAGGTGCGTCCATCAGGCATCTCTTGGGCATCATGGATAATGGATGCCCGCTCCAGCTGTGATAATGGGCTATGCGGCTCTCAGTACAGCAGATCTGTGCTATTTCTGAAGAGGTGCAATGGAAGGGGAAAAAAATGTGGTCAGTCAGTTGTGTATCTGGGGGAAAAAATATAATAATAATTTAAAAATATATAATTAATTAAATCTTGCACTGCAAGTGCTCAGAGCTTGCAGAGGTCTGTACTGATAGTCTTCCTCATGACCTATAAAGCAGAACAGTATTTATTAAATTCAGGTTGCTGTGCTAAAAAGAATCACCACAAACAAGCTTTTGGTCTAGCTTCATGAACATTCTGGAACTAAACATTAATTTGATTAATTCTAAAATTAAACATCGATTACAGTCCTTAAACATCTACAACTAAAAGTGTTTTGTTTTGTTTTTTAAAGAAGAAAATTGATCTTCCCATAGTCTCTCAACACTGGTGAATCTGCCACCTAGTAAACTGTTCTCTTGTCAAATTTTCTTCCCACTAAGCAATTCTGCTTGAATTTTGCTTACACTCAGTGTGCAGCTTCTGGGTCATACAGCGTCTCAGTCAGCAAGTCTGGAAGTTCCTTGGCTGTCATTTTCTGTAGTTTCCATGTTGTGTTCAGTGATCCAGCTTTCTTTCACAGTGCATGAAGAGGCTGAGTTCTTCAGATGGCCAGTCTCAAAACTGCTTTCTGCTCTTCTGGATTTTTGCATAGCTCTTCTCTGAACTTCTCTGTTTCCTAGATCAGTGGGAGGACCTAAGAACAGCGACCTGTCGTGTGGTCCTTACTAGACCAGTGCTGCGGACAGAGGGAAGTAGAGATCTTTCTACCTGATGTTGCTTTTCTTCATGTAGAGATGATCACATTAATTCTGTGATAATTCCATGTAATAGCTCTTCATCTTGCGAAATTAGCTGTCGGGAGTTTCTAAACAGGTGACCAGCAGAAGCAGACCTTCACTTCCCTTCCTTGATGTGGTCTGGCTTCATAGAGGTCTGTGGCAGACACTGACCCCTGATGAAAGCTTGGTCACTTGTGCAGTGGGGAAAGCTCTGCCGTGTCATGTTCTGTAAGTTCTCTTGCAGGACCAGACCCTGTTCTGAATACATGGTGGCTGTCCCACAAGTGTGCCCACCTTAGTGTGTGAGGGGGTGCACATCAACATGCTTCCAGGGGACCATGTCAGTTAAGACCTGTGTCTCTGTTTCTGGAGAGATGTTACACACGTTTCTTTTTTTCTCATGTGAATGTACTTCGCTACTCTTCTGATGTTCATTTTTCAGTAGAGACTTCTTGATGAAATGCATTAAAAAGATGAGATATGTAAACGCTTGAGTTGGCATCTGTGGCTAGAGGATGTGAATGCTTCTTTTTCTAGGAAAATGGTTTCCTTTAGATAAATTAAAATCCTATTGTTTGGCTGAGGAGCTGACCTTGTGCATGGGCAGGAGGTTAAGAGGCAGAAAGGCTTATCCATTTGGCATGTAGAATTCAAAAACGGGCATACTGCCAGCAAGCTCAAACTGTGAGGAGAACACAATTTAAAATGAAGTTTGTAGTGTTGTTTTTTGTGTTGGTTTTTTTTTCTTTTTTTTTTTAAGTGAGCAGGAAGTTTTCTTTCTCTAATCAAAACTAGATAACTTAAATATTTTTCTTTGGTAATATCCTGACATTGTCCATGGATAGGGGACCTCCAGAGGAAAAGATAAGTGCTAACGGCCACCTATGTCAGCCTGTTCCCAAAAGAGAGATCATCTGTCCAGCAGACATCAGACAGGGAGTCTGCCTGGCAGAGGAGCGTGTGCACAGAAACCAGATTGCAAGATTGGGACCTAAATAAGATGGTAATCTTTGATTCTCAGTCATTGTCATCACTTATTCTGTTTATTTCAGTGTTTGAGTTTTGACAGTGTGCCATCACTGGAAGTTTTTCTTCCTGTAGAATGTTATCAGCTTATTTGAAAAACAACAAGAAAAAGCAGTGTGGTTTTTTTTCGCTTTTTTGGAGTTTTGATATCAGTTCTTAAGTAAGTCATCCCCAAACTGCGTTCACAGAGGTATGAGGAGGGGCTGGGAATCCAAGAAGTGGGGTTTTGACTTTGGGAGCAGTTACCTTAAGGTTACTTGTGTTTTTCAGGGGAGGCAGCATGGTTCGTAAAGCAGATGGCACAGGAGGGATTGCTCGGGGAAAGTTTAGACTTAGTAAAATCTCAGAAATCAGATTAAGTGGACAGATGGGATTCTGCATTTCAGTGCTAACATGGAAGGCGCTTTTTTGTCTTTTATTTCACTTTCCCAAATGATAACCTTGGAGATGCTGGTTTTCTTTATATAGCTGACAATAAATTTAGTACTAGGAAAACAGAATTACACTTAAGCAGCTGTTTTCGCTGTAGCTGGTAGTTTTGGTTTGCTCTAATTTGAAAAACAAATAGAATGTGATTGCTGAGGGAAGACAAAGAAATTCAAGGAGTTTAGGCTGGAGTTACTTGCTTGACCCTATACAAACAGCAGCCTTAATCTTCATGGGATTTAACCCTGTATTTGCTGTATTCCCACTTAACTGCTTTTCCCACTTTGTTTAGAAATTCTCAAAGATAGAGTAGCATGGTTTTCCAGGTCGCTCGATTTATTTAATGGCTACAGGTGGCCTATTTCTGCCTGCAGTGCTAGGCAGGGACACACGTTCTTTTTGCCCATTCAGACAAGGTATGTTCACTAGTGGAAATGAGCAGTGAGCACAGCCAGCTCTTGAGTTGGACATGAAACACTGCTGTAAGAATATAATGGCAGGACGTGTGTGCTGGTGGTGGCAGGTGATTGCTGGTTCTACCTGTGCATGCCCAAGTGGTACTGGGAGCCAACAGGGCACTGCAGGCATGACAGCTCATGTCCAAAAGAGTTCCATTCACACCATAGTGGTCAGGAGCCAGGTGTATTAGAGCTCTTAGCTCAGGCATTGCCTGTTGTGAATGTGGCTGGCATGTCTGGGGCATGAGAGTGGTCAGAGTTGTGAATTCACCAGCCTGGAATCTGTTACCTCAGCTATCTATCTCTGCTTGGCTGCATAGCAAAGATGCACCAGCACTGGCCATGTGCCTCCTGTTTCCAATACCTCCCTCATCACGCTTCTGAAGTTTACTGCAGAGGTTTGTTTTCATGGTAATCTTTCTTTATAGATCGTTCTTATCACTGTCAGTGTTTTAGAGTTTTCTTCAACAGTTTCAGTTTAAAGCTTGTGGTCATTCTATTGCTGTGGGAATCACTGTGATAACGCAGGTTCAGTGTTCATGACTTCACTGCTGCATTAGATAAGGAAAAGAAGCTGCTGTGTAGGAGAAAACCTTAATTTAAGCAAATTATGTACATTTCATGTGTATGTCAGTGAAGATAATACATGAAAAGAAAGCAGGGCTGTTCAAGCTGCTAGGATTTTCTCTTCTCTCAAGGAAAAAAAATAAAAAAATCTAAATAAAAGAGCAGAAATAGCCCCAGTGATTTAGTAGCAGGACATCAGGACATCTTGGGTTCTAGCCTTCATCACTGTTGTTTGGAAATGGCATTTTGGAGATTCCTGTCTTTCCTTAGCAGAAAGAGATGGTTGCAGGTTGCAGCCTGTAGCCTGTATATAAGGAGCTACAGAATGAAAGAGAAATGAATTTCCTTCTGGAGATACTCATGGCTGGCTACCACTCTTGGTCACTTAATCAATTTTAGTCATAGTTCCTATTCTAGAATTTTGTCTATAGGGAATCAAACAGGTTTGAAACTTGAGTTATTTCTAATCTTCTTCCTTGATTACTATTTAACAGAGAGACCAGTATAGCTCTGTGGTTCCTTGTTATGTGTGGTTGTTTTAGGAAAGGCTTACTTACGTGTTACTAAGACTGGTTATGTATGGTGTTATGCTTGTCTTACTCCCTTGCTTTTCTTTTAATACATGACCCATTATTCTTAGCCACATCTGTTCTGGGAAATATTAACACAGTAGCTTTAGGTCTAGGTGTATGGTTCCTACAGGTTCTGAAAATAAAAACTTGTATTGCTTTTTGTCTTAATGTTTGTAAATACATTTAGAATTCATAAATACGTAGACACACGTGAATTCCTCCTTTTATTACTGTGACTTCATTTCATGTGCATGAAATTCCACAAGTTTTTTGGTCATAAGCAAGTTTTCTAAGGGGGCATTCACCAGTGTATGTACACTGTTTTTTCAATATATATTGTTTTCTTTGACTGCTAAATGCAAAACTGGGAACAAGTCCAGAGTCTTTAATAGCTAAAATGTATTTCATGCTGATCCCCACCAAATTGGCATCATCCATTGCCAAGTTCTAAGGCAAGGGCTGTGATGATGATGAATTTCTCTAATAGGGTTTTTGTTCTGGGCTGCCTGATATTTATACTTTTGTACTCTAGGATTTAGACAGAAGGTCTTTGCTTATTAAAGAACCCAATATCCTTATAACTAAAATGCCCTTAGGATAGAGGTGCTGATATTTTGAAGGGGTGTGTTAGATCATGATGTCCTTTTTTAAATGTTATATTGCTGTGTTATGTTTCTCAGCATACTCAGCTGTGTCATTTCACTACTGAAATTCACAACCTAGTTTTTGTTGAGCTCTTCATTGTTCTTCTTGATGTGATGTCTTGCTGTTTTATACGAAAATAATTTCTTTAAACCCCAATATACAATATTAGTATAATAGAACTTTATCCCCAGTACCGTTCCATAGAAACTAATGTGTTTCTGAATACATATGAAAATGAAGTCCTGCTCTCATTTCTGAGCAGAACATGAAGAAATGAGATATGCATGGAGCGTGAACATCTTGCTTGTTAGTGGCTGCATTTCCATGACACAAAAAAAAGAGGGATTTCACAAAATATTGTCCAGCACAACCTTGTGAGATGAAGTAAGTTGAGGGAGGAAACTTCATGAAAGAACAAGGTAATTTCCAAAGGTGAATGCAAGGTCAAGAAGAGAAAGGAGATAGGTAGTCATTTAGGAGAATGGGGCAACCATAAAGGAAACAATCCAAGGAATGGTTTGGTTGAGGCCATTAGAGCGTTGCTGGGTCTTTTCAATGCATTTAAGTCATAGCTATTGGAGAGGCAACAGCTGCTACTTTACAGCATAAAACAGAGAAACCATTGAAGGCACAGAAAAATATCATCGATACAGAGGGTCCCTTTCTGAAGGACTGTCTTGCAGTAGCCACTTCGCTTTGTGTAGCAAAAGCTTTGTGACACAGCGTATGGTTTAATCATAGGAGTGTCTTAAAGTGGACAACTATTGTACATCTGGAAGCATTTAAACAAGCAATTAGTTTCTGGGAAAAGGATACATTACTCATGTAAAATGTAGTTCATTGTGTTGGCTTCTGACAGTATGTCAGCAATATGTAGGATACTCCTGACTGGTTTAGCAATCACTTTTCTACCACTTACACTCTCCAGTTGTGCATGGGGATGGGTAATTCACTTGTGATATCTGCTTGCCACTTCTGACACTAGGTGCTCTGATGTATTTGCCCCTTCGGAAGGAAGGCAAGTGAACAGAGAGGCAGGCGAGGTGATTCTCTCTTGCTAGCACTCTGCATCCAACCTGTTTGTGCCCTGTTTTGAGGATAAGGGCCTGATCCTGTAGGGTTTCACTGCCCTGGTTAGGCATCAGCAGAGAAGCCCAGTACCAGCTGGAAGGTTCAAAATCTCTGTCTGTATCACAGCCACATTCCCCTGGGTTCTGCTTACTCCTCATGACTGCAAATGGCCTGATTGTAGAATGGACTGGGTTGAAAAGGACCACAATGTTCATCTAGTTTCAGCTCCCCTGCTATGTGCAGGTCACCAACCACCAGACCAGGCTGCCATCCAGCCTGGCCTTGAATGCCTTCAGGGATAGGGCATCCACAGCCTCATTGGGCAAACTGTTCCAGTGTGTCACCACCCTCTGTGTGTTCTTTTGCTGCTCAGAGAAAAATGTCTCCAGGGAGGGGTGTGAGAGCACAACTTGCTTCCCAGCTGTGTCCTCTCCCCATACCAGGTGGGCTGCTCACCTCTGGGGGGTGGGCAGGCTGGAACAGAGTCACAGCAAGGCGAGGCCCTTTGCCCAGTATGATGTTAAGCAGCATGTGTGTTTAGTTAGGATGCTACCATGAGGCTGACGTGGCCCATCAGCTGAGTATTGCCTGCCACTGGGGGTATGCTGCTAACTGTGTGTGGGTAACAGGGGCAACATACATGTCTCCAAATGTAGGGTTAGCAGTAGGGCAGTAATATAGGGACACAGCACATGGTCAGCCTCATGACAGGGCCTGCAGTGTCTCTAAAGAGCAGCTGCCTGAGTTGGAGAGCTGCAGGCCAGGAAGAGAGGCCATACTGTCACCAGAGTTTTAGAGGTTAGCAGCTAGCTCCATGTCTTAGTGCCTGTTGCTGTGATAGCATGTTCTAAGTTTTGCTTCCTGCAGAAGCTGCTCTGATTATGATCACTATGATCGTTTGTCATTACAGAAGTAACGTTGAAAGTCCACGTGAGCGATGCCAGCACACATCAGCCAGTAACAGAAGCCTTCATTGAGATTTTTACCAACCAGATCTCCATTGCATCTGGAACCTCAGGAGCAGATGGCACTGCCTTCCTCAAGTTTCAGTATAAATTGGGCAATCAGCTGATAGTGACTGCTAGTAAACATGCCTATGTGCCAAATTCTGCACCATGGAAACCTGTAAGATTGCCTGGTAAGAGATCTTTATTTTTGTTCTGAGGTAAGATTTTGCATCTAAAGGAAGTTATAATTTTGTATGATGTATTGTAATGCTTGCATTCCTGGGTGGGAGGAAGAATATCTGTGAGTTGCAGAAATGCGAGGTTCCTTCCTCAGCTAAGCTGTGGCATCAGGGCTGTGCAGAGATCCACTCTCCTCCTACCTGTCCTTGATACGTCAGTTTTCAGACAACCACTGATGCTCTTACAGCTGCACAAATCATATAAATCTACTCCAGATCTTTATAGGAACTCTGTTTTTAAGTGCTCTGCTTCAACAGCTGTGATGTACTAGTTCTTTTATCTCCCAAGGTGTAGCAACAACTGTTGTCTGTAGGCTGTAGTTTACAAAACAACTCTGGACTTTCAGCTCTTGGCCACATCCTATAGGACAGTTTAAATCTGCAGTTATGTTATCCAGATGTAAAGATTCTTTCTAACATAATTAACATGATTAATTTCATCAGCAGACAAATATAATAATAATAGTTAAATGATACTTCCGGTCTGAATGGCTCAAAATTTTGTCCATCTTAAAGTATACTCAGGACTCACCTGGACAACCGCATGCATGGTTGAAGCAGGTGACTTCCAGAGGTCCATTCCAACCTTATTCTATTTAGAAACTTTCTTAATGTTTGTTTTTTGAGTTTTTTTCTGTTTCAGTAAGATGAAGTTCAACTTGCTGGTGTATTTAACATACTCCTTAACACACAGTCATACATGGTTAGAACATGCCGTAACCTTTTCTTGCCCCTTGTCTCATATCTTTCCCACTCACACCATGGATGTTTCCAACACAGCATATTCTTCCTGAGTCTAGAATCTCTTGGTTAGGTTTTTTGCTTATTGTTTTTTCTTAAATATTGATTTTGAGGGAAGGGATTCAAGCATGGTATTGTTTTGGTAAGTCATTGAGGATTAAAGAGCTGTAGTTATATACTGTTTCCACAAAATCTTTATTTCTACAGCTGAAATCTGAGCTTTACTCAGAAAATAGATTCCTTTCACCTTTAATCTTCCCCCACTGAAATTGGCGGATCGTTTGCCATTGATTTAATTGGGAGTAGAATCCTTTCTGTACCCTAAACTTAATCCTTCCTTTGATTAAAGAAACAACAAGTTACAACTTGATACCTCTCATGTTGATTTAATGTGTTTGTTCTTTGAATTACTCTTTTAAAGAAATGTGACATAGAAGTTCAGATCCCAAATACTTATGCTATTATTTTTTATACTGTAAAACTTCGATGTCTGTGGTGTTAGCAAACTTACTGTTTATATTTAAATGCTCCCCTAGTATGCTTGAAAGTAGCATAGCATAGTTTTGAAAATGGAAAATTTTGTTGGTGGTGGTTTTAATCTGGATTCAATGATGGGGAACAGTCAGCATATTTAAGTCTTGATTCTGCAGTGTACATCCTGGGTACACACTTACAGAAGGATCTTCATTTCCTGAAAAAAACAGTACTTGTAGTCGTTGTCCCACAGACCAGATATGCCATTCTGAGCAGCATTCCACCCACACCAGTGGTTTAAGCTCACGTGCCATCCTGTATGCTGTGGTGAATTAAATATATAGGGATTTATTTCCACCACCTCAGTGCGGAAACGATAACCACAAGCAGGAGTAGCTTTGAAAGCTGTAGGGTGGTAATGTTTAAAGCACTATAATAGGACTTTCTTGAGGGATCACAATCCTTCCATCATAGGCGAGATACATTAATTATGATCTTATGCTAAAAGACTGTGTAGCCACTGATCTCATGGTAGCTTTAAGAACCTAACGTCAAGGATTGTCCTCGTAGTTCAGCAGGAACAAACTTTTCTCATATTAACCAAAACAATTACTAGCTCTTTACCACTTAAGCAGGTGGATTATTTATTTACGTAGTGATAAATGGTAGGAGGAAAAGATTAAGATCCCTTTTTCCATTAAACTGTTTATCAGCAGAGCCATGACTCCACTTATTAACAGTTCATTAATTTAACATCACTTGAGTTGTTGAAGTGTTCATGATGGAAGATGTGCTCCCCTATCTGTTCTTGGCTACACATAGATTTTTCTTTATAAATAATTTGAAAGAAAATAAAATTGAAACTACTAGTCCATATTTAAGCAGATGTTTGGGGGAGAGGGAAATTACTGAGCTATCCCAATTCAGACTAGCAGTAGTGACAGCCAACACAAACCATGGAGAAAGGTGGTCCTAGGATCAGAGAATGCTTGCCATGTTTCTGAGGGAGGAGACCTCATCTGGGAAGTGGTGGCTGTGCAGAAGACATGTAAGATGTAGTAGATGTATGGTTGATGATAAGCTTCTGATATAGCGCTGCAAGAAGAGAGAATAAGCTGTAAAATAAGGAAAAATAAAGACTAAGGAGATGGAGCATATTATTATTTCAGCATTTGCTCATGGTGCAGCTGCTCTGGTAAATACACGTCTAATTCTGGATCCACACACAATTCAAGAGGAATGTTTAAAACTGCAGAGGTATATCAAGAATGATGAAGGGTTGAAAAATATGACATACAGGGCAAGATTTACACAAGCTTGATTGATTTGGTTCAGCATAGGAGAAGTCCGGGGTTGGTTTGTAATAGCCCATCAGCATCCGCACAGAGAACAGGAGGTGTGTAGGAAAAGTCTTTTGTGCAGCAGGACTTGATCGAAAAGATGATGAATAAATTTCAGTAGATAAAAAGACACTCAGTTTAACAGCCGTTGTAGTCAGTTGCTAGAACACTGTTATTGTGCTGTATTCTACACCACTGGACACTTTAAAAAAAACCTGACAAACTGAAAAACATTGTAGAAAAGCTAAGTGCAGCTATTGGGACTGAAGCAGTAATTAATTCAAGAAAGGCTGTTATTACATAGGAGTAAGACTGGATCATCGCAGTGGTCCTTCTGGCCTTAAAAACGATGACTTCCTGTCTTTGTCATGCTGAAAAAAGATTGTGCATAAAAGCCCATGGGAAGTTTAGGAATTATCTATGCATTACAATGGGGTGTGTACATAAAGCGTTGGCGTGGTTTATTGTATTGAGCTCCCCAGGGTGTCTAAGTTATATTAGCTTTCTTCATACAAATTAAGTTATTAAAGACAAACACATTTTGTACTTGTGACCATGGTGCTACTTTCACTAGGCATCCTTACTTATGTTGTGTAGATGTTTAACATGCAGAGCATTTGAAAGAAAATTCTCAGCTGTTATTGCAATAACAGCATGGTCTCTCTTTTGTTTCTAACATCTATGCTAGAATAATTCAGGTGGAAGGGCCCTATGCATATCAGAGTCCATCTGCCTGGCAACTTCAGGGCTAACCAAAAGGTATTAATGAGGGCATTGTCCAAATGCCTCTTGAACACTGACAGGCATGAGGCATCAGCCGCCATGCTAGGAAGCCTGCTCCAGTGCTTGAGCAGTCTCACGGTGACAAAATTTTTCCCAGTGTCCAGTCTGAACCTCCTATGGCACAGCTTTGTGCCAGTGCTGCAGACAGCAATGAGGTCACCTCAGCCTGGTCAACCCTAGTGCCCGGAGCCCCTTCTCACAGCCCATGCCTTCCAGCCCTGTCACCCACTTTGTTGCCTTCCTCTGGACACTTTTAAGGGCTTTAACATCCTTTTTATACTATATTGTGGAATCTGTGTCTGCACACAGAATTCAAGATGAGGCCACACCAATGCTAAATGCAGTGGGAGGATCACCTCTTTTGACCAGCTGGCTGTGCTGTGTTTAGTGCAACCCAAGATGTGATTTGCTCCTTGGCTGCCAGGACACGCTGCTGGCTCATGCTGAGCTGCTCTCCTGCCATTCAGCTCCCATCTGTGCCTGTGTCCAGCATTGCTCCATCCCATGCAGCACCTGGCATTTACCCATGCTGAATTTCATACCATTGTTGATTGCCTGCATAGTCTCTGGTATGAAGGAAGGCATGTTCACTGAGGGGAAATTTTAAAACTATGTGACAGTCTGAAGAACTTGTGCTGTTCTTCTGTTCGTCAGTTCTGGAAATGTTTTCATGAGCTTGTGGTCACTTCAGCATGGAACAAGCACTTCCCAGATGCAAGTATGTGATAGTGCCCAGGTATCAAAAATGACTAGTCTGTATTAATTTCCTCCTCTCTTTCTATCTTTGAAAGCCATGCATGAAGCACGGAGTTCTAATTCTTACTGTGTTCATGGATACATGTTCTTATGCGTGCAGGAATCAGACGTTGTTGGTGGCTAAGTCTGTGTGTAATTACGGTCTTCTGGGTTTGGAAAGTTTGGAATGAATTTGTTTCTTAATTTTCACTCTCTGGGCATGTATGCATATATACCCTCCAAACACACCAGCACCCACTCACCCACCTACCTTCTAAGGAATGTCTGCATCCAATGGCATGCAGATTTCTTGCAGCAAAAGCCATTTAGCTGTCCTTTTTCGTACCACGTGATAGAATGATGCTGATCCTGCTATATCTAGAGGTTCTGTAATGTAGGTAGTGACTCAATATGGACATGCTGTATTTTAGAGCCAATTATTCGGGCTTATTCACCATACATTGCATTTCCTTATGACTTTATGTAAGCTTCTCAAAGTATTTAGAAGTTAAGTTTCATTACAATTTTTCATAGGTAAGAAGTATACAGTTTCACAAAAAAATTAATTCAGTCAGACTGAGTTAGTGTTTCACTCATCTTTATGTAACAACAAGTCTTTTTGTGGAGCTGGGAACTATAACCTGAAACCGTGCTTTCCACTGTACCCTTCCATACATTGAGCTGCCATGCATGACTTTATTTAGATTGGTAAATTCACATGGTTTTCCTCACATATATGATTTTTAGTTTGGGTTGCCTGTTTTTGCAAAATGAAATGGTGTGTTCTGTTGTTCTTGAGTTTTGTTTGTGAGATATATCTCACTTAAACCACTTCTCTTCCACAGTCTTCTCTTCACTGAGTCTTGGCCTTCTTCCTGAACGCTCAGCTACTCTAATGGTCTATGATGATGTAGTCCAGATAGTCTCAGGATTTCAAGGTATGCTGATTTTTGGAAGTTGTAATTGAAACTTAAATGATATTTCAAACAAAAAAGGTGCCAACCTGTTACTTTTAGAACTGTAGTGTGGGTAGGACTAGTATTTTATGTGGAATTGTTATGAGTTCCCTGAGGAGCGTGCCTCTCTGGGGCAGTTTTACTGAATCGATTAATAGCAAAATTCATCCCTAATTGCTGTGACTAGGGAATTCAAGATACTTGGTAATAAACAGGCTTGAACTTCAGTGTGCCATTTGAGAACTAGAGATTAAATTTCTTTTGTTATCTACTAGATGTTAGATCATCTAACTTCATCTAGTCATCCTTGCAGTAAACATTTTCTGGTGTTCTTATTGTCTAAGAATTCACTCTGATGTTAATTTTTCTTGTCTCCTGCTGTGAGTGCTAGAGGCATAGAGAAATTGGAAATACCTCACATGTGTATTGCTAATATATAAACTTGCTTTCCTTAATTACTTCCTGTGAATCCCTTAGCAGACTGACTGCAATCCCACGTATTACGGTGAAACCCCACTGTATTAGTAGAATAAAATCTGGATTCCCTTTCCATAAGGCCAAACAGAGAAGTAAAAGAAACTGTAGTATCAGTCAGATGAACACAGTGCAACTTCTGAATTACATAGCAGATCATCAAAATGTCCATCTAGTCCATCAGGGATCCACCTCCCTTAGCACAACTGACTTGATACGCTGAGGTAAGTCTGTTAACAAAAGAAAAGAACTTCTTAAAAAGATACCTTAATGAGACAAAACAAAGGGACATCCTTCCTGTGAGCACTCCGAATTGGGCATAAATTGTCTTATTCACATGCATTAAGAGTACCATAATGTTAAACTCTAGCAGATAGTTAATAAACAGGAGAATAGTACCTTCAGTAATACTATGATATAACCTTATTTTATGTCTGAGGCAGTATAATACAATTATGACTTCCTAGTATCTATTTTTAGGATAGAAGCCATCCAGATACAACGGACTTTTCATTAATGAGAGGACTAGATATGACTGAAGTTGAAAAAGCACCAACCAAATTACGTAGCTGCTGGAATGTTCAGTAAGGGCTAGGGAGCGATAGAGCTGTGGTGCATATATTCTGCTGCTTGAGAGGAGACATCAAAATAATGGAATAAATTAGATGGACAGTGGGCTGTATTAGACCATAAGGGATTCCACTGGGCAAACCATAAAACATTGTTCTCTAACAGTATTCTAACAAGATTAAGTAAATACTCAATTCTCATGCACATGTGCTAATATTACACAACACACTTAAAAGAAAATTACTCATTTTTACAATCTCCTTTCTTAAAACAAACAAAAAAACAGGGACAAAAACCAAGCAGGGACATGTAAGGGCTAGAGGGACATTTACCAGCCAAGTGAGACTCTTAAATATTTTCCTTGTAATCTTGCTTCCTTCCGTGAGTTGATCTAAGGTATATTTAAATTAGAATTAGATAACTAATTATGATGGTACAACAGGGAAAGAAAATAAAGGAAGAGAATGTTACCCAGAGTATTTTAAGAATTGGAATTTGAACTCCCATTTTTGCACAGTGAAAACTATTCCGTGGTACCAACCCACACTCGTTTTCTTGGGAATTGTCTTATGATTAAACCTAAACGAAAGACAGCTTGGACATTGTACCAGTGTTTGAATGAAGCCTCTCTAATCTTGATCCAAAATCCTTGTGACCTAGTTTTTCTCTATAACTTCTCCAGTTTATTTCCCAGTTATTTCAAGCTGCTGTAAAAGAGTTGATCTGGAGTCACCTTAGTGCAGAAATGAGAGCAAAACAGAACTTATTATACTAGGAACAGACTGGGAACACTGGTGTTTGAAGCACCAATCAAAGGAAAAGAAAGGCATGTCTAGTACAGTAGGCTACTGGTTGTTTTTGAATAATTAATCAAGTAAGCAACTTATTATGCAATTGAGAAGTTTGTGTTGATGCAGCCAAGCTCATTTTCATGATGGCCTTACAATCCTCTGCTGCATCCTGTCTGTAATTGCAGGAGATAGAGCTTGCCAGCCCTGGGTCATTTAAGTTATTTAATACCAGCACAGTGAAGAGCTGAACTTCTGCATTCAGTGCGTGGGAACTGTATTGGTACCCTCTATCTGTCTCTGACATGTGAGCAATCAGGGCATTGATTGTATTTCAGATATTACTTCACGTAGACTGAAGCTAAGCTGCCAGCATGGTGCCACGTGTCAAACATCCAGCATGGCAGGGGATACCTTACAGGAACTCCTTGAGTTATGCACTAGAAAATGGGAAATGACAGCTTTAAAATTGTGGTTGATGTGTTGGCGAGTGGATGTCTAAAGCAGATATGATCAGTGTTCAGAGTCCTATCTCTTACAGCACTCACTGGGTGGAGTGTTCTCACATGCCATTTTTATAGTGAAGTCTGTTTGGATGTGATTTTGTTTTTTGTAAGTCAAAACTACATATCTTTAATAACAAAAACTGTAATATTGACCTGTTCCCCTTGGTAAGTGCTGACTTGCTCAAAAATACTCTGTTAAAGAATCTGGTTGGCATTAATGTGTTTTACCACTTCTGATTCCTTCAACGAGAGTGCATTGGTGTGTCTTCTAGCAGTGTAGAGAGAGATGGCAGCTGGGGGGCTGGGGCAGTGTGCTGGTGGCATAGCACTATGCTGGAGGGGAAAGCAGTGTTCCTAGTGTAAAAAAAGCCCTGCTTGGGTAGTCTTCACTGTAGTACCTAGATCCCTGATCACCTGCTAGTGCATTTAGCATCTGGGAGGCACTGAGAGGTGAATATCTTTGTTCCTGTTTTTAGAGAAAGGAAGAGCAAGATGCAGAGGATGAGCGGCTTGTCTGACGTCCCGGACTTGGCCTCATAGAAAGGAACCAGATTCCTTGGGGCATTTCAATATCAAAGAGCTTCTTAGTCTAGGATGTGAATTAAGTAGTTATTCTGTACTAATTCATTGTATTTATAAGCATAGGCTATCTACACAGGAAGCTATTTCTGAGTAGCTTACACCTTAGAATTTACATCCAAATTCAGTGTTGTGCAAGTTTCCTGTTGGGTTTGGGACTTAGCCATGAACATTTTGCATTGTCTGTAGAATTCAAGAAATAGAGGTTTGCTTCACCCTGGGAGCTCTTTGCTGTCCCAGTGCTACAAAGATAATAGAAATTTTTAATAGAAAACTCCAGAGTCTGCCCATTAATTACTGCATTTATGGGTTGAACAACAGTTATTTTGTTTTTAATGCTCAATTACTTGTATCTTCAGAAATACAATGCCAGTTTGGCAACTCAAATAGTTTGTCTTAATCAGATATTTGGACAGCAGAAAATCCTAAAATTTTACATGGAACAGATAGCAATAATATTCTTCGTTGGTTTTTTTTTTTCTCCTTTGTTACTGTGGATGCTTATCAGTATGGGACTTACAAACCTGCACAGCAGTGCGGTCAATGGTCTCTGTGTTTGAACAATTGCAGCAGCAAACTGTTATGATATTGTAAAGCGGGAGGGAAATGAGTCTTCCCGAGTTCACTTCAGTCAATTCATTTAGAGTGTTGTCATTGTCCATTTAAACCTAGACATTGGCTGAGAGAGATTTCTTCCCACTTCATAGGTATGTTTTTCAATGACTATCTTAAGCGTTTAAGAATGCTGCTAGTCTTAAGATCCTTCTGTAAATATTTCCAGGTTTCAGATATTTTTTTTAATATTTTACTGCTTATTCTTGCAGAATTACCAAAGAAATGACAGCTAAGTAATGATCACCTCTTTGGAGATACTTGCCTGCCAACTAGATGTTTTTTGCTGGTAACACAAAGTTTGGTCTCTTTCCTATAGCTAGAACTCCCGCTGGAAAATAATTCAAGAAAAGATGCCAATCACTTGGCTAATGACATTGGCAATTGTAGATTTCGGGAGTTGAGTCAAGCTCTTTAATCTTTGACTCAGTGAAGTTATACACAGCTCAAAGCTGCAATCGCAGACTAATGGGGGAAAAGAAGCAAAACTGTTTTGAGTTGACATATTTAAACCACATTGTCAAATGCAAAGAAAGGGGAAAAAACCTGTTAGCCTTTTGATTTTGTGCTTTGGGGGAGTGTTCTTTGAGTGTTCAAAGTGAGCTCTGGAGAACACAATAGCTTCTGATTTAGAAACTAATTTGCATGTAGCACACAGAAATTTGCAGATGGAGTCTTGCTGCGTGTTGCTAAACAGTACCAATGGTAAGCATCCACTGGAAAAGTCCATCGACTTTATAACCCAGGATTCAATTCTGTTGCAGTAAAGACCCTCCAATTAACACCTAGCAACCTTGGAAAAACTGCTAAAGCTGTACCAGATGAAGGAAAAATGAGGAATTACATGCTAAGTAATCTGTTTCTGTTTAGATGTGTTCTTTGCATGGGAAAGTATGGAAACTGTTTTCACCCGGGCTTTGTCAAGAGAATGATTTTATCCAGTGGTTTAAATAAAAAGTGACTGTTCTGTAGTACATAGCCATGGCTGTGTAAAACCAAAGTGCAGAAGTTACATAAGTTAATTGGGACTGCAAGTAGAATTGTTACATAGAACTTCACTTCAAAGAGCATAAACTAAATTTATCTTGCTATTCAAAAGAGACAAAATATAAACAAAAATGATGAACTGGATACTTCTCTGAGCTTTCACACACGTCACCTCCAAGTTTTGTTTTAGTGACATTCATTAAAAGAAGCGTGGAATTAAATTTGAGGTGATCCAAGGAAATAACATAGTTAGAAAAGCTTCTGACATTATCTGCCTGAACAGTTTTACTCAGAGATGCTTCTAGGAAAACAATGGCAATTGCAAAATAAACATTAAATACTGGTTTGCCTCCATGTGCGCTATAGCTTTCGGATGTCTGTCCTTCTCAAGCCATTTTCACTTGTAATATTAAAAAAAACAAACCCTGTTAATGTGCTTCCATAACATGAACTCCTAAATATTCTGCCCACCTTGGGTATAATGTCATTTTTAATGTTTTTAGGTGCACGGACTCAGCCACAAGTTCACTTTCAGAGAAGATCAGTGAAATTACCAGAGAACACCAGCTATAGTGATTTGACAGCGTACCTGACCGCAGCCAGTTCACCCTGGGAAGTGGACAGTTTCCCTTACTTGCAGGGATTGGATGGAAATGGGACAGGTAACCCATCACTTCAGTTTTGTTCTGATTTCATATCAATCCAGGAACCCACTAACTTTTGACCATGTAATTTTTTCCATCCCGTTACAATAAATGTTCTTTAAAATTTGGATGGCATTATTGGTTCAACTGCTCTGTCACAATGCTGTTCTAATGTGGAGTTTTGATGTAACACAATTCATGTGGTACTGACATCAGTTGTTTTTTGTGCTAATAATCATAGTTGTAGGAATCAGTGTTTAAATTAACACAGAGAGCAAGGTCCCTCCCAAATGGAAGGACTGAATAACACAGAGGAGGATTCCCTGACCTTGGAAGGACAGAGTAATAAGTTTGTTACAGTTGTAGTTTTGAGCTAAGTTTCCGAATTTGTCATTTTGCATTTGCACGTATGAAAACAGATTAATGTGAAAGTGAGAAAGAGAATTTATATTGAGGATGTGATAAAATTTCTTGTTCAATTTCTATATAAAAAGAGCTAAAAATACTAAATATCAAGGATTTGATAATGTTGTTTCAGCTAAGAGTTGTTTCAGTGTCTTTTAAGATACTTTTGAAACTAGCTTTGGCTAAAAACTGCCAACTCTTGTAGCACCAAAGGGAAAGTACAGACTGTATTAAATTCAGAGCCACAATACATTTTTGTGATTGCAACTGCTTGTAATTCTTCTCGCACTTCTCATTTAGTTTTGGTTGTAATAATTGGTGTTGCGTAGGCCAAAGAAAAATAGATGAATTGGGCATACAAGGCTTGAAATGCTTCGACTGCTGTGAAAGGAAGAACAGTGTGTTCTCTGTGGCCGTATTGGGTTAGAAATTAATGGACTTCCAGTGCAGCAAAAGCAATTGGGATTAGGAAAACCTTGCTGTGGTGTGGGTTGTTTAAACTATAGAATCAAATGCTTGAGGCTGTTGGACTGAGTTAGACAATCACCTGTCAGGATGGCATAGGCATAGCAGAGCCTGCTTTGAAGCAGGCTAAATAGCCCCTTGAGGTCCCTCCCTGCTGTTTCTCAGGATACGTTTACTTGTGATGTTTTGATCTAGGTGACTTTGAATGCTAGGTCATGCGAGTAAAGGGTATGTGACTGAGCTTTCTAGTTTTCCCTCAGGGGGAGGAAAAAAAGCCAACAAGCAAAATAAACTTCCCCTTCCGTTTGTACATATCTAAATATCTCATTTTCTATTACAATTAGAAATGCGTATGCTACCTTATTCCAATCCTTCTGTCTGCTTCAGTGAGTACATCTCATCCTGTCCCTTCACCTGTCATTTCCTCATTCTCATCTTCAACCTTCTGTTTTCTCTGGCTGTCTGTACACAGACATCTAATATCTCTTATCTCTTTCTAAAAGGAGTGGACGTACTTATCGCATTCATCTCTCTGTCTGCTTCCTTACCTCCTTTCCTTTTATCTCTAAACAGCAAACTGTTGGATAATGGGTGGAGAATTCCTTTCTCCCAATTCTTTTCTCAGTGCTATGCGGACCAGCTTCCCACACATTTATTTAGTGACATTTTGGCAAAACCAATTGTCACAGGAGCTGCACAACCAGGGCATCACCTTCCTCCTGTTTTAACCACCTGGTCACCTACAAAATGGCTTAATGCACCTTTGTGTTTTTAGTTGTCTGTATATACAGACTATGAAGGGGTCTTCTCTTCTTGAGCGTGGACGCCTTTGATTTCACCTTTATTAACCTTCAGTTAAAATTATGTGCCAGAAGACCAAAATGAGTGGCAAATAAATGAGCTATGATAGACTCTAAAAAGTCTTGTCTTCTGAATGCTGTAGCATCTACTATGGAATAATATAAACTATGAATGTATTCATATCTGCACTACAGTATAGATAGTCTGTTTTTAGTAGGAGACTCTCTAGCTGTGGAAACATTAAACTATGAAGTCCTCACCTTGGGTTGACTTCCTTTTCTTCATCTCTGAGTGACATGGTGAAGATGTCACCTGAAAAACTTTTGAAGGGATAAAAAATGAGATCATCTGTTGGGGATTTAAAATTTTCTGTTCCAAAGAAAGAAGAAAAATGTGAAAAATTGTAGAATTCTTAACCAACTTTGCTGAATGTTGCCCCTCTACCCACTTGTTCTTTATTGTGTTCTTTCACAGTTTCTGTGTATGTATGTAGACTTTCTGAGGGAGATCCTCTCATTTGTTTAAATCAGCTCGGTTCTCTGGCTGGTATTTATCTAGAGTGACTTTACAGTTGTTCTTACTAAAACATATTTTCTATGAGGTCAGCAGTTTTTTACAAAATCCTAAATGGATGCTGAAGTAGTAACATGGGCCAGTAAAAATTTATTGCATGAGCAAGCATGTTCCAAACATAAGCTTAGTTCAAACATTTTGCTGAAAGTAGTGGTAAGCCTGTGTAGTGTTAGTTTGTCTGTAGTAGTCACAGGCTGGAGAGCAGTAGGATGGTTTCACAAAGTATCCTTTTGACCAGTTTGAGCCAAACCTTCCATGCAGCAATGGACAAAGCTGGCTAATTATCATTTCTCCTGCTGGGTTTGTAGGGTGTCACATCTGAGTCACAGTGGATTTTCCTCTGATGTTTTTTAGAGCTCTTTACAGGTCACCAGAAGTCGAAAATGGCAACAAATAAATGAAAGCTGACATTTATTGAAGTCCATTCCCATTTAATCTGTGCATGTCCTCATCAGTTTTACAGCATGTGAGAGTTTCATAAGCATTGATTTCAGTTTACCTTCACAACTGAAAGGGGACAAATTTATCTTTTTAATGGACATTTACTTACTGTACAAGGTGGCAAACTGAAGGGTTTTTTTTTTCTACTTGCCAGAGATCCACGGATTTCAGAAACTTCATCTCCTATTGTAACTTCAGCCCAGTACAGAGCAAAGCATCAGTGCTCCTTAAGTAAAAAAGATGCAAGCAGTGTTTCACCATCAGGATGCATTTTTTGGGCTGGATATTCATTTTTACAGATATTAGGCAGGTATGCTTTATCAAGAGAGGGATGAAGGCAAAATTCGAAACTTTCCTTATCTGAAAATAAGTACGGTATAAAATATAACCTAGTTTTAGATATTTATATAAAGGTTTCTAAATCTAAAGTTGTGCTTTTGTCACTAGGAATCTGTGTAAGCTAGAAAGTGATCAAGAATTAGCAAGAGGAATTTATTTCTTTAATACTGCTTGACAAGCGCAATGACCCAAGTGCAGTGATCTGGGGGCAGGCATCAATGGGACAGCAGTTACAGGTACACAGGAAGGCAGTGGATTAAATAATTGTAAATAAAGGAACAACTTTTCCCACCAATTCCCTCTTTTCTGCTTCCCATTGTATGGCTGTGGAGGTGTGATACCATGCACTGTTGGAGCTCATAATATCCATACTTGGGTAGGCTGGCATCTTTCCCCGATTCCGTATTTGAATTCTCAGACCTTATTTTCTGTTTTTTTTTCAGTTATCTTTGTGTCTCTCTTATATGGCCATCTTCATGCTCCTTTTTTCTCAGCATTTCAGGCCCTTTGGAAGCCATCCTCCTGCCTCTCAGTTTATAGGTGATCAAAGCAGATCTGTGCCCTTGGGTGTACTGCCATCCCTTCTTGGCCTGTTGGCTGTGGAACACTGTCCTTGAAATGCGGGAAGGACATGTCAGAGTAGATGCTGTAGTAAATGAGCCACATGCAGAGTTACTTATGGTTATTTCCCATGTCTTTAGCTTGGTGCCTCTAGAAAAATTGAAAGAATTTAAAATTCTTGGGGGTTTTGGAGTTCTGTGTTTTTTTTCTTTTTGCTACCTCCACTCCTTCTGCGCTTTGATGGTGATGTCCTAACTTGGGTGAGCTGGCTGTCACTTGGGGACGTCCAGTTCGGTAAGGGCCGTTCCTACAAGCTGTCTGTTATGAGGTGTTGTAAAGGCCTTAGTGCTTTCCCACTGGTGTCTAGAACGTGTTTGGCCTGATGAGGACCAGCACTGAGATGCTGTATGTTCCTTAGGACCCCTTGTTGTGACTTGGTGTAGCTGATGGACAGATGAGTGATAGGCAAAAATGTGCTTTTACAGGCAGTTTACGCTGGCATAAAGCAACTGGATTACAGGCAGGGTGTAATCTCTCACTGTCAACCAAACACCGCCATTCCGTTCTTCACTTGCAGACTAAGATTAGCCCTGTGGCAGGATCAGCAGCTACGCAACCACTGCATGCAGTACTTGTGGGCAGGCAGCAGCTTTAGCAGCACCGCGAGCTCAGATCGGCTCAAGCCCTTGCAGAACTGGAAGGTCTGCATCTTCACTACTGTTGCTTTCAGCCCCAGATCTTGGTTTTAAACAGTACCAGAAGTTTTATTTCCCCTGAATACATACATAGATTTTCCTTATTTTTTTTCCTGTCATCAATTCATTTGGTTACCTAGCTGCAGGGTTATAACATTTCTTTAATCGTGTTGGGAAGCAATGTCCACTGGCATGTAGTTGAAACATAAAAAATAATTATTATCTTGCATACAGAAGATAATAGTACATGTCCTGATAATCCATTTATCTTGGCTTATCTCAGTGGAAGGCCAAACAAAATATATTGTAGTATTCTTAAACATGAGCAATCATGTCTGCAGTGTCCTTGCATGTTTCAGTGTTATTATGTAGGCTTATACAGATAAGGTGCTGAGATTTTTAATTTTTTTTTGCTGTAATTATTGCTGTAGTACTTGTATTTAATATTTTACAGCAAATTAAGATTCAAAAGTATATTCAGGAGGTTTTGCATTGTCATTTTTTTTATCTTCTGTATTTTTCACTTGATTTTGGAAAATTCTGAAGCATGTGCATCTTGGCACTTGTGAGTTTTGTAACGTGGGGAAGATTAATGCTGCTTTCCCTTGAGAAATATGTCAGTTTGATGCTGTGATGCTGAACCACATGGATATGTCTTAAACTTTGGGAAAGTCTGTAGTCATAATTTTCATTCATTCTCCCGGCATAGGAAACAGCACGAGGTATGACCTCACCCCAGTCGCTGCAGTCAGCGTCCATCTTCTCAACAGTGATGGTACTCCAGTCCCAGTGAATGGCCCCATCTATGTAACAGTGCCTCTGCCAACAAACAGCAACTTGAAGCACAATGCACACGTTCCAGCATGGAGGTTTGACCAAAAATTTGGTAGGTCACATTTAATTATGATTCCCTAGATGGCTTCATTTATCAGAAACTAATGTCTCGCTAATGTTTATTGTCTTATGCTGTGTTATATATTAAAGTCTTCACTGGAGTATACAAAAAAAATATGCTTCCTGTCTAAACGAAGAGTAGATGGAGTTGTTTTATTCAAGCAATATGTAGTATTTGTGCAAATATACTTGAGTAGCATTCTGTGCCACTTCTCGACAAAAAAGAAGAAAATCATAAATGTAATATTTTGCAATTATTAAATGTTTTACGTAAAACTATCCTGAGGGAACTTGATTTCAGGCAGACTGAGAAACGGAGAGCTGTATCAGCTACAGTGTTGAACTGGAAGTCTGGAGGAATGGAAACTAGTCTTATCTTTTCCACCAGTCAGCTATTTGACCTTTGGTCCATCTCTTGTCTCTGTCGCTCAGTTTCCTGTCTGACATAGGAAATATAATAGTGACTTCTTTTCTAAATCCCTTTGAGATTGACTAACACCGTCAAGGAAGTACGTGTAGGTGAGTTAAAATACTTTGAAAGGACAAAATACCTAATTGGTATAATCTATAAAATGCTGTCCAGTTTTTACACTGCAGGATAACTTTTGCTGTTGTGAGCAGGATTCTCCAGAAATCTGTGTTTTAGTCTCTCTCTCTTTTTTCTTTTTGTTTTTTTTTGTTTGGTTTTGTTTTGGTTTTGTTTTTGCTAAGGGTTTGTTTTTCCATTGCTAGCTAGTATGCTGTGCTGGCCTTCTTTGTACCTTCAGAGTGTAAAGGACCAAGCATTTAAATCTTGTCCTGGTAATTCCACTTCCACAATTATTTCATTGTGCCCTCTGCATTGTATACCAGATGATTGTTAAGAAAAAGAAGTCAAGAAAGAAGAATGGAAGGTGAGAAAGGCAGAGGGTGTGAGGCAGAGAGGAAGAAAAAGGAAAAAGATACGTGGGGTTGTGCAGATAATCAATGGGGCTTTGTCCCTGCAAGGCACAGGTTTTGAGCCAGTTTGTGATCACATCCAGAAGTGGAACAACCAGCCTGAAACCATTGTGCTGGAGGAAGGGGAGGGGAGGGGGGAAGAGAGAGGTGAAAGGGGAAATAATGTTTTTGCTTCCTTCCTGCCTCTGTTTGCTGAAATAGGTGGCTTTTTTGAAATAGCGTGCCTGATAAATCACTTGTCAGGAATTGCTTGTATTAGGGAGTAAAGCAGTAGGATTTAATAAAGAGTAGCTCTGGATACAGTACAAAATTGAGCAGTAGAAAAAGTGTGTGATAAATGGATTCAGAGTTTCCCTCAACATTGCAAATGTTGGTTTTCTTGTGGTGCCCTAGCAGTGCATTTCACTTACCTTCTGCTTGACACTGATTTTGATTTGTGATTCCAGAAAGTATTTTGTTTTCCCTTGTCAAAGACAAGGCTGGTAAGACTGGCTCACGTTTACTTTCTCCACAAGAAACAGTCCATCCCTAATCCTTCCTGCCAGCTGTGTTACATCTGAAGCCTGCCTCACTGCAAGTTACTCACTGATGGTCAAAACACTCTGATTTTGATTATGGAGCTTTCTCATTTACAGCCAAATTTCCATGCCCCTGCAGTGGGCCACAAAAGCTCTCTCTTAGTATGGAGGACGTATTTTACTGTTACATATAAAGAGCTAGTTACCCTACTGTGTGCAGTGTGTATTATGTAGTATAGATCAATATGGGTTAATTAATTACTGCTGCAGCTTGAGGCTCCTGGTCTAGACACAAGTTCATGACAAACTGACCGATCACTTGTGTTGTAGGGAGGAGAAGGCATGAGGACTACTGAACAAAACAAGTTTTTTGTCAGGCCACTTAACTTCACAAACTCATGGAGAGGAAGGTACTGAAGACATTATCCGTAGGCTCCAGCTCAGACTTCAGCCGAAGCAAGCATCTTTCCATGCAACCAAAGATGATGAACAAAGACTTATTTAAGCTCTGATTGCAGCATGCCAGTTCTAGCAGAATTTTGGCCACATCCCAACCAATTTGAATTAGAACAGACTAATTTAATAAGTAGAGCAGCTACTCTATCTTGTATGGGCTGCATTAGCACCCTAAGGGCTGTCAAACTAGCCATATGTAGCACTGACAGGGGGGTACCCAGTCATTCTCTGTGCCTGTTGTGCTAGGAATCTGAGGAGAGGAGGTTGGATTGTGACTGGGATGGCCTCACACTGGAGAAATGCTTACCAGGCAAGTAAGTTGTTGTAACCCTTTTGCACTGCCAGCTCTGTGCCTTGTCAGGATAGGCCCTCTAACCTTATTATTCTGATTTTTGTCTTTCATTTCAGGAGCTGTTTTTTTCGGAGCTAATTATGTTGCGGTCTGTCCTTAATAGCTTCTCAGCGGCTTAAATTTTCACACTTGTATCTGAAAGCTGAGCAAATGCCAGAGATGGAAAACCATGAATGTATTACCAGACAATAATGCAGTGCTTCTCTCTAGCGTATTTGCAGTACAGTGGGCGTTTGTTCGTGCAAGCCATTGTTTTTGTTCAGAATCCATGTGGTTGTCATCATTACTGTATCAAGTATAATTTCTGCTCTAAAAAGCAGATTTTATTTTTTTTTCACTTTTAAGGGAAGGGAGTAGAGAAGGGACAGAGGTAATAGAAATGCGTCTAAATTCTTATAATCACATGCGTTATGCTGAGCTCGTGGTGCATTGATATAAATGCCGTGGTGTCTGACTGGAAGCGCAGAAGTTTTCATGGTTTCTACAGAAACTGTGCGTATTTTCATATTACAGCAGCTAAACATAATTAATAGCTTCTTAGGATGTTTGCCATAAACAATCTGAATTGTCATTCCCAGTTTCTCTCTTTGAGAAAGAGCTAGAGAGAGAAGGGCTTGAGGCTGAGGGTGTCTCCACTGGCACTGGTGAAACAGCCAGAAAAAAACAGGCTGACATCAAAATAAGACAAGCTGCTGCATCTACTTTATGCTGTTCCAAATGAGATGTTTCATTACAAAACAAACTTATTGCCTAGCAATGCCTTGTGTGCGTAGCGGGAATGAAAGCAATAGTACCTTTTTGAGTAATTAATGACACGAACAGCAACTAACTATGCTACGGAGAAGTTTTAGGATAAATAAATGCATCCAACCTTGTTCTTGTGTTGGAGGTACTCTGCCACTTTGCTGTAAGTGTTAGTGTTGGTAATGCCAAGCGTAGGTGCACTGATGTTGTGAAGACATACACTAAAAATTCACTAAAACTACAACTTCATCTTTCTACGCTGTGATTCACCCCTCTCTCTCACTCGTATTCCATGCAGCTTTGGAAGAGTGCTTTTATTTCACCATTCACAAAGTTTGGAATGGAAGAGATGCAGATTCTCATTTTCATCATTAGAATTGCTCAGCGAGGCTTTTGTTTTTCATTTTCTTAATGCTGTCTTATCTGTCTCAAAATCTGAAGGAGCTGAAATATTTTTTCTTTATCCATAAACAGATAGTTGGAATTGTGACTTTGTCCCTGTACATTTGCCTTGACATCAGTAGGATTTGCAGCAATGTAGTTAATCTCTTTGTTCCTGGGCACAAAATTGTTGTCCAGCACTTCCTTCTAGCCTTGTCCATTTGTGAGTACTTGCAATGAATACCACAGATCTGAGTAGGAATGAAAGTTGGTACCTCCTGCATGTTTTCCAGCTCCCACCAGCTGGGCTGTGCAACACAGCAATTTTCAGCTGCGTTCTCCTCTGTCACCATTTGAACGGTTTTTGTTTTATGCTAAGGTGCCCCTTTTTCATGTGAAACAGCAAGCAACACTACAAGACTCTTCGTTTTAAGTTCTCAGTTTCATGCTATGTGGCATGGAGGCATTATGTTGCCTGTAGACTACTAGGTGCTTGTCTAGAGCTGTAGGAAGGACTTGAAAATATTACCAAATATTGCAGAGCATGTAATACAGAAATGGGGTTTATTGTTCTTCAGTGACAACACTGATGCATCTGGTTGTTTCTTAATCCCACCAAGAAAACAGGACAGTATTTTCAGCAGTGTTTTCAACAGCGGATGCAAAGGACTCTTGGCATGAAAGGGTTAAACCTCCATCCTTTGTCTCCTCCCTCCTTAAAATGTGTTCCTTTTTGTGTACTAATGTGTAAGGGAAGTTCAGAATACTATTTCTCTGTTCCTGCTCCTCCCTGAACTCTTGGTGTACGTCTTTGACATGACCTGGTTGTGTTTAAATTGTTAGCTTCTTCACAGAGGAGGAGGTTTTCCCCAGTGCCTGAAAGCTCTACCATGTTTTATGTAAAGTGATTACAGAATGTGGAGAAGAGTATCTTGGGGAGCTCTTGCTGTAGCTTTGTAAAGAACAATACTTCATGTACTCTTGCTGTGCTTTGTTAGGGGTTTCTGACTGCATTTAATGTCATAATAGATGTCTAAAAACATTGGAAAGTCTAATACTTATGTTTTCTGGGTGACGTACTGCTTTCAGTGGTAACATTTCCACTGATTTTTGTAGTCAAAATTTCCTTCTTGTTCCTCAGCAAAATGAAGATAATATTTTCTGTGCTCTAAAGAAGTTGCGAGAATATACATATGTGTAATCACTGTCAGTACCTCTAGTCTGGAATACGGTTTTGCTGCATTTCATGTAGGTGAAGTGATGCTTGCTTTTTGCTTGTAGCACTCATAGGGAAGAGGAACAGCTACAGTCAGGGAGAAAATGTAAGCATCTGTACATCTACCTGTCTATTATTTGTAAATAAGATGACTCATAACGGTCTCTGATTTAAATTTCCTATTGGTTGTAATCCTTTTACAAGGATTTTACGTCCCAAGGAACAGAACGACTTGCATTTTCGTAGCTTAAAAATAAAACGTGTTCCTTTTTGTTGTAGATTTAGTTAACTTCTCATTGCCACCACACTGATACACTGCATGACAGACATAGGATAATTTAACAAAAATGTGTGCAGACTGTTGCTTGGTGAGATGTCTGATGCTGGGCATGAGAACACACTCCAAATTGGGCTTGGATGGACTGCATTTGGGCTACATACAGCTGCTTATACCATCTGCAACTTCATGTGCTCTCTCAGTGGGTTCTGCTGGGTTTGCTACATGAGAAATGTGCATAACTTCGTTACCGTAATTGGCTTTTGTGTTGTCCTGAGCCCCACCAAAAAAATGCATTATTGTATGAACACAGTGAACGTGTTCCCTGCCCCCAAAAGTCAGGATTTAATACAAGCAGTATAACCAGATCCAGAATGTTTGGTTCTAGATCATATTCACTGATAACAGAGATCCACTTGCAAACTGCAAGGAAAAAACTAAGCCTTCACAAAGTAGGTATTTATACCATTTGCATAGTGTACAAGTTCCCTGACAATCTGATTTTGAATTCCTTCCTACCTCAACTGTCAAGGCTTGATTATTCTTAAAAACTAAATCCACTGAGGAATACGGATTTTTAACTAACTGCTTTCAAAGAACTTTGTATCTCATGTGTTGCCATAGAAATGGCAGCTACCAAACCCAGCTTTACACCATATACGGTGCCTACATAATAGGTGCAGATATAATTACAGACTAGTAGAGAGAGCTCAACAGCGAAAGGAAAAGCAGCTCTTCCCCCAGTGCTTCCCAGCATTGCTCGCTGAGGTATGTTCTCACTATCCTGGACCTTTTGGAGAGGTGCAGCATGTCAGAGGAGGAAGTTGAGTTTGCTTGTTGATGCATACATTGTTTTTAAAATGAATGTCGTGTTTTTAAATGTACAAGTGATGCGAATGGATTATTTGGTCCTCTTCCCACCTCTTGTACAGTCTGAGTTGTGTGAGAGGTGGCAAGTAGGAACTGGTGGCAAAGCAGACGTAGTATGGCATTTTGTGGTGATGAAGCAGACATTGAAGGAATCAGGTTGGTGCCAAAATTTGGTGTATGCAAATAATCAATCTCTGTGTTGTCAAGGAAATAAAACTTGAAGTAAGTAGCATTGCTTCTGGGAACAGGTTTTAATAGTGGACGTTGTATCATATAGATGGCCCCATAGCTCTACCTATAGAAGTCATGCAGTAGAAGGTGGGACAAGATAGACATCAACATTTGTGTAGTGGAGAACAGCAGTTGCACAAGTAAGCAATCTTGAGCTGGAGAGGAATATAAATAGTGGCCGGAGTGCACAGAGCAGGAGGGAACATCAGGAGAGAAGTGTCTCAGTGGGACTGGAAGAAGCTGAGGAAGATGTGGGACAGCCTTCCTCTGCAGCCTAGGGATGGGAAACCAAATCCCAACGTGCTTCTGCTTCCACTGCCAGCCTGAGAATGCGAGTGTGGCGTGAGGCCGAGTGAAGGAAATGGCATGCAGTGTTTTGAACTGACTCATCCTTATTTATTACTTGTTTTAGTAATTCTGTCGGTAACTGACTGAAAGTGATTAATAACGTGAGAAAGTGAGAATTAAAGGCAGTGTCTTTCAGGTACAGTATTGGCCTAGGATGGTGGTCTGGCAAACATAACCAAGCTTTCCCTTTTGGAATACAAGTATTAAGCAATAATTATGTATAGAAGTAATTTTACTTAATAAGTCACTTCTGTTCTGGCATTCTGGAAGGAAGTATGGAGGGGACCAAAACACTTCAAGCAGTTCCCTGTGCAGTGTGCCCTGCCTTCTGCCCAGACACAATTAAAATTATTAAATACTGAAAACTGCGTGTTCTTTTGTTAAATACTTGACAGGTGATTTAATGGAAAAATGAGTAGAGGTTGCAAAAACTACAAAGCTTCTCAGCCATTAGTTAACAAATTGAACTGTTTGACTTTGCAAAAATCTTCCAGATATGTTAAAAGCGTGTGTTTTCTTTGCACCAAATAAAGATGGTGCTGCTAAATCAATAGCAGGACTGAGCCACAGAAGGCTTGTGTTACAAATTCTGTAGCAGTGGAAGAATAACGAAGGTATGAGCTTGGAGCAGGGATGTTTATTTTTTGATGTTGCCTAGCAACTCCAAAAACAAAATTGTAATATTAACTGAAATACTAAGGATTTTTAAGCTCATGTGTATTGGGGGGGTGAAGGGGGAGGAGGAGAGAAGAGTAATCTCTACCGATAGTCAGGAATGAAATTTTCAGCCTATTTCCTTGATTTTTAGCTTCTTAGAAGAAGAACAAAAGTAAAACCAAAAAACCCCATCCTTTTGTAGTTAAACTTGCTATGCAGATGCAGACTAGAGGTGATCTGCCAGAAAAAGAAACATGATAAGCAGCTTTCAGCTGGTAGAATGAAAAGCTACAATTTATGAATGTCAGAACATACTTCAAGAAATTGTTTTCACAAACTTGACCTTGATTAACTCTCCATAATAACATTGCCATTGGAAGTGTCTAAATCAATTACTTCTAGAAACACTGGTAGTGTGTTCTGAATATCCTTTGCAGTCCCCCAGTCAGTCTGATAATAACCCGGTTCATTCCTTTGACACATACACCTCCCTTTCACTGTGAATCTTTGCTTTAGGAGGGCGTTTCTACCAGACAGAGCAGACATCACAGAAGGGATCCATGCTGAAAGAAAGCGACTTCTCATTAAAAAATGTTTAAAAGATCTATTAAATAGAACTGTTAAAAGCATCTGTGTTTTCTTTCCAAAAATCCTTTATCCGTGGAAGATAATCTTGTGAATGAAAATAAATTTATATAATGGGATTATGCTTAATTTGCTCTCTGGCTAATTAAATCTCCTGATTTGTCAAACCTCTTGGAAGGAAATAATTTGTGCTGTAAGTGGCACGGTTTTGGTTCCCTGCTTGATACCTTTCAGTGTGATTGGCTGATCCTATCACCAAGCTGTTTAAAAGCAACAAAATAAAAAGCTAACGGTATTCTGTCAGTGGAAGAGCCTCCTAGCAAACGCTCACATGGAAAAGTAATTTATGGAAAAGAAACCATAGCTACCGTAAATTTAAACACTGGTGTTATTCAGACTTTATGACTGTCCTTAGGAGGAACTGCTGACTACAGCACACTCTGTCATTTACCAGAATCGTTTTGATCATTGATAGAAAGAGTACACAATCAAAGTAAGGAGAAGTCAGCAGTAATGATCTGGAAGGCTCTGAGTCGGTCAGCTTAGTAAGTTTAATACGAAGCAAGCAATGCTACACATTCCCCCAGAGGGCTGAGTTCTGTGCTCAGATGCCAGTGTGCAAACTCCCATTGAAGTCAGCACACACGGCTAAGAGGGGCATTTGTCTCCTTTATTCTTGACTTTAATGGGAGTCACATGCGCCTCTCTGGAGCAGATGGCCTTGTGTGGCAGTTCTGCCTGCATTAAGCACAGTCCTGCGTCACGTAAGCCAATAGGAAGTTTGCCATTTACTTGAGATGGGGCAGTGTGTGATTATCTGCGTGCACGGTCACACACATGGAAGCCAGAGGGGCATATGTTTCCATGGATTTCACTACAGATTAATGTAAAATAATAGGGTCGAGCTTTAAATCTATGAAAGTAGTGTCTTGTTCAGAGGCATCATGCATCTAGACTACAAAAGCAGACCCATTCGTGCTGTCAGGAGCCAGCAAGCTGTCACATTGAATAGACTCTTTGAAGACAATAGGACATCTCTTTTCTGGGCAGCCTGACCGTACGTGCAGTGACCTGATTGTGTAAAGAAATAGTCCAGAAGAGCTTTTCTGTAAAGGATTTTGTGCAATAGCTGCATGTCTGGGACTGTCCTTGCTGAAAGTGCTGCTTTTCAATCTTATTTGGAAGTAAGCTAAATTAAATAGGAACCCCTTGCTCCCATTGGAAGGTGGTCTGAGCCAAATGCAAGAATCAAAGTTGCTGCAAAATAATGCTTATCTCCGGCAGAACCTATTTCTCCTGCTCTGCTGAAATCTTCAGCCTCTCTCTGATATTTGGGTATTTTTTTCAGCCAGAAGGATATCAACTTTATTTGATTTTTTATTTTTTTAATTTGTGTTTCTCTGAAAGTCCTCTCATTTTTTATATTCTTTGTAGTGCTAATGATGGTTAATGATGCTTGGAGAAAAGAAGGCTCTGGGGAGACCTCATTGTGGCCTTCCAGTACTTGAAGGGAGCGTATAAACAGGAGGAGGAATGACTGTTAACGAGGGTGGATAGTGATGAGACCAGGGGGAATGGTCTTAAACTGAGACAGGGGAATTTAGGTTAGATCTTAGGAGGAAGTTTTTGACACAGAGGGTGGTGACACACTGGAACAGGTTGCCCAAGGAGATTGTGGATGCCCCATCCCTGGAGGCATTCAAGGCAAGGCTGGATGTGGCTCTGGGCAGCCTGGTCTGGTGGTTGGTGACCCTGCACATAGCAGGGGCGTTGAAACTGGATGAGCACTGTGGTCCTTTCCAACCCCAGCCATTCTGTGATAAAGCAATTATGCTATGGTAGTAGTTTTCTTGCCATCCCTTTAAGTTAAATGTAGGAAGGCATGCTGGCAGCTGTTTTAAAAGGTTTTTAAGAACAAATTTGTTAAATGACAACATTCATTCCAAGGTGTCAGTAACACTAAATGTTTATATATATATATATATATATATATTTGTGAGGGAAGAGTTAAAATCAAAAAACCTAACTTCTCTGTTCTCCCCCTACCATTAGTTTGAGCCAGCAGACAGCTCCCCTGACTTGAGTCCTGGATCAGCGTGTTGGCTACACTGAGCAGTAATAGAGGAAAAAGTGGAAGAGAAATGTAAAAATGATCTATAAGGAGGAATGTGTCTATATATAGAAATTTTCCATGAAGCACCAGACACTCTTTAAGAATTGATGGCAAGTTGGCCCAAGGCATGCAGTGCTGACAAACCATGCTAAACTTGCTCTTTCTGCTCCAAAGATACATTGGTATGTTTTCTTTGGAACCACAGAATCAATCTTCAACAAAAATGATCAGTTCCATTACATCCAGTCATTTTACTGGTTTTTGTTTATAATCACATATTGCTTACTACTTAACAGCTGCTACAAATTGTATTTAACTGAGCAAGCAGTGGAGCTAATCTGTTGTTCTGACTTGTGGGGGGAAAGGAAGTAGATGGTATAGGATGTTTGGAGAATAACGAATTAAAATATCCTAACACTTAGTCATGCAGGGAGATAAGACCTCTCTTCCCTCCTAAGTGTTTCTGCTTAGCTCTTTGGCAGCTGCAGTCCTACCTGTACAGAAGAGATGAATACAGCTCTCTTTGCAAGCCAGTGGGTAGGAGAGGACAAAATGGAAGTTCTTTATTCTCTGCCTCTCAGTTTTCACACTTGCATACCAGAAAGTACGGGAGGACACGGAGGACAGTTAGCTGTGCTTTTGGAGAAGGAGAACATTGTGTTTCCTACTGCAAGGAAGAATCCAGGATGCAGTAAGGAATTCATTCTTGGCACTGCAAAGCTGTGAATGGTTGCTTCCTCAAAGCAGCTTGAAATGCTACAAGCATAGCTAGTAGGTACAGTGTGATTGCCTTTGGCCTGGTAGATCACAGAATCACAGAATTATGGTACAGAGTTAGCCATTATGGTGAGGTATTGTACGTGGAGAGTTATAAGAACACTGCTTGGTGTTTACTGATAGCTGAAAAGTGACAAGGATATTAGAAACCTATGAAGGATGAAATATGAGAGAGACCTGGAAATGCCTTGATGGACCTGCAGAATACTGCGGAATACTGAAAGTCATTTCCCTGCAATAATACTGTGTTGGCTTTTAGCTATTTGATCATACAAGAAACAATACGGTGTTTCAGCTGCTTCTATTCAAACTTGTTCAGCTGCTACCATTGTGAAGGATGGAGTTCCTCACTTTCCTCATCCTGTCACGTGAGAGGATGCTCTTTTATTAGTGAACTGTAGGTGAGAGATGGCAGAAGCATGAGGCGAGCTTATTAGCAAACAGTTGTACAAGGAAGGTATTAAGAAAGGCAGATGGTGAAATTGTTTACTTGTGTCCCCCAGGAGCCCACCCTTGGCATTGCCCTGGTGAAGAAAGTTATGTCAGTGCCATTTAAAAAATAAATCTCATATGGCTATCCTCACATACTAACCTGTAGGGTGTGGTCAGCAGAAACCTCATACCTCTTGTCTGAGGGTGCCCAATATCGGATGTCTCTTTTAGGTTTTTAAAACTTAGTTACGTATAGCAGAGGGAAGCAACTAGTTTTCTCATAAGTGTTATAACAACCATTACATTTCCTTGAGTGTATCCAGCAGTTAACAGAAACAAGTGATCTAAGCGAGCAGGAGACAAACATGAGACCCAACTGACCTTGTGCGGTCGACTTTGTTGTTTGTTTCCATTGCAAATACCGGGATTCCTTTTGTTTCTAAAATATGAGCAATCCGAGCTGCTGCTGCTTTGGCAGGATGGCAGCTGAGCTCTGCTCCCTGCGATAAGAGTGCAGCCTGTGATAGCTCCTTGATCGCTGCATTATGCAGGCAGGGTATTACCCAGCAAAAGACTTTTAAAGAGGCATTACAGGGATTCTGTTTGTTGGAACTCTGTGTGATGTTGAGTAAGGGAAGATGGACACCAGTTCCCCCTAGTGAAGAAATCGGTAATAGCTTCTGAGGTGACTAAAAATGCACTACAAAGATAGTGAACTTTGCAGTGCTGCATATGTATGTGGTTTTTTGTGTGTGTGAATCAGAAGGGTTTAGAGATTGTAAAAGAAGGAGAGGTAGCACGATGTGTTCATCAACTGGGTCCTTCCATTCTTCTTTTCAGTCAGCACTTTTGAATCTCTTAGTGTTTGTTCTGCATAGCTGTGTGTTTAAATAGTTGGTGCCTATTCTCTGTGTCTGGAGCAGCAGTTTTCTCAGTATTTCAGTCTGGATTATTTGCTCCACAGAATTTACGGGGGGGGGGGGAAGTGAAGTTGAATTTCAGAGGCGTTTTCTTCCCAAATGGCATTTAAGCATGAGATAGAAGTGACCGTATGGGCTATTTTCAGCTGTGGTTCAGGGCTGTTGGTATGACACGTTCTGTAAAAGCGCACTGGTAGAAGATCTGCAGGGAAAGTGGCCATCCAGGGGGAGAACATGAATTCATCATCCTAGTTTTTCTGTAAACCCCCACAAACAACTGTGGATAATTCACTTCTGTTCTTGGTAAAGTCACGGCTGCATCAGGGTGTTCTGATACAATGTTTATGGATGCCCTATAAGCAAAACTGTGCGTACAGCTTTTGGTCTCTTGCATGACTTTCTGGATGAAGTGACAAGTCATTACTACGGTGTACAGACTGAAAACGGTACTTGAGAAACAGAAGATGGTCAGTAATTTCTTTGTCCTGCTGGCCACAGATTGGGCTTGGTTTCAAATACAGAATCGCTATGTGGCAGTGATAGTCACGTAGATCTAGAAATCCTCTTAAATGCATATTTTTCTAACAGCCTCTCACTGTATTCAGATGGGTTTATTATTAGCCAAAGATCTTTAAAGGTAGGACAAATCAATAGCGGAGAAGAAATAATCAGAAAAGCCATTCTCACCTGTACAGGGTTTGTACAGACAGTCATCCAAGAAACATGGAGGAAATCATCAGGATCTCAGTGATATTAAAAAAAAAAATACAATTCCTCCATGTGTTTGCATTCACTGCTAGATGTAGAGATGATGCACACCTAATGCTCATGCTTAGCCCCGAGTGACACCTGATAAAAAAAACTCAGGAGCTCCAGGCAGGAGACTAATTAAAGGGAAGGTGATTGTGAGTGTAAGGTGCAGCTCGTCTTTACAGCAAGTATTTGAAGCTGAGTAAGGTAAAGGCAGTGCCTTCCCTTCAGACAGCAGTACAGAACTGATTCTACAGAAGTGCTGAGGCATTGGTTCCCTGCATGTAGATTAGCTGTAGTGGTAGTGGCCACCAGAGCATGCAAAGAACCTCCTTATCTCAGTTGCATTAATAGCATGAGTGCAGCGATTACTGGTGATGCCGAGCCAGGACTGCAGCTTTGGGAAATGCCTCAGATCTTTCCTGTACTTGCTCCTGTTTTCTTGCAGCTGGGGTAACTTGTCACGCAGACCCGCATGGGTAGCTTGTCTGTTACCTGCAGTCTGATTCTTTAACTCTCAGCAGTGCACAGTGTAACAATCCTGTGTTACTTTCAAGGAGAAAAAAAGATGGCAGCAGTCTACAAGCCATAATGGATGTTTAATATCATAGAACTATAGAGTGTCCAAAGTCAGAAGGG
The DNA here is from genome assembly GCA_030625065.1 of Alectoris magna. Lineage (NCBI taxonomy): Eukaryota > Metazoa > Chordata > Aves > Galliformes > Phasianidae > Alectoris > Alectoris magna. Next base: position 129,012,374 of record CM060561.1, on the reverse strand, counting down.
ACCCACAAGGATTGAGTCCAACTCCTGGCTCTGCACAGGACCACCCAGAACTCCAACCTAATGGCTCAGAGAGCTGTCCAAACACTCATTCAACTCTGGCACTTTGGGCAGTGCCCATTGCCCTGGGCAGCCTGTGCCAGTGTCCAAAGTGATTCTTTCTCTCATTGCCCCAGAACCAGAGGTCTTAATCAATTGCAAAAAGAGACTAACGGTTGATTTTGTCACAAAGTTTTTTGGAGCTCAATTATTGGAACATGATTTATCTCAACTAGTGCCGGTCTTCGGTCTGGATTATTTAAGAGATTTGTTAACTTGAACACACTGCTTTAAAACTGCCTGCTATATTAATCATGATGCTTAATCATTTGCTAATTCTAAAAATTCTATTGTATTTCCTTTGAGAAACATATTTTAGAAAACTCATCATCTGTTACCAAGCAAACAGCATTCTCCAATGTATGCACACTTGGAATGACTGACATCACCGAATCAAAGCAATGAAACCTAGTTTTACATATCCTGGAAGTGCCACGCATAAGCCTGCTTTCAGTACAGGAAACTGACATTTTGGGGAGGAATTTTCTTTAGTCTTTCCATCTCTTGATCTCTTGCCAGTGCACAAGATAGAAAGGTGGTGTGCAGAACTCATGCGTGGTCTAAGAGATGTGCTGTCTCTTGGCATAGTTTTTAAATGTGCTGTTTCCATATAATCAGCTCCAGGAATATAATTCTTCAAGGAAGTGGAATCTAATAATAATGATATTCCATAACTCCTTTTGGAAACTTTGAATTTTATTTAATTTTAAGTGTTTCTTTGTGTACAGACCTTCTGAAAAGTCTTCAAGTGCCAGTGACAGAAAGCTGTGATCTCCCTCTAGACAGCAATGCTTGCAATTCCTAAAGCACATCCATAGGTTACTATTTGCTTTTCCACTTGTTTGCCGAGGAGGGTATGGATATGTGTGCAGTGCCTTTCTACAACCTTTATATTTACAGGGACATGGCTGAAGAGTAGTTTGGGACTTGTGCAACAGGAAGGAAATCAGTTGACTTGGACTTACATTGCCCCTCAGCTGGGCTACTGGGTTGCAGCTATGTCACCTACTATCCCAGGTAAGACGGAATTGAGTTTCACTGGTACGTCCAACGTTGAGTAATTATTTATTTATATATAACGTTTATATTTTTCAGAATGACCTCATCTGAGATGCCACAGCTTGATCAATAATGGATTATTAGAAAACAGAAATCTGAAAGTAAAGGGCTAAAATGTTTTGGGGAATGTGGGGGGCAAACGTTGTGCTCCAGTATTATTTTGATTATGCTAATCTCTGAATCATTTCAATGGGAAACTTTTAAAAATGTTCCTGCTTTGATGTGTTTGTCACCACTGCCTGGCAGAGCCATTGCTAGAAAACGAGGGGAGGTGTAACATCAGTGCACTGGTATCCAGCAGACAGAAAAATAGTTGTTGTGAAGTTTCTGTACAGAAATTCTCAGATTAATGGGTTCACCCCAAACCAGCATCATCCTGGGTTAGAAGTTGACTGATGAATTGATTGTAACTTTTTTTTTATATGCTGAAGATGCCGATGTTGCCATGACTTAGGTTTTGCTTCATCTTGGGGACTAATTAATTTATACCATGAATAACATAGGGTAGATGCTGCAGAAAGAGTGACACTGGTAGATGGGCTTAGTGGTAGCCATCTGCAGGCCTCTTTGCATAACATTAGAACTTTTGAACTGTGTTTTACATGTACTTCTTTGCCCATGGAGATTGTTAATGTTGCATTTTGCTCTTCCCTTTTCCTGCCTGTGGCAGTCTTAAGTTTCTTAGTACTTGCCTTCAGCCGTGACAAATCAGAGATAACCTCTGTGTAAATCAACCCAACAAAATACTCTTCTTCTTAGAGATTTTCCACGTTAGGTTTTCTGGATGAAAACCAAACAGTAGAAATGAAAACGTTCTTGTCTTGGCTGCGCAAACTAAATAAACTATATCTAACCAACAAAACAAAGTCTTCGTTTTTAAAGCCTGCTTGTATATTCCATGTAGTCCATTCATGCTGTGTAGAGGATTTGAGACTTTTGCTGTGTTATTTAAGATGATATTAAATGAAACTGCTGGAATATTCAGCTGATATACTGCAGATCAGAGGTTAGATAGCTTATCCTGATCTGCACTGCACCATCACATGGAATGTAATGGAATTTTACAAAATAACTGTACATAAAGAAAAGGCAGCTGCTCTGAGCAAATGCCACAGACTGTAAGGAAGTTACCAGTTATGAAATTTGCCCCCTGATTCTTTAGTTAGGAGGCAGCCTGTAACTCGTGGTAGGAGAAGGCCTACATTTATCCTTGCAGTTTATCTTGTATGGAGGAATTTCTGCTCATATTCTACACTGTCTTCTTTCTGCTGGCTAGATCAGAGTTCCTAACGCTTTGTTGCAATGAAAACAACCTTTTCATGAAAAATTCAAATGATTTTTCTCTTTTCCCTTTTACTTAATCTCCTGAAGCCACGTGATCAATCAGTTATGTAAAGGTAGTAGTGGGATAGCATGTATAAATATTTAGATTTTCCAACTGTAATCTAGTCGATGTTCTTTGAATCAGACTAATGTATTTTCACTTATTTTGTCTCCTTGTTGAATCTATTTGGATTTCTTATCCAAAAAAATTGACAGAAACGAGCTTTGTGTTCCTAGCAGTGGCTCTACAGACCACTTAAGATCCGCAAATGGGGGTTTTAGAAACCTCGTGATCTAGAACCTTAATGTTGTTCGGTTTTGCTGTCCTTCATGGTACATGCATGTTACTCTGTTAGCTGGTGCTGTACCTCCTTACCTGCAGATGGAAATTTGGGCCTTTATTTCAAAATCATGAGAAGGATTTTACAAGCCAACAGAGTTACACATGCATAATTGTGAAGAGGTGCTCTCCACGCGTGTGCATTTCTTTGTTTGTTAGAACATTTGCTAAGCATTATTGAAACCTGGAGTTACAACACTGGTTTGCTAGTGGCTTGCTTTTTTAAGCTACTGAAGATCCGCTTGGCTTGGCTTGATCTAGACTAAAGAGCACCAACACATCTTCCAATGAATCCTGTACTGCAATGTACGTACTGATTAGTGCAAAGCAAAGCAAATGCTGTTGGAGAGAAGTTGTTAGCTACGGTGCTGCTATGTGCATTACAGTGCTGGAAGATGCTGTGATGACTTCTCTCCCGCAATGAGAGCTTTAGTGCACTGTGTCAGCATCAGGACCTGGAAGGCAGCATTCACTGATGCATGCTCCCATTGAAACTAACTGCTTTTCCACAGAATGATCTATTTGGACTTGCAATCATGAAAACCAGCACACGCTTTCTCCACAACTTGCTCCCTTCTTCAGAGGTGGTCTGCTCAATAGGCACCAGGGCTGTGAGCGGCGGTGTTGCTCACTTAGCATCCTGATAACCAGGGAAGATGTCCCTCTCTGTTTATATTGTTCCTCTTCTTGTTTGCAGGCTGTTGCACATCTAAATTCTCTTTTCTGGCCTTCCAGGTCCCGTTGTAACGCACGACATTACCAGCTATCACACAATGTTTCTTTTGGCAATTTTAGGAGGGATGGCTCTCATACTTCTAGTCTTGCTGTGTCTCCTTTTGTATTACTGCAGGTAAGATTCACATCCTCGTTACTTAGGTCATGTTGGAAATTAAGCTCTTTTTGTGCTCATTACATTCAAAGCTGATGTGTTTAAACTTTTGTACTTGGAACAAAAAAAAAAAAGAAAGAAAGCATTTCTGAAAAGGAAAGAAATGTTGAAATCAAATTTGGTGTGTTCCTGGTTACTTGCAGTATGTGCAGTACCTGTCTCCGGTAGCATGGTAGCTAAAGGAATCTGAAAGCTGAATGTGCACATCTCTACCTGTGTTTTCTAAAACTTCCTATCAAAAACAGGTATTGGTCCAAGATCTCTGTAATTGTACCTGTTTTGCACTTGCCAGCTGACCTTTTTAAATCAGTCCTGTATTAAAAAGAATGTTAAACTTTTATCAGCAAGTCTATGTTAATGAGTGATTTTGTATATGCCTCCTGCAGGCATTTGCTCCAATTTGTAATTGGTGCTTGAGATGTTTGCAACTGACATAAGTTGCTCTGTAATTTTATCTTTGCTGCTAAGATAAGGTTTTAATTGGTAGGTTAAGTTATAAAAGCTCAATTCCCCCCATCGCTAATCACTGCCTAAAAGGCTCCCCTTAACACACACTTGCTGTACTTGTTTCTGCATACAATAGTCCTAACTGTGTAACTCTTTTGTTTCTGGCTTTTATAGAAGAAAATGTTTAAGACCACGTCAGCATCATAAGAAACTGCAACTTCCCACAGCACTGGACACTTCTAAGAAGGATCAGGCAACCTCTATGTCCCATATAAATTTAATATTTTCACGCCGTGAGTCAGAATTTCCTGGCGGACTCTCTGTTGCTAGCAATGGACACACTGAAAACTCAGGTGCGAAGGAATTAATCAGTGCTGTCCACATGGAGATGGTATCACCTAGTGGAGAAGCAGATATGCATACGCCTATGCTCAAACACTCCTTCAGTACTTCCCAGGAGTTCAGCTCCCGAGAGGAACTGCTCTCTGACAAGGAAAAAGACAAGAGCAGAATTTCCTTGGATGACCTGACTCCCAGCGGGTCTCTGAGAAAAGACTACCACAAATCAGCAGATAGTTTTCCTTTAAAGACAAGAAAATCTACAGAAACGGCTGAAGGCTATGAGTCCCCTGTCAAAGATGAATACAGGAGAAGTTACAATGCTATGCTATCTCAGCCTTTATTTGAAAAGCAAGAGAGAGAAATTCAAGTATCTATGAACCATATTGCTACTGGAAGTAAATACAATATTCAGGAGCAAATATACCCCACACCTTCAGCTCCTGAAAAAGAGCTGCTGGACTGCAGACCTACTGAATGTATGATGTCTCGTTCAGTCGATCACCTGGAAAGACCTACATCTTTCCCTCGACCTGGTCAGTTAATCTGCTGCAATTCTGTTGACCAAGTTAATGACAGTGTTTACAGAAAAGTTTTGCCCGCATTGGTGATCCCAGGTCATTACATGAAGTTACCGGAGCACTCTTTCGTTAGCCAGCCGCTGGTCGTCCCAGCTGACCAGCCCATTGATTTAGAAAGACTTCAGGCCGAGCTTCCCAATCCTCATGCACGGCTCTTCCCACACCCCCCACAACAGTTGCAGCCCCAACAGTTAACATCACAAGCAATATCTCAACAGCATTTGCAAGATGCAGGTGCAGCTGAGTGGAGCCAACAAAACGCTCCCATGTCCGAATCTATTTCCATCCCCGCCTCACTTAATGATGCGTCCCTGGCTCAAATGAATAGCGAAGTGCAGCTTCTTACAGAAAAGGCGTTGATGGAATTAGGAGGGGGAAAGCCATTGCCTCATCCTCGAGCATGGTTCGTTTCTCTAGATGGACGCTCAAATGCTCACGTTAGACATTCGTACATCGATCTCCAAAGAGCTGGGAGGAATGGGAGTAACGATGCCAGTTTGGACTCTGGCGTTGACATGAACGAACCAAAATCTGCACGAAAGGGAAGAGGAGATCATCTGTCCGCGCCGCAGAGTCACCCACCAGTGCAAGAGCACCAGCAGAGAGAGCGGAAGGTTTCGGATAGCACAGCTTACACGCAACTTGTGTACTTGGATGATATGGACCAAAGTGGCAGCGAGTGCGGAACAGCGGTTTGTAGCCCTGAGGACAATGCTCTGCGGTGCCTACTGGAAGGCACCAGTAAAAGAAGTGGTGTGCAGCTGCCCAGCCTGCAGGAGGAAACGAGGACTGTGGATACCAAACCAGAGCCATTAACTAGTCCTGAGCATGGAACGTCAGGTCAAGATGAGGAGGAGGATGAGGAGGATGAGGAAGATGACCAAGGTGAAGATAAGAAGAGTCCTTGGCAGAAACGAGAGGAAAGACCACTAATGACTTTCAACCTGAAGTAAGCTATTGTGAAAATCCACCGTTCAGTGGAGTATAAAATTGCCAAATATTCTTTCTGTGGAAGTGCTTGATTATTTTTTGTTTTCCTTTTTCTTTTTTTCTTTTTTTCTTTTTTTTTTTTTTTGGTTGTGGAGAGAAAAGAGAAAAATAAACTGTGGTGAGCAACATTTGAAAGAACTTAAACGCATTACTGTGTAAATGTTAGAAAAAGAATTAAAATCATTCCTCTGATTTAACGGCTGCCTCCGGTGAGACAGCTGAACGAAGAGTGTGGTTGTTATTTCATATACTTGATATTGGTCATCCAGGATGTTGAAAATACTGACAAATCGTTTTGGTTGGTTTATGACCTCAATCTCCTTAAGAATGGGAGCTGGTAAAGCTTTTGTTTTGTAGGCCAATTTTATGTTGATAATGCTACTGAAAGTATCCTAAAAACAAGAGTTTGACACACGGTGTCCAAAATTGTGCATTATCTCAATGAAAGGCTATGCATTGCTGCTTTTAGTAATATTTTGCTTATACTATGCTTTTCTTAATTTTACAAGTTGGTTGTAAACATTTTATGTCCTTTATTATAAACTACTCAGCAATTTATTTTAATGTAAAACTGCAGGAAACTTGAGTAGCATCCCTTAGCATTGAAGCCTTTTTATGAAACCAAACTGAACTTTGTGTCGACTAAGATTCCTCCAATTCTGGTCCCATTTACTCAAAGTGCCTTTTTTACAGTAACAATGAACAGTCCCTTCTTTTGCTAACTCCTTTTAATTGACCCCGTTTGGGATTTTATAAACTTCTGAACTTCTGCCTTTTATTTTAAGCTGCATGCCAAGAGCCCCCTTTTGTGCTGAGCATTTCTCATTTCAGTACAGTGTATTCTGTAGCTATCATGTATATTGTGGATTCTGTTTAGCCAGGGTAGACTTAGAAGACATTTTAAAGGGCCCAGAGTAGCCGAGAAGATAGTTTCATTGACTGTATATATTGTTAGCTTCCTCTGGAATCGTATGAGCTAATCACGCTCATAAATGGACTGTAGGCCGAGCAAGTGGACTGAATGTGTCTAGAAAACTTCTTGAAAAGAAAAAAAAATGTACTATCCTAAAGTGCCAGAATTACTCTTCTGTGCTTTCTCCATACAGAGCTGCTTGGTTATCCAAAAATTATAATGGAAAATAAACTGCAAAAAAAACAAATCTTTGTGGGTTTTTTCCTCTGTTTATGTTCATCACATAAACATCACATCACATTATCTTATATTATTTAATGAGCGAAAGGCTTTGGTTTCTCTTGTGCTTATGTGACTTACTAACACTTAAACTTTCTTAAGCAGTTCTGACGAGATTCAGCCAATGCTGAACCGTAGACCTCTTTTCAGAAAAGCACCACCCTCCGTCTTGATAAATACTTCACTATTGCTTAAGTGTCAGTGCAGGCTTTGGAAATGAAATCCCGGCGCCACTGAGCTTCTGTGTAGGATCTGCTTCTCGTGGGAGCGGTTTTCGTCCTGACATTTCTGTGGGGAGCTGCATTCACTGGGCACTGCTGACTTTGGCATGAATTGGGTTCAAAGAGGAGAAAGTATGTGTGACTTCTACTCACGGGGAGTCCTTCGTTGACATTCGATCGTGTTTCATTCCATTATTTTTACTCAGCATTACCGGCAGCCACACTTGATCAAGTGAATTGTGATGTAATCTCTAAGGTGATTAGAGAAAGTGTTGTATAGTTCCGGTTTAATTTTTGATAATAAGCCTTGACTCCTTTTTTTGTTTTCTGTTGATGTCAAAGCTGGTGTTGTAATTTCCATATTACTGAATGTATTAATCTGGGAGTCTAGGCTCAGCCCAGGAGCTGAATCCAAATCTCATAGGTCCAGTCCAGCACTCCTCTCCATCCACAAAACTAAAACCCCTTTATTTTGTTTTGGTTCCTGTTTGACAGCGGTGTACGTCTGGAGGAAATGTAAAGTAGTGCTGTTTGTGGAGTGCATTGAATATTGAAATCATCGTCATAGCAGTAAGTCACCTTCTGGTGGTTACGTGTGTTCCAGGTCTTCCTGTACTGTTCAGGAGCTTTGCTGCTGACCACATGTGAACTGGCTCTGTGCTGTGGGTAACTGTCTGTCTGTCTGCACAAGGTCATCGAACAGCCAAATCCTGCCTGCTTCAAAGGGATGGTATTTATCAGGTTTCAGTCAGCGCTGGTAATACAGAGCCACTTACTAATCAGAATGCTGTATCAAGTGAGCGTTTGGTTACAGTTCCAACCTACTCGAATTACTGTGCTATTTAATTTTCAACTTTCTGTTCTCTTAAGTCTGTAACTTTTTAATTACGTTCTCTTTTTACAGATTCCTTTGCAAAGTTTCCATCTTTATTATGTTGTAAAGTGAAGTTGTTGCTATTAAATTGCAGTGGATTCTTTCTTTAATCGTGTCAGTTTGATGTTCAAGGACATATTTTGATGGTTTGATAATTTGCGGTCCTACGATGGCAAATGTGTTTGAACAACCTCAGTGTGGGTATCTGGCAAGTCTTAAAAATAACGGTTTTTTATTGCTGTGTTATCACCGGCTGTGTACCAGCTTGAATTCGATTTTGCAGAACAGAAAGCATGGGAAATGTGAGCCTCGATGTGGCCACACATCCGAGCCACGTGTTCAATCAGAAGAGTGCCATCCGTCAGGTTGTGGGGTGAGATCGGTGCATCCTTCGCACACACTTTGTCTAATTTGAAGTCCCGTGACCAGTTCCTTGTTTTGATTTTCAAACACATATTGAGATGTACTTTGGAAATACACAAAGACTTTTTGTGTTTGTATTTCACAGTTGCCCGGTGAAGAAAGTATCAATATAGGTTCTAAAACAACAAAGTGCAGTTGGATATATCTCAGTATCAGCAGTTCCACGTGATCTCAGTCCAAGCAGAAGCTGATCTAAAACAGCAGTTAAGTTGTTTTCATATATATATCTGTTTCTTTTTTTTTTTTTTCATGGCAAGTATTAGCAGGGGAGAAAGCAAAGAATTGTAATGACAAAGCTTACAAAAATAATGTAAACGTATTGGACTCCAAAAACTATTAGGAACAGGTCTTCAATTACTGTGTCATCCTTGAGGGTTTTCGAAGCAGCAGTGAGTGACAGAATAATTTCTAAATCTTAGTTTGTATTATCCAAAGTACATTTATGTCATAGGACCTATGAAAAGTTATGGCAGCTGGGACTTGATGCACACACTAAGAGCCATTGACCTAATGGTTTCCCTTGCACCTACTTGGTTCCTGCTGGCATGCTTCTCAAAGCTCATTAAACTGTCTGTAAGGCACCTTGACTTACTGTCATAATGACCTTTTATTATTGGAATGCCAGCGTACAAACATGCTAAACTCTGCACAGATAGAGAAAAAGCAACGATTCCTGCCTCGAATCATTTGCAATCTAACCCATTATTACAAGGGTACAGAAGTGTGGTGCTGAGCTTGCAGAGAAACACCCCCTCCTGTGGAAATTGCTCCCCATGCTTTGCTCTTTTGAAGTAAGAACAGTAAGTTGAGTGAATTGTGCGCTCCTGGAATACCTGGGTGGTGTTTTCATTTTCTGCCCTTCATTCTACCTGTGAGTGCTCTGGAAGACCCCAAATGATTGGAGTGGTAAGAAACAACACATCCCATGCAGATTTGAGTATGTAGAATATTACAGGTGTAAATGAGCAAGTGTTCAATTAGTGTTTATTCTTTCTCTAGGAAGGTCCCCATTTGACCAAAAAAAGACATTTTTTCTTAACCAATGAGAATTCATCCGAGGATTAAGACTTGTGACAGCGCTGTACCTCATGAACTGTCAGTGGAGCGTAAGCTGGGTTGTGTGGCATGGTGCCATCCATCCATGCAACCTCAGCAGCATAAAACAAGAAGCTGCCAGTTTGGTTTTCTGAAACGCACCAGATTATTTGATGAATCTGTGCTGTCGTTTGTGTTTCTGAGCATTTGAGATCCTCACGGTCGGAGTACCGATCTGCCACCTGGCGGTGAGCTGCTCAGCTACCAGAGCCAGAGCTGAAAGGCATTTTTGGAAGTAATTTAGGAGATAAATACATACGGTATTTTTATGACTGTGTATAAAGTACAGTTTATGGCTTCAATATAAACACAGTTATAACTTCAATAACAGCAGTAGGCAGCTGGCACAGGACCATCAGATGTTGCTTGGAACTTCGGTCCAAGTGCAGAGATTCAATCTGCTTGAGAGCCCTTGCCCACACCGTACCTGCAGTGCTTCTCTGCTTATAACATCTCCGTTTATAACATGCAAGTGAAAATGTATCAGCACCAGTGTGGTGTGTTAAAGTGTAAATGTGCTTGCTTGTTCTCAGCTCATTAATGCCACGGTGGATTTAGATTAAAAATAAAACAGTTGTAACTACTAATTGTTTCAGAAGCTGAGGAAAGTAAGGGCAGTGCTATTATTATTATTCTTTCCTAATTCCCCTGTTAGAACCAGTGGTGATCTGGCAGGTCCCACACCATCCTTCCAGGTGTCTGGTATGCTCACTGCCTGGCTGCACACCCGTTAGAACTGAACCTTTGGGCAGGAGAGTAGGTGGCAGCCAAGTGCCACTATCAGACTAGAGGAGCATTTTTTCCTTACCTGCGTAATTCCAGCTGATAAACTGACGCCTGGTACTGTCTTCTGTTTGACAGTAAAAACAAAGTATCTTGTTCTTTTTAGCAGTAATCCTCTAGTACCCACAGACGATCCACTTGCTAAGTGTGGCACCTGGTCTCTCATCGCTTAACTGAAGTATTTTGTGTTGATGTGCATTTCTTCTAGGAATAAGCAGTGCCAGCTAGTCTGTTTGATCATTAAATTGCTCTCCTGCCTTGAAAGCTTACAGACATTGGAAAGTGTGATGACAGTGGGGAGCTACAGGGGAGATACGTGTTTACAGTTTATTTTTGTAATTGTGGGGTTCAAATAATGGGAGATGCAGACTGCTAAATTAACCCAAATGAGGTATGGTTATGCCAGTTTTACATTAGAAAGGAGAAACGGTGCTCAAAATACTGCTGTGGGATGAGAAATCCCACTTTAAAAGGCTTGCCTGGTCCTGCTGCAAGAGATGTCAAGCATCAAAGCTGGGAGAAATTATTCCAATGAGCTCCTTTTTTAAGCATTGTTTTTAAAGGCTTTTGGTGATTGAACAATTGTAAGGAGTCTGTAAAAGCCATACTGTTATTGCCTCAGGACTGTCTTCTTCCCAGCCTGCACACGGTTTTCTCAAGCACGCTCCCAGAAGTGTTGCCTCCTGAGCTTCTCTTCCTGGGTACAAGCCTGCCATCGTCCTACTTCTGTGCCAGGGGCTATGGGTCTGGCAGCAGCGTTTATGCACCAAGAGCACATCACCAACTCTTCAACAGGAAAATCTCCATGAAAAGAAAGCAACGCAGTAGATTTGCCCATGTATTGCCCTTACACACACCATCAGGACAGGTCCTCCCAGCCGGCATCCCCTGCCCCTGGAGGTGAGAGATGCTCTGTGTCTGGGCTTCTCTATCTTCAGCCCATTTTACAAACTCAGCCCCTGCCTCCACTTTGTAGCTTTGTGCCATGCTGTGAGGCCGACTCAAACTGTGACACCCTAATGACGTTTCAGTAAAGTTATTTTTAGGTGTTGGCGAGGGTGAGATTGAGAAAGCTCTCTGCCTCTCCCTTTGTGTGCCACTAGCTTCACCTTGATTGTAATGCCTCCTAATCCTCTATCCAAAAACAATGAGAGAAGCACAGTGTGGCAGCCAGGTTCCCACACATGAGGGTTAATTGCCTTGTGAGAGCTGGATTGGTGCTTTAGCCCTTGAAATCAGCAAACTTGGCCTATATAAATGTGTGTGTGTGCATGCACATGCATGTGTGCGTACATAAATGTATTTAATATAAAAGTTGGCTTAAATGCAAACTTAAGCATTTGGAGATCAAGCAGTGCCAAAGTAAATGTTGTTCATCTAGGCTGACTGGAAAAACCAGCAGAAGAGCTCATCAAGGTTTGTATTAATTAGCTTAATTGTTCTTGTGGTCTGAGATTGCAGTTAAAGCCATACTTCATGCTGAGCTGCGCTGTGCTTATGCCCCCGACTTCAGTGAGATTTGTTCATTTATTTATTATTTGCCTACTAGTCTAGACACGATGCCTAAATTTTCTTTGTTAGTAAAGCTTCTCTAATGTCTTCCAGCAGTTTACTCCGCAATTGTTAGAACTCTGGGTGGAAAATTTTCTTCTTGTTGTAAAAGCTGTAAAATTCTCAAGGGGAAATTCTCACTGAAAAATCTCCAAAAATTTAGCATAGAAATTGAAGCATTGTAATAGAGCCCGATTTCTTAGTTCCTTCACAGAGAAAATTGTGTGTCCAGGAGACCTCTCAGTTCAGTGCAGTTCTCCAAGCAGTGGATATGCATCCTGAACAGCACTGTTAATCTGCTTCTAACCACCCAGGAGGTACAAGGAGCCTTTGTTACCATTATCTGATTATCTGATGTGTACTTCAATGGGATGCTTCTGGTCTGAGCAGCCTAAAGGATACTGAAAATGATTTTCTGTCAGCTGTTGTGGAAATGTGGGAAATACCCAGAAGTTTCAACACCCCGAGCAGGGTGGTACCCCAGGAGCGTTCTGCTTGTCATCAAGTACAGTTCTCACCCAAGGTCCACATGTCTTTGGGCTACATATCCCAAGACTGAAAGAGCTCCTTTCCAAATAGAAGTGTCTGTTGGTTTATGGTAAAGCAAATAGGTAACAATACCAGAGCACCTGATAGAAACACCTTTAGTTTGAGGGTTGGGGATAGTGAGACATCTAGATCTCCTTCTCTGGCCCTGAACATCAAAAACTATTCCAGTCTATTGGTCAAGGCCCATTTTCTAATCTCTGTTACAAAGTGTCTAAAACTGTTGAATGCCCCAGGGCAGACCAGCTGCTTAGGAGAATCCCAACAGTTCTAGACTTCCACAAGTGCTCTGACCTGAGAGTTACAGTGAGGCTGTGGCCTCTTGGCTCTATTGGGAAAAATGTACATCTGTCCTAAGAAAGTCCCGTTCTGCTTTAGGATAAAGAACTATTGGAATGACAGAAAATTCTGAAAGCTTTCCTTTTTGAAAACTTATGCTGGAATGGTCAGGGAATGAAGAGACGTTTGTGTTTCTGTCACTCCCACCGCTCAGAGCCAGGGGAAGCATCTCGGCTGTACCTGCAGCCTCCCTGCAAAGAGGAGGAACAGCAGGTGTCTGAATGAGGGGGAACTGCAAGAGGCTGACAGAAGGACTGATCTGGGAGCGGGTGGGAGTAAATTGGATTGATTTGGAGATTGGATGTGCAGAAGTAATTGCCGAGTAGTGGTCAGAGCTCCTGAAGCTCCTGACCAGTGTCAACTCCATCCTTATCAATAAATCTGTCACCACCAGTTCTCATTCACAGTTTGAGAAGAGCCTGGAAGGGTTAGAAAGAAAAGATTAGATGCAAAAATGCAAAAGATAGATGTATAAGTCTGTAATGATCATTAAAAGCCAATTGCAGTTATTGAGTATTTTTGTGTGTAAACCACTATTTGTTTGGGGTTTTTTTTTTCCCAATCTCTTAAGGACAGAGGGCACAGCAACAGAGGAATTGCAGCTCTGGAACCGGTCTAAACCTGTGTTTGATCTGAGCCTCGTATTCTGCTCCCACCATCATCAAAAACAGATGCGTCAGAAACCTGGGGAAAAGATCTCTACCAGTGATAATAACCCCCATGGGATGAAAGTCTTTCTATTCTTATCACTTACGCCCTTCAGCGTAAGGTTTTCTATGTATTGTACACATTTTAAATGCTATAACATGTTTGCACTGTGCATGTAGATGTCTAACCCCTATTTAATGCTGTGTAGGCAGCAGCCCTTGCAAATACAGGCACTAATAGGTGTTTCATTGTGGAACGTAGTGGGTAACATGGAAGAGGTATGGTAAGAGCTGTGTTATAGAACACGGGTGAACGTGCAGGAGGGAGATGGGCCATTCTGAGAGCACTTGTCCCCCAGCAGCACAGGGAAACAAGCAGGGCTGCAGCTTACCATGCATGCCGTGCAGGCAGGCTGAACAGGTGCAGAGTGGGAGAGGCAAAACACAATGATCAGGGACTTGAGCTCACACGGATACAAGCATGCAGCAGGCTGGATCACACGCTCATTCCTGAGCCATTTCATTCTATTCTGATGTTCACTTTTACAAGCCTACAGATGTGCTTTTAATGCATTTATTAAGTGTATTTTGACTCTCTGATCTCCCACCGTTGCATCTCATTCAGGACTGAAGAAGGTGGTAAGTTCTCAGCATAAAGAGCAGCCAATGAAGTGTAGTCATGAGGTAGTACCATAGCCATTCCTGTGAAGCAAAGTCTGAACATTTGTTTGCTCTCTTAAAAAAAAAGATTTGAAAGAAATTAGCACAATAGAAGAAACGCGCAGCTACTAACAGATTTTCAAATTGGATCAGTTTGGCTTCCAATTGACAAGATTGTTTTCATTATCAAATTTATTTTAAATTACAAAGAAAATGAATATTGCAGCGTGATAGATTGCAGGAGCAGTCCTACAACTGCATGAAAATTTCAGATACTTCTGCAGTGTTTAATACTCAGAACACCAAGTAATCAGATGATGCCACTACTCTGAACACTAAGTATACGCTGTATGTACATCATTTGTTCACTGGGTTATAGTTAATCACAGAACCACAGAATGGCTTGGGCCAGAGGGAACCTTAAAGCCCACCCAGCCCCAGTCTGTGTCATGGGCAGGGCTGCCCCCACCAGCTCAGCTGCCAAGGGCCCATCCAACCCAGCCTTGAACGCTTCCAGGGATGGGGCACCTACAGATCTGGGCAGCAGTGCCAGTGCCTCACCGCCCTCTGAGTAAAGGATTTCTTCACAGTATCTAATCTAAATCTCCCCTCTTTTGTTTTAAAGCTGTTATCTCTTGTCCTATCACTATACTTTCTGCTAAAGAATCTTTCAAGCTATGTTGAAGCTGAACTCACTACGTCTGCTACTTCTGAGTAAGACCTTGCAGCTGGCTGGGACTTCTATTGGAACAACAATCTTTTTCTCATCTGTAGCTTGGTGAAAAGTCTGAACATGAGTTTCCAGTGTCATACCTACAGTAGGAACACCTAATGCTCACCTGAAAATAAATCAATATTGATGGCAGACAATTTGATTTCCACAGACATTCATGACGCCAATACCAGGATGCTACCTATTGTTTTCATATTCTAACAGCATATTGAAAGCAAACAAACAAAAAGCAAACAAACAAAATAACATCAGATGATGAAATCCCTAGAACTGACTTGGGGTCTGGAGTGTATGCCTTCCACTAGTCTAACATCCAAGCTGTACCACAAACCGCATCCTAGACAGTCTGACCTGATGGTTAATCTGACGGGCAAGATCTGACAAAGCCCTGTGCAGCTGCTGGAGTCCAGACTTCCCAAACCTCAGTCCTTGCAGGTAAATTGAGGTGGCTCCTCGCTCAGTAGCCCAGCAAGGCTTTGAATTTCTGTCAGCCACTGCAGTGCTCCACGTATTTGGGTGTTTGTAAAGCCTCGCTCTCAGTGCTGGATTTTGCCGTGGGAGTCACATGCTGCATCACCCCATTCTATTTGTGGATCTCAGCCTATATTCATATGCTCACATTTAAGCTGGCTGAAAGCCTCCCAGAATTGTAGGCAAAGGTTAATTTTGTGTACCCAAGACAAGTTCATGGCTGCATCCATAACAGAAAGCAGAGGAAAGAGATAGAAGCTGGAAAGTGAGAAAAGATGGGGAAAACTGGGGTGGTGCAGAGGGTCCCCTACACACTGCTGTTACTGGCTGGCTGGCAGTGGTGAGAGCAGGTAGGGAGGGCCATGGCTGTACTGTTTGTATCGACCTCTCTCTCTTCCTTCCTTCCAATTTGCTGCCATAAGCAACTGCATATTTTGGCTGTGTAGAAGCACACCAAGACTCGCTACTAATGTTCTAAGGAAACCTGTGAAAGCATCCATCCCACCAAAGAATTATTCATCCAACAATGGAATTATTTATTTTCAATGCTTTTGTGATACGCTCTTTAGCACTGAGTGAAGTTCATCTCCTGATTAGGAAGTCTGTTTTCCTTTGTTACCGATTTTTTAGCTTTTATGCAGAGTAACCGTGGTTGTTTGATTCTTCGTTTTTTTTTAAGTCTTCCTAAACTAAACGTATCTTACCTCTCTCTGTACCTCTGGGGAGAGGTCTTTTATCTACGAGAAACAGTAAATTCAGATCTTAACACTTTACCTGGTACATTTAAGATGAAACATGTCTGCTAGCCTTTGAAGGTCTGCTTTGTCTGGTGCAAGTGTACAGCTAGGCCCCCATACAGCTACCTGGGGATGTACCCACCTGCAACATCAGTGCTCTTGCAGGGAAGTTAGGAGACAACTCACGTATCGAGTACAGTGGACAGCCTTTGATTTTTTATCGTGATATTTTCTGCCTTTGAGTCTTTGAGGACGTTATGGGTTTGAATTACAGGTTCCTGTGGCAGCCTGCGTATTGTAAGGACCAACCGCAGTGGGACAGAGCAGCCCTCAGCCGGTGCTCAACATGCGCAGATCTGCAGTTTCAGAGAGAACAGCCGCGTGGTTATGTAGCGGTCCTCTGCCAGGCCAGCAAGCTGCACTACATGACATAGCATCTGCGATATCTTCTTCACATTAAACGACTTTCAAGAGGGTGACAGAGATAAGGAGAAATTGCTACTGGTGCGTATTATTCTTAGGTTTTAACGCACCCCTTGACAGTCGGCCAAACCAAGCTCTCAGAAATTCTGAACTCCATCCAGAAATCTCAGTGCAGCCCTGGAAATCGTGAGAGTTCAAACAATTAATGCAAGGTTCTCTTTATTTGTTTTCCTGGCTTTGAATTGTTATGATTCCGACTCCAATTTTTCCAGCATGGAATTTGTAGAAAAGAAGAGCCCTGGAGGCAGCGTGATTTCCCCAAACAGCCTCAGATGGGAAGCAGCCTCCCGTGCCTTCACAAACCAGTGCTGCTCCATGATAACACCACGGTTGTGGCCACCGCAGCTCTGCTGTGAAGCTGTTCCCAGGGCTACGTGCCGATGGAGGTGTGAAACCTCTTAACATCAGCTTGAACGATTCGTGCTGGGTGTCCTTCAGCGTCACGCAGATCCCACTTCAGAAAAGCACGGCGTGCTGTGAGGGCCGGTGACAAGGCCCTCTGGTACCTCCCAACAGCAACTCTGTATCAAAATATTACCAGCAGAATGAAAACCACGGCGCAGGCAGAACGCGCTCCGCGCTGCCGAGGCCCGCAGTTCCTCGGCGGAGGGGCACGGCCCCCCCGGGGGAGGCCCAGCACAGCTGCGGGGTGGCCTAAGGGACATCCCCGCTCCGGGAAGGCGGCGGGCGCGGAATCGATGCCGCCCACGGGGCACCGAACGGCGGCGGTGGGGAGGCGGCGCCCGGCGGGTGCGAGGGGCCTGGGGCAGCGGGACACCGCCGCCCGGCCTCGGACACCCGCGGGCGGCGGGGAGCGGCCCCCAGGCCCCGCGGCCTCCGCCTCCTCCGCCAGCACGGGGGAGGACAGCAGCTAGAGGGAGCTCCTCCGGACTGCATCTGCCCGTGCGCCCCGGCTCCTTTCATAGGCTCCCCCGCCTCCTCCCCTCCCTCCTTCCCCCGTGATGGCGGAGGACAGCGAGTCCGCGGCTAGCCAGCAGAGCCTGGAGCTGGATGACCAGGACACCTGCGGCATAGACGGCGACAATGAGGAGGAGGCCGAGCACGCCAAGGGGTAGGGGCGCGCTGCGGGAACGGCGTTGCCTTTCTTCTTCCCTTGCTTTCTCCCTCGGGTGGCGGCGGGGCGGGCTCGGCGGGGCCGTGGCGGCCGTTCCGCGGTGCGGGGAGAGCCGGGCTCCGCGCGGGGCACACGGGAGACGGGCGGCTGTCAGACGGCGGGCAGCCTCCATGGCGCGGCCCGCGCTCCGCCTGAGCCCGTGCCGGCCGCGGGTCCCCCTCGCCCTCCTCCCGGGCCGCCCTCCGCCGCAGCGGGCGGGTGGGAGGACGCTGCCGGCTCGGGCCGCGCTGCCTCGCTCCGCTCCCTGCGGGGAGGCCTCCACCGAAGGAGGAAGCGTGGGGGCGGCGGGCCTGGGGGCCTCGGTCGAGGAGGATTTGGCAGCTGCCCCGGCGCGCCGGCCGGACGGCGGAGTTAGGAGCTGGTCCGCGAGCGTCCCCCGCCTACGGAGGGGGAACCCTGTTCAGTTGTTTCTGTGCGCAACGGCTTTCCGGGACGGAGGGGCTCCGTCTCGGGGTCAGGGATGTAGAAGCTCCCCCGGCCGTGCCGCTCCCGGCTGCCCCGCGTGTCCCGACGCGGAGCGGGCACGGCACTCCCCGGGCTGCGGGGCGGCGCGGGCGGCACCGCGTCCCTCTGTCATGCGCTCCCTCCTCCTACTCGGCGTCCTCTATTGTCCGAATCGAAATAGCAGCTCTAAATCCACATGTTGTGTGGAGCAGAGCGGGTGTTTCAGCCAGCGGAGCGATGCCGTGCTGCCTGTGGTGGCTTTTCTCCTCTCGGACCGCCTGCAGAAGCCCAGGGACGCGGGCCCTGCACCGTGAGCGTTCCTTAGCCTGCGGCATGCTTCCATCTGGGCACCCGCTACCACGGGCCTGGCTCACACTGTAGCTTCTGGGAGGAGATGCGTTTAAAAACTGGCTTCGTTTAGACGTGCCTTCTTGCTTTTTTGGGAGCTGGAAAACTGATGGCAAAGAAAATGCTTCTTTGTCGCAACCAGGAGTAGCCCAAAATAGAAATAGGTTAATTTATATACCGCTACACGAATACCTTCCTCATGAATTT
Source organism: Alectoris magna (assembly GCA_030625065.1). Taxonomy (NCBI): domain Eukaryota; kingdom Metazoa; phylum Chordata; class Aves; order Galliformes; family Phasianidae; genus Alectoris; species Alectoris magna. The sequence continues at coordinate 128,993,421 of CM060561.1, read as the reverse complement.
CTGATTCATTTGGTTGAGAGCATTCCTGGGGGTGATTGATGCTTGAAGATGTAAGCTGTTTGTCATCTCCTGCCCGAGGTTTGCTTGGCAACAAGCAGCTCTGCGTCTTACATGTGGCGAGAGGAGCCTGGGAACCCTGGAGGGGAGGAGGGCTGGCTGCTTTAAAAGGCAGCAAGGGGAAAACTTCCTTGTGTGCCGCTGGATCTGCGTGTTCTCAGCGTGGACGCAGGGTGCTGCCATACCCCAGCCTGGCCTCCACTGAGCTCTCTGGGATGCCTCGTGCAGCTGCGGCGTGTGCAGTGCTCTCTCCAAAACTTGTTTTTGTTGAACATCCCAGAGGTGTTTTAAGGAGTATTTCAAAGAAGCTCCTTAATTTGTCTTGGAACATTTCATGTCCTATTTCAGTATGAAATTTAATGAACTCGGAGGTAGACCACTGCCATAGAGAAAAGCCTCGAAGTATTAGTATCAGTTTTCTGTGGTGTTTTTGATGCATGAAGTCTAATATTAACTTCTGAATGACTGTATTTCGTTTTCATTAAGTCTTCGAGAACCTTGTTCGCCCCAATTTTCTGCAGGCTGAAGAATTCAAACAAGTTTCATCAAATGCAAAGAAATAAGCTACACTGCAGCAAACACAACTATGTCTTAAGATCTGCCCTCCAGCAGGGAAGTTAACTCATGGCTATAGGAGCCTGTATTGTTCCCTGTTTTTTCCCTGTTGCAGTGTTTTCATTTTGGAGGTAGTTTTGAAGTTTACTTGTAGTTTATGGGTTAGGCTTTGTATAGGTAACCAATGTACGAGCAGTCATACAACTTAAAACTGTGGCTCTGCCAGCTGACTTACTGCATGCTGAATGGTCTCCGTTGATGCTGATCAGTATTTAATCTCATTCTATCTTTACCTGTACCTTTTTTTTTTCTTTTAATAAGGTCAGTATGTACTGTGTGTCAATCTCCAGTACGATCACTTTGTAAATGAAGTTACTTTCAAACTATCTCTTTAACATGTCCTTATAGTGTTGCCCAGAAATAGATATTCTGCACGTATGTATGTATGTGTATGTAAGCATGACTTTGCAGCAGAAAATACCCGTACTGACTCTCAACTGTGCAGATATCTTTGTCCTCTGTTTCTGCACCTGTTTTTTAGCTGCAGAATTATGTATGTTGTGTGACTCATATTGCTGTTCTGCCTGCAGTTCGTTCCTGCTTGATGCATTATGCCGTGCTTGTTCTTCTTTGTAATAAAATGTTGTTTACAAGGTAGCTTTGTTGGTGTGTATGTAGGGAAATACCTTTTGCTGCCCCTGACTCCCCTGCTGAGCCTGGTTGGTGAGGTCTCTCCCTTCATTCTAAGTACCTCCTTCTACTCCATGACAGAAAAGAGGATTTTGTAAACAAATGAGGAAAAATAGGACCTTTAGACCCCACCCCCTCTCAACAAATGATTTACTTTGGATGTTTTAGTAGTGTACTCTTTTAATTATCATTAGAGGGCAACTTTCTAAACAGCTCTACTTTTACATATAGATATGTTTTAGTATATTTTTAAGGTCTGGAGGCAGTACTTGGTTTTAACATGTGAGACTGAAATCTTGGCGCACAGCATTACAGACCAGAGTGAGCCAGGGGAGGCCCACAATGCTGTAGGGAGTGTCTGTGGGTTCTGTTTGAAGGCACTGCTGCTGGGTTTTCATGCTGAAGAAACTGGTGTTTCCAAACACTGAAATGTGTGCAAATGAAGTGTTAGTCCAGAAGGGCTGTCAGGAATGGGAGAGCTAACTGTGGAATTTGAAGGATGTGTAATAACCCTCTCTGGTCTTAAGCTGTTGAAATGGTGGTGGCCTAATATAGGAGGGGGAAAGCTCTTTGCTTCTAGGCCTTCATCTTCTGTATGAACCAAGGACAGCCCTAGTATCAATAATGCTACTTTGAAATGTGTTGGAATCTTGCCCGAACACGTAAGATCTGGTTCTTATGATCAGGAAGATCTACGTAACACCTTCAGAAACACAGTTTTGTGACCTCGCTTACTCGCAGGCAGACAAAAAAATACAGTGAAGGAAAGGAAAAACCCCAACTATACAGCCCTGGGCCTTCACAGCTTAAAAATAAGCAGCTGAAATGGGCGCTTAGTTTTATATTTGAGAAACTGTTAGCTTAAAATTGCCGCTCTGTGTAACTCAAAGCAGATGTTGATGTTACAGCGAGCTGTTTCTGCTAAAGCAGGATTCAGTGTCTAGGAAGACAATTAAAACAGCACTGAGGGATATTCAGTGGGAAGGATGATCTTGAATGAAACCAAGGGGACAGACTGGTGTGAGCACCTGGCTGCTGTGGCTCTGCCGGCCCTGCTGGTTCCATCTGAGTGCTGCCCGTTCTGCTCAGAGCTCTGCACAGCGTTCCCTGCCTCGCCCCATGGGGGCTCAGTTAAAAAACCCGCACATTGAGAGAAGCACAAGTCTTTCTTCACATCTATACAAAACACCAGATGTGTGTACATAAGTGGAAAGGTATGTGGGTGGGATGACGGGCTCATATGTGTAACAAAATGATGAAAATGTGAGCCTGAGTAACTTTCCTGCGGCCTGCTCCTGCAGCAAGGCCAAACTTTTAGTGCTTTTGGGACCGAAGGGGGTCTCTTGACTTTTCTTTTGCCTCGGCTGCAGTTGGGTCGCACATTACTTGGCATCTCCCTCTCTCTCTGCTTTCTTCTTCGTCAGACCAGTGTGGTGGGTGCAGTTGGAGTAGCACAGACAAGGTCTGGTGTATGCCTTCCACTGAAGGCAGCAGAGTGCTTGTGGGGTGGGCACACCTCTGCCAGGCCCTGGGCTGACGGAGCAGTGTTCCCACTGGGGCTGGGCTGCTTGGGGCACTGTCACAATGAGCTGTAGGTCCTCGTCCTCCTGCCTGTGCTGCTTAAGTGAGAGTTGCTTCACACGTGAAGGTCAGCTTCCGTTGAGCTGTGGGAGTCATTTTTTCCAGCTATTAAGAGTGAGATATGTTTCACATCATACAGGTATGTCTGAGCAGACATGAACTCAGATCTTAGCACATAAGAATGTTTAATTTAAAGATAGGCTTTTAATAGGAGTCTTCGCTAATAATCTTGTTACCTTTGCATCTCCTTTGCGCCATTATGTCCAGTGTAATTACTGAATATTGAGCAACAAGGCTCCTCACTTCTCAGCCCTTCTTTCTCCCAGCTTTGAGACCTTTCTGCTCTTTCCAGGGCTGAGGCTGAGTAGGACCACCAATATGGAGGTGCTCTGCTTTTGCCCCAGTTCACTCGGTGTCTCTGGCTGTGGCTCATGGATGAGCCTGTTGGTTTGACCCAAGTTTCTACACACTGCCTGCTGCCAAACCTCAGCTGCGTGCATGCCCAGGGAGGTGAAGGACGCAGGGATTTTGCTTTGCGTTCACTTTTAACTGTCTGTGGGCTGTGACAGCGATAACACTGACCTTAAGCAGCAGACTGTGTAAAAATAATTGCCCTGAATGGCTCCAGTAACCTGTCAAACAAGGGGCGCAAATGTTTGTGTTGCGAGAGGCAACATGAAAGTTCTGCAGCTAAAGGCCATAAACTGAGGATGGGGATTTGTGAAGGTGCAGAGATGGTAGGAGAAAGAAGGGGGGGGGGATTATTCAAGGAGGTTTCAAACACTTCTCCCTGTTCGCTCTCCCCAGCCTCAAGCAGAGTTAAGAAATTAGTAGTTTTAAATACCATCCAGCCTCCATAGCAGCTTGATTCTGTCTTCTCTCACAGCTAAAAAACAAAAACAAAAAAGTATGCATTTCTAGATGGAAAAAAGCCTTGAGCTGGTCAAAGAACAAACTGATTGTCCTGGTAAAAGTGCACTTGAACTGGGGTAACGTTAATTAAGCTTGGCAAAGCTGCTTTTTATTCTACACAGCTGCCAAATCTTTTTTTTTTTTTTTTTCCCCCCTCTAGTAGTCACCAGTTCTGTCACCAAACTAAATAGCACATTGACCCTGGAGTGAGCAGGAGCCCTGTGCTGTGAGTGGGCAGCTCCTGCTGCAGGGTGAGCTGCTGGGGAGCTGGGATTGGAGCAGCACCTTGGTGTGAAGTGGGGTCAGCTCAGGGACACAGGGTAGCATCTTTCTGGTGTTTGTCATGCTACAGGAAAAGGTGAAAGTTTAGAAAAAGTTTAAGTTCAAGAAAATGAAGCAGTACCTTGTTAAACGCATCTTAGCAAAGGTGAAAATCTCGCTTTATCTGACATTGTTTCAGTGTTGCCAGAGGCAGGGAAGTCCTGGATAAGTTTTGTCTGTTTGTTGTTGTTGTTGTTTTTGTTTTGTTTTGTTTTTTCTGTTGTCTCATATTTATAACCTCTTGCCAGACATCTAAAGGGAATTCGTAAACATGAGGGAAATAAACATTTTACATGGGTAGACAGTGATAGGACAAGGGGGAATGGTTTCAAACTAAAGGGTGGAAAATTTAGATTAGATGTCAGGGGGAAGTTTTATTACTGAGAGAGTGGAGAGGCACTGGGATGCACTGCCCACAGGGGTTGTGGATGACCCATCCCTGGAGGTGTTTAAGGCCAGGTGAAATGAGGCCCTGGGCAATCTGACCTAGTACTTATCTAGTGGCTGGCAGCCTTGCCTGTGGCAGGGGGTGGGAACTTGGTGCTCCTAAAGGTCCCTTCCAACCCAAGCCATTCTATGGTTTTATGATCCAAGTCTGTTCTTTGTTTAGATTCTGCACAAATGTTAGCTTGGTATACAGGGCTTCAAAAAGATTTAAATGCGGTTATTTAAAAGTGAGAGTTTAGGAACTGCTGATAGAATCACGTAAGTGATCCAGCAGTACCATCGCTGTGTACAGAGAGCTCTCTGCCTGCCTCACTTTACATTTACAGCTCAACCTTTTGTTTCGGCAGAGCTCTGATGAATACTCCAGGTTCTCCCTTCTGTGTTGATCTGTTACACTGCTGTCCTCTGTGCAACTCCTGGGGGTTGATCCCAGATCCTGAATTTCCAGCTCTTACCTCACTGGGAGCGTGACTTAGTCTGGTGTAACTGGGAATGGTAAGCTCTCGTCAGGGTTGATTTTTCTTAGAGAAAAGCAATGGTGGCACAGAGTGAGTCTCTGCTTAGTTAAATGCTTGATTAATAGTAGGCTTTTGGCTTCCAAATTGAAAATTTGGTACTTTCACCCTGTCTTGAGTTCTGACAAGGTTTTTTTGCAGCTGAGGCAGGGCAGCATGGTCTTAGAGCATTCATGGCAAAAACCATGGCCCTGGCAAACCTATTGGCCTGAGTAACTTTCTAAATATTCTTCTGAGTTCTTCCTGTTGGTTTGTCAGTATAGCAACCTTTTTTTTTTTTCTCCAAAATTGTTTCCTTGACTTTCTTTTTTTCCACTGAAAAATGCCCAAGCCCCCAGCCCTGACATCTGTATTGAGCACCATAATGTGTTCATGGCTTTGCTGGGAGATAAAGCTCCTGAAGAGCCTTCATGTTAACTGACTCATTCCCTCCTTCGCTTTCCGTCTGAGAGTTGCCAACACCTCCCACACTTTGCAAATTCTAATCTGATCTTGATTCTATATCTCAATTAGTTGCTAAATTAGAATCTCCTTTAAGAAAATAGGAGTTGTGTTATTGATAGTCCAGATAGGTCAGAATCTGCGAGCACAATGTACACTTCGTTGTACTGATTTAATGCAAAAATATTTGGATCGTTTTGTGGTGATTCTTGATGAGATTTCACCAAGACTTTCATCACTGCTTCAATTATAAATAAAATTTCCTGAAAACAGAATGAGAAGAATCCAATCAAAATCAATTCAGCTGTCCCTGATGGCTGAACATCAAGGAGGATAAAGACTGGGCCATCACTAGTTAGCCAGTTTCGGAGGGGGATACCTTCCTTGGTTCCTGCACTTTCCCGTGTTCCTCCAAGCTCAGCTAAATTTGTGTTTCTAAATATCTTCATCTCCCCAGGAAATTCCATCCCAACCCAGAGTCAACTGTGCTTGGAACAGGGCAGATGGAATTTATGGTTACAGGGTTGTGGGATTTTTATCTGTCCCTCCAGCAACCACTTGTAGAAGCGTCGGAGAACTCTTGCTCTGCTGTATACAACAACTTAATGCACCTTTCTTGCTTGAAGTCTTTGGCCAAATATTCTGTGCGAGTTGCTTCTTTCTAAGTAAACAGTTCATTAGACTGGTGAGTCTCCTGCCTACATGTGGGAATGGTCATTTCATGTTTGAGCTGAGGCTCTTGCAGTGTATCCCAATTTCACACTGCTGTGTCAAACTGCCTGCTTGTGCTGGGCTCTGAGTGTCAAACAGATGAGGAGGCGCTTGCAGGAAGCTTTTTGTGAATGCACTCTCGGTTCCCCCCACTTCCTTTCCCCTGCCTTGGCTGCAGATTCAAACTACTGTAAGATTTCTCTTATAACACTGCTGATTTTTCCATATTTAATCTTTATGAATTTTAAGTTTGGTGGTATTGATTTTTCTCATTGCACATTCTCTGAATTTCTGGCAGAAGTCCTGGAGGGGATTTGGGAGCGAAGAAGAAGAAAAAGAAACAGAAGAGAAAAAAGGAGAAGCCAAATTCTGGAGGCACCAAATCAGATTCTGCATCTGACTCTCAAGAGATTAAAATTCAGCAGCCTTCAAAAGTGAGAGCCTTGTCCTGTTTCAGTTTGTGTGTGCTTTCTGTTTCAACTTTTTAATTTGTGTGTTGCTTTTTGTCAAAGAGAGCTGGTGGTACTGCCTTAACACATCTGAATTAGGCAACTCTCTTCAGAAGCGGGGTATACGTCTTGGTGTTGGCTGACTGCATGAAGTTAGCCAGAGAGTTGTAACCACAGCAGTTTTTAACCACAGTGTTGTTCAGCAGCAGTCAGAATTCAGGCTTTGTAGCAGAGAGTCTTAATCTGCACTGGTAATGCTTTTAAGTACGTTTTGCATTTGGTGAGTTGCCTTTAGTTTAGCTGCCACGTAACAAGGTTTAGTGCAGCTGCAGTTATGTGGACAACATAGCGCTATGCCAGGCATCAGCAGGAGGAGGGATGGACAAGTGAGCTCATGATGACTGTGTGCTGCCTATTTTGTTTTGTGGCATTTTACACAGACACATACACACAAATAGGTAAAATCCTATGCTCAGCCAGACCAGTCTTCAGATGAAATCTTCTTGAGGTGAATGTGCTTTGTTAACCAGCCTCATTTGGGCAAAGTAGCGACATACCATCTTGCACAAAATACACTAATCTCTAACATGGAGCTGCAGGCTGAAGAAACTTTTTGCCATCTGAGAGGTCTGCACTGTAAGTAAGTTTGCAAAATTACTGGAGGGGATGTTCAGCCTTTGTGGGCTTTGTCTGCGCGCTTTTGACTGCCAGGTTTTGGTTAAAGTAAGTGAGTAATGTGCATTGGCGGCTTTTTACATATCTCCAGAGAAATCTGAGCCTGAGAACTGAAGCTTGTAACATGGTGATATGAAAGTTCATGGGCCACTGAGCATGTTGATGTAGTTACGTTTGCTTTATCAGATTAACGTGGAAGAAGTTGCACTAACTGAACCAGTAAGGTTTGTCATATGTGTTGATTCTGCCAACTAATTTTGGGGAGGAAGTTGTGCTCTGGTTTGTTAACAAATGGATGGATTTTGTGTTGTCCCTCTGGATCTCCTCTGTGTCACACCCATTGCTTTGAATGGACACATTTGCCACATGGGACACTTATATATATGTAGAGCGATCTTATATAGTTTCTTGTCTCACTGCATGTTTTGATGTTGTTTTTCTATGAAGTATGTGACATGAATTGCTAATGCAAGAAGATTGCAAGCAGCGGCCAAGTAATCTTACACTCTTTTCAAGCGGGAGTGGGGCCAGTTTTAATATTAATATATAATTCATTGTTGCAGTATCATGAGAGTTCCTAGATGCCCTGCTGACCAGATTTGTTGTTGCACTAAAAGGAATCTGCTTCATTTCATCTGCAGGGCACCAGTCCTCAGCACCTTGCTGCTTTGCGCACTGTTTCTGTAACATGCCTTGTATTTTGCAAACGTGGGAACTTACCCTTGTTACAGTGATGCACTTAGTGATATTTCACTAACACAACAAGTTTAGCCAGTTTGTTAGCAATATTAAAGTTTTGTTTTGTAGGCACACAAGGGATGCCTTTATTTAAGTTATTCTCTCAGGCTGTAGTGTAACTAAGCCATTTTACTGCCCTTACAGAGTTGCCTCATTTCTGTTCTTGCAAATGCACCGGTGTTGGTTTGTTTTCCTTTCTGTTCATTGTTTCAGATGTACGACCTCATTAGTAGACAGGTTTTTCTGTCTTGGACAGCTTTGATGTTTTAGACTTTTTTTCAAGAGCATCTTGGACTGCTGGTCTGTCAGTGTGGGGAAATATATTTTTTTCAAGTACTCTAGTGATACTTAGATTTTATGTCCCTTGTACTACGTGAAGTATGGAAAAAGCATGTTTAGCATTTGCTTGCTGTTTGTTGAAAGCAGCTCTGCAAAATACTTCAGAGGAAAGTGATGTCTTACACTTGGTCTGTAGGAGAAAATACGCAGGATCCTCAGGTAATACTCAGCGGGACTTCTGAACTCATTGACAATTATTTTGAAAAAGAATTTTGAGGTGAGCTGTTTGTAAACTGATGTACCAGTCAGCAGATGAGAAAAGCAGAACAGTGATTCTCCTTGGCTTCTCTCTGTCATTTGTGATTCTGGACCTCTTGAGCACCGGCATGAGTGTAACCACAGCAATAAATGCATGTTAGCTGTGTGCTTAAGTTGACCTTTAGGACACTTTGCTGCCCATGTTATGAGACTGTGGAGTCTGTTCTCAGTACTAGCCCCAGGGATGTAGAATTCCCACACTGGCACAAGTGAACTGGCCAGATCTCTGATACTGTCAGTGATTATTGTAGTCACCAGTGACCTGCACAGCATCCAGTCATAAAATAACTTAGCTTGAAAGGGACCTCTGGTGATCTTTAGCCCAACCTCCTGTTTAGTGCAGATCCAATTGGGTGAGGTTGTTCAGGCATAGATGGACTTATATGGATTCCAAGGGTGGAGATTCTACAGCCTCTATGGGCAGCCTCTTCCAGTGTTTGACCACCCATGTGGTTAGAATATTATTATTATTAATAAATCCTTATGTCTAAAATGGAACTTGATCTTCTTCAACTGTGTCCATTATTTCTTGTTCTGTCCTTAAGCTCATCTGCAAAGGCTTGACTCTGTCTTCTTTACATCCTCCCATTAGGCAGCAATAAGATCTCCAACTCTCTTAGCCTTTGTTCAGCCTTCTTCTTGAGGCTTGCACATCATGTGCTTCAGCCCCCTAGACATCTTGGTGGCCCTCTATTGAACTCACTGTGCTATGTCAGTGGTTTCCCTGTAATGGGAAACCCAAAACTGTATTATGGTCTTAAGGATGGGAGATAAAGGGGAAGGCTCTTGCTGGAACAACCCAGTATGCAGTTGGCTTTTTTGCTGTGAGAGCAGACTGTTGGTTCACATTCAGGTCTGCCTGCCAGGGCCTCCCAGGTTCTGCAGAGCTGCATTCTCGCCAGTCAGTGCTAGCTTCTGCCATTGTGATCTTGCAGTAACACCAGCAAGCTCCTGAAGCACCCTCAGGTGCATCCTGGTTATCATCACAGGCTTGTGCTAAGTGACTCATGTGCTGAAGAGTCCCTAACTCACTCTTCTGCTCTAGGTAGGGAGAGACTTGGGCTCTGCCGCAAGGCCAAGACACGGAAGATCTCAGGTTAGGTCCTGTCACCAAAACTGGGGCAAGAACTGCATTTGTGTACCTCAGCTCCATTGCACTACACTACCTTACAGTGCTTTCTTGTGCTGTGAGGAGATGTTTTCCTCACACTGGAATTAAAATTACTCTTGTTTCTCATTTCTGATGAAGCGCTGTGTATGCTTTTCTTGCCTTCCATTAAAGGAAACCAAAAGGATTTCCTTTCAACTTCTTGAGAGGAAAGGAGATTTCTCCAGATGTCTCAATCCATGTTGTGCTTAGTACCAAAACATTAACTTTTACTTCCCATGTGCTAGTTAACATCCTGCAGTACTGCATCCAGGTCTAGGATCCCCAGTACAGCAAGGATGTGGAGCTGCTGGGGAGGGTCCAGAGGAGGGCCACAAAGATGATCAGAGGGCTGGAGCACCTTCCCTATGAAGACAGCTGGGCTTGTTCAGCCTGGAGAAGAGAAGGCTGAGAGGAGACCTCATTGCAGCGTTCCAGTATTTACAAGGGGATTATAAACGGGAGGGGAATTACCTTTTACAAGGGTAGACAGGACAAGGAAGAATGGTTTTAAGTTCACGGAGGGAAAGTTTAGATTGGATGACATGGGGAAGTTCTTCACAGAGAGAGTGGTGAGGTGCTGGCACAGGCTGCCCAGAGAGGCTGTGGATGCCCCATCCCTGGAGGTGTTCAAGACCAGGTTGGATGGAGCCCTGGGCACCCTGTTCTATCTGCCAGATCTGGAGGTGGGGGGTTGGAACTTGATCCTTCGGGTCCTTTCCAACCCAAGCCATTATGTGGTTCTATGATCCTTTTAGAACTTCGTAACTTTTTTAGATTGTTTTCTTCTTAATCTAGAAAAAATATTAGACTTTAAAAAGCATCTAAAACATACTGAATAAATTCTTATATGTCAGCATTGATGTATGATTACTGATAAGAGTTTAGAATTTATCTAGCAGAGTTAGAAGTATTTGTATCAGGCCAGCGGGTAATTGTTAAATTGATTTTTAGTTAATAGAAGTAATCTACATCACTATAACTCAGATGGAAGAATGGAGTAGGATTTTTATGCTTCAGTGGCATCGATCTAGTTTGTTGAACTACTTGGGAGTGTGTAAATATGCTAGTTCACAATTACTCAGATGATGGGTGTTAAAGCGTGCTCACAGGCCAAATTTAGCCACACTTAAATTAGTGAAAGAAATTGCATAATATTTGGAGAGCACATGTTTTTATTGTAAGTAGAAAATGATGGCCTGCGTGAGCTACAGGCCATTGCAGAGCTACTCCTTCTGTGACTGAGGACACTGAAGGCAGTTGCCTGTCCAAATAAAGCTTGAGCTTATAGTGGTTTTTCAACAAACAAATCCTAGTCTGAAAGCAAAATACTGAAATAGTATTGATGTTCAGCAAGAAAACGTCAGGCCTGAAGTCTCTATCCAGAAATAAATCACATTTTCCAATCCATTTGAGACTATTCCATCAGGTATATTTATTGCACTGCTAAGTCTGGGGAAACCTGGGCATAAGCGTGCTGCTAGTATGCTCAACTTGTCTCTTGGGAGATGGTTCTGAAAAGAGAGAGAGGAAGAAGGAGGGAGGGAGAGAGGGTTAAGTTCCTTTACATTTAGAAGTCTGTTAGCATTATTCCTGTGCAATTTCATGTGCAGGTAGAATTCTCATTGTAGTTATGCTTACTCAGAATGCTCAGAGGTCAGGGTTTAGGAGCTCGGTTCAGAAATGCCGAGCCTTAGGTGTTTTGTTTTTCAGCTGACTTTCTATAAAGATTTTTCCACTTGTAAGTGGAAGATTAATTTATTTTACGTTTGCTTCTATAACGTAAAGCTGCCTTAAGTTAGGAGTGTTGGCACTAGTGGCAAAATGGTGAACTTCTGTATGTGATACGGTGCAGTAAGCTGCCTGCTGTAAAATTTGGTACCTAATAGAAGGCAGATCCAATATAACTAAGGTTGTAAAGCGGATATTTACAGCAACAGCGTAACTGAAATATTGCATCATACTGATCTTAAGTAATGTTTTATAGTGTATATATGAGGCATAACTTCGGATATCACTATGTAGTGTCTTTAGATTGTTAGATATCTAAGCTGATCTGCTTTTTGCTGTTTACTCAATTTTACCATTGGGAGAGGAATATAATAAGCACTTATTGTGGTACTGGTATCCTGGCCTAACGCTGCAGTTACATGTGGTACCAACACTGAATATTCACAGTTAAATGCAAACACTACTCAGAATTGCTAAGTATTTTGAGAAACTGCTTGTCTCCTTCCCACCTATCCTTCCCTCCTCCTGCTGCTGAAGATAACACCAAAAGTGACTGTAGTAAGAAGAGCTTATGAAAGAATACAAAAGAATAAAGTAAATGCACACATTTGTACAGTGGTCTAAAGTGAAGAGTGTGTCCAAAGTAATTGTACCCTTTTCTGTTTGTCTCCATGTGCAGAATCCAGCCATTCCAATGCAGAAGCTTCAAGATATCCAGAGAGCAATGGAGCTGCTCTCTGCATGCCAGGGTCCAGCAAAGAACATTGATGAGGCTACCAAACGTAAATACCAGTTTTGGGATACACAACCTGTACCAAAACTTAGTAAGTTGAAAGGGGCTTGGGCATGTGATCTTGAAAGAACGTATACTAGTTATGTGGTTTTAAGTTGGACAGCACGTGGTGGAGTTCCTTAATCTTTTGTGTTGTTTATATGGAATTATTGATATACTTTAGGTGAGTCATTGCCCTTCAAAATAATATGCAGCAAAACACAGTGCTAATGAATCTCATTCTGATGTTCTCTACTTGCTTTCTCTCTTCTTGCTTTTTTTGTGTTTTTTTTCTGACTTATTTCTGTATCATCTTCTCCTTTCACTTTTTTTCAAGTCAAGCTGTTCTAGCTCTGTTGTGCCAAAGAAACCTGGGGACCCCACAAGTAAAGCAGGAGCTGCCATTGTTCTGTTCTGAAAGTTTGTCTCCGTGGCATTGGAGGCTGGTGTAGAATAGGCAGAAATCAGTTAGAGTGTAAAGCATAGGAACACTTTTCTCCATCTGTCTGAAGGGCAGTGTTTCACATGAATCCAGGCCTGTAGCTCAGTCCCCAGTGATCATGTTTTCCCCAACTTCCTTGCATGGAGATGTCCGAAGCAGAGTGCTCTCTGCTCTGAAGATGGTTTGTTAGGGCTGTTGAGTAGAAATGTAGTTTGCTGAATTAGGCTGGCAGAGGTTCTGTTTAGCAGTTTTTCTCAATTGCTTCTTGATTCTGTTGTTGAATTTTATTATCTTTTTTAGCTTAATCTGCTGAATGAACGTAATGGGAAGTCTTTGCTGTTCGATACACAGGTTATGTTCAGATGGAAAAAGAATCTGTTGATTCAAGAAGTAGCTGTAGGAATCTTTGCATTGAATTGACTTCAGAATCCATCTGCCTTATAATTAAGGCTGTTAGCAAGAGATCCAGTACTGTATAGTATTAGGTTGTTTGCTATATAGTGAGACAGCTGATACTTCCAAAATTTATGTAAGGGTGCTGGTAGTTCTGACCTTCCAAATGGGATGGTGAGCCATAACTACTTGTCAGGATTGGGCATCGTTTGGGAAAAGTATGTACCATGTTTGGCAGGTGACACTCCATGGAAGAGGAGCAATTTCTGTTTACAGCCAATTGTTATATACCGATGAACTAGAGTTGTATGTCAAGGTAGGAGAAATACTCTTTCATGTAGGATTTTAAGACACGTTTCCTATTTTTCTGGCATTCCTTACAAGCCCTGGCTTTGCAATACTGCTGGTCCTTAGTAGTACATCTGCTGAGCTCAGATGTGTTCAAAGCAGTTGTAAGCAGGACCCGTCGCTCATTAGTTGTCGGAACATATTTCTCATGATGAAACCATGAGTTTCATAGCTGGCCAAGCGCCATGCATGTGCAGATAAACTGGTGTCCTGTATTATGAAATACTGGATGGAGTAGTTCTGTGGCTGGCTGTAGATACTGTGATGAAGTAGTAGTTAGTCTGAATGCAGTCTGTAAGAACTGAGAAGTTCTTGAGAATTAATGGGGAAGCTAGCAGTGTAACTGTTCTCTTTTTTTTCTTCTTCTCCCCCCTTGCTTTTTCCTCCTTCTAAAGACGAAGTCATAACTTCTCATGGTGCAATTGAGCCAGATAAGGACAATGTCCGCCTAGAGCCATATTCTTTGCCACAAGGTTTTATGTGGGACACGTTGGATCTTAGCAATGCTGAAGTTGTAAGTAAAACATTTATTATATGTACCTAAAATCACTGAAATATATTCTGCTTGATGTGTGTGGATAAACCTTTTTCTTTTCTTTTCTTTTTTTTTTTTGTTTTGTTTTCAGCTGAAGGAGTTATACACACTGTTAAATGAGAATTATGTAGAAGATGATGATAATATGTTTAGGTTTGATTATTCCCCTGAATTTCTTCTGTGGTGAGTGGCAAGTGCTACATTCTGTTCTGGCTGGAGTGCAAAGAAGGGTGTTTTTATTACATCTTCTTAGGCAGTAATTTGTAATTATTTCTGTCATCGCTTCTAGGGCTCTGCGTCCTCCGGGCTGGTTACCGCAGTGGCACTGTGGGGTTAGAGTGTCTTCAAACAAAAAGCTGGTAGGATTCATAAGTGCCATCCCTGCAAATATTCGTGTTTATGACAGGTAAAACACATCATTACTTTTATATTTGTAAAACAGAAAATAAAATTTTCAAGTGGCATGTCACAAATTGTAAAACTGGCTTCCATTGCTAAGGAGAACTTACAGAGAGGCTAATTAGCAGTAGGGAATGGAGCACTGCAAACAGCTTAGACGCTGCTTTGCATATCATACAGTTTTCCACTCGTGTTGCAATGTCAGATTAATATTTGTTGCAGATTTAATTTGACACGGGCTGATTTATTTTTACATCAAATTCTTCCATTACAACTTGGAAAACTAATGTTATATAATTGAGAATATGCAGCATGCACCGTTTGCTTTTGTCTTTAAATTCATTTTCTCTCTATAATGTCCTTTTAGTGTGAAGAAGATGGTAGAAATCAATTTTCTGTGTGTTCATAAGAAACTGAGATCTAAACGGGTGGCACCTGTACTGATTCGGGAAATAACCAGAAGAGTAAACCTGGAAGGGATTTTTCAGGCTGTTTATACTGCTGGAGTGGTGCTCCCCAAACCTGTGGCCACTTGCAGGTAACCTAGGTGATGTTCATAATAACATTGGTTCCTGTAGTAGTCATTTTAAGTGCATGCTGTGTAATTGGCTATTGTGGTAATTTTGCACTGGTAGGTAACTCTGCATTGCTATGCTGTTTTCTCACTCTCCCTTCCCAAAAAGACAGGGAGAGGAAATATGATGGAAAAAAACACATGGGTTGAGATAAAGACAGGGAGATCCCTCATCGATTACTGTCATAGACAAAACAGACTCAGCATAAGGAGATTAATAGAATTATTGCCTACTGATAGCAAACCAGAGCAGTGACAATTGCGTGCCAACTCTCCTTCATCCATCCATCCTCCTCTACTTCTTCCCCCTGAGAAATGCAAGGGAACATGGAATGGGTCAGTTCTCTGACCCTGTTGGCTGCAGGGCTCTTCTCTCTCATTTTCCCACTCCTGTCTCCCAGCTGCCGCTCTGCAGTTTTTCTCTTCCTTAAATCTGCTCTCCCAGAGGCACAACCAATATCACTCATGTCTCAGCTGTGGCAGCTGCGGGTCTTACCTGACATGGGACAGCTGCTGGGTGCCTGCAGCCCCCTCACTACCAAAACCTCACCACATAAACCCAGTATGGGTATATTAAATATATATATATAAAATTCAAATAAATTGAATGCTGTGGATTTGATTCTAACCTAAAAGCACGAGTATGTGTATTTGGTTTTCTGCTTGGTTTCTTTTTCCCTTTTTTTCCCTCCTTTGGAGCCTTGGATAAAAATCTTTTCAGACTGAAATCTAATACTGAGTTTGTTTATTGTACCTTGAATAGATTAATAATGTTTCTGTTGGCCTTCTGGTGAAAGCCATGCTAGCAATGGCAGCACTGTATACCTGTGTTTTTCAAGTGGCCTGTTTCCCTGCTGGGACACTTCCCTGTTGACCTGGGTGCTTGCCAAAGATGGCAGAGCATTTCTGGGAATTGTGTGATCTGCTTTTCTCAATGCTTTCATCTTTCCTGGAGAAAGGAATTTGATAAAGATGGGAAAACTATCACATGAAAATAGTTTTATGTTGTAAAGTATGATTTCATTTGCTTGGAGTGGATTTTATTTCTGCTGGGAAAAGTTCTGTTTCAGTGATATCCTTCTGAGGACAGAATACTCATGTATGAGCCTTTTGGTTTAAATGTTGTTTGTACATATCAACACCAAAGATTCTGTAACCTTCTGTAGGTAAGGATGGAAAAAAAAGCCGTGCTGTGTTAGAGTAACCAGGGATGTTCTGTTGCACTATGGTCTGCAGAGAGGAGTCCCTTCACCAAACTGCTCAGAGACTGAGTAAAGAGGGACCTCTGTTCTTAAGCTTTGAAAACTAATCAATAAAATAAATGTTACCTCGTAAGCATGAAAAGATTGGTGGCGGTATGGTAGGTACTAGAATGTTCAGCCCTGGGGTTACTCATTCCTTAAGGAGATTAGACCCAAAATGTGGTGATTGTGGGCTTGTTTAACAGCTACTGCTTAGGTATAGCTTTTCGTTCTCTGTTGGTTTGTTTGTTTGTTTGTTGTTCAGACCTCCTACAGACATTAGGTCAGTACAGGCTGGCTAGGAAATAAATTTGTAGAGGAAGAGAAGAGCAAGAAATTAGAGAAATGGATACAGGTAAAGCTGTCACTTAAAACACTACCTAATCTCATGACTTTTATTTCCAGGTATTGGCATCGATCACTGAATCCCAGAAAATTGGTGGAGGTGAAGTTTTCACATTTGAGTAGAAACATGACTCTACAAAGAACAATGAAGCTCTACAGACTTCCTGATGTAAGCAGTATGTCTTCTAGAGAATCCCCACAGTTATTGGGAGGCCCAAAATAACCTTCCATCTGTCTCTGACAGCTCAGGCTTTTGTGCGTGCAGAACATGGAAAAACAGAATCTTTTCTACCAAGCAGAAATAAGGGTCTATACTAAACAGAAGAGCCTATTCCTAGAAGTGTAGGTTTGTGTGTGGAGAAAATACAAATGTGGACTCAAAAGTCTTTAAAAAAAAAAAAGTAAATACACACAGAAACCTTGACTTCATAAACACGTGGCAATGAGTTGAAGTTGCATAAGATTATTCTAGGTATAATTAATCTGATAAAAATTACTATAGTAGAAAAGTAACAGCTAACATCTTAAAATTCTTAGAAAAGTCCTCTAGAAAGTTGGTTGAGTACAGTGGGATTGGTTGGTTCTACTCCAGGTCACAGCTGTTTCTTGTCTGTCAGAGAAAGTTGTTCTTCTGCAAAGAGTGGGCTCAGCAAAAGCTGCCTTGAATGCTGTGTACAGTTATTTGCATGGTGTGGCAAAAAAAAAAAAAAAAAAAAAGTGCTCTGGCATAGATAGGTTAGTTAAAAATATTTTTTCCATATTTCTCCTAATAGCTAGGCTGGCAAAAAGTCTTCAATTGCATTTCCTTGACAGGGGAGGTCACTGTGAGTAGTCTGAGATGAGCTGTTAAAAAATCTCATTGCTGTAATAACCTATAGAAGCCAGCCTAAGCTATATGATTGAAAGCAATTTCTTTGCTTGTAAAAGCTACCTTTCTATTTGGAGGGATTTGCAGACTATCCTTTGGACCAGTGCCATATCAAGTAAACCTTTTTGATGTAAACAAACCCTCCCTTTGGGTTTAAAAAAAAAAGTACTTTTTTGTACTTATAATGTACTTTGTAATGATTTATCCGCCTTTGGAGAATTGTTTGTGTTTATATTTAGCTTGATGCTGCAGGCTCTGTTGTTACTGGTCCACGTGAGTAATACACTAAGCACTCCTCAGTATGAAGAATGTGCCGTGGCTTGATCTCAACTCCTGCTGCTGTCAGTGGGACTCATTTCCTGTGCTGCCTGCGTGCTACCTATGCCTGCACGTGTGGGTTCTCCCTTGTGTGCAGGGCAGCATTTTTCAGAGCTTACGAATTAATAACTCTATTAATTAGGTTTTAATCTTGGAGAACTAAATATAGCTTTCATCAAATCTGAAGATGTTTTTAAAAAGTCTAAGAAGTCCCATAGACAATTTCAAATATAGGTTTCAGTAGCAACGCTAGTACTGTTTCTCATGGAAACAATACAGGGTAAGAATAGCTTAAAGAATAAGACAAGGACAATTCAATGAAGTGTAACTGTGGTCAGCCATAATCCAAGGGGCCTTAGGACTCCTTATACCTCAGTTGTTCATGTACTTTTATACAGAACTTGGGAGATTCGTCTGTGGAAAATAAAGATGTAATCTTTTTCATAGAATCACAGAATGGGTTGGAAGGAATCTTAAAGATCATCTCGTTCCAGCCCCCCTGCTGTGGTTGGGATTGACAACCACTAAATCAGGCACTAGATCAGGTTGCCCAGGGCCCTACTCAACCGACCCTTGACGTTTCTGCTGTTTATTGCTTAGTTTTTGTGCTTTGGGTTCTGTTAGAGTTTCTTTTCCTGTGGAAACGTCTAAGTGCTTTTGCAAATCTGTATCTTCAGTCTCAGGCTGTTATTATAAACAGTTATGTCAGACAAATTGATTCATTCTGGCCAAACGGTCCTAAAATAAAAGCTTTTTGAATTCCTAACCACCACTTTGATGTCCCTCAGCACCAGTGTTTCTTGCATTCTAACCTCTTTTCCTAGAGTCCTTGAAATATCATTGCCACTGGGAGCTTATCTCCCTTTAATAGAAATCAATCAATCCTAATCACAAAAACAGCGTGAACTGAAAAGGTTTCCTGAAATAATAGAGGAGATACAGTAATTACGTCATTGAAGTATTACCCTCACTGAAGACTGTTTGTGCATAAACCTTACAGGTACATTAAAAAAGTAGGTGGAAGTGGTGTTCAATCTGTTATGCAAGGAGTTTTCTGAAAGGGAGAAAATTCGGCTCTGTGTTTGGAATAAGGACAGGAGTGTGTTTGTATATGTCTTTCTGGCTGAACTCCTGAGCTAGAATGCTCACGTGGGAATATGCCCAAGACAGCTCAGCTAAAATACATTTTAGCCCTACTCTGGAAGTTCTTCTCCACTTCTGCAGCTGTAAATAATCACTTAAGCTGGCCATTCTAAGCGCTTCTAAAGATGTTCCTGCTTTTTGACCCTCCATGCTCCGGTGTACAGCTTTAGAAGACAAAGGCTTGGGGGAAGCAGAAATTAATCTTCCATGTTGTTGTTCATAAGGAGTTTATGAACAAAATACAGTATACAAAGGGTAATTCTCCTTATGGATTGAGAGCACTTAAAATTCTAGAGGAGGTGCTGTGCTGTCACAACACCATCCCAGGCTGCTCAGGAAAGCAGTTAGACTAAACCCAGTGCGGGACTGTGGCAAAATGTGCCTTAATTTTTCATCTAGCTGCTGAATCCCAGAGCATGTGAATAAAGACCTCCCCCAGAATAACTCCTTTTTAAGCGGGGTGTAATCAGCTGCACAAATTTCAGGCTTCCAGTAATCAAGTCACTACCTGGCTGCTCTTGCAGTTGACTTTGCTGTGATTCATGTGGTACATGCCCAAGTATGTGGCTCAGACAGATGAAGCAGGATAAACGAGCTCTGAAGTGGAATGAGCCTTTCTCTTCCTGAAAGGAAATAGTCAAGAAAGCTAATAAAAACTGGGGAGAAAACTTCAGCCACCTTTACTTGTTTAAAAGTTAATTAATCACATAGTACCAGAAAGCAGTTTTTCCTCTTCCAATGTTTACATTCAAGCAAACTGCAATATTTGTTAAAATACCATAACTTTTTAATTTCAGAAAGCTTGAAGTTATGAGAAGCTTTCCTGGTAAATTGTGGTTGGGTGTATATAGAAATTTGAGTCGGCAAACAAGTTTACAAGCATTAAGGACAGGTGGAATTTTGTGTTAAAAGATTTCTAATTAAACTTAAGTCAAATGATAATGTTTAAAGCTTGACTAATATTTTTCAATGTGAATCACAGGGGTTCTTATCTTCTGATTAGCTTCTGATGTGTAAGTTGTTTCATGTTTTATTTCTGTACCTGGGCTCTGTTTAGTTTAGAAGATAAATACTGACTGACCTGCAAAAAAAAAAAAAAAGATTGGAATACAAATGTGTGAAGCTTGGGCTGTTGGCAGTAGCATCTCCTTCTCTGGAGAAATGAAGTTGCTTCAATATTGGAATATTAAGATTGAAGTGCCCCAGACTGTCTCAGTAATTAGAAGAGGGGGAATTCTGATTGAAAGCGGTTTGTAAAGTAGCATAATGAATTAGGTGGCTGGGGTGAAGTAGGCTAATAATGAATGCATTAGAGCAAGTGGAATGACTGTGCAGCCTATTTCCAGACCTTGCTGTGAATGCAGTTTTCCTTTCAACATCTTAACGTTTATTTTTCTTTCTTACATAAGGCTACGAAGACTTCAGGTTTGAGACCAATGGAACAAAAAGATACTAAAGCAGTACAGGAATTAATCAACACTTACTTGAAGCAGTTTAATCTTGCTCCTGTGATGGATGAAGAAGAGGTGGCCCATTGGTTCCTGCCTCGGGAACACATCATCGACACTTTTGTTGTAGAGGTAAAGCATTCCCGAACTACCTCAAGAATATGCATGTGAATGCAGCTTGCGAAAAATTACTATCAGCATCAAGTTTTTTGAAATGCAGTTGAGATTTGGTGTCAAGACTCCAAGTTTGGTTCTTCATATTGCATTCTTATAGTTAGGAAATGCTTGTTTGAATGTCACAAACTGCAGCACTCTCACAGTTTTTGAAGAAGAATTTTGAAATCTCAAAATATCATTCTTTTGGAAGTATTGTATCAAAGAACCTTACGCATCTTCAGAAACAACCTGCCCACACTCTGTGTCCTCCCTGATCCCTGTTATTTCTCTAGAGAAGTGACAATAATTGTCCAGTACTGGGTAATGGTCTTCAAATCTGCTTTTCTCAAAAAAATGATTTGATGACTGATAAAAGGATTTGGTTTGAATTCAGTTTCATTCCCGCAGGTATTGGATGCATTTCTGCAATATGTCAGTTCAACATTTTTACTTCTTTAAAACCAATTTTTAGCAGCCCCTGATAGCATGTGGGAATTGGATGTGGTTTTTTGGTTGGTTTGTTTGTTTGTTTTTTGCTTCAGTAAAATATATATATTTTTAAAGAGTGTCTGGATGAGTATTTCTGATTTTGTGTGTGTTTGTTTGTGTGTTGGTGCTGTGGTGGATTGCTGTCAGCCAGGAGTTCAGTTCTCTTTGGTTCCTAAATGATCGTCTGCTGCTTCCTGCCTTCAGCCTGAAGCAACACATGTGACAGAATAAACCGTACCAGGAATAGGGTAGTGTCTGGATTGGAAGTCCTCAAGGATTGGCTGGAGGTAGCTGTGATTAAGCTAGTGGAGGAAGATGTGCTTTTCCCCTCAACTCCATGCTGTGTCAGGTGTGGACATCATTTTCAGATAGTGAAGTACTTTGAAGTGATGAGGTTATTTCAGATGATCAGCACTGAAATTATTAAACTTAGGACATCGTCACAGAAGCTTCAAGTAGCAATTGTCAGCATTTCCACACTGCAGTCCAAATTCATTCAGGAGTCTCAGCTGAATTTAGGAACTTAATGCGGCTGGAGATAAGAGGTGCTGCTCTTCAGTCATCTTTGTCCAGAGCTACTTTTCTTCTTTCTTTGCAGTGGGTTTAATGCTCACTGCACTTCTCCGTGGTCTAATTTGATTTACTGCTCCTCTTTTGTTCTCCTCACCCTCTTTTGTCCTCTGGGTTGTTTGGTTGTTTTTTTTTTAATCTTTGTTGGTGAATTCAAGCCCAGTAACTAAAGAGGGCAAAGGAGATACACAGTTCTGGTGCTTGTGGACTCTTATCTTCTTGGAGGAGTCATGAAACACGATCAGAATGGGAACAGTGAAAATCTGAGTGGTATTCTTTGTGCTGAGCGTGTCAGTTACAACCCGTGTGCTTATTATTTCCTATTGCACGTGCTCTTGAAAATAGTTAAACTTCATTATGTTCATAAACATTAGGCAAGTTTCGGTAGGATATTTTGGATTTTTGTCTGATTACGTTTTTTTAATGACTACTGCTCTTATTAGAATTTCAATGTAATTTAGCACTGTTGTCTAGCAAATGGATTGGACTTGTTGATTAATAATCACCAGAGCTGAACTAAATATGTTTTGTATACAAGCAAAGTAATTATTTTCTGTTTTTAGAAAGTTGAGAAAATGATTCCTCAATGTGAACTTCATCAGATTAAAAAAATCTTTTAAAAAGTATGTTCAATTGAGAGAACTTTCCTCCCAGAAAGACACATACAGAAAAGTATGTTTTGTTATCTTTGTTTCTAGAAAGACAAGCTTGGGAAACAAATGCTTTGACCGCTGGTTGTCAAAATGTTATTGATGTAATAAAGTAGAAGAATATAAATACTTGTGCCCTTTTCCGAAGTGACCGTTTCTGACTGCAGTCTCGCTTTGATGTATCGATACATCCTTGTCAATAATTCCATTTCTTCCATTCTTAGCCAGTCCTGTCTGTTACAGAATAATAGTACGATGTACAGAATTGTGCTGCGTTGTACACTCAATAACTGCTGGTTATTTATTAATTAACTTTTTTTGTTTTGTTTGTATATTTTAGGGCGCGAATGGTATTTTAACAGACTTCCTGAGTTTCTACACATTACCTTCAACAGTGATGCACCATCCTGTTCATAAAAGCCTGAAAGCTGCCTATTCCTTTTACAATATTCATACAGAGACTCCCCTCTTGGATTTAATGAATGACGCGCTCATAATAGCTAAGTTGGTAAATATTTTTCCTTCTGCTACTTTCATGAAAGTATTCTCAGGAGTAATGGCAAGGTAAAAACTGTCAGTAATTTATGCATTCCGTTGCAGTCTGTTTTCTTTTAATGTCTACAACTCAGAGTGCATATGATGAGACTAGTAGACACTGAAATGTAAAACACTATGTTTGCTTTTCCTTTTCACTTTGAGTAATGTTAGCAAGTGACAAGTGCATGAAGATCAAAGTGTTTGCAATAGCTTTAACTATGTAAGTATCCAAGAGCACATTGCTGACCATATTCATTCAGTATCAGAAGACTGAAAAGTATCACTAAAACATTTTCCCTTGGATGAATTAACAAGTTCTATTAAATACATCAAATAAAGTGGGTTTTTTTGTTTGTTTGCTTGTTTTTTTAATTTCTACAAAATGAAAAAGCCTGTGCTCCAACTTTTTTCTTGTTAAGAACTGCTGCCTGTAAAGTTATGTAGATGTTATGTAATTCTTAAGCACTGCTTTGTACGCGGAATAAGTGATTCATGATCTAGCTAAATGGAAGGGAAGCGACTAGAAAAGCTTTTAAACGTAAGAATCGTAAGGGTTTAGTGCTGTCTGATTGAAAACAAATGCTCAGCCCTCAGTCGCCAGGGTTCCACATCAGTATGGCACAAAAACCTTGGCACTGTAGTCTGTGGACAGAGCTGTGCAGGTGACGCAGGTCCTAGCACTCTGGGTGGATTCTCAGAGACCTGTTTAGAGCTGGCAGTTAACAGCACTGCATGTCCAGTCCATGGTATCCATTTCAGCAGCAGTTCCCAGCGCAGTGCAGAGCACAGCATGTTTTGTACTCCTCCTGCTAGAAGCTTGCCTCTGCCAGCTGAGGTGCTGTGATGTTACACCTAGCAGATGACTGCTCAATGCAGGGAGGTGTTGGGTATGTTCCATCTGACCTTGTTCAGAGCCATTGCCAGTCTGTGCTCTGAATGTGGCATAGGAATTTCTGCATCGATCCTTTATAAAGCCTGTTATGGTCTGCAGAGGCTGTATCTGTTCAGACTTCAGGCAGCATGAAAGCAGCTCCATAGTCTTCATCTTGTGTCTCTCAGCCATGCAGCACTGCAGCTGAGCTAAAGTCTATGACATGAACTGCTTGCTGAGGTTTGTTTGAGCTATAAGCAGTATTGAGTCAGGTAACTATTTGGCAAAGAGATAGCTTGGGTAGTCACAGGCAATGCAGAACCCCATTTGCAGCCAAACCAGTGTTGATAACACACCAGTGTTTTGGTTATTGCTAACTACCCTTCTGGAGATAATTTAGTAAAGTTGTGCATTACTTTCCATTGGGAAAATGTGTGTGTCTAATTAAAAGGAAAGATTTATTCTCGGATCTTTTTTTCCCAACTTAATTTGATTAGTCTCTTGGATATTGTTGTGCCAACTATGGAAAGTGTCATTTGTGTGTCGTTTGAAACATTAAAACTTTTTAAATGTTTTGCTATTGCCAGAAAGGATTTGATGTGTTCAATGCACTAGACTTAATGGAAAACAAAACGTTCCTGGAAAAACTCAAGTTTGGGATTGGAGATGGAAATTTGCAGTATTATTTGTACAACTGGAGGTGTCCTGGTATGGAATCTGAAAAGGTAAGCGATTTAAAAAGGAGCTTCTGAGCTCTGCTAGGTATAGTAATGCTTTAATCTACACTGGCCAAAAATGAGAAGAGTTTTAAAATAGCTGTTTTAATTGGGCACACTTAAGATCCGTAATTCCAGTGCAGAAAACTAATAATGCCTACATTTATTGCTGAACATAAACTAAAACGCTACGTTTTTATTCTTCCTTCAGGTTGGTCTTGTATTACAATGAGGACACGTGTTTCTAGAACTCTGAGGTCATCATTTGAATTAATTTGATCTCCATAACTCTTGGAATGATATTGTTCAAGAGGAGTAAAAGCACAACGTCAGTGATACTGAAACAGTCCATTAAACCTGAACGATGAAGAAATCCACATGTGACCAAATTTATGCATTTTCAGATAAATCAGAAGGTCCTTGAAACTTTTATTGTCCATGAAAAGAATAAAAGCACATTCATTTAAGTTTCAAAGCTTAGCTTGCACCTTGATGAGAAGAAGGTATTTTTTTTTCCACTCTGTAGAAAAGACTGTTTTGTATAAACTGAACTTCAGTGGTGGATTAG
Organism: Alectoris magna; assembly: GCA_030625065.1. Lineage (NCBI taxonomy): Eukaryota > Metazoa > Chordata > Aves > Galliformes > Phasianidae > Alectoris > Alectoris magna. The sequence goes on along the minus strand of CM060561.1, from coordinate 128,968,471 downwards.
GGTACAAAAATATTTGCTATTATGTGGATGAACTGCTGCATTTCTATTTATTAAGTGGTGGTGTATGTTTGTCAGTGTAACAGAATGAAGGACACAAACTTGAGTATCTTTGCTATATTTACTTCACGTGGATATCATCATTTGGGGAAAAAATCATGAAGTATGATACGTTTGTAGCTCTATGAAAGTCCTGGATGTTTTTGTAACTGGAGCAGTATGACAGTGTACTGGTTTAACCAGTGCATTTGTTTCTCCATAAGCAACGCTGCCAAATCAATAAAAATACAGATTTGTATTTTGATCTTCAATAGATCAGTGGATTGATTTAACAGTATCGCACTGTTCAGTGCAGGTGTTACCTATGTTGCCGGAATGATAATACGTTACTGTACTTAATTTACAGTTGTGGCACAAAACCTTAGTTTTTCCTCAGTAGAGTAACATCAGCCTGTGTGTAAAACTAAGAATTTTAGTAGTGCTATCAGGATATTTATAGTTTGAATGTTTTCAACGCTTCTGCAAAATTGCACATATTCCTTTGTCTACTTTGATTTCCTATGAAGTCTGTAATTCTAATGAAAAGTATCGTGTAAATACGTATTCATAAATTGTTCCTGGTAGTGTTTTTATCCTGACTGTGGAACAAGAAGTTTTGCTTTCTATGTGGCTGGTAAGCAGAAGAGAAAAGCTCTACCCTCAGTCCTTGGAAGCCTGTGTGCTCTGCTTCCTGAAATGTAAGAGGGCTGATCTTTGTTGTTGGGTAAGCTCTTGTAACTCCCTCTCCAATGCTCGGCAACCAGAATGGCTTCTGAAGCACTTTATATGCATTCCAGCATAGCATCGTAGTTAGATATGATAGCAGTCCTTTCCGTTCACGGATGCTGCAGTAATGTGAGCACTGAGAAAATCTACAGTAAGAAACTGTTCTAGCTGAAAGTGCCAAACTGTGGTAGTGAAGCCTCTGTGCTGTGAGCATATTTTGAATGTGACTGAAATATCTCATGAAATGCAAATGTCTGAACTTTCCTTTTAAACATGCCTGTAATTCTGACAGCAAGTTCTGCTGAAAGTTGAATTCTGTACCTGAAAACATCAATTTAGATGAAGATACATTTGTCTGTTCTTCATAATTGCTAGCCCTAGCCACCTCCAAATAGCAGTAGGGGTTTCACTCTCCCCTCCATTTCCCCTGTGTGAATGGTTTGTGGTTTGGATTCTTTTTACTGTTGAACAGTGAGAAGATTCTGCCCTGGAAACAGGGATTGTTCCCCTTTCTGTGTTACAGCTCTGCGCTTAAAGCATTTGCTTCCTTCACACAAAGGAAGGGATTGATGGTCGTTTGTCTGGTCCCTGTGTGCTCATCAGCTCAGGCCTGGTGAATGCAAAGGCTCTGAAGGGGATTTTTTGGACTTCTAGCAGAGTCAGGCTTTGCAACTTTGGCCCTTCTCATAGCTGTCTGCTAATAGCAGTCACAGGAGACTGTGTAGGTGGAGTTTTGACTCCCTGTGTGCAGCCTGAGCAGAATTAAGTGCCTGAAAATGTAGTTGATGGTATAGGTACCTGAAGTAACGGGAAGGATATGATCCCAACTTCATCAAAGATTTAAGTTCTTTACTCCCAGAAGGTGGGCAGCACGCCAGGATGTGTGGGAGGCTGACAGCAGGATGTGGTGTTCCTGCCTCATGCTAAGGGCAGGGCCTCCCCCCACAACTCGCCCCGTTCAGCCCAGCAGCGTGGCCCTGTGCCCTGGTGAGGAATGGCTGTAGCCTGGCAGGCTGCTGCTCCATGGGTGGATGGCATGCAGGCAGGATGATGCACTCATTTTATAAGTGGAAGAAATGGTAGATGATTATTTTTCTTTTCTCTTCCCTGAAATCAAGAGGCAACTCCCCACAGTCCTATTGTTTGGAAAAGCTGTGAACCAAGTATGCCTAGGCCAAAGGCAGAACTGAACCTGGTTTTCTGTCAGCCTGGCTTTCTGCCCTGATCTCAAGCTGCCTGCCTATGATGGAAGGTGTGTGTCCACTCCTCCCTTTTGCCATCTTCTCCAAAAAACAATGAATCCGAGGGGTGCAAATTTGCTGCCTTCTGGCTCCAGCTGCACTGTGGGAAAGGAGGCAGAGCCGTGCTCCTGCTGAAGCTCTGAGGTGTTGTAGCTATGACTGAAAAACTGCAGGCCGAGAGGATGAGGAAAAAGGGCAGCTGAGCCTAAGCTGGGGCATTTTCTGGAGAAGCTTCTTCACAAAACCGTTGCTTAATAGCTGTTTAATCCAAAAAGGTCTGTCCCTGCCAAGTGTTCAATCCTTATAGCTAGCCATGCTCCTTACCTCAAGTGCTTTGCTGAAGTATCATAGCTTCAAGAGAAAGTGAATCTCAAAGGTGTCCTGGCAATTACTCAGGAGTGGAAATTGTGGCAACCCACCTTCACTTCCTAAGTAGTGCATTGGTGTGGGTGCTGCTGTCAGCTCTGACTGAAACTCTTGTGGTGTTTCAGGTGTTGAACCTGCGCATGCATCAGGCTTGATAGGGATGGTTACCAGGTAAAAACTGCAAAAACTAACAGATGGTTTCACAAAAATTGGCAAATTTTGAAGGCATTGGAAAGGCTCACTCTACCACATTTCCCACAAGTCTTTAGAAACATCCGCAATTTGTTAAGTAACTTTGCATCTGTAGAGGGGACTCAAATCCTCTGGGAGAGCTGTAGACCTAGACACACAGCAAGGTGCTTGATAAGTGATTGCTGTGCTTATGTTCTTTACCAAAGCCTAATCCTCATGCTTTCTGTAAAGACTAAGAGCTAAATGTTACAATTAGCCAGCATGGGAATTAATTATGCTAGGTTCTAGCACGCCTTCACAATTTTATGCATCTAAAAAGCCAAAGTAAATGACCTCTGTGAAGGACTACGAAGCAAGGCAAAATAAAATCATCTCTCTCCTCGCCACCCTCAGCAAGGAAGGGCAAAATTTTGGCATTAAATGTCTGCTTTGTTTACAGGGAGCATCGTGACTACAGAATCATTGTTACTGCCTCCCTTCAGAGTCGCAACCATGAATTTAAGTCACTTCTCAATAAATCCAAACAGCTGATTAACTGGCTGATAGCACCAGAAGACAACATTAGCAGAGCCCTGAAACCTACAGGGTGTAAATTCCATCTCTGAGGAACAACAAAGTAACTCAGCTCTTTTACAGTACCACAGTATTGACTATTAGTTACAGGGTGCCAAATAAACTCCTGTGCTATCCATTTTGATTGCAGTTTGAATTGCAGCACTATTTATTTCCTTCCTACAAAACAGTTTCATTAAGAAACTGTTCATAGTCACCAGTAAAATTAAAGGAAACTCTGAAGATTTTTAGTCTGTTGTAGTGATCATAGCTGTCATCTGCTACTTTACATTCAACAGTACATATGGCATATCTGAACTTCCTGGATGATAATTTTAGACTCCATTTAGAAACTGAGCATAGATTAGTTTATGTTTTCTCATGGTATACGTGTGTTTGAATATAGAAGTTTGTTTTTCAAAAATGCAGCAGTATTTTGTTCCGTGTATGAAAATAACATTTTTCCTTCAGCATATCAGGCACCAGGTAGAGTTGGAGTCCAAGCCTGCATACATTCTTGACCAAAACAAGTTTATTGTTCGGCAGAGAAAAGGACAAAAGCTCAGAAAGGAAGTCTGCCTGTGCTGTTACAGCTGTTTACTTGAAACAAGCATTGAACCAGCTTTAAAAGTTATACTGGCATGGACCTTGTTAAATAAACTTTCAATTTTGGTATTGAGTTTTTTTATGCGTAATGACATTAATTTGAATCAGTTCTGTCTGAAGCATGTTCACATGTAGAAAAAAAAAAAAAAAAACAAACATACAAAGTTTGCTTAGCACTTTACATTAATTCTAAGGATGTGCTTGTTATTCTCAAATTACTTCAAGACATTCATTAACGGTTTCAACTTTGTGATCTCCAACTGCAAATGAAATATTTATCTCCAGATAGAGGCTCACACACAAGTCTGAGCAGTATTCTTTATTAAAGCAGACAGAATCTCACCTGGATGCATCATACATCAGTTAACCCTGAGTTCAACTGCTTTACACTGCTAAAGCATAACGAAGTAGTTCAGTTACAGCTGTACTCCATAGGCAGTAAAAAAAAAAAAAAAAAATCACTGTAATCTCAAGAACTGAACTAAAATCCGTTACGCTGAAAAAGCTTTTTTCTTTCTGCGAGGTGGCTTCTTTATCTTATTTGGATTTGGAACAACTTTCTTGATTTTCAAAGGCTGCAAAATTACATGTGAAAGATCGAGCTGATTGCTTTCTGTACGCTTCCGCTTCTGGCTTGAGAGTCCCTCCTCCGGTGCCTCTGCAAGCTGCTCAGCTTCATCAATTTCTGACGACTCCGCACATGCTGCAGATCCTTCCATTTGGTACTGAAACCACGGCACTTCCAAAGCGGGTATCTTTGGAATTATTGCTTCTACTACGTCAGTAAATTTATCAGACTGCCTTTTGAAGCCTAGCGCTAAAATGGATGTTAAGCCGAGGAGTGGTGCTACCGTTTCACTGAGGCGGGGAACCTGGCCTGCTGGCGTGGCTCGACTTGCGCTCAGCTGAATAAGATGGGATGTGATCATGGCAGGTTTTGCAGATTTGCACACCAGCAAGAGAAGCAGTTTGTTTTTCTCCAATGCTTTTGTAACTTCATTAATTCCAATAGCAAGCTGCCTTCTGATGCCCATGTCAGTCCATCCTGGCGCTTGTCGATGGCCTTCTGTTTCTTTTTCAGAAGGGAGTTCGTTGTTGCTAGCATCACACTTGCTTTCCATTTGGTTTTTTGTAACGGAACGTTTTTTCTTTCTTGGAGTCTCTATCTTTTTAAGTCCAATGTGTTTAATCTTTTCTTCTAAGGTCTGCAATATGAAATGCATACCATCTCCATCTATGGCTTTCCACTGAATAACAAAGGGGTTATCTAGACATGTTTTTACAGTGGTTTTCTTTGCTTTACGAAGCGACGCCGTCCCCTGTGGAATTACAGGCGTCCTGAGGTTCTGTTCTGATTCACCACCTAGCTGTGGAGGGAAGAAAAAGCCAAAGAGTCGTTCAAATCCTGCACTGTTTGCTATGGACTTCATTACAAGAGGCTCCTCTTGGGAACGGGGAAGAGAAGTATCTCAGCTCAAAGCAATACTACTGGCAGCAATCATCTTCATACAAGCTCAGGGCTAATCCTTAACAACCCTTTGGCAAGGCACCGGTTGCTTGCTTTTTTCCAGCAAGGCAACACCAGTGATGGGAAACCCTTCTGAAGCTGAAGCTGAACGAAAGTAGCAGGAGGTTCCACAGATTAAAAAAAAAAAATAAAGCTCAAGTTCTGAAAGACCAGTTTTCACTGCTGCACAGCTGCATTTTAGAGCTATCCTAATCTGAAAAAGCTGCAGAATCACAACATGAAACAAGCTCCAAGTTCCTGAATTCATTTAGGATAAAGTTGTGTTTTTTAATTTTCATTTGCTTTTTCATACTTACCTATGTCTTACATTTGTCTGCATTTACAGGGTATGACAGAAGGCTGCAGAGCACGTTTTTGTGAAGGAGGGCAATGCCTAAAGGCCATGCCTTTAGGGTTATGAAAAAAATCAAACTGGTGCAAAGAAAGGATAACCATTCCAGCTCTGCTCTACCCAGTCCAAGTGAAGACATGCTCTGATTACCAGCTCTGCTAACTCTCTAAGTCCCCATACTGATGCCTGGGTTACTGTTCAGCATCTCCTTGCCAAACTGCTTTACTGCTGCACAGCCAACAGAACATGACAAGAACTCATGTGCCAACTCCGGAGAAATGGACATGGCTCTCCCTAGATTCCCTCCTTCCATAAGTAGAAATATTACATACATTGCTTTAGTGGCAACCTTTAGATATTTACAAGAAACCATTTTACTGGCCATATCAATTCCCTGCATACTGATAATAGGCTACCTTAGCTCTAAATAAGAAAACAACTTCGTTGAAATTCCCCCTGCCATATGTACTGCCACAAAGCAACGTCTGTCTGGAGGGATTTTCCTTCAGCTAAACCACATCCATCCCCTGTGAGCTCAGGCAGGGCAAGCACACTGAGCAGAGATCATCAGTGCATTGCAACCTGTGAAGCTGCTACCAGAAATCTCACACCGGCATCTAATGTGTAGCAGTGTTACGAGAAGACTACGATAGTGAAGTCATATTACAACGTAAGACTTTCAATGTGAGATGCTCTCATGACCGTCTGCAGCAGATATCAAGCACCGGCTGCACTAAACTCGTGTATGAGACAGAACACGGTGAAGAAGCCTGCGTCTGTCTTTTCAAAATGGAGGCTACAGAGGAAAACAAGCGTGTAGGCACAGGAATTAAACTGACGAGGCAGAAAAAGCAAAAACCAACTTCTTCCACGCCTATCAGCTTCAGGACCCACTGCTGCCAGCAGAGGAGATGAGAAACGCGAATACTTCCAACATTTACCTCCATTCGAAATCGCCGGTTTCCAAACGCTTCGTGAAAGCCTCCCGCCAACTCCTGACGAGGGGAACGCTGTTAAAGGCGCGGCGCCACCACAACGCCCTGAAGACGCGCCGGGCGGACGGGGGCAACGTACTCGCACTCCGCTCAGCACGGCCGCCACGCCGCACTCCCACCCAGCCCGCCAGCACTCCGCCACGGCCTGCGCGCGGCCCGAGCCACGCCAGCAGCACGAACCCTCCCCTCCCCGCCCCGCCCCGCCCCTGCGGCGCCCGCCCCATCCGCCGCCGTGCTCCGGGGCCGCCAGGCGGGGGCAGTCGTGGTGTTAGGGAGCTGCTTGCGGAGCGCTGCTCCTTCGGGTTTTGTAGCTGGCGTTTCCTAATTCTAATGATGCCGTAATTTTTTTAATTTTTTTTTATTTTTTTTTCAGGGTACTTTTAGTGGGTAATAAATAGGCGTGCCTTGTCATACGCGAGGTAATGAACTGACGGTGAATTGGCCAATAGGAGTCTCACGGTGATTTACTGCATCGCTGCGAAGTACTGCGCGCGGGTCTCGCGCTGTAACTCTGCCGTGACGCTGACGGCTCGCGGCGGCGGCTGAAGAATGCTTTCGGTTGGAGGAGACCTCAAAGCCCACCCAGCCCCCCACCAGCTTAGCTGGCCCAGGGCCCATCCAACCCGGCCGCGAGAGCCTCCTGGGACGAGGCACCACAGCTCCGTGCAACAGTGGCAGCGCCTCACCGCCCCGTGACGGCAGCGGGGCCCCGAGGGAAGGTCGCTCCCCGCTCGCCATCACGTGCGGCCTCGCGGGGCAGACGGTAGCAGTACCGCGTCGCGCTGCAGGAGAGAGGCCGGACCGCGCGTGCCCGCCGCGCCATGGCCCTGCAGGTGAGCGGGAGGGACGGTGACCTTGCGGCACGGGACTGGGCTTTAGGCTCGGAAGGCTGAACAGCGGGTTACTTGTGCGAGCCGCGTCCGAGGCGCGCAGCCCGTTGCGAGCTGTCCCCGGGTGCCGTGACGGCGGCGGGAGGAGATGCGCTGCTCAGGTGCGCGGGGTGTGTCCGCGCTCGCTGTTAGGACGGGTTATTGCTGGGAGCCGGCACGGGACGGGGAAGTGCTGAGCTCCGGTCCGTGCGTGTGTGGGAAACGTGCAGTTTTTAAGGGAGTTTTTAGGGTGTGCGCGTCTTTGGAGTGCTACATTTTGAGTGACGTTTTGGTAGGAAAGCCGCTGCCTCCCTCTGTCCACGCATCGGCGGCTCCTGAAGAAATTACCTTCGTTGCTGCCTTCCAGCGCTCCGCCTCTGCGGCGCGTGTGAATGCCCGCCTCGCCCGTGCCCGGACGGGTTTGTCTGTTATTCTCTAAGGGCTCTTCCGTTCTCCCTTTCGCTTTAAGATCCCCCGGCCCTTTATCCTGCCTTCGTTGCCTTGCCTGCCTCAGCACGGTCTGTGTGTGCGAGAGGCCCCGACGCGGGGCGTATTGGCCGCAGCCCAGCGCTTTGAGCTGCAGCTCCGTGGGGCGGCACAGAGGGTTCGTTGTTCCTTCTGAGCCCGCTCCTTCCGTGGGCCGGAGCTGCCAAGTCCACAGCGGAACAGCAGCTTTTGTTTCATCGGCGGTCGTTGTAGTTTGTTGTATTCTGCCTTGAATTCCTGCTAGAAAATAAAGGCGTTAACCCCGGTATTTAAGGACTGAGCCGTGCATCGCTGTTCGAGAGATCATATAGATGCTTTCTACCCATTACCGCTTTGGTAAACAGCTGCCACCCGCGTCCCTTACAATCACTGACTCTGTGTGGGAATGAGGGCAGTGTGAGCGCAGCAGTGTTTTCAGGAAGGCTCTGCAACATCTCTGAGTTTTGCAAACTGCTAAAATCTGCTGAGGATGAAGAGTTCATTCCGGTTTCTTTCTTTGCATGTACTATCACTATCTGTGATAAGTCTGATAATTTCTGCATTTATCTTAATGCGCATGTGTAAATCTACATCTGCATATGCGTATGTAAACTGTAGGTGCACTTCTGCTTTTGATTTGAGGAGTGAGAGGGAAATTCCATCAGCTCGTGATCAAAGGATATTATATTTTACAGGCTGCTCCTAAGCGTGTTGTGTAAGCAAGCAAATCCTAAGCAAAATCCGTGCACAATGATTGGATTGAGGGAGATGAAGAAAAGAATGTTTGACATTGAAATTTCATTTCCATGCACTTACTGCTCCAAAGATGTGCATTGCACATATTTTTGAAACAGTGGCTTGTGGTATTTCGTATAGATCCAAATAGAATAAAAGTATTGAAAAATAAGAAGCTAATAATGGCATCCTTATTGTGGGTTGGTTTTTTTTGTTTGTGTTGGTTTTTTTGATTGTTTTGTTTTTATCTTTTGTCAGTACAAGTCTAATGCTTCTAGCTCATTCTTTTTGGGGATGTTTGTTTGGAAAACAACTCTGCATAATGGGAGGTTTCCATCATTTGAATAGTCCTTCTGTCTCTGCCCAGGCAGGACCTTATACACAGCAGTGGCCACAGTGTAAAGATGAAGATAAAATGTATGTAATCTTCAGTCAGTTGTGGCACCTCGATAGTGTATTGATATTGATGCCAGCTCTTCCTCTCGCTGGTGACCGAGCATAAGTGCTGCTGTTGTTTGTACGTGTATGGGTAATACAAAGAGGTGGTGGTGGTGTAAGTCGCTGATCCGTGGGGTCAGGTATGTCGCGTCTACTGGTGTTGGGATTAAGAATGAAATACTTGTTTTAGTATGGAGTGGTTCACGTGGAAGGGACCTACAAGACCAACAAGTCCCCCTGTCTGACCTCTGCAGGGCTAACCAAAATCTTAGGCCTTAAACGCCTGAGCTGCCATCAGTTTATTAAAGGTTTTATTAAACCTTGTTCATGAGAAAATCCTAGATTTACCTCTAAACATACGAGTAATAGAAACCATCTAGTGACCTACTGTGCTTGCTATAATGTTTTAAGCACACCCCTTCAGAGGCAAACTAGTACTTTATGTATTCTTCTTGCATTAGGCTGACTTCGATGGGGCTGCAGAAGATGTAAAAAAATTGAAAACAAGACCAACTGATGAAGAACTGAAGGAACTCTATGGATTCTACAAACAAGCTACTGTTGGAGATATTAATATTGGTATTTCTGTTCCCATATATACATCCAGTTTACACCGTATCTTGAAAACAAGAAAGTGTTTTATAAATCTGCATGATAATTAATGAAGGTATGCATTTATTTTTGCAGAATGTCCAGGAATGTTAGATGTGAAAGGCAAAGCCAAATGGGAGGCATGGAACCTGAAAAGAGGTGTTACAGCAATTAAATTTACCTTGTGTAATAACTTCAATAGGATGGCAAATAAGAAAAGATAATGACTGCTCCTTTTCTTTGCAGGTATATCGAAGGAGGATGCCATGACTGCCTATATTTCTAAAGCAAAAGCAATGGTAGAAAAATATGGAATTTAGAATACTCGGACATCGCACTCTGGGTCCTCTCGGTGGTTAATGAACTAACTCTGCAGGGGAAAATGCAGTACTAACTGGTTATTGTGTAATCTAACAGTAATTTATGCGTGAGCCACTGTGAAAGGTGTTCACATGCATACTGTATTTTTAGACTGTCTCTTAATCTAATTAAATCTGAGCCTATGAAATAAATGCTTCTGTAAGAGTTGTGGATTTTTTTTTTTTTGTATGAAATCATATTTAGCATTTTTGCAGTACAAACAGAGAAGCTCTTAAGGTAAAATAACTTATATTAGCTGTCACTTTTTGCAGCTGATGTTGAATAAAGTGAAGGGTTTATGCACGTGCTGAATGAGAAGAGAGAGAAAAGATGAAAAGTGTTTTATTTTTAAGACACAAAGCTAGAGTTTATTTTCAAAAATCAGAACAACTCTTTAAACCCTTTTAAAGAAAGAATTACAGTGAAGATCTTCTGGAGGAACAGAGCAACTTTAGGTATAACAATGCAATTCAGCAGAAAGAATGACTTAATAATTAAGTGCTGTAGACTAATCTTACACCTGCTATTAAAATAGAGGGAAATACTCATAGAGCAGCGTTTTCTATACACTTGGTTATGTGTTTTATCAAGAAAATTTCATTAGAAGGTTCCAGCAGATAAAAGTGACCTCCAGGAAGACTGTAAATGGAAGTATCTCCTCTGGTTATATTGAGCCAGGCTGAAAAAGATATTTAAAGTGTCAGAGAAATGTCAGCTATTCTGGTCATCTTATGTAACTACTTCAAAATTATTTAGTAATTGTTCTAAATCCCTCATCGATTGCTTTCTCTGCATTTCATTCTATCTCTGTTTTATTTAAGAAAGTGATAAAAGACCCTAGAGAACTCCATTCATGAAGTGATTTGCTACAGCAGGGAAATGCCTAACCAGAAAAACACTTTAGCAAAGTACCTTCAGCATCGTGCACTGTTTCTTCAGACCCATCAAAGCAGGTGACATCACAAGAGAAGATGGTTTTCCTTTCTGCCTTCTCAAAACTGTGAACATAATAAAGTTTTATTACCGTAACTTTCCCTGTCATAAGGTACCTGTATTTGGGTTTAGCCTCTGTATGTATACAGAATAGCTATTTCTTTCTACTCAAAAACAACATAAACTTTACAGGTTAAATTGTGCAGAACATCAAGGAATGGAATTACTGTAAGATTCTTACGTCCTTACACTACTGCACTTATGTCTCAAGTTTTAAAGAAAAAATGACTCAACAGTTAAGAAAAAAGAGCTTTAACCCGCAATGAAAATTCTCCCTGACAATAAAATGTATGCTTTCTGCTTAAATTAAAGTTCTAATATTTCAGGGCCTTATCAGTGTCAGGTTCTTAAGGCCAAAATGGGTCATTCTCTTTGCCAGGGTGAGAAACTTTAACCACTTGCAACTAGGTGAGCTAGCTGTAGGATAGTAGGTGGGATGGAAGTTTCCTCTCTGTTCCTAGAAGAAAGGGATTCTTTGCTTCTGGTTAGGTTAGTGGTCTTTGGATCAGGAGGCTAAACAACGTTGACCTTGAAGCATGACTAGCATCGAGTTCTACCATGACATATTCAATACTGCAGTAATAGTAGTGGCAGTTTCATAAGCAGTGTTTTCATTTATGGCAGAAACACTAGACATAAAGACACACTAAGGAGAAAACTATATTTACTGTTTCATATTTATTAATGGCAGAAACCAGAGCAAATTTCAGAGGAATAAAAAAAACCAAAACCCTACCTGAAAGGATCAGGCAGAATTAAAGCTTTAAAATATAAACGTCATACAAAATAGTAAAACTTACGAATACGTCTGCAGAATGCTAACGTCTTCTCTTACAGTAAGTATCAAGTGTTTCCTGATGTCCTCATTTTTCAGGAACTCAGAAGGAGTTCCTCCTAAGAATTTGACATGCTCGAGAATGTCTTCATCTTTTGCTTCGTTTACTTTTCTCATCAGAAGAAATGCTTCAGACTGCGAGCACCAGACAAAAGATCAGGTGTCGTGTAGCATACACACAATATTCAATAATACACCATAGTATACATCACTTCAAATAATATTTTCACTAAGAATGTACTTTAGTAAAAAAGTAGGAAGACAGTCTATCACCAGTACACAATGGCTGATCAGCTTAACATTTGCAGAGAATACTTGAAGAGGGTTAGGAGACAGTGTTTGCTAACTGATGGTAAGTGAGACAAACATGGAGAATTCCAGACATGTAACACTGAATTTGATTTTGATTCTCACTATTGAAATACAAGGAATAAAACAGTGAAGAGAAGCCTAACTAGCAGGCACAGTGCCCACTGATGTACCACTGGAGTGACCTAGAGGTTATGGAAATTTTCAGGACTCGTAATTACTTCCATGAAGTAATTACTTCCATGAAGCACTAGCTGGTACTCGAGCATGCTTGCTAACAAGTCCCGGAAAGAGAAGAATGGAAACAACAAATGGCAGCTGAACACAGGAGGGCTGGGAAAAGCCCAGTCACTGTTGCGTTACTGAGAAAGACTAGGAGAACCAGCAGAACCACCAGAAAATCAGAAGCAGAGGGTACTGAGGGCAAATTATGAAAGTAAAAAAGGGTTAAAAGAGGAAAAAATAACTGGGCAAATGCACCGACGGCTGGTGTGGGAGGCTGATAAAAGACTCAGGTAAGACAGTTATTTCACATTACAGAGGAGCATAACTTTACGCTTTGTTTTTGTGGCTTTTTTTTTTTTTACCAAAAGGCCTTTACCAAGGGCCATAGTAAATAACAGTATCAAGAAGATCAAGGGGATTGTTCTCTCTAGATTAAGATTAGCTGTGGTAAATATTCCACTGAAATTCTCCATACACCTCAGAATTAACCTCAAAGAAATCAGAACATTTTTCTGCATGGACCCTGAAGCTTGCTTTGTTTTAAAGCACTTGGCATATACCATACTGTAAAAGGATACCACAAGTGTTTTACTCGTGCCAGCTAATGTACTGTACTGTTTTGCACTGCTAATGATTTTGTAACTTACATGTGGGGCATATACCCCTGATAAAAAAAGATGGATCGGCTCTAGTCCATGCTTTTCTTTCAAGTGTACCGCAACTGCGTAGCTAATGTAAGCTCCAAAACTGCAGCAAAAAGAGAAATGAAAGTAATAAAAGTATAAGTAAAATCTGGAAAACGTTAATATAATTTCAACGTTAGTGCTAACTGGCTATCTCTAACAGTGACAGAAATTGTGAATATGGTGAATTTTATGGTTCTGTAATCATGACATAAATTATAGTGAAATTAATTCACACAAGATGTATTTCAATACATTTGAAATATGTTTTATCAATACATTTTATTTTTACAGATCAGGCCTTTGTTGCCTACATTTATTGTAGTAGTCTCCCAAATTTGCATAGAAGAGAGTTGTGTTGAATAACTGAAACTAAGTGATCTTCACAACATGTTTGTTTGATGATTGGTTCACCTTCACTTCATTAAGGAGTGAACGCTGACACAAATAGTAACACTGAACAACTGTAATGCATTAGTGGAAAAAATAAATACAGCACTGCCATTTTCAGAAGACATTGCACCTGAAGTCATTTAAAAGTAATTTAAAATAAATACCCAGAGTCTTTGGGATCAGCAGCATCTTTTAGGATGGCTTGACAAAACCTTTGCAGAAATGTATTTACCAGTGGTTTTTGCCAAGAGTCAAATAACTATACAAAGCTAAAGTTCCTTCACCGGGGTATCTGAAAATGTATATAACGTCACCTGTGACCAAAGAACGCAAATGGTTTTTCCTGCAGATCTTTCAGCAAAGCACTAGTAATTTCATTAATGACAGCTGTCATGTCTTTTGCAAAAGGCTCCTTAGCACGACTTTCTCTTCCAGGAAGCCTTACAACAGACACTACAGAAGAGACGGAGGAAGGGATGGAAAAGAATTGCAGTCATTTCAAGTGCAAACAGTAAAATCATTTTCATTCCGTTTTCTCATCAGTTCTGAAAATACACAGGTTATGTAAATTAATCCTCTTACGGTTGGTACACTGTGTTTGCTATTCCTACTGTTATCATTTAATCCTGTCATTAAAGACAGATCAAGTCTCCATCCCTTCCTTTACTCACAAATGTTGCCTCTCCCACTGGAATAATCTATAAATGCATTGAGTCATAAATTCACTTAAAATGATAACAAGGTCATGATCTCAGCTGAGGCTTTAAAGCAATTCTATTGCTATTAGTACTAATAACAATCAAAAATCCACCAATTTTGCTAAAAGTAAAACAATAAAGAATATCCTTTCAAGGGCGGCATTACAAAGTTAACCAACTATTAGAATCACACAGTCCCTGTTTTCCCCTTGGAAGGCTCTTCAGGGCCGTGCACAGTAAAATGCAGAATCATCACATAACTCGATGAGCATAGCGTGCCTTTTTATTACATTCCTTTCAAAAATGTGGAGTTTTCTCTCACTGCTTAAAGAAAATAAGGAATGAATAGATCAGTAAGAATGTTGGCTTCCTGAAATTTCTGAAAGTAATGGGTAAGACACAAAGTATTTTACAAGAGATAGAGAAAGCTGCTGCGTAGTACCACAGAGAGTGCTATAAAAATGTTCACGTTCTTCATCTTTTTTTTTTTAAGGCAGCTGAAGCATCTGAAAGTGCATGCTGCTATCTCCCTTTATCCATCGGGGTCTGCAGTCGTTCCTGGGCCATCTCCTTAGTAACTTTGTTGGATGCATTTCCTTCTGAATAAAAGCCTTCACTTTTTAAGTTTTTACTTCTTTTAATTTCTAGGAAAGGTAGACATGACTTATGCAACAATTTGCAGGAAGCATGCAAGCAATTCGAGGACCGGTACAACTGCAATGGCAATGCCCTCCGCTAATGTTAAAGACTCCCTCTTTTCTTTGTGGAAGGTCTGGGATGAGGCCTTGGTTCCTCTTTGAATAGTTCAGCATTGGATCATTTTAGCACTGATACAGTCTGGCAGCAATGACAATTGCTTCACGCTGTAACTAAATGTAATGTCACTGTTATAAATCCATTGTTTAAACTTCAAATTTAATAACAAGGAGTGCAGAATGACGCAAATGCTCTGGATAAACAAAATTAATTCTGTGCAGCCTCCCAGTGTTAAAAAGTCCTTCTTAAATCTTCAGTGTTCTTCTATAAGGCACTGCTGATGCCTTGTTTTGACACAGTTAACAATATGCCACTGTGTTGCTCCTTCTGAATCCTACCAGCAGTTTCTGAGGCAGCAAGCACGCTACATGGTCTTCAGAAATTTAGCTCTGAGGATATAACTTTTTAACTTAGTCCTAAGTATAAGATACAAGGTGGTACAGAAGCTTGGTAAACCCAGAATCCTAATGAAATTGTGAATTCCTAATGGAATTCCTTTCTAGATATAAGGTCCATAGGAAAAAGGATTGTAGCACTCTCAAGAATGTGATATTCTGCTTAAAAAATGTGGTAACTACAATACAGACTGCCCAGCTTTCTTAACTGCTGCTTTAACGACACAAATGACAAACCTTCAATTGAGCTGCTGAAGAGTTTGCCCCATTGAGCAAAGTGAGAAGTTCCACCTCCAGCCCAGGGAAAGCAAATCAGCCTACAGAGAGCATTTGGCCTTTTAAATGGACGAACAATTGCCTTCTCCATGCCTGGCAAAAAAAAATAAAAATAAAAGTAACCAATATGAAAACATCCCATTATTCTAAAGCAAATCTCTTCAGATAAAGGAAAATTAAACTGCATTAAGTTTAACTTATAACAGTGGGCTAACATTTTCTATCATCAGAGCTGCTTGTGCTGTGACAACAGTCAGTTAGATATGAGATAATCTTCACGCAACAATGAAAACCAGTTTTATAGAACCAGTTTTATAGAATGCTTTTATAGAGGTGATGGAATAGCATTGGGCAACACCTTTGGCAGTATTTTCTTCTATTTGAGTCACTGGCCACGAGGAGTAGTATCGCAAGCAGCAAAAGAAATCAATCTGGGGTTTTGAGATGGTTCTTCAAAAACACAGGCTTTTAGAAGAACTCCCAAAACATAAGGCCCATCTGAAGACATAGAAAACACAATGATCACGTAGTTCAGTGTTCTGTCTACAAAAGCAGTAAAAACGGATCTCCAGGGAACAGCTGGATGTGGTTTCTTTACATACAGAAAACATTTATGAATTTCTCATTCACGTATTTAGCCAGTCTCCCCTTACATTTACACAGTCAGCATCCACAACATCCCCTTGCAATGAGTTGCACCACTGTCCGTTGTATGAAGAATGATTTCATTTTCTATTCTGAATCTGACTCCTACAACTTCTTTTGGTGCGCTCAGACTAGCCACGTAAGGAATGCAAATGGGAATCTCTCCAAATCTGCCGCTAAGAGATCTTCTGTCACATTCTCTCAACCCTATTCAAACCCATTCAGCTTCCAGAATGAAAAAGCCTGGCTTGCTTTAATATTTTTCATATGGCAGTGCTTCTACATTCATGACCATGATCATTGCCTGTTCTCTTGTCTAATTTTGTTGTAAACTTTTTGAGATGGTGGGGTTACCAGAACCACACTCAGCTTTACCATAGCAGCTTTGGTTACTGACAGACAGAAGTAACACCGAAGCAAGATCTGTAACTACTCTGTTCGTTTCACTGAGAGGAGAAATAGGATCAAAGATGCCAGCTGCATTGTTCTGAAGCATCTGATACTGTCTTTTCTATCAGAAGAGTTATTCTCAATCATTCTTTTTCTTTCTCGACTTTCCTCTCCTTTATTATTGCAGATTAGACCGGTGATCACTGATGAGCACTGAAGTGACATCCCACTGCTTATTGCGTACCGGGCTCTGTTCCATCACACAGAAACACCGGGCACAGATAAATTACTTAGAAGTGACAGTGAAACAGAAGTTATAAAAAATCTGCAACCATTCAAATAAACTCACAGGTTCCTGTTAAAAAGACTGTAAAACTAGTAGTAGATAAATATAAAGCAGCAAAAAAGAGCAACATTTCCAAGATGCTTAAAGTCATCACAGGTATTATTTCTCACTGTGAGTACAGCTCGGTACATGCTAGAGCAGATGACTGTTCATAAAATAAACCTACATGCTTATATGTAGTCTTTTTTACCTGCTCACAAAAGTATGAGAAGTGCAATTGGATCAGAGAAGGCAGCAATTCTCACCAATTTTAATGCAAACAAGAAAGAAGAAAATCTACTGTGATATTGCTGTAGCTAAAATTTTCTTGACTTTTGGGCATGTTTAAATTAACATTAACATTTATTAAGAATCATTTCAAAGAAACTCTAAGGAAAGCAAGCCAAGCAAACTTGGATCAAAAGTCAACTGGCAAAAAATGTGTTTCAAAGTCAGTGAGGTATGGCAGAAGCAGCACAGCAGAAGCCTTAATTCCTCAGGTAGATTCACTCAGCATCAGTACCACCAGTCCCATTTACATGGTCACTTCTTCCTCACAAAGACAGAAACAAACATTTTGGAAGCCTTTTAACTTGACAGACAAGTAAGAATAGAAAAATCTCTTTTCAAACTGATTCTAAAGGTGACAGAAAAATTGCAGGCATGAGAAAGAAACGCATTTAGCCAAGTCCTTAAACTATTTCATGATACATTACCAGTCACTGAGAATCTTTCACACTTTCTACTCATACAGGTTTATCCCGTTATTGTCCAACTTACTTTAGAAGCAAAGTACCTGAAAAATCACCAGTGCAAGTGCCAAGAAATGACAGCCCAAGGGCTGAATCAGTGCTGCGTAATGAGAAGAAAGAATCAAACTTTATGTATCAGCAGATGCGAGGTAAAGCCAGTCGTGTAGGTGAGGAAGGAATATGATCAAGGTGGAAGAGTCGCTTGCTTTATGTCTTTTCTGAAGGGGAGGAGTCTATGCACAGGAAAAAAGGCAGGGACTGAAGCATAGAACATCCCAAAAAGAGACTGGAACATCTGGGCGTGACATCAAGCGGTGTAAGAAGGGTGTCCACATCAATCCCAGCAATTTAAGCAGCATAGGTTAGGACACCAATGACAGCATGGAAGTTGTAGCAATTCTTCTACTGGCAATCCACAATCTAACTGAAAAAAAGCCTTTACAAAGCAACCAAGAAAAGCCAGCCATTTAGGAAAACTAGGTTCAGATTTACGGCACTCACACCACTGCTGGGCAGTTTTGTAAGGGGCTGAAGATGTGAACATTATCGCCTGATTTAAATAAAGCCCTACATTTGTTTAGTGGGCCAGTTATAATTTCAACAAGCTGGAAACATGAGCACACTGGTTACATGTGATGGTTTTGTGTCATCTCCCAAGTTGCGCTTCTGAAGATGCTATCAGCAACCTAAAAATCCCAGTGTATTTTGTAACTGCATCTGTAGCACTAGGAATATTGCCATCTTTTTTCTTCTTTTTAGTGTTGCTCTAACAAAAATAACAGCAATAGTAATAAAGTAAGGATATTCCAAAGCATTGGCCAAAACTAACAGACCAGAGTGCCAAAGTGTGTTGTGATCCTTAATTTAAGATACAGCAGCTGGATTACTCTGTAGTTTTCACATTATTGCTGGCACTGCTGCCCAGAGAACAGTAGGTGCCCCAACCCTGGAGGTGCTCAGGGCCAGGCTGGATGGGGCCCTGGGCAGCCTGATCTAGTGGGGGCAGCCCTGCCCATGGAAGGGCAGTGGGTCTGGGTTGGCTTTAGGGTCCCCTCCAACCCAAGCCTTTCTGTGATTCTGTCACTAGGATTATTCTCCATTTTTCCATATTTCTCTAGGAGACTGAGAAATGTGTGGTGTTGGTTGACAAGTGCACCATTCACTGCTGATTTCCTGCTTTCCTGGGAACCCTCAATCGGGACAAAAGACCCCATGCAAATGATAACAAGAAAGCCTTCCCCATCCCTCCTCTCCCAGCTGCAGCCGTTTCCATGGGAACAGGCATGGGGAAAGCAAGGGCTTGGCAGTGAATGCTGATCACGGGCTCTGCAAACTTCCAGATGGCAAAAGTCAAAATGCCAACAGCCGCTAAGGCTCTTTCATAGCACGTCTGTGTCGCAATTAATATGAAGTAAGATGCGGCACACCTATGTTTGGAAGGTGCACAATTTAAAGCAGCTTATATTGGCTGACTAGTCCTGACCTGTGCTGTTATGCCCAACAGGGCTTCTCCACATGATGCTAACAGACGCATCTGCTCACAACTTACAATTTATAATAAAGCTCCTAATGTGCTATATTTACTTCAACCTCCCATGGTGGCAATTAGCAAATCAGACACATAATGTTGATGTGCTGAAAGCCAGCTGCTAAAAAGATCAGGTCCGGTAATGATGCTCCTAGAGTAATAAAATATTACTGGAAATGATTGTTTTCTAACTAAGGTTGAAAATAAAATATGTTAAGAATAAGATTCTGAAAGTACACATTAATCAAGTAACATGACATTTCCTTAAAAATACTGAATTGCAAGTTGTACGTTCTGGTTGGTTTTGCTTACCTTCTGACTTTTTTTCTCACTATCAAAGACTTTTCATTTTTCAAACGAAAATTAATGTTTTCACAAATGAAGTATTTCCAAGAGATGCCTCTCAACCAAAATTATTTTTCTCTTTCATCTTCATCCCTGAGAACGGGGTTACAGAACCAAATTCACCAACTCCAGAAGTCCAGAAGTTCCTCCTCCTTAAAGATGTCTTAGCTGCTGCTCTATTGGCAATTTTCAGTCTCTTCTGGACAATAACAGTAATACAAAGGGACCTAGCAGCAGGTCAGGAAGACTGTAAGTGACTGAAGCACTTACAAGACAACTGGTAAGTATGATTCTATCAGAAATGATGATGAAAACGAGCACAATTTTTATGCACTAGTTACAATACTGGAGACCAAACAATGTGATCTTTGTCCAGGAATGAAACCAGTGCTGGAGCAGTTGCAATTCACTAACAGTAATTTAACGTGTCTCATTTTGAAAACTAAAATCAGCACATACAGATCTCTGCAGTAAAGTAACAATGGAGAACTGTTTCTCGGTTGTACATGTTAAGATTTGAAGAACTAAGTCATGTATGTTGCTTATTAAAAGCTGGCTCTTATTATAGCCCACTGTGAAATATATTGGATTATATTTGCATTTAATTTGCTTTCTCCTCTGTATATCATCATTTACTGACAATAATTATTATTTTAACAAACCTTTGCCATTTTACCATCTTTACTGCAACTATACATCACTTCCTGGTCACTCTACTTCAAAGGATAAACTTAAATCTTTCCCTTTTAGAAGTATTGATGGAGAGACATGCATTTGAGCAGTTCTCATTCTACCTGAAGGAAGAGCTGCAGTAAGGCTCCTCTCTAGGACAGTCTTGAGACAATCTTAAATAAATGAAAAATGTCACTTTATTGCTCTCAAGTATGCAGAAGCAAACGTGGACTGAAAAGCAGAATTTGCAAAATGGAAGACTTCAGAGATGTATTATGCCCTGGAGAGACTGGGAAAGATGAATGCCACCAGATAGAGTACTGAATAATCTCACCTGGAATTCTGCCTATCATACTGGTCAACCTCTTCAAGAAAGCTGACTTCAAATTGGATCAGATGCAGGGCATGGCTAGAATAGAGAGCGTATGGAAGAGAATTGAGCGCATTTTGAATAATGAGTACAGACTGTCTATGAATTAACCATAGCTAGAAGTAGGATTTTAACCCATCACATTCTGAAATAGCTTTCCAGACAAGAGCAGAAAAACTAGTTGCGCTAAGATGGTAATTCAGGTTATTAGAGTGGTTGTATAACACATAGGTGAACCCTTTTAGTACCACACTGCTATTAGCTTGACGTAGGAGTGCATCTGCAGACAAGCAAAGAAATCCAGCTAGCTGCAATGAGGAAAGAATAGTTCTGCTAACAGAGGGCCAGTTTAGTTTAAGAAATACTAAGCCCTTTTCATTGCTGTACTCAGTACGTAGTATATGCAATAAAGTCAGACCACTAAGGCCTGCTAAACTAAGAAAGAAAATAAAGGAGTACTAAAAATAGAGAAAACAGGAAATCTGAAGGGACTAGAATCCATAGAAAAGCTGACTTTCCAGCCTTGCACAGGAATAGTATGTGTAGAAGTTACATTAAAAAAGTTCAATCTGTATAAAGGACTGGCCACAGAAAATATAAAGAAACGAAATAGATGCAGTCTGGGCACAGAGCAGTGACAGCGATGGAAATACAGATGGGTGATGATGGCAGCAACTGATGATGGTTGGACTAGATGATCTTACTGGTCTTTTCCAACCTTAATGATTCTGTGACTCTATGTTATTGTTGTTAGCACAGGAGGAGATGAATGTGTGGCCACCCACCACTATCTGAAGCACCAAAGTAACTGGTACAAGTGCGTCATTGGTGCTGCGAACAAAATTCAGAGTGGTGCTTCTGAGAAAGAACAAAGTTCCACCAGAACTGATTTCCACTCTCCCTTCTCTGTGTTCAGTCACAGACACAGGAAGGTACTGTGGCAGGACCCCACCTGCCTGGAGGACACCTGCCTGCACATCCTCTTAGCAGAAAACACTAAAACCAGGAAAACAGTGCCCGAGTTCCAAAAACCAGAACTTGTAAGATCCAAATTTAAACAATGAAGGTTCATGTAAAGAAATCTGGGCAGGAGGTGCACTCTCACTCTCTACCTTTCTGCCCACAGCCTTTAAACTTCTACACAAAAGTGTTCTCATGCTCCTGGCCCAGACCCAATCTTACATCCCTCCAGAGAAGTCCATTTGATCTAGAAAGCGCTGCAAAGGCAAACCAGCCACGTCCTCCTAGAGGACATGGGGTACGTATAAGACAAGCTTAAAAGCTCCACATACTGTTATCTCAGATACATCACACATCTTCAAAAGCAAATTTGGGTCTTTAATGTTGAAAAACGAGTTAACAGCTTGGGGACAAACCTTATTCTACAGAAATGCTTTCAATCAGTAAAGAAAACTAAAATGTTCAAGGCCAAACATTATTCAGTTCTACGACTGTAGGTCAAGACACAAAAACTGACTGCAGCACTTCCAGGCAGCAATAACAAATGAGAGGAAAGTTATCAAGTGCTACGAGCTAATAAGGCAATGCAAACTGTCAGTAAGAAAGCTACTCATAGTGTTCTGCTCCTTGTAAATAAACAGAAATAGTAGTCCTACAAGCAGCACAGTTATCCTCAGTTAAAAAAAAAAAAAAAAAAGAAGAAGAAAAAGAAAGAGACAGAATTGGCACTGTGGACTCCATTCCATTCATAAGAAAAGATAAAGACATTTTTCAAGAACTCAACACCAACCTGAAGTCAGAAAAGACTATCTATCTCCTTTAGGTACAATCTGTGACACTCCTGCAAATCTCTGTCAAATCCTTCAGTAGATACCTCAGGGTTCGAATGATATGCACACCAGTTTGAGGGCTGAAGTGCTCCACTGTAAATTGAATAACATTTTAGAGAGGAGAATGAATGAGAAGTACAGTTAACTGCCAAGAATCCAGAAACTCCTAAAAAGCATCAAAGGTGACATCTTAGGGTGGACAGAAAGAAACTGAAGCAGAAGAAACCTACAAACATTTAAGCCAGGCATTTGGTGAGCTCTGAGGGATTACAACTGTACCCTGAAAACTTCCCCTAAGGACAATCAAAGAAATGCGTGAAAGAAGGAAATCACTGACAGAGACGACCTAAGAATGAAAAAGGTGGCAGACCTGATGTGAATCCTTAAAAAATCATAAGCAAGACATTAGGTCTAATGTACAGTAAACAAATGAAGCAACTAAAGTTACAGGGAAAGACTTACAAAAGATACCCAGAAGTTGTACCACAAGTCTCTGCTAAAACAGCCCTTCCAGACATACAAAGCTGAGCCTCGTACAGAAAAAGAACTGACTGTACACCCCAGAAGGTAGTAATTCCATCACTACATGGAGCAAATACGCAATCTGATAACAAATCATTAGGAAACGGCATGAGGAAACCATTGCTGAATGCTCTCAGGCATGCTAATAGCATGAAAGTTTTTCTATAAGAGGATAAAAAAATTCTGATAGAAGTGTATTTATCAGACCTTAAATTTGTCTTAGCGAAGCATACATGTGTAGGCTGCTACCTTCCACAGCATAGCACCACAGGCTCTGTAGAACTGGTGTTAACAAACATCTGCAGCATATTCATATTTACTTCTGGAGGTTCCAAGAAAGCCAGCAAATTCCATAGTGCTACAGCAGCGTAACTATTAGTATTGCAAGTATACTCAGATGTCAAGGAACTGCCTATTGCGCTTTCCTAAGAAATAACTGATTAATTGTGAAAGATGGGATTTTATCTAAAGTGGACAAAGCAGTGACAGCAGTCACTGAATAACAAAAAACAGTAGATACTTGCAGTGAAATGAGGAATATCAGCTGGTCAGGAAAAGATGCACAGTTGAGAGCACAGATTGAAAAGGGTATCAGACTACATTTATTGACAACAAAAATCACAACCAAGAGCCTGGGAAAAGGCCATGAGAAATACATTCACTTTTAATGCAGCAGCTACCTCACCACAGCAGATTACAGCTTCAGCTTCTGGACAGTGGAGTACAGAATCAAATCATAGAATCATTTGAATTGGAAGGGACCTTCAAAGGACATCTGGTCCAACTCCCCTGCAAAGAACAGGGACACCTACAGCTAGATCAGGGTGCCCTGAGCCCCATCCAGCCTGACCTTGAATGTCACCATCACTCTGAGCAACCTGTACCAATGCTACACCACTACTACTGCAAAAAGCTTTTTTCTCCACATGTAGATGCAGTACCCCAGGTGAGGTCTCACAGCGCAAAGTAGAGAGGCAGGAACCACGCTGATCTGCTGCCCAGTGCCAAGGTCATAGACACTCAGTGCATAGGCACAACAAACAATAAATTCTGCAGTGTATCAAATTGTAGTACATCAGCTAACTTGAAGAAACTATTCACTGTTGGCCAACAGAATTGAAAAAAAGTTAAACTAAGTCATAACAGATTGTTTTTATTATAGCCTAAGGATATATACTTTACGTAAGGATTATCAAGGAAAAAATCATAGATGACAAATTGAGATCCCTTGATAATTTGTTGATAGAGAAGAAAAGACACATAATTATCAACATACATAATTAGGACAACAAGTATACATTTGGCAAGGAAAGCATCATGCCTGGACTGGATATCAACTACAAAGTGAATGCAAGACCACGGTGGAAACAAGACCTTGCATGGAGAGCAGTAAAAGAAACAAAATTCAAAATAAAATGGAATGGTGGTAAGAGCCATGGCACCAGTACAGCCTTGGTTCATTCCCAGCCTTTTGGTCCAGCAGTTCAGCCAACTCTTGCATTACAGATAAGGGAGAAATACAGCCATTTCATTGGAAACTGAAAGAAGAAATAGGAATTTGAAGAAAGCGTATAAAAGAAACCTCGGCAAAACAACGACAACAAAAAGTGTGTACGTCTTGAATACCAGCTGCACCCACTTACATAAGAAAATTAATTTTCTCCTAATGTCAGTTAGCATATAGTGCATGAGCAACCTCACAACAAATAAAAAAGAAATGCTGACTGAGCAACACAATTACCATCTGCAGTGGGTTGCCACTCGACTTAACTGAGCACAGTGTTCCCCTTTACTGGGCTCTGCTCAGGCTAGACACTGGTAGCTTACAACTGTCTCCACCTTCCTTTAGGCAGTGTTGTTGCACCCATCACCCACAACCAGAATGAATGGGAGCATATGTGCTGAGGGGCTTGTGCTAAGAACTTCGGATATTTTTTCTTTGATATCTGATGCCTTTTTCTTTGAAAAAGGGTTGTTTATTCAGGTGTTACCTCCATTACCAGTTGCTGTTAGGATTACTGCTCCATGGCACCACCTACAGCTTTCCCAGTATCACAAAAAGCCCGCATAGCCCACTTACCTTCCAGCTCTGCTATACATAAACCAGCCATGTGGGTCAAGAGTTGGGTAAAAAATATTTACATAAAGTAATGAATGCTGTAGGCATGAATTCACAGATGTTTTCTCCTCAGATTTCACTTGATCTTGATGATGGCAGAAGCAATCCTGCCCTGCCCAGCTTTCCAAAGCATTGTTTTCTATCCCAATCTTTTTGTCAACATTAACAAATATGCAGCAAAGTAGTAAGAGCAGTTTATCAAGCTGAGAAATAATACTCACTTTGTAGGTTAGTTTTCAGCTAAATCAATCAGCAGATCCCATACAATTTCACCATCCTCCTGCTGATAAGAGGAAAGGGACAAGGATTCACAACATTTTTTGCAAACTGATCTACTTAAGCCAGCTGGAAAGATGCATGCTGAGATTACATATACACTCCCAAAATTTGGATGCAAAAGATACATCTGTGGTAACCTAATGGAGTCATTTGCCTGTAAGAATTATTTTACAACTCTTACTTAAAAGAAAAGACAACAACAAAAAAAACCCCAACCCTGCAGAGTCTGTATGACTGGTTACAAAATACCTTCTGTTGATTTCATTGTAATTCAGGAAAAAAATAATAGCCACACACAATAAAGAATTATTACATGAACAGATGATCTTTTGGGCCATACATTCAACTGAATCTGAATTGACGTGAAATCTAAGCAGTTCTAGTTAGGGAAGGCAGGAGTTCTAAAAAAATAAAAAAATAGCTTATTTCTAAATTGTCTTCATCTTTCAAGTGCTCCCATCTTTTGGTCTTTTATCTAAGATCCAATTTAGACTGTTGCACTGAAGACAGAATCATAGAATTGTTTGAGCTGGAAGGAATCCTTAAGATCATCCAGTTCCAATCTTCCTGCTACAGGCAGGGACACCTCCCTCTAGACCAGGCTGCTCACAGCCCCATCCAGCCTGGCCCTGAATGCTTCCAGGAAGGGGGCACCCACAACCTTTCTGGGCAACCTTTTCCAGTGTCTCACCACCCTCACAGTAAAGAATTTCCTCCTGATAGCTAGTCTAAATCTACCCTCTTCCAGTTTAAAACCGTTTCCCCTCATCCTGTCACTACCTGCCCTTATAAAAAGTCCCTCCCCAGCTTTCCTGTAGGCTCCCTTCAGGTACTGGAAGACTGCTGTAAGATCCCCCTGGAGCCTTCTCTTCTCCAGGCTGAAGAGCATCAACAGTCTCAGCCTGTCCTCACAGAGAAGGCTCAGAGTGCTCCAGCCCTCTGATCATCTTTGTGGTCTCTGGACCCTCTACAACAGCTCCATGTCCTCCTTGTGTTGGAGTCCCCAGAACTGGATGCAGTACTCCAGGTGGTGTCTCACGAGAGCAGAGCAGATGGGCAGAATCACCTCCTTTGACCTGCTGGTTACACTTCTCTTGATGTAACCCAGGATACGGCTGGCCTCCTGGGCTGCAAGCACACACTGCTGACTCATGCTGAGTCCTTCATAAACCAACACCCCCAAATCCTTCTCCTCAGGGCTGCTCTCAAGCCATTCTCCGCCCAGCCTGTGTTTATGCCTGGGACTGCCCTGGCCCAGGTGCAGAACCTTGCATTTGGAAAGGTCAATCTTCATGAGATTGGCATGGGCTGTAAGAGGCCATGTCATTGTACTTTTGTCTCAAAAATTTGCTGAAGATGGACTATTCCATACCAGTCCTGTCCAGGGATTGAGCAATCCCTTTCTCTAAAGATTTGCTAACTGGAGGCAGCAAAAGAAGGATAAGCACCTTGATGGCCAGGAGGAAACCTTTTGTCTGGACTCATCATCTCGAGGAAGACAGCCATCTCGAGAGGTGGGGGGGGGGTTGTACTCATATGACCCTTACCCAAGCCCCCAGGAATGTCATGTAGGCAGGAAAAATACCAGGATAAAAGGGCGCAGGAAAAATCATGAAGCAGCTCAAGGGAGAAGGTGAGAGAGAGACAGAGAGAGGGTTTACTGCCTTCAGATCCCTCGTTGCTGCTTTGCTGCCCTACTGTCTACAGACTCTCCCGGCCTTGCTGCACGAGATGCTGCTGCTTCCACCACCACCACCCATACTGCTTGGCACCAGCCCGCTGCTCTTCGTTGCCTGCTTGGACCCTGGACCAACGGATAAGGGGACACTGCTGCATCGAGTTGGTGACTATCCCCGCTTACCGCAACTCTTGCTTTTCTTCTTACCTTTTCTATCGCCCGTTTCCCTTCCCCGTCTCCCTAAAAGGCTAGGATTTGTAATAAACTGGTTGGACCAACATTTGAACCGTTGTTTCTTAATCTCACGCCGGGTATATTAAAAGAATCTCCTCTCACTCCTATTAATTCGAGCGAGACATGGGCCCACCCCTCAGGCCTGTCCAGGTCCTTCTAGATGGCACCCCTTCCCTCTAGGGAGTCAACTGCTCCAAGATACATAACAATATGTAAGAATTCCTCTGCATAATCAAGACTTTCCTGGATTGTACCTTTTCTTAACCACACATTTTAAGTTAGGTATACTATCTGATCAATTAAGGACAGCCAAAATATGCTTGAGACAGTTAACAGTCAAAAATATATTTTTTATTTTTATTATTTTTATTTTTAATGGAGCTATTGGCAAAGTAAAGGCTCAATGTGAAAAAAGTCTGAATTTTGTTTTAAGAAAATATTCCCTGGAAGAGTGTATATTCTATTACTCTCACTACATTTAGAATATGTTGAAAATTCTAGTTGTATAAACAGCTGTATAAAAGATGAAAAGAGCAGGCAGATGAATCAGACAATAATCTAGGCTGGAGAGATCTCTAGAGATCGTATGGTCCAAAGCCCCCAAACAACCACGGCCACCTTTGAAGTCTGACTCAATTTTAAAGCTAGGTGAGGTCATTTGGAGCCATATCTAGTTGAGTTCTGAATATCTCCAAGGAAAGAGACTCCACAGTCTCCCTGGGTAACCCAGTTCCAGTGTGTGACCAGGTCCACAGTGAAGGTATTTTTCTTTTCATTTTTCTTTCCCCTGTTGCAGCTCATGTCTTTTGTTGCTTGTGCTTTTGCTGGGTACCCCCAAAGAAGAGCATATCACTTCCTTCTTCGTACCTTTCCATTAAGTAGGTGAAGGTATTAATTTAATCCTCATTTATCACTCTCAGTCTTTGCTTGCACATCATCCATTCCAGCCACAATGGTGGGGCCCTGTCAGACTCACTCCAGGATGTCAACAGCCTTCTTGTGCAGGGGGATCCAAAATGGACACAGATGTGGTCTTGCAGCACATAGACATTCTACATTATTTTTTAATCACACTTTTGAGACACAGGCTTTTCAGACCACGATGATGTTTTACATTTGCTCTACACATCATCTTATAGCAAGTAGACAAATACCAACTAAAAAATACAATGAAAGCACATGAACCAACAAAAAAAACTTGCATTTACCTAATACTAACATAAACACAGAAATAGATCCAACAGTCCCACAGCTTTATACATAACTACATCAGACACAGGCTTGTTCACATTCATCATTCACATCACCTTTAATAAAATTTAATACATGTATTTTCCAAGGCACGTAGGCTTTTTAGACAACAATAGTCATGGAAAGAGATGTCCAATTAGAGAGCATGCACTCTGTAACATGCATAATAATGTTCATTACAGGATTTGTAGGACTATCCCTAGAAGTTTTTCCACTCAGGCAAAACCAATGGTGTGCTGCTGCACACAGGAGACAGCAAAATGATTAAACATCAAGACAAAATCTGTAAGAAACCACATCTCAGTAGCTCCTGGGCTCAGGAAATCTGGAAAATTAAGACGAGTAATCTTTCATCACCACACCTAGATATTATAAGAGAAAACTATGCATATCCTCAAATTTTTGATACATTAGTCATATTTTTTCCCAGCATGTTATCTCTCTGAGCTACACTTCTAGCAGACTATACTCCAAACAGGTTAATTAGTTACTAACATCCTAAGACTGATAACAAAAAATACACATACATCTTTACCAACTGAAATTCCGTTCCCCAGGAAGCCATCTGCCATTACTTAGTCTTGAAAAAATATATGAAAATATACACTAACTTGTGGAAGACTTGCAGCTGACATGCTCACAGCATAACTAATGCAGACCTTCATAGAATTTATTGGTGAATTTTTGGGGATGTTTAACATACCAATGCTATTCTAGTAGGTCACTGATCCTAGCAACTTTCTTATGTGCTAGACAACAAGTAGCTGCTTTACTGGTAACTGCACAAAGCAAAAGGCAACTGAGCAAAGTGACTCAGAGAAAGGAGGGTACTGAGATTGGCAATGGGAAGCCATTTTGGCAGCAAAGGTGTACAACAATAGGGAAGCAGCCAGAAGGTGCCACTGCTGCAGATGGAAACACCATACATAGAAGGAAAGAAATTAGGGAACAAAGTCCTGCTCAGATAAGCCACGAGTGATATTGAGCACAGCGTGCTATGTCACAGAAAATATTTTAAAATTGATTGCAGAATCATAGAGTATGCTGAGTTGGAAGGGACCCATAAGGATCACTGAGTTCCAGCACCTAACCACCCCCCGGTGAAGGACATTTTTCTGACATACAACCTGACGTGCCCTGGCACAGCTCCATGCCGTTCCCTCGGGCCCTGTTGCTGTCACACAGATCAGAGCGCAGCGCTGCCCCTCCACTCCCTGTGAGGAGCTGCAGCCGCCATGAGGCCTCCCCTCAGCTCCTCTGCTCAGGGCTGAGCAAACACAGGGACCTCAGCCGCCCCTCATATGTCTTTCCTTCCAGACTCTCAACATCTTTGTAGCCCTCCTTTAGACACTTCTAATACTTTTATGTCCTTTCTACACTGTGACACCCCAGTACTTAAGGTGAGGCCACATGAGAGCAGTGTAGAGCAGAGCAATCACTTCCTTTGACCGGCTCATTCCACCAGGTTTTGCTTAGGTCCTGTGATCCTGCCAGCGACACCAGCCTTGAAGCCATGAATTGACCTGTTGGGTCTGCCTGTTCCTTTTAATGTTTATAATCCCTGCTACTGGAAGGATAGAGGAAAAACTACCTGCACACCAATCCTTTAGGCAACTGCTCCAAAATGCTGAAGTCCTTTTGGACCACCCTTGGACTTCTCTCAGCTACCTCATCACTGCCAACATGAGAAAAACAATAATGGGTAATAATCAGAGGGCTGAACCAGGCGAGGTATTTTTCTAGTGATGTGTCTTAGCTGGACTCTACAGAAGCAGCAGACTTTCCTATGAGTCTGGTCTGGGCAGCGTACAGGATCCTCAGTTCCCCTCAGATGGGAGTCCCTTATGACAGTAGCTCTTTTCTTCTTGATGAAGATTGCTGTGACATAGGGGGTAGGCTGACTTGCCCCAGGTGACCCCTCCAACCTGGATGGACCTTCATCCACATTGTCATTTACTTGTTCCCCAGGTTCCAGAGCCTCTTACCTGGTGTGTAGGGGCACCTGGGAAAGTGACATAGGCAGGGAGCAGGTTAATCTGTCACACTAGGCACAAACCTGCTTCCATTCCCCCATCTCTTTGATATCCTCCTTTCTGCTGGTGGCATGAAGGTAGGGTAACCCTTGTTTCTCGTGTCAAGACTGGGTGATGAGTCTGCCTCAGGGGTGGATATTAGAGTATGACTCCACCAATCAAAATCCTTCTCTGACTCTCTGAAGCTCCTCAGCCTGCCCACCTTCTCCAGAAGCTCTGTGACCAGGCTGAGCAGTTCTTCAACCTGAACAGATCTTCCACAGGCGTACTCACTGCTGCTGCTGTCAGGCACTGACTGAAGACTCGGGCACACCCTGCATCTCAAGACTTGGATGACCGCGTGTTCCCTCAGGAACAACCATCTGTGTGGCTGCATTGCTTCCTGTGGCTGGAGAGGCCACATGGGACTCAGAGGACAAGGCTTTCTGTCCAGGGGATACCATGGGAGAGCTCCTTGTGAACAGGTTACAGTCACTGCTGGAAACCACAGTGACTGTGCCCAGTTATGCTAAAGCCATGAAGAAAGCAAAGAAAGGGGATGTGATCCCTTCTACGTTTTCTGTTCTTAAATATTCCTGCTCTAGATATGTACAGTTTGAGACGATGATCCTCTTCTGAGGCACAGCAGAAGAGTAGGATTAAGCAGCAATTTAGCAGATGAACAACTCATTTTTTCCCACTTTGCTTTCACAGTGTCCATGCTAGGCATGCTCCTGTGTAAGTACAATATTGAAGAACAACACAGAAAAAAATCTCCTTGTTTTCATCTCTACAATCTGAACAGAATATTAGCATATCTTTGTGTTATCTAAAATGTGTGGCTGGGAAATTTTTGGCTAGGCCCCAACTCAAATAACAGCATAGCAATACCCATTGCTACAACTAAAGGCTTTAAGGCAGCATTTCAAAAATTTGCCATTTGGGATTCAGTTTATGAAATAGTGGTCTCTCATTTCACAATTACTAATGCTTCAGTGGTAAGAATGATCAAGAGATAGTATAATTATCAGGGATTGCAAAAATCACACGCAGTGTTTTCTACCACATGCTGACTTTGCCATGTTCCAAGCTCAATTCACAACTGTGAAATGAAATCCGAACTAAGCCTTAAGTCTGCTTAAAAATAACTATTGCATACTACAAAACCTCTTCTTAAATTGTTTTGTTTTGTTTTGAAGAACAAGATCACATCTCCTGCCTCTTGAATGATGCAGATAACCTAATACGCCTCTTGAATGATGCAGATAGCCTAACATGCACCTCAGCCTCCTGTCCCCAATGGCAATGTCACGTCCAACAGCTTTTTATAGATTGCTAAGAGGCGTTCCTTGAGGCCTCAAGGTCTCAGCTGCTCTTCCAGGCAGCGATGTCCCCCAAGGACAAGGTGAGCGTGGTACACCTGAGTTGAGCCATGGCTCCCTGCTGCACGTCGCTCACCTCTACATGTGGGTAGCAGCAGCACTTGGTGGTGCCAAAGGGCAGTCCTGCAGGTGACTTAAGGCAGAAAGCTCATTAACCGTAGCCAAGTAGGACTGGGAGGCCTTGTGTTGCTTACCAAGCCATAAGCATGGTGCAGCACTTGCTCCCAGGAGCAAGGACTGCTCTTACCCCCACTCTTACCCTTGATGCCTGTTCACATTAACTCCCACTTCTGCAGAGCTGCTCATTGCACCACTACCCCAAAGGCTGCTCTGCACATTCTCCCTGGCTGACCACTCACCCACAGCAGCGGAGCCCCTGAGCACTGGCCTGAGCTCCTTACAGGTCCCACAGCCCCAATGGAACCCCAGATGTAGCCCATGGTGGATCTCAGAAGAGGACCTCACATGACCCCCTGAGACACACCGCCGGGACCCTACATGCAGGGCGCACACACCCCACGCCAAGCAGAAGCTAGTTTCTCCTTTTGCCCTCTCCTTCGCGGCCTCCCTTCCCCGTGCCCAGCAGCCCCCCAAACCCCATAGGCTCCGCGAAGCCGCTCCCCCTGCAGGCCCGCAGGGCCCCCAGCCCCGGCCGCCTGCGCACGGCCATCCCGCCCCGCCCCGCCCCGCCCCGCCCCGCCCGGTTTCCGGGCCTGCTTGGAAGTGGGGCAGAGGTAAGGGCGGGCAGCTTGGAGAACGATCAGCTGCAGACGGCGGCAGTAACTTGGGGAGGTGAGCGGTGTTCGAGAGGGAGCAGTGCGGAGCCGGGCAGGGCCGCGGCTGGGCTGGTTCTGTGCTTCCCCGGGCAGGGCCCCGAGCCGACGTGTAAACATCGCCGTGGTGCGGCGACGGCGGCCTCGGGCCTCGTCTGGGCCCATCTCGCTCGGGGGAGCGGGGGCTCGGCTGGGTAACGGCCCCTCAGCGGCTGCTCGGTAGCGCGGGTAGGCGCCCGGGGCGGAGGTGTGCGAGGGAATTTGGTGACCCCCGCGGGCTCCGCAGGCGTAGCTGAATGGGTCGGGGTGAGCTGCTTGCAGTTTGAGAAGGAGACGGTGTAGTTTTGAGTTTGTTAATTAGAATCAACCAAGAAAGAAGCGATTGGCCGCCCTTTGGTCAGCGTTCCCCTATTGCGGGTATGCTTCCGAGGCTGCTGGCCAACAGAATCCTCAAGTTTGTGTGTTGTCCATAGAAAGGCGTATATCATAGGATATACATCTTTCACTGCGCAAATGGAATATAGAAAGGAAATTTAAGAAGGAATAATGAGGCAGCGTATCATTTATCTGCAGCATCATTAACACAACTAATATTGTGCTGCAGGTCTACAACATGGAAAAGCAAGTGCTCGAGTCCTCTGAAGAGCGAACATTTCAGTACCAAGATTCCCTGCCTCCTCTGCCCGTACCTCCTCTGGATGAATCTTTAAGTAAATACCTTGACTCAGGTAATGACTTAGCAGTGGAGTGGTGTGTGCACCTGAAACCAGGTTGATATTTGCCAAGTAGTGTTCCAGCTGCTGTGACTTTGGAGGTTGAGGAGGGGGATGGAATTTGGTCATGTTTGGGGCACAAGAACTTTATCATTTTCAAAATGGGGAATTAAGTGCCCAGACCAACTTGTGTAGAGCTCCCGCCTTACCCCTATGCCCTTTTTCTTCAGCAAGAGGGGAATTGTGTGTATAACATGGTTACTTTTTTATCATTTTTTGATGTTTTCTTTTCCCCTCCAGAAGGTTTTTTTTTGTTGTTTTTTTGTTGTTTTTTTTTCCCACAGCTATGTGTAATAAAAAGTATTCTGCCCTCTACAAGTTTTGTTTTGCCTAATGACTGCTTGGCTTGTTTATGACTGTGTTTGCACAGAATCTTTGTGTAAAAAAAATGAGTTCAAACTCCTTTTTTTTGTAACTAAAATATGTTCTTCTCTTTAGTACTTTTAATTACAGAGCAGTAGGAAAAGGCATCAGTGGGCATTTTTTGATAATTTAACTTGGGGAGGTTTCTGCTTTGACAAGTCTGAAGAAGATAGCTTAAGAGAAGTTTTGAAAACATCAATGGAAATGTATCTAGCTGTGTTTATAGTTAGGCTGACTTGTGAGTTACTATCAGAGCAACTTTTGATACACTGGAGGATGAAGGTACCCACTATCTTCAGATTTCTTTCCTATGCTCCTCTAACCATTTTCAGAATTCAGAGACATTGAGCTTTCCTCTTGAATGTCTGCCATGTCTTACCATCCTGCTGGTAATAAAGGAGTGGTGGCAGTAAAACCTGAAGTTCTGTCCCTAGCACTGTCCCTTGTTACATCATAGTCTCTTTTACCCAAAACACAAATCCCTGAATTCAGAGTTCTCTTTTATCTTGTACGTAGTAGAAACCATCACATCAATGGAACGATTGATAGGTTTTCTTTGTTGTTCCTAATGATATAACTTCTTGATGCAGAATGTTGAAATGGTGTTTTTAGACGGGTGGGAGCTGATGTCACAACAAAATACTTTTGTTGTAACGCAGATCAACCTAAATTGTGCTGTAATAGTAGTGAATGTGCAATAACAATTACCCTTCAGAGCTTAATTTTGTAAATCTATCTGGTCTTCCAAGTTAATAAATAACTCTCTCCTAGAATGATGATACCTGACTGAACTTGTTTGCTCTTGTTTTCTGCTTCTGATCAGTGTTTTCAGAAATAGCTTATCACGTTTTTCCTTAATTGATTTTTTTTTCCCTTGCTGAAGTTGTTTTCTATAGAACTTACTGGTCCTGGTACGTAAGCCGTTCTGCAGTAGTGATCGATGTTGTTGACCTTCTTTAGTCTCTCTTCAAGTTGAAGAAAAGTTAGTTCAGTGCTCTTTCAATGCTGTCTCCCATTGCATCCTCATAGGTAAGCTCAGGAAGTGTGAGGTGATGAGTGGACAGTGAGGTGGATTGAGAACTGGCTGACTGACAGAGCTCAGAGGGTTGTGATCAGTAGCGCAGTCTAGTGTAAGGCCTGTAGCTGGTGGTGTTTCCCAGGCGTTGGTGCTGGTTCCAGTCATGTTCAGTATCTTCATCTGTGGTCTTGATGAAGGGATAGAGTGTGCTCACAGCAAGCTTGTTGATGATACAAAGCTGGGAGGAGTGTCTGACACGCCAGAAGACAGTGTTGCCATCCAGCAGGATCTAGATGGGCTGGAGAGTTGGGTGGTGAGAAACATCATTGAGTTCAACAAAGGGAGTGGAGGCTTCTTCAGATGGATTTGAATGTCCAAATGACCCTTTACAGTGCTCTGAATCATTCCTTGAGAATGCGTGTGCTCTCTTGGTCAGAGGACCCTGGGTTCTTAACGTGAGTCAGCCTGGTGGTAAAGCACTTACCTGTTTAAAGCCAGTCAACTGGAAAAGCTGGATCTTAGATGGTACCTAATTCAGAGCTTTGCAGTAGCTGCCTTGTTTGGATTCAGAATGATTAACTTTGTTTTGAAGAAAGAAGTTGGACGTAAGCACATTATTTAGCCTTTCAGCTCAGGTGAAGTTTAGACTCAGAAACTGACTCAGTTCAAAAGTATGAAAACCCCAGGCCTTGGCCTTCTAGAAGGGTTCCTTAACTGCCCAATTGAAGCCATCTCTCACGGGATACTTACTGTTCATGGATGGAGCTGGTATCTATGCAGTAGTGAAGACAGGGTATGTGGGTCCAGAGAAAGTGGTAAGACAAATGTTTCACTGATGTCTAGTGAGTGAGGGCCTGAGTTTTGCTCCTTCCCTCTATTACCTTTCCTTTCTACATCTGATTGAGTTGTTTTTAAATGGAAAGGGTTCACATGGTCATAGAATTGTTTAAGTCTGAATGGTTATTCTAGATCAAATCCCTGTTCAAAGATTGTTCAGTTAAGTTTGCTCAGGTGCTGCTTAGCTGTGTTTTGAATCCCTGTAATGCTAGAGATTCCACAATCTCCTTGTGCAGTCAGTTTGATCACCCTCAATTAGAAGGGAAGGAGGAGGAATAAAAACAAACAAACAAACCCCACCATCAGCAAATAGATCCTTGTATTTTTCTTGTCAGAAACTTCCTGTATTGCAGCCTGAGTCCATTTTTCTCTTGTCCTATTCCTGTGCATGTGGGAGGAGTCATGCTTTACTTTTTCTGTGTGTTTCCATTTGCATTCTCTTTGTAAGCTGAACAGACTTGGTTCTCAGCCTCATCTGATCATCATGTCCCCCCAGTCCCCCTAGCCATCTTGGTTACCCCTCAAATAAATAGCACCTGTGCTGTCCCTGTTTTGTTTTGTTCTGTTTTTTCTCCATGAAATCTGTAAAATACCAGTAAGACTTGCATTGTACTGTTGTGGGCATAAGGAAGCTAGGATGTAGCTGAGATGGGTCTTTGCTTTTCTCCTTAAGATGCTTAATACAAAATATTGGAATTCTTTTTAAGATTACCATAAAAATAAGTTATTTTGAAAAGAAGAAAGGAAGATGTAGCCTTGATGGAGGAGGATCAGCAGAGGGGGTGCTTAAAGAAATTGGATATGAATGACTTCAAGGGATTGAATGGGATGGATGTGCCTGTGATTGCTGAGGGAGCTGGGCTTTGTCACTGAGATACCGCTTTTGATCATCTTTGAAAGATCATTTTAACTGGAGAGTGTTCCTGGGGACCAGGAAAAAAGCAAGTGCCACCACTGCTCAAGAAGGGAGATGTGGGGAACTACAGATCAGTCACACTCACCTTGATCCCTGGGATGATCGTGTAGCAAATAATCCTGAAAACAACTTCCAAACATACGAAAGACAAAGAGGTGACTGGGAGCGGTCAGCATGGATTAACAAAGGGGAAATCATGCTTACCAACCTGATAACCTTTTATGATGAGATGACTGTTGTGCAATTTGGTATGCTGCTTGAATATAGGAATCTTGCATAGGGCTTTCTTAGCACAAGAAGTTAAATTTGCCAGAGCCTAAGGGTGCATGCAGGCTGTTGAACTTCTACCCCCTTAGAAGCAGAAGCAAACTGAAATACAAGAAAGACTCCATTATGTAGAATTGGAAGCCCTGAAGATGAGAGAAAACAGCATACCTAGAGACGGTGATGGGAGCCAACCTAGAGCAGGAAGATCTCTGGCCCTAGAATGGCTGTTGGTCTGGACTACCAGATGTGGGGTTGGGGATATACAGTGTAAAGACATAATTGCCTGTGGATTTCTTTATTTGTGGCCTATCCTCAGAGGTGCCCAGCTTGAATTGTTGCTGTAACTTTAACTCTGCAGAAGATATATATATATGTGTATATATATATGGCTTATGTCTTATTTACACTGCAGAAACCTAGAGCTGAACAATGTACATTGTTTATAGATGAACTGGTAATGTATGGCCTAGATAGCGAACAGCCGGGTGGACTGAAAACACTCTCAGCTCCTGGGCTCAAAGGTTTATGATCAGCAGCACACATTCCAGACATAGGCAAGTCCCATACCCTTAGAGGTGTTAAAAGCCAGGTAGTATGGAACTTTGGGCCATCTGGTCTAGTATGTGTCCCCATTCCTGGCATGGGATTTGGGCTAGATTTTCTTTAGAGATCCCTTCCAATCCAAGCCATTCTGTGTTGGAACGGAGTGCTATGTCCATTTGCAGGCTCACTAGGACAAGTGAGACATGCACATGAAGAAGCAAGGGTAGTGTGGGGCCATGAAGGCGATTAAGGGTTTGGTTTATCTGAGATGGTGGTGTTCAGCTTGGAGAAGGTGCCTGGAAGGACTCGGTTAAGTGTATAAATACCTGCTGGTAGTGGGTAAGGAAAACAGTGCCAGACTTGTTGCAGTGGTGTTCAGTGAGGGAGCAAGAGGCAAAGGGCACAAACTGAACTTCAAGACATTCCATTTAAACATAAGAGAACTTATTGTACTGTGAGGATGGTTGAGCACTGGAGTGGATTGATACTGGGGAGGCTGTACATCTGTGAAGGTTTTCAAACCCCATTAAAGCCCTGAAGCAGCCTGCTGTAGCTGACCCTGCTGAGCTGGGGTGTTGGACCAGATGGTCTCTTGAGTTCTCTTCCAACTTCAGCTTTACAATTCTGTGCAGAAGAAAAAAGTGTTTGCAGGCAAGGGGTCATAATTCCAGTGAGATGTAGCAGGGAGACCTTGCCCTGTTGGAATTCCTTTGTTTCTCCCCAGAGGTAGATCAGAGATTATACAGATTCTTACTTAGTTTTTAGTAACTGTGTATCCATCCTCATTTCTTTCCATTGGGAAGCTGATCACAAGTTTATCACTAGGGAGACAGACCAGAAAGTGACTGAGATCAGTGTTTGGCAGCCTGAAATGTGAATCAGGCCTCACTGTGTAGGCACTGAGTGGGCAGAATGGCCACATCTCCATTCTATTGGCCTGTGATATGCCAATCTGTGTATAAACATAATAGAAAATATTTTACACGCAAGATTATTTGTAAGAAAACAATGTGATACACCCATGTACTAACTGACATCAGCAGTGTTTGCTGCTGACCATAGGTGTCATTACTTACGTCAAAAAGCCTCCTGAAACCCTTTTTATCATGACAAATTCTGTAAATGTTCACAGCCTGTATTGTGTATGATCTGAGAAAAATCCAAAAGTATTTTAAAACATAAAAATTGGGTAGCGCTAACTGCCATTATCATTGGAGTAGGGTTAGTGTAGGAGAATTGATGAGTAGTGCTTGTAGTCCGTGAATGGGCTTGAATATAAAAGCAAGTAGCTTATAGATGGTGCAGGAAGATAATAGACGTGTGTGGCTCAATGTATTAATTTATGAGCAGAGTTCCCATAAACTTAGTTATTCATTGAATTCAGCTGGTGGAAGTGCAGGACTACATAACATTTCCAGCTAGAGTTTAAAATATATTGGATGTAGTTATCTGTTAAACATTTCAGATTTTCAGCAATTGTTTCATCTACTGATACCAGAATTTATTTAAAAGGTCGCACAAATGTCTTTATTAGAACACACTGTGATTTATTTATAGCTTTTAAAAGGGGTCGTGTCCACTCCCTCCCCCCCCCCCCCCCCCCCCCCCCTCCCAAAAGTGTATGTTTTAGGCAAGCAAATGAGTGTTTTCATCAACCCCCCTGCCTGTGGACATCTGAATCCTGGAATAAACCTCAGCATGCAGTTGTTTTTAAATACATTTTCTTTTTACAGTGAAGCCATTTCTAAATCAAGAAGAATATCAAAGAACCGAGGCTATTGTTAAAAAATTTGAAAATGGGATTGGCAAAGAGCTGCATCAGAAATTACTGGAAAGAGCTAAAACCAGAAGGAATTGGGTACGTATGTAGAGATGTAAATATCATAATTCACTTAATCCTTAGTTTTGTGCGTGTGTTGCTCTGTCTGCTTTGCTAGGATGGAAGATATCAGTATCTTTTGGAGAACAAGTGATTAGTTGGTGGTCAGCATATAATTTTGAGAGACACTTAGCTATGATTTTTTTAATCTTATGAACTTCCCTATGTCTGCCGCTTGTCCTGTGGATATGAACATGCTTGTCTATGTGTGATTATTTTCGAAACTGGGTGGATAAGAGTTCCCTTACTAAAATGTTAAGTTACTCGCCTTCTATTACTTTAATCTACTTAAGCAGTATTGAATTTTAAGTGCCTGAAAGTAAGAGCTAGATGTGACGTTAGCATTAGCAGTTACTTTCTGAACTACTGTCCTGCCTCCTATTATGTAGGAGCTACTGCTCCAAATACTAAAAAATAAGGAAAAAGTGTGCGTATCAAGTAGATTATTAGAAAATTAATGTCTGAAAATTATTCTGATGCTGAACATTTTTCATTTCCAGCTGGAGGACTGGTGGCTGAATGTGGCTTATCTTGATCTTCGCATATCAACACAAATAAACTGTAACATGGGAGGCCCCGGTCCCTATATTGAACACTGCTGGCCACCCAAAGAAGGCACTCAGATAGAGAGAGCATGTATAAATATATGGCACACCCTGAAGTACTGGGAGCTGTTACGAGCGTAAGACTTTTAAGAAGAAATAATTGTTTCTAAATATTAACAATCTGTGTGCACTTCAGTAGTGGAAACATGTTCATTGGCATAAGTTCTTTGCAATAAAATTTAGGCTTGTCTTACCTTGATTTACTTGGATAATTAATCCCCCCTTGTGCTTAATGTTGGTATATTTCTTTTAGAGAGAAAGTGCCTATTGAGAGATCTGGGAATGCTGTTCTGGACATGAGCCAATTTCGAATGCTCTTTAACACTTGCAAGGTTCCTGGAATCACCAGAGACTCACTCTGCAACTATTTTAAGACTGGTAAGTAAATGCATATTGTGGGGCTGATGGAGCGGTCATTTTAACCATCAAAGTCTTCTTCAAAAACTAAATCAGATACTGGTTGTTGAGTCCTTATATAAGTAAGCAATCTAATCCACTGATTACTTTTTTTTTGGTGCAATATTTAGTCCTTTCTAAATAAGGTTGAAAGAAGACTGCCTCAATTTGTATGTTACCAACCTGATGCCTATTAGAAGTGTGATTGCATTAAGAAAGGGAAGAAGAAAAATTCTATATGTTACAAATGTGAGTGTGTTAGATGCGTTATTTGGACAGAACTTCAGCATCATTTGTAATTATCTTTTTCCCTAGGTTGCTTTTCTTGAGTGTATTCCTGTACATTCTGTTGGGATAGTTTTTAGGTATTTTTCTGTCACCGAGTGTTTCTTGGCTTAGTCAGTTCTTATTTTCAGTACTCCCTGGAAATTCTTGAAACCATTCTCTTAAATTGCTAACAGTTTTCTTGAATGCGTGGTCAAGAGGTGGAGTGTAAGTGTAATGTTCTTATTTGTCCTCCATTGATATGTATTGTAGTATTGGCAAGCAGCTAATTGAAGTCATAACCCCCTCTGACACTTACTCTGATGCCTCTAGAGCTTTTTAGGCATCCTGCTCTAGGTAATCATGAGAGATATGAATTCCTACAAGACTCGGGAATTTGAGAGGGTCGAGGCTCTGCAGGCCTTGCTTCACAGAAAATATGTAAGAAAGTGTCTGTGCCACAGGAAGTCTAGAGAAAATGCAAAGCTGAAGGCAAGTTCTGTGGGCTTTTGTTAGGGTTAAATTGAAGAGCCAAATACCAAAAGTAGAAGAAACATTCGAACAGTGGGATCTTGTGGATACACAAGTAATTCACATCCCTTTTTTCCCTTAGAATATTACAAGAGCTTTATTATAAACCATCATGCTTATGTTATTTTTCATGTCCTACACAGCAGGTGAAATCTGTTTCCATGTAGATTGTCTGCCTCCAGGGGAAATGCTTAGTCCAATTAGTTAACTTTGTGCTGTGTGATTCGTGGAGTTATGAAAATACTTCTAGGAGAGGATTTGGGTTTTCCAGATGTGCAGGTATAGAAGAGAAGCAGAAGAAATTGCTACTGGAGAGAGAGATCTGTTTCTCTCCCTTGGTTACAGAGTGAACTGACACGGTCTATAAACACTTGAAGTAAGATTTAGGACACCTAAGTTTTGACAGGTAATGTCAGGTTGCAGTCAAAGACCACACTAAAATGATCCCAGGTGACTTTGATCAGTGGAGCCTGGATAGCTGCTTGGTTTACCCTGCAGCAGACACCTTAATGAGAACAGATGAGAGCTCATAGATTTCGGTGTGTTGAATAGATGTCCCTCAACTGCAGTGGGAGGTCAAACACACAATCCTAGATATCTTAACTTCCAAACTTAATTCTATGCCTTGCTTTAAGGAACTGCATTTAGGAGGATGCTGTCAAAAATACCCCCAAGTCGATGTAATCCCTTCTGATTTTTGTTACATAGATTTCACGTTTGTGATCTGTGAAAATGAGATTTATTTGAAATGGTAAATTCCATGTTCTGTAATGTCCTTGATCAGCTGCATATTGAGTTATATGACATTCTTTATAACATAGAGCCACAAATATAGATATATAAAAGCCTTATGGTTAAGATTAAGGCATTGGGGGGGGGGCGAAATATGTTGAGTTATGATTTTGTGGATAAAGTAGCCTCTTTTGTCTCATGGCATAGTGCAGTGGCTCAGATTCAGAAAAATGCATTGTTTCCTGCCTACCTTTCACACTGCCTGTTTTTGAAACAAAACAAGACTTCATGCAAGAGAAAAATGCTTATATCAGCTTCCAGTAACTAACATTTGTTTCGGCAGAGGATGTTTCTGCTTACAAGATGCATGAGTTGATTAGATTTACTGCTAAATAATGACAGTGACTTGAACTAGGTAATAATGGTGAAAGTTACGTACTTGTGTAGATTTGAGTCCTCTTAAAACTTCAGAATTGTGGTAAGATTATGCAATCAGCCTTGAACTTTCTAATGCATTCCTCTTTTTAACTCCAGGGAGTCTCCCTCATTTAAAAAAAAAATAAAAAAAAATGGATCTGTAGGACTTGCTGAATAGTTTTCCTTTATCTGTGACTCACTTTCTCCCTAGCATTGGATTTTCATGTTTTGTTTTGCTTTGTTTCAGTGACTGAAGGTGAATGCCCATCTCACTTAGTAGTCCTGTGTCGAGGCCGAGTGTTTGCATTTGATACTATACATGAAGGCAACATGCTGACTCCTCCCGAGATTTCCAGGTTTTCAGACTACCTTGTTTCAGATACTCTGTTCTATTTGAGCATGTACTAAAGACAGTCTCTTTTTCTTTCCCTTCCACCCTGAAGAAGTGGGGGTGAGAGAGCCTGCAGCTGAAGAATAAGATTCTGATAGATTTTGGCTTAGCAGGTGGCATCTTCTTGCCATGAGTTATGGTGATATAATTCTGTAGTACACCCATAGAATATCATGTGAAAGGGCTTAATGAAGGCGTTCCAGTAGGAAACATTGTGTGTGTGAAGTTTCTTGAGCAAGGAATTATCAATCCTGTAACATCATTTGTTTGAGGACCAGTCCTCATGATCATGCTGCCAGTATCCTTTTGACTACATTGCAATCCTAACAGAGTGGAGGGGCTGGATTTCCTTTTTTGGAGTTCAGCAGTGTCAAAAATCTTAGTATGCATTGGCTTTTACTGCAGAGCAGTGCAGCTGTATTTTGCTTGTATTCCTCGTCTTTCCACCAGAGGAGGAATGACTGTGTCTGGCTCTTTTCATAGTCGCGAACTGCCACTGAGGAACAGAGAGAGAGGATCTTGCTCATTAAATAATCAATTTCAGTAGTGACATTTAATGGGAAAGAGTGCCAGAACAGTGTCTTCAATCTTAAACGTTTGTAACTTGTTTACTTTCTTTACCTGATACAGTATGAGGGGGAAAAACAGATTTGCAAACTGTAAGTTAGCTCCCTGTT
Source organism: Alectoris magna (assembly GCA_030625065.1). Taxonomy (NCBI): domain Eukaryota; kingdom Metazoa; phylum Chordata; class Aves; order Galliformes; family Phasianidae; genus Alectoris; species Alectoris magna. Next base: position 128,925,201 of record CM060561.1, on the reverse strand, counting down.
GACACACGCATGTGATGATTCCTACTGAAACAACTTGATTTAGCCATTTGCAATATGTTCCAAGGATGTACTACAGAAGTACAAGATCATCATGATTCTGATGATGGGTTAATGGCTGGGCTGCATGATCTGTTTTTCAAATGGGTAGTGCAAGGAAAAGGTAGGAATAGAAGCACTCTTGTGCATCTTGAATGGAAAGACTCAGTTACACACTATCTACTGCTCTACTGTAAGCTTTTGAGTTTTTATTGACTGGAAGTTTTCGACTGTATCCGGTTTTATAAAGGCTGAAAAGCTGCAGTATTGCTGATTTATTTATTTATTTATTTATTTATTGCTGCTCAGGAAAGTTTGATCTACACTGTTGAAGCCTTAAATCCAATTTGAAGTACATACATTGTACTTTAAGGTTGTGATTGTTTACATGTATGTCTGTGCTGAGCTGGTAGATGCAGCTTGAAATTAACTGTTAGCAACTGAAAACAAAGCAGACTTCCAGTTGCCCTTAGCATCTGACTTATATTCCTTAAATTTCACATTAGGTTGTGATTGTGGAAACAAAAAAATAAAAGAGAGAGAAAAGGGTGATTTTGATGCAGCCTCTGTATGTTCTTTGTTAACTTTAGTTTTTGAAATCTTGTTAAAGGCAACTTACATACATCCAGAAAAGATGTCATAGTGAACCAGATGGACCAGGACTGTCAGCCTTAACAAGCAGTGAAAGGACAAAATGGGCAGAGGTTGGAATAATTCAACAGTTTTTTCCTCATAAAAGTACTGTGACCTCTGGAAAGATGTAATTTCACTTAGCTCTGTCACTTCTTGCTTTCCAGATACGTGAATATTTAATTAGCCTGGACCAAAAGAACCTGGCTCATCTTGAAAAAATTCAGCAAAGTTTGTTTGTGGTCAGCCTGGATGATTCTAGTCCCCATGCAACTCCTGAGGACTACACAGAGGTAGCTAAGGATTTTTGATAATTCTTATCTGCTTATACATGTATACATACATATATATATACATATATATATATATATATATATATATATGTATACATACATATATATATATGTATACATACATACATATGTGTGTGTGTATGTGTGTGTGTATGTGTGTGTGTATGTGTGTGTGTATGTGTGTGTGTATGTGTGTGTGTATGTGTGTGTGTATGTGTGATAAAAAATAATTAGCACTTCTTGCTCCTTCATAACAGAAAATGAAGCAGGTAAATGTTCAGGTCACATTTCATGTTGATCCATAGAAACAGTTAAACAATTGTTAGGACATTGGAAGTGAGAACAGCTAAAATTCACCTTTGTAGTCTTCTAGCTCTCAGTGCTGCAGGTCCTTAGAAATAGAGTCAGCAACTTGTTAGGACTCTTGATTTAAACTTTTAGGCTTATAATCATGTTCCTTCTTGAGCTGGATGAAAATGTCTTCTCTCAGGCAGGCCTCACCATGTTAGTGTAGATTTGGTTCAGCTGACAGACATTGGCGATGTGTTTGGTGTTTCTGAAAACCCACAGTGTGTAATTTTTGCTTTAGATAACGAGGCTGGGCCTAGCAGGTGATCCAACTGTGCGCTGGGGAGATAAGTCCTACAATAGCATATTCTTCTCCAATGGAACCTCTAGTGCATTCTGTGATGTAAGTTTGGAAAAAAAAAAATCCATTTATAAACTTTCCAAGTATTTATTTAATAAGCTCTCTCTTTCAGAGTGTTAAATATTTAATGTGTTCCTTTTTGGTGTAGTCTGGCACCTTGCCTGGAAGGTTTCCAAAGCTAGTCTGTTTTTACAGTGTTGGATATTACATCGTACTCGAATTAAGGGCTTGAGTTCTGAAATCATGATCTTATTTCTGAGACTATTTAGTAAGGGTGTTCCAAAGTAAAAAAGAAAAAAAAAAAAAAAAGAAACTAATTGCACAGAAGGGCCTAAAATGAGCCCTTTCTATTGAGTAGAATGCTTTTAAACTTAAATTGATTTTGTACTGAAGTGGACAGGAAGCTCTACATCATGCCTAAAATCTGCTTCTCCATAGCAGTGCTGTTGTGCCTGTCTAGATGCAGAGCAATCAAAGCAGCAAGAGAACTGGCTTTAGTTGTTGCAGAAGCACTGCAGAAGAACAAGAAAAACAAGTCCAACACTGTGCAGTAACACTGTTAGTCTGGGGGGAATAAGTAGGCCAGGGATTAAAAAAGAAAACATCTGATCCTCTTGCAGTCATGCAAATAATGCACTATCTTGTCCTGTATGATTACAGCATTCCCCTTTTGATGCCATGGCTTTAATCACCATGTTATCTTCTGCTGAACAAAAGATTATTGAAAATGAGGGAAAATGGAAGGTATGTGTTCTTTAAGCTTCCAGATGTATTGGTTAATGTGGTTGTGTTGTTTTGTATTTTAATGGACAACAGTTTCTCTTTTCTGTCTTTGCTCGTCTACGCCCAGGGATCAGATAAAGTGAGGGATATTCCATGGCCAGAGGAACTTGTATTCACGGTAGACCAAAAAATTATGAATGAAATCGAATGTGCTAAAGAAATATATTATGAAAAGGTGGGATTTTTTGCTGCTTCTCCTGATTGTCACTGAATTTTTCTGTGTTTGTGCATTCTTTACTGACTGTCTTCACCCAGATAACAAGTGAGTATGTTTTAAATGAGTTGGAGAATTGTGATTTGACCACGGTTAAATTTGTACCATTGTTTTCTTACATTGAATGTGTTGTATGTGGAGTGAACCAAGCTGTGATATTTGAAGTTACTTGACTTCTGTGTTGTTTTTTATTTTTCCCTCCTATGGTTTGCCAGGTATCTGACCTGCAACTAGCGTGTTATGCCTTCACATCCTTTGGCAAAGCCTTGATTAAGAAGAGGAAGCTTCATCCAGATACATTTGTGCAGCTTGCCCTTCAGCTGGCTTATTACAAATGTCATGGCCGGTAAGAAAAGCTCATTACCCAGATTAGGAATGAAAACACAGGTTATTGAATAAAGGCGTAGATCTGGAGACAACACAGTGGCCTTGCAGTGCCTCTTTGTAACTTGCTGTAGTGATAAAACAATGAAGAAGTAAGGGTTTGTTTACTTTGAACGTTGTATACTTTTTTTTGCCACTGAAGTTGGAGGGGCTTTTGCTCTTGACTTCCAAATAATTGTCTTTGTGCCCCATGGGGATCGTGTGTGTATAATGTGAAATGGAGGGCATACAGCAATCCATGAAAACATAGATTTGGGCTGCACAGAGTTAATAATGGGTTGAATACCAAATTTGTAGTGGGTCAGGACTCTTTAATGCTAAGCACTTGTTCAGATGGAGAAGAAGCAAATGATTAAAAATGATCTGTCTTCCAAACTTGTGAAAAGCCTCAAGTCTCACTTCCTTTCAGCACAATTAGATATAAAAATCAGGGCAAAATAATAGAGAAAGTGACTATCCAGAAACTTGGCTCGGTATTTTTGTGATATTTTAATTGGTATTTTTGGGAAGAGACAGCATTCTTCCTGGTATTGGAGTTTCCAAAGTCCTCTTTGCAACTCTTCCAGATGGTGCCTTGTATGAGTCACCACTGGCAAGTACTGTTTGCTTCAGAAGGGAGAGTTTCTTCACAATCATATGATGCTTAATCACTGAAGGTGCCAGTATCTCAGGAAGTTAGATCTCATTTGCTAGATGTTGGAGTAAATGATTTGACTAATTAAAAAAAAAAAAAAAAGCCCTCTAAAGTTTGTTTAAGCACACTGGTATGTTGCAGTTAAATTGTGTATTAGATGTTAGAGTGGGATAGGACTGAGGACACTCCAGAGAGAAGCTATCTGGGTATCAGTATGCAACAGATTCAGCCTTGTCCGTATAAACATAAGAGCATTGGGAAACACTGTTTATTTCAAGTATCACTTAATCTTTGAGGGTTTGCATGGTGTAGATGATTCCTTTGATGGCAGTACGTGGTGAGAGTGAATCTTGCATAGATTTAGCTTAATTATATCAGAGTTGGTACATCTGCAGATAGCAGGAAATAGCCATGATGACCCAAACTTCTTGGGGGAATTACAGCACTGGTACTTCTTCAGACATCTGTCTCATATGAAAGCGTGCAGAGCTCCTCTGGCTCCTTTGTGGTTCCTTCTCAGACATGCAATTAAATAAATAAACAAATTAGGGCCTTACTGATGCTTGCAGCTGAGCTGAATGGATAGGATACTTCACAGAACACAGGGTTTGTTTGTTTGTTTTGTTGTTTTTTGTTTTTGTTTTTTTTTTTTTCCTGGAGAGAGCAAGTAGTTTTGTTAAGTTAATGAGATCCTCTTCCTTAATTTTTCTTCTTAGCCCGGGCTGCTGTTATGAAACCGCGATGACCAGGCGTTTCTATCACGGCCGCACTGAGACCATAAGACCATGTACCATGGAAGCAGTAGAGTGGTGCAAATCTATGTTGGATCATTCTGCCACTGTAAATACGGGAACCCTACCTTAATTGCAATGTGTTTAGAAGGCCTCTCATTTTAATTGCTAACCCTTTGTTTTACTACCGTCCCATTAATGAGAGCTGGCTTGTTTCCAGTGAGACAAACCTGAAATACTGATGTTGCTTGAGATCTGGCTGTGGTCATTGTGACAGAGGTGAGCTGTCACATGTGGGCTTGTTTTGACTTTTTTTTTGTTCTGTTTTACACTGGTTTCAAGTCTGTCTTGAGTGATATTGTTACAATTGGACAGATTAATGTGGTGGAAGGGCAATACAGGAATGTAACAGCAATAGGATCCACACGGGTAGGATGGTATTTCACAGGAAAAGTAAAGGTGCTCACCCATCTCCAAAGATCTAGGCTCACAGAAAGGATTCCACAAGGGAGGAGATCCTTCCACAGTGGCAGTCAGCCTTAAGAGAGGTGCAGTCAGGCTCCACCCCTTCCAGTCACACACCTGAATTGCCTTCACCTGTGCTCCCAGAGCTTACTGGTCCTTTCCTAGGTGATCTAGTCAAGGCCATGGTTCAGGCCTTGACTCAGCAGTCCCCATACAGAAATTCACTCTGATTTTCACACCTCAGAAAGTAAATAGCTTGGAATCATGATATTCTGCTGTGGAGTGGTTCTGCTGTTTCAGTATTTAAGTGAAATGGGGAAATGTTAATCTAATTGTTGAGTCTGAGAGCAAGGTTAAAGTCTGCTTGTTGTCTTGAGGGCGACAGGGACGTATTCCAGAGTTTGCCTGAGAACAGCTTTGCCAAGGACCTTTTCCCAGTGACTGCCCTGCAGTCCCTGGCTGGCAAAGGATTTCATGCTGCTCTTGCCAAGTGAAAGCTGTACAAAAACTCGCTCTGTTGTCCTCACTGTGTTTCTTAGAGTCTGAGAAATGAAACAAGGAGGAGATTTTGAAACAAAGAAAGAGCTACATATTTTGAAGGAAGTTCAGAGGTTTTTTATTGTTCTATTATTCTATACTAAGAAACACACGGAATGTAATAGAAATAATGTATGTGAGACTGATAATTTGTCTCAGGTTTTTCAGGTTTTATATTAGGAAAAAAATCTCAGGAAGAGTGGTGGAACAGGCTGCCCAGGGAGGTGACATGGAAGAAACACATATCAATGTCCCTCAGTGCCACATCTCAGTGGGCATGGTGGTGATGGGTTGCTGGTTGGACTTGATGATTTTAGAGGTCTTTTCCTACCTTAATGATTCTGTGATGATTCTGTCTCCCAGTGCTGTTGTGGTTTTTTTTTTTATGTGTAATGAGCTGGTGGGGTCTTTAAAAAGCATTGAACATCTTCACTGGTATTGAAATTTAAGATGCTCGGAAGTCTAATTTCAAAGTGCACAAACCCCCCTGAATTTAGGTACTTTGGATGAAAATCCATTTCCGCCGTGTTTTCTACTACCTGCAGTGAGCTCAGTAGCTGGGCTTTTGTCCAGGTTGAGTGGCTGCTGGCTGTGGTTCGCATTCAGTGCTGCCACCTCTTATGAGGACAAAGGAGTTGTCAAAAGTACCAGCGAGATGGAAGTACAAGCCAAGTTCTTGTGTGTCTGGAGGTGTTTCCCTAGGCTTCTTTTACCAAAACATACATCTGTATTCTGTTCTCTCTCTTTTTAATGTGTAAGTTTCAATTTCACGGAATCACAGAATCGTAGGGGTTGGAAGGGACCTCCAGAGGTTATCGAGTCCAACCCCCCTGCCAAAGCAGGTTCCCTACAGCAGGTCGCACAGGTAGGCATCCAGGCAGGTCTTGAATATCTCCAGAGAAGGAGACTCCTCAACCCCCCTGGGCAGCCTGTTCCAGTGCTCCGTCACCCTCACCGTAAAGAAGTTCTTGTGCACATTCATGTGGAACTTCCTATGCTCCAGTTTCTGGCTGTTTCCCCTTGTCCTGTCTCCATGCACTGCTGATAAGAGTCTGGCCTCACCACTTTTCCCCCCACACCTTAGATATTTATAGACCTGGGTCTGGTCCCCTCTCAGTCTTCTTTACTCCAGGCTAAACAAACCCAGTTCACTTAGCGTTTCTTCATAGGGGAGATGCTCCAGGCCCTTCACCATCTTTGTGGCCCTCTGCTGGACTCTTTCCAAGAGATCCCTGTCTTTTTTTTATACAGGGGAGCCCAGAACTGGACACAGTACTCCAGATGAGGCCTTACCAGGGCAGAGTAGAGGGGGAGGATCACCTCCCTTGCCCTGCTGGCCAGGCTCTTTTTAATGCACCCCAGAATGCCATTGGTCTTTTTGGCCACGAGGGCACACTGCTGTCTCATGGTCAACCTGTCGTCCACCAGGACACCCAGGTCCCTCTCTGCGGAGCTCCTTTGCAGCAGGTCATTCCCCAACCTGTACTGGTGCAAGCAATTATTCCTCCCTAGGTGCAAGACTCTACACTTGCTTTTGTTAAACCTCATCTGGTTTCTTACTGCCCAGCTCTGTCCAGTCTGTCCAGGTCTTGCTGAATGGCAGCACAGCCTTCAGGTGTGCCAGCCAATCCTCCCAACTTCGTATCATCAGCAAATTTGCTGAGGGTGGCTGCTATCCCCTTGTCAAGGTCATTGATGAAGTTGTTGAACAAGACTGGACCCAGCACCGACCCCTGGGGAACACCGCTAGTTACAGGTCTCCAACTGGACTCTGCACCGCTAATGACAACCCTCTGTGCTCAGCCACTCAACCCGCTTAGCTGTCCACTCATCTATCCCACACTTCCTCAGCTTTGTTACAAGGATGTCATGGGAGACAGTATCAAATTCCTTGCTGAAATCAAGGTAGACTACATCCAGTGCTCTCCCCCCATCCACCCAGCCAGTGACAACATCATAGAAGGCTACCAGGTTGGTCGAGCATGACCTCCCCTTGGTGAACCCATGCTGACTACTCCTGATAACCTCCTTTTCTTTCAATTGTCTGGAGATGGCATCTAGCACAAGCTGTTCCATCATCTTTCCAGGGACAGAGGTGAGGCTGACTGGCCTGTAATTACCCAGATCTTCCTTCTTGCCCTTTTTGAAGACCGGAGTGACGTTGGCTATCATCCAGTCTTCAGGCGCCTCCCCCATTCTCCAAGACCTTTCAAAGATGATAGAGAGTGGTTCAGCAGTCACCTCTGCCAGCTCCCTCAGCACCCCTGGATGTACCCCATCGGGTCCCGTGGATTTATTAATGAATGAATTTAATATATGCATAAAAATCACACAGTGATGGGCAGAATTGCTGTTGTGGAAGTAAAGTTTTGATCAGTAGAGAAAAGTGGGGAATGCAGTTGGCATCTCTGTGTGTTTTAATTAAAGAGGCAAGATACGCTTCCTGTTGGATTTTGTTTGTTTTCTCACGCAAAGTGACAGGCAGACCTGTTAACAGCTAATGTGTTTTCTAAGTAAGTGGTACTGTGGAAGGATTTGGGGTTTCATTTCTGTAGTTCATGACGTCTGCTTTGCATTGTTTCAGCTTGTATGGGGAAGAGTGTGAGCTTTAGAATATTGTTTGGTACAAAAGTGACCCAGATAGCAGAACAGAGATGCAGGGAGCAAACGAGCAAGTTGTCATGAGAAAGGAATTCAGATGTGGGAGGAAAGAGAGAAGTTCAGGAAAATGGATGAGTCAGAAGGTTCTTATGTACCTTTCAATTCCTCTGTTTTCTTCTATTGCTTGAAATTGAGAAAGGAAGAACTTGCTGATCTGTGTCTGCTGATGTGTTACTCATCTGGAATGTTTTTTTTCTCTCGTTTCTTAACCTGTTTCCCCTTACTTTGTACAGAATTATGAACGCCTACAGCTGATGCACGCGGCATTTGCAAAGCACAATAGAATGAGGAAAGACTGTGAAAATGGAAGAGGTACTCGGGGATCAGAAATTACTTGTTTACTTGTGGGTAAAAAGGGAACGTGTGCTGATGTTTTTTATTTTCTTGTTTTCAACTGCAGTAAAAACTACCCATCAACACTCCGTATTTAAACAATTTTGGAGAGAAACTAAAGGCTAGTCCTTGCACCTTCCTTCTGCCCTAAAGACCTGATCGCTTTAAATATTAATCTACTATTTTTTCTACCAGTGAGCCGCTTCCATTGTGTGAAACTCCTCCTCCCTCCAGAAATAGTTTTCTTGGGTTTTGTTTTCTGCAGGATATGTGCTTGGTTTGTACCACTTAGCTCATTGCATTGTGGCTCAGTGGTGCAAGCTTAAAGTGATGACGGCATCTTAGATCACATCCCAAACACTTTTGGGAAGTGTTTTTGTATGCTGCAGTATGAATTTTTTTTTTTTTCAACTGGACTCTGTCATTTTATCTGTCCTTCAGCTGCTTTTCAAGCTTCCAGAACTGAAATAGCAGAAAACCAAGAAATGCTGCTGTTAATGATGAAGAACTTGCATTTCTTTTGACAGGATTTGACCGTCATCTCCTGGGTCTCCTTCTCATAGCACAGGAGCAGGGACTGCCAGTGCCAGAACTCTTTGTGGACCCTGCCTTCACAGCCAGGTAACTGGCGGCCTTGTCCTGTGGGGAAGTTGTATCTCTTGGTACCGAGAACTCGCTTTGTTATATCGGCCGTAAGTGTGACGATTTCTTCATCTGCGTGACAAAATTAACTTTTGTTTTGTGATGTTTTACAGTGGAGGAGGTGGGAACTTTGTTCTTTCAACTAGTCTGACTGGCTACACCAGATTTAGTGGATGTGCACTCCCTATGGTGCATCACGGCTATGGCTTTTTTTATGCAATCAGAGATGACAGGTAAGGATGTTGTTTCATTTTGGACGTGGTTCTGACTGTATCGTGATGGGAAAGGCGGCAAACAACTAGGATGAGGGAAGGGAAAGATGAACATGGCTGAACATGTCAGAAAGGGTTGAAAAGTGAGATAAAGCAGAACAGAGGCATTAACATTCTGGAAAGCACAAGTAGGAGGAAGGACAGATGGTGGAGATGAAGTGAGAAGATACTGACAAGGAGCAGAAAGCAAAGAGTGAGGTAGTTGAGAAGAGGAACACCAGGAGGTACCTTTAAAAATAAGCATTGTTCTTAGGCATCATTAGCTGCAAAGATGTTTGTAAAAGAAGTAGCTATTGCCTGGGATAAACCAGCTGGAGTACAGGAGAGTATGGAGCGAGGAGGAGAAGCTAACACGTTTGGCCTCACTTCTCATAAAAGGGTAGGATTTGGGGAAAAATGCAACTTTGGCTTACCTTCTGGACAAAAATTACTGCTTGTTCAGCAAATCAAGTAAATGGAGTGCATTGAGATGACCTGCTTTTTTATCATTTAGTTTATTTTGGATGGCTTGTGTCTAAAGCTAACTGCAGATTTCATTGCAGATTGGGTTCAGTTTGAGCATACAAACCAATATACTTTCGCTGTTGCTTTGTTAAAATAAATAGATAAAGGTTGAGATTTAATGGGTAAATAGAAAGAAACAAGTACTTTAACCTTAAACTAGTTGCAGAGAAGACACATAGTTGAAGCACTTTCAAATGTAAGCAAAGTGATGTCACTGTGTGTGTAGAAATCAAAATACCCTGTTTCAGGATCTGTAAGTGTCATTACTGAAGGCCCCAGGCTCCTATTCTGAATGTTGAGACAGTGTGTTTATTTGCCAGTTTTTGATTCAGAGCTTGTTGATAAATTGATATTTCAGAACAATTTGTGTAACATGTCCAGGACTGTGACAATTAAGAGCAATAACTCCATTGTTTTCTGTATGGACAGGATCGTTGTTTTATGTTCTTCCTGGAAGTCGTGCCCAGAGACCAGTGCAGAAGTGCTGTGCAGAACTTTATTCCAGTGTTTCCAGGACATGCTACAGTTAACACTTAGAGCTCAGCTGTAAAATTGATGATGATACAAAAGAGCCTTTGCAAGTTCCCAAATTATTTGTAGTACTTATAAGTGAAACGGTGTAAGAGAACTGTTGTGTTCAAGCTAAGACTTCTGGTAATCTGCATGAAGTCTTCCTATTTTGGTCTACACTAAGATCCTATTTGGATCTACACTAAGTAATGTGGCCATTTGCAGCAGCAATGCAAGCAGTAGTATCTCATGTGCGTAGAACTATGCAATATGATATGCCTCAACAATGCAAACACTTTCGAGAAACACGGTGTTGGAAATGGAGAACTTTTGGGAGATTGGTATTTATGATCTTAGTAGTAACGTATAGAATACTCTGTAGTCTAATGCTACTGTTTTTGCCAGTGGAGCACTTAACTGTGTACTTTGGAATAACCACACTATTGTCTTAAGTGATTGTGCTGCCTGTTGGTTTATGAAGTAGCCTGATGGGGGCAGCCCTTCTATATGCTATTTTCTAAATTCTTTCATTTTTGCTACCCAGATTGCATAAAATAAATGTTGTATCTCTGTATAGGGGTGTTCCCACTGCATTTACAATATATGAGCACGACAGTGTGAAGTATTTTGAATCTAAGTAGTAACTACAGAAAGTAGCATATTAATTAAAAATGCATTGGAGTTTACATCGTCTAGTGAGCTGTGAATTTCTCTGCTGCTTTACACTAGTAATACCCAGTAACAGAAAGCACTGAATACGGCTTGAGATTCTTGGGATTTTAAGACTTGATTCCTTTGTTTGAGCAGCTTTTAATTTTACTTCTCTTAAAAAAATAAAATTATTCAGAAAATCGGTGTTGTGTTTGATGGATGGACTGACTGATCTGTATCCACTAGGCTTTGTGAAAAAGGCAGCATTGGGGAACTGATGCTGAACTTGAAACTGAGATTCTGAAGTACCCCTTGCTTTCCTCTCAATTTTTGGGAGAGATTAAGGATGATTGTTTTTTACAGCAACAGCTGCATCTGCAGTTAGCACTGATCCCCTCTCCTTGCCCCTCAGAAGCTCTGGTTGGAACAGGGACAAAAATATTTCAAACAGCCTGAAATCTGATGAAGGATGGAAATACCTGATAAAGGGTGGAAGTTTGTACAAGGAATATGTTGCTGCCTTCTGCCTGTGAGTGCTGGTGTGTTCCTGTGTGACCAAGAGCTATTCCTTTTCTTTGTGGAATCTGCTTTTCTCAAGTTCTTTTGGCCTCCCATTGGCATTTGTCTCACTGCCGTAGTTCTCAACCCTCTGGAGGGCAGAGAGAGTGGAAAGCTGTAACATGTGGTTGCCATGATCCTGTAGAGACAGCTCCTGAATCCTGAACAGAAATGACTGGTTTTCATCCCTTTGTTCACTAGCACCCTACTTAAGAGCCTCCTGCCACGGACCTGGACACTGTATGTATGTTTCCCTTCGCACTGGAGAGCATCTGTGCTCTGAGCATACCTCTGTCCTCAGCCCTTCTGCCTGTTCTTGTAGACAGCAGAGCTGAGTGGCAGCAGTGCTCTGCTCAGAGCCCTGTGAGACAGAATGGGTTGTCCGCACCCTGAGAGCTGTACTGGGCAGCCTGGCAAGTCAGCTGGGCTTTTCATAATCACAGTGTACCTTTAATTGGAGCAGCTGTAAGTTTTTGCACTGACAGGAGAACAATCAAAGAATGTAAGGTTCTTAAATAACTGAGGTACACTTTTTTTATTAGTTGTGGGACATAAGGAAGCTATTTACAGAATTTTAACAAAACGAGAAGTACAGAAATACCCTAAATAGTTTCATACAAAATACTAAATCAGCTTACAGCTGCATTTCAGCAACAGCTGCTGCCCACTGTCATACAATGCGAGGCCCACTTTGAACATTGACCAGTGAATAGTAGACGCCTTTTTCAGCCAGGAGCTGCTGATGAGTCCCTTGCTCTATGACCTTGCCGTTCTGGATCACAGCAATCTTGTCAGCATTCTGGATGGTGGACAGGCGGTGAGCTATCACGATGCACGTGCGACCTTCTCTGGCTTTATCCAGTGCTTCCTGGACAATCTGTGCAACGAACAAACCAAAAGGCAAATTAGAATCAAGTACAGCTGCTCTTTCCCCCTATTGTTCAGTCCAGGGGTACCTGTTGGGTTATCTGTAGTGCAGCAATGAGTAAGGTGACAAATGCGAGATTCCAAATTCAAATTTGTCCTGCAGTGGAAAAAATTCACACGTGATGACTGCTGAATTCCCTGTTTGTACAGGTAGGGTGGGCAACACTGGACAAGCAGTATGTTTATATAACAAATTTAAGTATTTGTGCTCTATGTTGATAATGTATCATTTCTAAAGGTTATGTATGCCTTTCCAAATTCCTGTCATGTTTTTCCCTGCCTTCTGTCATAGTCACGTGCTTCTCCTTTATGCTGTTGGTGTGTGCCCAAAATGCAGTCAGAACCTGAGGTAGTTCTGAAAGCTGCAGTGGAGAGGTCAGGCAGTCTGCGTCGGGGAGTTTCTCTGCCCATCCATGAGAATGGGCTGTGGGCGGTCCCTTTGTTGCCTGACATCGTGAAAGTCCTCCAACTGTGGGGACACAGCCCAGAGGCCGCTCACAGCTACCTGAAAGCCTCTGTTATTCCATAAGACGCATTTTGGCTTGGTATGCATGTAAGGAAAAAATGCAAACATAAAATTCTTCTATATACCAGTTGGAGCTTTAACACATGGGTGGGAACATCCCAGCCACAGGTCGCCAAGCCAACTTGCAAATCACAGCTCCAGCTTGCAGAGCAAACGCACCTTTTCACTTTCTGTATCCAGTGCGGAGGTGGCCTCATCCAGCAGCAGGATGCGGGGCTGCCGTACGAGAGCTCGGGCAATAGCAATGCGCTGCTTCTGGCCACCAGAGAGCTGGGCTCCTTTGTCTCCCACACGTGTGTTGTATTTCTAAATAAAGAAACTAAGCGTTAATGTGGATTTGGGCTGGGTCCTGTTAGTGTGACACTTCAGCTGTGTTTCCACATCATAGGGACAATTGTAGGCAGTCCGTTCCCAAGTCACAGGGTAGGTGAGTGTGGGCAGCCCACACGCGGTGCGTCTCTTGGTGTACTCAGCTGCAGAGCACACCCTGTGGTGCTGAGCAGCAGCAGTGCTGTTTGGCTTTGGTGAGGGATTGGGTGAGAGGAGGACTGAGTCACTGCAAACCCGACAGCCTCAATAGACTGGGCCATCTGCTTGCCTTTCACTGCCCCTCTGTAAGAAAAAAACCAGCCTGAGAGACATTGTGAGTGATTGAGGATGAACTGGAAGCCACTCAAATTCAAAACCATATTCCTATTTAAAGCAAATACAAAGTTATGCAAGAAATTTGATTCCAGCTCTGCGCTCCCTTATTTATTGGAGTTCTTGACTGTCCACTATGTAAACAAATGTACATCTTGTGTCTGAGAGATGAGACTGTGTCTCCTAATCCTGTGGGAACTCACTGCTTCGGAAATATTCGTCTTCGTTTCCCACATGAGTAAGGAGATGGACAGGCATTAGCTTCAGCCTATTGAGCAGCAGCTGGGAGGCTCTCTGCCTGTGCTCACTGCAGCAGCTGCTCAGTGAGACACCAGTAGGTCTGGGATCTTTCCCCAGTGCTGCTTAATTTATGGCAAGAAGACCCACCATACACAAGACTCAACTTATAAGAGCAGGAAAAGCAAGAGAACAAAAAGTAGTTACAAGATGATGCCTGTCTGCCTATTATCACAAGCCAGCTCTCTGAGTGACTTCATACACTTGGCCAGTGAGGTGACTGTTGGAAAAAGGAGGGTCGGAGCAGAGCTCTGAAGCTGCCTTAGCATTTTCCTGTTGCTTTCACTTACTTAACTGGAGGAAAGCACTCATCTCCTCTTCCAGCACTTCTTTTTATGTCTTCTGCTCTTCCATGCAGCACATCTAAAACTTGCCAGAGTGCCAATACCAACTAGGCTATTATTTTACAAACACTTCCCCCACAGAGATGAAGACCCCTCCAATTCAGGTGTCAGCAGCACTGGAATTGAGTAATGCCTACAACCACTGGCACCTCCTAGATCTCTATGTGTTCTTCAGGTCTTCTCTAGGTGATGAAAAGGAAACACAAACCAAACAATTTTGAATGTCAAATTCAGCAAACTGGGGAAAACCAAAATAGGTTTACCAGGTATTTCTTTAGAAAAACATGAATATAGGCACTGTTCCCCCATTTGCAAGTTGAAAAAAAAAACGAGTACTAATTACCTTTGGTAGTGATTCAATGAAGGAATGAATATTGGCTGCTTTTGCTGCACTAACGATTTCCTCATGGGGCACCTCCCGACTGTTGTCCCCATACGCAATATTTTCAGCAATGGTGCAGTCAAACAGGATTGGCTCTTGTGAGACGATACCAATCTGAGCTCTCAGCCATTGGATATTTAGCGTCTTTGCATTTCGGCCATCCAGAAGCTAAAAGGTCAGAAAGAAGATATTATGATCACAGTACTTAATCTGTGGCTTTAATATTATCATTACTAATCATATATTTTGATTTGTTATCATCTAGCAACACTGCAGCCTTTAGCAGCCAGGGCAGCGAGGGCATTTTATGCCTTAGTGTTGCCTTATGCACTTGCATGCAGCAGCAGAGGTGGGCAGATGAGTGTTAAAGCTTATCTACATTTACAATCAGTAGAATACAATCAGAAATCTCTATAAACCTCTACAAACTCCAGTTACATGAAGCCATTTCACTGCTCCCTACTTGTTTCTCGCCCCATCTAGAAGAGCTGATACAGATCTACTTTACTTTAACTGCCAACATACTATCAGTACTACAGACATTCGGTACTGCAGTGGTGACAGAAATAATATCTATTTCAGAAACCAAAAGAAAATCCATACCACAAAGTGCTTCTGCTCCCTTTATTAGCAGCTTTATGCCATCTCTGTTTTCCTAATCCAGATGTCCTGGCTTCTCAAATGACTTTTATGGGGGACTGTAATGGGCACTGTGTCCTAATCCCATAACTGAATATCATCTTTGTGCCTCAGGGAGGCCTTCTACCGCCATTTGCTTGTGTAAAATGAGATACGTGTGAAACTCAAAGTATCTGCACTGGAGCTCCTTCTCTTCTTGTGTTGGACTTATCTGGACATCAGTATCCATGGTTCGATGTTTAGCTGTCTCTGTTATGGAGATGACTTATTTTGCCAAAAACATGGACCCATATTTCTGCTATATCCTTATAAATTCCATCTAAAGCAGAACTAATGAGTCAGATGCTTCAAGATCCAAGAAGAGACCTTTCAGATTTTATTTCTTCCCCCCCCTTCCCCATTTTCTCTTTACTCAGTTTGTACCTGATAGATGAAAAAGGATAGACACTGAACTTTATCACAAAGTGCTGCTGTTAGAGGAATTGCTGGTGCAGGAAAAACCCAACTGCAGCACTCCAGCAATGAACCAATTAGTCTGGAACTCGACCCTGAGCTGAAAGTAGAGCTTGTCTTAAGATACTCTTCTTTCTGTAGCCAGAGCTACCTAGATCCAACAGTAGCATCTCTGTCTTATGTTCAGGACTGGAGGGGCTGTGAATGTGAGCAGCTTTGCAGCCATAGCTTCCTGGACTACAAGAAATCATGGTGCATTGAGGTGACTTACTTATGTTTTATTAATAGCAGTAGACGGATGTGAGTATAATTACCCTCTAGCTATAGCACCAATAAAATCAGAAATTCTTAACAACTCCCTTAGGACCTGTGTGTCTTAGTGATTTTTTTTTATTTTTTTTTTAAATTGTAATTACCAGTCAGGTAAGAATTGGGAAAGTTTTAAGATCTGCTCTTTCCAGCAGATGCCATGTGCACCTGTGCAGCCTCTCTCTGAGGTTGGAGGTGGACAAGTAAATGACCCAGATTGTGTTTATTATTTGGGATAGTTTCATGAATCTTCAAAACAAGCAGTCACAGATTAAACTGCATTTTACCAGCACTGCTACTTTCAGAATGGATCAGCTGTCAAGACGTTTGCTACATGTGTACCTTGGCAAGGGTGGTGATTGTAGAAATGAACAGAAATAAGGTGAGAGAGTCTGCTTTTGCCCTTTACACTTAGAACAGGCCTAAGCCCCTACAAATTTGCCTTGGTATCCTTTTCTGTTTGTTACAGCACACATCCAGCATTAAAAGTTAAAGGAATACAGAGATCTCTTCAGCAAACAGCTTTAGGATACAATATAAAGAAGGGGCTGCTATTACAAATTGTAACCTGCACTTGTCTGCCTGAAAACATTTCCAGCCATTTCCAACAATTAGTCTGGACTGGGACAAAACCAAACCTCCACGATAGTGGTTCTGGCTCTGGTCAGGCCAATGTAACAATTTCTCTCCACCGGACCTTGTCCTAGTAACTTGAAACAGCACGGGAAATCTAGAAATTTTACTTTCCTTTCACTTTCTCCGTGACTGCATAGAGAATATTGAAAATCCATGTTTTCTTTAATTTAAAAAATAAATTTAAAAATGATATTAGAAACACCAACAAAAGTGGCTATACTAGCAAATACTTGAGATTTAGAAGAAAAAGTAACAAATAAATTACATGAGTAGAATACATTAAACACGTATCGCATACGCGCAGCCTACACTTCCACAGGGAACACTTACCACTTCTCCGCTGAGCGGATCATAGAATCTCTCAAGCAGCTGAATAACAGTGCTCTTTCCACAGCCACTGCTACCAACAAGGGCCAGAGTTTGTCCTTTTTCTACTTCAATGTTCAAACCTTGGAGCACTTTGACCTCTGGGCGGGTTGGGTACTTAAACGCCACGTCTTTGAATGTGATGTTTCCACCAAACATTTTCTGATTGAAATGGTAGAAACAGATGAGGTGTTTTTAGGATAATCTAACACAAAAACCTAAACTGTGACAGATGATAAAAGTCTAAGAAAAGCATTCCTAGAAGAGATTGGTGGGAGTTTTTCCAGTGAATCAGACCTTTCTTTTCTCCATAGAAATGAATATGCGGTGAGAAGCTGTTACGAAAATACAAATTCTCTCCTGAATATTCTACTCTGCAAGTAAATTTTAATTAAAATCCAATTCCATAAGCACAATCATTCTACTTAAAGATTTATTTCCAATTAACTTACTATAAAATAGGCATTTGTGATATGGATATTGCCCACACAAGATTTAGCTTATATAAATAATTATATATAAAAAGAAAACATATACAGATGCAAGTGACCAATTAACACTTTAGCTTAAATTTATGATATTTCATAAGACATCATTGCTAGTCTCTTCTAAAACACATATGTATATAAAGGCAAGTGCATATATATAGATGTATATGCATGTATGTGCATAAAGACTGTTCTGAAAGTAATGCCTTTTATTTTATTATGTTGGCCAGTGATGCCAGAGGCAGATGTTGACACTGTATGGCAGTAGAGGTTGAACCTTCCCACCAATATCCCATTACAGTTTGTTGCCATGTGACAGACGGCAGCAGAAGGGCAGGCTGACAAAATGGTGCCTGACATACAAAGCAAAGATGTGGAATTGAATTCCTCCATGCAGAAAAAATGTCACCCGTTGACATTCATTGATGCTTGCTGAACATTTCCAGAGACCAAGCAGTGGAGCAGTGAGCCAGTGGGTGGTGCATTTCAGCAGTGACAACAACTATATGAAAGACAAGCCACCTTCTGGCCATGCACGGTTTCCACACCACAAAATGAAGAGCCGCAATCCACACAAGTCAGCAGATTATGAGCAGCACAATGCACACAGAGCTGAACATCGGCTTCAGTGCGATGGAAATGATGCTGACAATGTTGGAATATCAAAAAGTTTGTCCCACAAATGTTCACACAGGAACAAAATGAACACCGTATGCAAGTTTGTCAGGACCTATTGAACTATTAGAAAGCTGAAGGAGACAGTTTCCTGGATCACGTATTACCAGTGATGAGACACAGTTCTCACCACTATGAGGCAGAGTCAAAACTGCAGTCCATGGAGTGGCATCATGTGAATTCCCCATTGAAGAAAAAGTTCAAGATACAGTCCTCAGTGAGTAAAGTGATGTGCGCTGTCTTTCTTTTGGGATAGGAAAGGAGTGATCCTACTGGGTTTTCTGGAGCCAGATCAGAGCATCAACTCTGACCACAACATTGTGACAATGACTAAACTGAAGGCTCAAAGTCAGAGAAGAAGACAGCCTCTCTTCTCTTGCAACACAATAACTTCAGGCCCCATACCCATTCTAAGACAGCAGAGTGTACTGCCGATCTTGGCTGGACTGTCCTGCAATACCCAGCACATAGTTTGGATTTGGTGCCCACTAACTTCCATCTGTTTGAGAAAAGGGACAGCATGGGGAACATTCTCTCAGCAACAATGCCATCATAGCAGCCGTGAAACAGTGGATCGCTTCCACCGGTGCAGATTTTTAAGAGTGCAGCATTCAGATTCTTCCTTATTGCTGGCAAAAATGCCTAGCAAAGTCCCAGGTTGCAGCAATGAGGGTTTGCTCAAATACAACAGCTATGGGCACAGAAAAAAAAGGAAAGAAGCTGCTTAACTTCAAAAGGCCTCAAGTATGCAGGGATCTCCAAAGAAATATCCTTCCCTCCACTACCAACCCTTAAATTGAGGTCTGGGAAGGGGCGGATCCTGTTGGCACCCCTTCCACCACTCAGGTACACTGTATACACCTGAGCTCCCCTGGATTGGCCCTGCTTTCTCACCAGGTGCTCAATCACTGGTTCAAGCAGTGACAGCATTTCCACTACAGTAGGTCACTCCAAAAGTAACGTCTTCTATTTATTTTATTTCCACGGAAACTACAACAGATACAAGGAGCACAATAACATTATTAGATTGAACAAATTCTCAGCTACAAAATACTATTTTTCAACACAGTCTCCACCATTAGCTATGCATTTTCACCAGTGATGAACAAGAGCCTGCATACTGTGCTTGTAAAAATCTGCACTGCCTTACGGAACAGAGTTTGTCTTTCACGTTGCAGCTGCCACTGCTGAAACACACCATCCACCACCTCACTGTGCTCACATCAACTGTTTGATCTCCATAACCATTCAATGAGATTCAAGGAATGTCAGTGGGTGAAAATTTTTTCTGCATGGAGGAGCTCAGTTCTGCACTTTTGCTTCATATTCACTTGTGTGTCACATTCCATTTTGTCCGACTGCCATTCTGGTGCCATCTGTCACATGGCAACAAAATGTAACAGGATACTGGCAGGAAGGTTCAACCTCTACTGCCATACCACCAACATCTGCCTCTGGCATCACAGGCCAATGCCATGAAATAGGAAGCATTACTTTTAGAGCAGCTCTCGTATGCACATGTATATACAGTACCTTGTTTTTATGACATATATGTGATCATTTTCTGGTACATTCTATCCTCTTCACTACATGAAAGGCCACATATACCCATATGTTCATATATATTGTTGGTTATCAAAATATATGACAATCTATTATGGACAATTTGCAAATTAGTTAGGCCTCAAAAATCTATGGTAGATATCAGAGGCCTATTCATAGGTTCAAGATCCACGCTTAAGTAGCTTCAGACAAGAAAGGCTTTAAAAACTGTCTCTGTTGCTTTGAGAATAGGATTAATGCATCTTCGAGGTGCTTCATCAAGAGGTAGATGAGGCTGAGAGGATGTTAGGTGACGATATAGCAAAACTTAAACCTCAGTTTAGTTGAATGACTCAGACGCGAATGAGCTCACACCGTACTTGTTCTCAGTGGCTTTGATGTGAATGACAAGAAAAAAAAAGGAAAAAAAAAAAAAAAAAAAGCAGGCTTGAAATAAAGTAGTGGTGCACGATGTACTGTGCATAACACCATGTTTACTTACAGGTTTCTCCCCTTCCTCACTGTAGCTGTCCATTAACGGTACTCTTTCAAACAGCAGAAATAAGTGAGCAGCTGACATCTTGGCTTTGGCATAGTCTGGAGTGAAAGAAGTGCTTTGTCCTAATGCCATTGCACCAAATACAACAGCTGAAAACACCCTGTAAAAATAAACAGGAGAAAAATATGTTGATACTGTTAGGGCACAGGCACAAAAAGCTTGTATGGCCAGAGGAGGGTCTTCAGACAAATAACTACTCCTTAATAAGGGTGAGAGAGGGTAAAGAGTTGAGATTTTTTTCCTTCACTGAGAAAATCCATGATTTCTTTTTAGGGAGGACAGTAGCTTCCCATTCTTGCCCACTCAACTGTATGTATTAGAAATTGATGTTTTGCATTCTATTTCTATTCTCAATGCATGAGATGTGGTAGGATGTTGTTGTTCCTTGCAGTTCAGTTTCCTCGTCTATAAAACTGTAGTTATTAGTTGTGGAGGTTTACGGAGAAATTTGTCACTCAACATTTCCTTTGAAGGGCCCAGTCTTCCTCACATAGTCCAGACCTTGAGTTCAGGAACAAAAGACATAGGATGCAAGCATTAAATTTGCAGACAGCAACGAGTAGTACAATAGGTACACAAGAAGGGATTCACGAGTGCATAGTGAAAGGGAGGCTACATGAGAAAGTGTTGCTGTAATCAGGATAAGATGAAGGTATAGCTTGAGAAAGTGTTGCAGTAATCAGCGTAAGATGAATGTTTAGCTTCAGTAGTAACTTTTGCCAGGCAAGAGTGTGGTAAGTGCTAAAACAAAGCATGGGATGTGCATGGGAGACATCGTGACTATTGACAAATATAGATAGGAATTTCATCTGCAGGGAGTTGAAGGAAGACTTGGTTAGATGTTGGAGATAGGGAGGGAGGAAAAAGAGTGGAAAGGTGCCAGCTGATAGAAGCAATAGCATCAGTTCACTGCTAGCACTTGAAGAAGCTTTTCCAACTCTGCCTGGGCATCTGTTAGATTGGGCATTTGTTGAATCTTTCTCCTGCTCTCTACCTCTCTTGCCCCAGGGCTCATAATTTCCTCACTTTTGTTTCACTCCTTACTCGTTCGACTTATCTTTTAGTCTTGCCCACCTACGCTCCCTACAGCTAGGCCACGTGATTCTGTTGTTAAAGAAAACTTGTTGGTCATGAAAACAAGGGATGTCTTTGCCTTGCCTAACATCATTTTGCCTTCCCGTGTAACCTGATCACGGGAAAAAAAGTATGCAGTCTAAAAGTGACACATTTCGGATTTGTTGCAGTGTGAGAAAGGAGGGGGAGTGTAAGGATGGAAGTATTCAGCTGGGTTTTTTTCAGTCGTATATGCCATGATTTCACGATACCTATAGGAAAATCAAACATATTTTCCCACATGGACCCAAAAGAACCTAAAGAGGAAATACTTACAAAAGCACATCTTTAAACCGCATATGTCCATTTTTTACTAGATATGCACCAAACCTAAAGCATCCAGCATAAGTGAAATACATAATAGCTTGTGTAAAGGCAAAAGTAAACCCGAAGATATGTGCCTTTTTTACAGAATTTCTGTAATGGAAAAAAGATATCATCAGAATTTTATTGTACACTCAGTTGTAGCAACCAAGAATGCAAAGAGTGTTGTATAACTCAGAGGAATCCACAAGTCTTTATTAGCTTAAAGTAAAATATCTTCAGTTCTCAATCCTAACCTAAAACATTATCATTTCTGATTTCTTTCGGCCTGCAGAAACTCATGACAATATTGGTACAGAAGAAAAAATTATTCAATATTTTGAGCATGCACAATTGGTATTGTTTTCACTGCATGCATTCAATAAAACAATGTAAAAAATAATAATACAGGTGCAATTTAAAGATTCATCTAACAGATGAGGAAAATCATCAAGAACTTTAGGATTTCTACAGAGTAGAAACTACTTCAACAGAACAAGTCTTTGTGCTCTATCTTATGTTGAACCAAAAGTCTTAAAAAAGGTTATGCCATTCATGAGGTTTCATGTGATCTGCAACAGTAGTTTGATAAAATATCAGTGTGCAAATAACCGAACTGTTGTGCAGCTCTGCCATTCTGGTTCCCTCCTGGGAAAACCCCATTGACTTTAACAGGGATCTTACCTAAACCTGCAGGCAAAACCTGACTTTTGGTTTGTTACACAATGTATTTACTCCGAATGAAGGCCTCATTATTATTAGAGATATTAAAGGTTTGCATTTCAAGAATTACGGCAGTTAATAACCCTACTATCAGGGTTCAAGAAAAGTGTCACTTAATCAAAGACTGCTAGCTTGAACAGGAAGATAATCCGCATTTTCCATGTTCAAGCTGAGTTTGGAATTAAAAACTTTATGATGTGTTGATAGAAAATAAATGTGATTCAGCTGATTGTGATTTGTGCTAATTTTAAAAAGAAATATTCTAACTTCTTTCCAAGAAGCTTTTTATTACCTGTATGACACTTGCAAATTTTGTCCATACATATACTCAAATTTTCTTTCCCGAGTCAAAGCAACAACAGTTCGAATATTTTCTATGGCTTCGGAAGCAATCTGTAATATCAGAAAAACAAGATTATATGGAAATTTTTAAGCCTAATCTGAAAAGCAGAATTTAGAATGACTGTGATAGAAGTGACAGACCATATCTATAATAGTGTTGGAAGTGCATGACTGCAATATTTGTAGATATGCTTCTGATAAATAAAATCCAAGAAGCTTGTATTATAGCAGTGAAGTTGAGACAGCATACATTTTAGTACAGGCCAGAAGTGGGAGCTTACTTTACAGCAGGCTTATGCAACTGCTATCCAGATTTAATTGCTGTTTGTACCCAGTCTGGCTAAACTGAACAAGCCTGCATCACCTTCAAATGGATCTGGCCACAAATTTTGACCTCACCCTGAAAGAAACAACCTTTCCCAGGTTACATTCTCAGCATTTTTGCATTACCAGAAGTCTTTCAAAACTCCGAAAGAAGAAAATCAAATCTACTGCAGATTCATAAATCTATCTATATATTTTTTTCCTGCTCCATAAGACAGCTTGGAAGCTAATTCTTCATAATTTTATATCTGCAAATCTTGCCATTTTGCCATAGAAAAGATAAATAATAGGGGTAGAAATTTTCAAAATAATTAATGATGTTATGTACCTGAACTTGACTGAAAACAAGTGGAAGTCCAGATCTTCATTTTCTTAATACTCCCCAAGTATAAAGGAGAATTACTTGCAGTTAATTAATATCATCAGCAAATGTTTTCATATTAACAATTTATTCAGGCTTAGTCAATAATTCAGCAAATAAAAAATCAAAATGTAAAACACATTGGAATGTGTTTTTGTAAAGTATACTCATGAAGTACTATACTTACTCCAGCTCATAATTTTGTTCCGATGTACTGATTTCACAAGAAAGAAAAAAAAAAGCAAAAACAATCCTTATCTTCTCTCTAGAAAGTCATCTAGGACTTAAACTCATCTTTTTATATACTATCTCCAGTCTGAGATTTGCACACTGTAAAATCCCACTGCCTCTGCAGAAGCTCTCTGCCCTAACCCTAAAACTAACCCAATCCTAAACCAACGCTAATTCAACCCTAGCCTTAAACCAACTCTAATTCAACCCTAACCCTATACTAACCCTATCTCTAACCCTAATCCTAACCCCAACCCTAACTCCGTGTCATATGCTCTTCTTTTGTATAAATGGAGATAATTGCTTCCATTATATGTGGATGAATAATAACTCTCATGTTGATGACGAAAGAAAGAATATTGCTTCTGTACTATCAATAAAAGTAGTTTATTTCTGTCTCTGATGTGTGAAGATACCACTTCTTCCTTGACATTTTTCCAGGAAAAAACTCTCTTCTAAAGAGAAGATTTTTACCTAGAGCTAAAATAGATGTGTGGTACTTCTTTTCCTTCTCATTTGCTTGATATATTGAAAGGGAAACATTTTGCTGATTTGCTGTGGGAATAAATATGCTTTAAATTTTGCCAGAAACTGTGGAGCTGAAAAAAATTATTTAAATTGATATAGTCTGTCAAAGGCAGGTATTCAGGTCATCGCCTAACAATCACGTAACAGTTCTTACAAATAGTCTCTAGGGCAGTTGGCACGCAACAACGATAAGCAGCTGTAATCAACTTGACTATGAAATAGCTTTAAAATATTCCAGTGCGTAAGAAAGCATAAGGTTACTCGTTTGGCAAGACTTTATGAGTAGTCAGTGACATCATTTTGAATTTCTTCTTGATTGTCCCACCAAGTAAAGAATTAGTTGTTGTTGCTTTTTTTTCCCCTCAATGTATTTATTGTTTTAAAAATAAATACCTTTTAACTTCACATTTTAATGTGTAACAGAATATCTCAAGGCTTGTGAATTATCAGCCCTTACCACAAAGGTAAATAATAACATGGAAGCAAATATGACTTTCAATCTTTGACTCAGTACGAAAAAGGAAAAGCTTTGCAACTCTGAACACAAGAGCTGAATTCCATTTTAATCGTACTTAGGCACCTAGCAAACCCTTTCTTAGACAACATATTTCGGCATAGTAAGTAGAATAAATGTTTAGACCATCTCTATGTCAGAAACCCAACAGATTAAGTAACATCAGTGATAAGATACTGAAATAATTAAATTACATGGAGATATCTAACCCATTTGCATGTAAATAATGAACGACTCCCTTACAAAGACTGACACCGTATTTTCTTCATGTCTGTAATTTCTGAGAACAACTATTTTCTAGAAGGTAGATTGAAATTATGCTCAGCCAGTTTAAATATGCTTTGAATCTGAGAAGATTTACAGTTGTCTCCCTAAGAACCTATACTGAACACGCTTTTCTTCAGAGCAAAAACATATGGCATTGGATTGCTTCTACATTTCTTCTCAGCTCACAGGTTTTTCTGAGTTTTATTTACAGACCCTGCATTACCTTCTCTTGTCTTTTCTCCACTACTGTATACTATAATTCGTGGCAAAAGTTCAAATTAAATACATAATTACATGGCCTTGAAATCAATATGCTCCTTAAAGAATCTTTTTAAAAATGATTCTTTTGATTGTAATCAAGATACAATATAACTATTTGTTGCTTCTTTAGCTGTGCAGAAAATCACATCATGAACTAGAAAAAAAGTAAAGAAAAAGGACATACAGCTAACTAATGGTCAAAATTGCTATCAACATTCTCTGTCTCTTTCCAGATCACAGAATCATAGAATGACTTGGTTTGGAAGGGACCCCAAGGATCATCAAGTTCCATTCCCCCTGCCAGATGCAGGGCCACCAACCTCCAGAACTGGGAGTAGACCAGGTTGTCCAGAGCTCCATCCAACCTGGTCTTGAACACCTCCAGGGATGGGGCATCCACAGCCTCTCTGGGCAGCCTGTGCCAGCACCTCTCCACTCTCTCTGTGAAGAACTTCCCCGTGACATCCAATCTAAACCTTCCCTCCTTGAGCTTAAAACCATTCTCCCTTGTCCTATCACTATCTACCCTTGTAGAGGTGATTCCCCTCCTGTTTATAATCCCCTTCTAAATACTGGAAGGCTGCAATGAGGTCTCCTCGCAGTCTTCTCTTAATGCAAAAATTGCACTGGATTCAAAGGAATACTCCTTTGCGAGGCCTTGCTAGTTAAATTTGAGTTGCACTCAACGTTTAACTCATGTTTGCCATTTTCAGCTTCTTATTTTCTGCATCACCATTTTGTCAGTACAACAATGCAGACTGACTTTGAGAAAAAGTATTATTATTGATCCAACACCAATGTCCCTATAATTATCACTATGTAGGACAATATAAAAATAGATACTAAAAAAAACGGCACCGAACCCACCTTTCCTAAGGTTTCTAGTTCCTTTTTATCTTTTTTTGCATGTCCAGCAAGCATCTTCATTTGAATCATTCCTGTAATAGCAATAATTGGCACAATGGCCAAAAGCAGAAGAGTCAACTGCCAGCCATAGATCAGTGACAAAACAATCCCAGTCCCAAGATTAGCTATGTTTTGGGCAACTAATGCCAGTCTGGAACCTGTAGCCTGAAAAAGAACAGAATCTTTATTACAACGGCTTTATTTTGAAATGATACAAAATATGTGTCAATTCGGTAATTGTGATCTATTTAACAGATCTATTTAACATCTGAAAGTACTTATTTTCTTTTTAAACAGTTTGCAAAATCAAATGATTTATCTTATCTGTTTGAAAACTATTCAAAGTATACAGATCGTTCCCACAAGTCCTCTGTCCCACTCTCGCTCCTGTTTCTATCTCTTCACTCAGACTTACAGTGCTCATTTTCACGTTTTGCTCAAGAAAAAACTATGATATTTAATAACTCTCATACCTTTTGTACATGGAGTCTGAAATGACCATTTTTTTAAACTTTTAAACTTTCAACTTGAATACCACACAGTGATGCAATGACAACAGTCCTCATTTAGAGGTGTATTTTTATGCATTTTGTTGAAGTGGGCATTTAGTGTGGAAGCGTGATGCTGTTTAGACATCTAAACAGGTTGGATAAATAAATAAATGAATGCCTTGGATGGGTCATTTCTACTGGTGTTAACAGGACTGAACACTGGTACGAACTAAATCTTTACCACATTATCATACTGCAAAGATATCTATCCATCTACCTTAACTATTGCTATGATACTGGATTTTTGTGTGACACGAAACATAGAATCATAGTATCCTTAGAGTGGGAAGGGACCTCTGAGGGCCATCCAGTCCAACTCCCCTGCAATGAACAGGGACACCACAGCTAGACGGTTGCCCAAAATATCCCAAACACTTTTTAAATAAATAAGAGCTTCCAGAGAGTAGTGAGCAGGATTTCTACCGATTGTATCCAGTCTGTAACTTACTCCGTGCTACATCAGGTATGAAAAATGTCGGTGTGTTACTTACTCCTTTCACTTGTGAGGCATCATTAGCAAGTCTTGTAATTAATTCTCCAGTGCTATTTTTAGGCTCATCAAACCAGCTGATCTCCTATGATATGAAATACATTTATTATGATCTTAAAAAAATTAAGTCTCTACATCACCTAATTAGGCTACTTAAGATAACTTAATCACTTTGGCTTATGACTGGATGACACGTGATAGGGTGTTCTAGTACTTTAGGTGCAGCTATAATTTCAGTATTGAGCCTAAACGCTCAGTGAAGTTGCAGGATCTCCAAACTCAAAGCTAAGCTACCGATTTGTACATGCTTTTTGTAAGAACATAAACATTACCACATTATTTCTTAACAAACACAGTTTTACAAGATATCTTTGCTCATGAATTTAATGTATATTTTTTATGATCAGATGTTCACCAAACAGGAATACCAAGGAAACTGCCATCTGGAGGAAAACTATTTGGATGTGTAACAGACATCTGCAAAGACTACTAACAAAAAATATATTGTTTCCTGTTTCATAGCCTGAAGTGCTGCAGCCCGTGGGAAGACCATGCAGGATCAGTTTGGGAAGGGCAGCATTGCATGGCAGTGACCCCACGTGGAAAAGGGGCAGAGGGTGACCTGAGGGAGTGGCAGAGATGAAGCACTAGACTGACCACAGGCCCATTTCCCTGCATGGCTTGGGAGCAGGAGACAGAAAAGAGTGGATGGAGCGAAGGGGATTTCAGTTTGCTTTTAGTTTCTCAGTGCTCTGTTCTGTTAGTAATAGGCAATAAATTATGTTAATCTCCTTATACCGAGTCTGTTTTCCCTGTGACAGTAACTAATGAGGTACCTCCCTGTCCTTATCTCAGCCCATGAGCTTTTATCATTGTATTTTCTCTGTCTTTTTTGGGGAAGGGGAGTGAGAGAGCCACATGCTGGTGCCAAACTGCCCGTCAGCACAAAGCCATACACCTTGCCACCACACTGACTGCTGAGCTACTAGAGACTGCTGCACTTGGATTTCAGGCTGGTTATTTTAAGAGTTTCATTCTGCTACTGAATGTATTTCCACTGACAGCAGAGAGCTCTTTCTACCTCTGCCCACTGCCATGACCATCAGTGGCTCTGTGACTGCCATGCAGGAGTAGCCCCCAGTGCAGTTAAGTGCAGCTAATGAGATATCCAGGTCTTATGGCCTTCAGTAGTATCATTTGCGGATCCTACCTAGTAGCAGGTCTGAAGGCAGATCTGAGTTTCAAATTTGGCCTCTTAAAGTACATCCTACTTTCCCTGGGCCTCAATCCAAGGTGGTTTTGATTATATTGAATATGCTCAATAAAAACTACCATCAAATTGAGCTTTCTTACACTGGTTTTAAGATGGCCTTCCCTACTCAGTCACATCAATTACAAATTTTAAAAATATCTACTTGGACCTGTTATGAAGATATAATCCAGTCAGTTTGTAAACTGAATCATTGTGAAATCTTTACGGATATGATCTCTGCATGTCTACTTAAATAACCCAGTTTTGGCATGTAAACAAATAAGCTTTTCTAAAGCTTTGAAAGCTAAATATATCATGCCTAGTAATGTACATTTACCTGTCTCAGAATCGCTGTAAACGCCATGGATCGAAGCCTCATTGTGAGGATTTCTCCAGCTTTGCCAAATGTGAAACCCTGCACGAGAGAAAGAGTCTTTCTTAAAAAATTACCTAATTACAGGTTTTGTCTTTCTCAGACAGTAAATCAACTATCGGCATACAGTATGAAGAACATCACTACATTCAATATATTCTAACTACAACAGAGGTAATCAAAGAATTTTAAAGCTGAATTTGGAACTTGAAAGGGTACAGAATGTAATTAGGCTTTTCTTTCAAGAAACAAGAATATATCACATAACAGTTTTCAAGCCCCAGTAAACAATGATTTAATTGCAGAAATACTTAATCACACCTGATCTCAAACCAAAGCTGGTCACAGGCTCAGTGGCATAAGCAGTAAGACCCTACAGTTAGTTTAGGCACTGCACAAATACCAGGGGTTTTGCTGCTCTCTAAGAGCTTACAGTCAAAAAGCTGTAGTGCTACTGGTTATCTTCCAGGGGAGAACTCTGAGCCTGCAGAGGCACTCACTGACCGCAGCACAACTCGGTGTGCAGAGTTGCGCTGGCAAATCTGTCCATCCTGGGCCAGGGCCATGCAGGATCAGACCATATCAAGGTGAGATGGGGGACATGGGAAGACACATTTTACTGCAGAAAAAACCATAACAGCTACTCTACCTTTTTTTTTTTCTTTTCTTTTTTTTTTTTTTACCAGTGCACCAGAGAAGTAGGAATTTTGAGTTTGGTTCTGCTTGAAGGGAGGAGAAGTGCCTCAAGGGCATTGGGGTAGAAAGTGGAAAGATGGTGTTCAGACTTGTATAGATCTTTAAGCAAGATTGACACAAGTAGTTGAGCAATAGCTAAAGGGATTTGTGCATGTAAATTGAGATATCCATCAATTCACATGACAGATGACTTGATTAATCTATGAACATGGCAGTTTTCCCACAACACATGTAGTTCCAGGCACTGGTAAGCACACATACCCATGGAAAAATGGTGTGCAAATGTCAATTTAGAGTTTGTTTCAGAAAATACAGTCAAAAGGATTTGGTTCTGTACAATGGAAAGATTCACCTCTAAAAAGGCAATATGAAATATTATTTAACTTTCACGGTACAGAGCTGTAAATAATCTTACACTAAGCATATGGTATGGTTTTTCCCAGAGACTTTTGGTGCAAGTTTTCTCAGAAATGCAAGGGGCTGAGTGCAGTTCACGTAGCTACACGTGGGGCACAACCAGCACAGATGCTTACAGCACTGCTGCACAGAGTGTGGGGCAGGTGATGAAGCAAACATTTACTCAAGACTGAAATGCTGCCCTACATCTGATCTGGGCCTGTGCTGCCAAATTGCTACCTGTATTACCAGTACTCTCTATACTGTCTGTTTTCCTCCAAAGGCTATGCTAGAGGAAGGCCTCACAGCCAAAATTTCCTTTGCTGGGGAGATGGAGATCAGGCTATACCACAGAATACATTTAAAACCTCTTACAACCTTTTGAATTCCTGGTAGTCAAAGTTCATCGCCGTTTTTCTCACGTACTGCTCAATGCCAAGGCACAGAGAGCTTAACACAGTTGTGATACAACATGTGAAATACCATGAACAATTATGGTATACAAAACTTACCTGAAGGAAAAATGTGACAAAAGAAATTAGTCCAAAACCTAAAAAGAGCAATGCATACGTGCTATTTGTCTCTCTGATAGCAGCCTTTCCTTTTTCCACAAACATCTATAAGAGAAAATTTTGAAAATTGAATTGCATTTATTAAGCTCATGCGCAATAGTTTCTGTTGTTGTTTTCACAGGCATGCTGTATCCTTAACATATACTTAAAGGAAAAACAAGTCAATTTATTGATGAGCTAAGATGTTTTCCTTTGAAGATTGCAGATCTGAAGTGATTACATGTGTTCTTGTGAATGAAAGCTTCACTTGTATTTTTGACAGGATAAATCAGTAACACATCAGTGAAAAAAACTCACGTCCATAAATTATTATTGGAATTTACCCCTGCAAAAAGCTGAGGCATGTCTTAAGACATTAAAAGAGCACTTCTGCTGTTAGTGGCTGAAGATTACTACGTATTAATGGCTGATTAGTAAGAGAGAAGAATGGTTTTTACAAAACCATTATTATTTCTGTATGGAGAAGAGATTTCTATTGTTTGCTTTATATTTGATAAAAGAATTTTAAAAAATAGAAATACAGTATGCATTGTATGGACAGTTTTCTTGATCAGAGATATAGTTTTCCATTTACAGCTTCCATGTGCTTATTTATCTCACCAGTGAGTAAATGAATGTTAAAGGTATAGTATGCTCAAACTATCCTTATACCTTTTTATATGGTAAAATATTCACAGTTTGTGATGCAAGATCATACAGTTTTGGTTTTACCATGCTTGCAGAGCAATAAAGATAATACCCCAGGTTTGGATAAAACAAATATGTTTTATAAAATTTGAGATCTCCAAGGTCTCCAGTTCTTTTATATAGCTCTTTGAGGATGCTGTTAGCACAAAGTGACTCCAATTCACCATGTGTGTTTTATACCTTGGGCAAAGCAAAAAACCAATTCTTTAAAGTTTCTAATACAGATATTTTATAAGTCCTATCACACTTCTAAACATTATTAAAAACTTTAAGAGTAAATTAATGGTAATCTTCCTCTGTCCCCCAGTATATTATTTTCAGCCCACTGTTGCGTCCAATGGGAACAACAACTGAAACACCACAACTGCACAGCATACTCCCCTTCTCTCAAGGATGTTTCCTGCTACTATTTGCATTAAAAGTTGAAGTATAACACCAGTATAACACTTTTCTCACAGTTCTTTGGAAGGTAGCACCTCACATTCAAGTACAAAAAAAAAAAAACCAAAAAAAAACTAAGATGGGTCATTTCAATATCATTTATGTAATGTACTACAGCTAAAATGGCTGTAAAAATATTCTAGTAAGGACAGATGTTTCCTGTGTTTTCATTCTTTTTCTTATTTTGCAGTGAAACTACTAAAAATGTGAGAAAACAAGACTGAGACATCTGAAAACAGTCAAAACTTCAACATGGTCATCAAATGTGAGTGGTATATATAAAACTGCACATAAAACACATATGCTTGTACTCTTTTACTCACTTTCTCTCTGTCCTGCACTGTTAAATCAATAATAATATCCTGTATCAACAACAATATGTTTCCAACAAAATAATGTATTTGATCAGAAAACGTTCAAAAATTCCCACCAGTGCAAATAACCTGCCTCGTATTTAACAATATAATTTCATTTCCTAACAGCATAAATTTAGGTTTCCAGAAATTCTCTCTGTAATAGAAAGTCTACCTTACATCCATTCCACCCTGTTGGTTTTGCATTGTTTTTATTCACACTGTACCACCTAGATGCTATGGTGGGCACAGGTAGGGAAGACAGCATTAGGATCACCTTCCATGTCTGCACTGCTCATTTAATGGGACCAATGAGAGCACCTTCTTTGAAGGTAATGGGGTGAAGCACCTTCAGAGAGATCACAGGAGAACCTTTCCACACCTCAGTGTCGGTGAGCTGATCTGCTCAAAGACTACAGAGATGTCTCATTGTTCTGTGAGACACTGAGCAGAAATTCAGCATTCTCCATAGCATGGACCTGCACCCACTCCTCACCTTTGCAAGCAAATTGAAAAAATGTAGCATTTAATTTGATTGTGCCAAACCAATTCAAGGTTTATAAAAACAAGAAATAACAATGAAAGATACAGCATATAAAGTTCTTACTTCTTTATTTTATACTTACCCCTATAACATCTGAAATCATGACTGAAAATATGGGTTGTAAGGCCCCATTGATAATTGCACATAAAGTTCCAACAACAAAGTAAGGCCATTCAGTTTTATTCAATTTCATAATTTTAAAAAATGAAGATGGAGGTATGTTTTTATCCTAGAATAAAAAGATTCCATCAGAATAAATATAATATATCAACGGAGAGAAATTAGGGTTACATGCAATACTTCTGATCTGCTCTCTATCCCATATTCTATGTAGGGAAAATCCAAACTATTTGATCTGTAAAAATTAATTAACTGCAGAAACTCTGTTACTCAGTAACCAATATTAATAAGATAAAAAGTAGAAAAAGATCAATGAATGAATATGTTCTCTCAAAGGCTTAGTCACAAATTCCACCTACCCTTTGTGAGACCACCCTGAAAAAGAAATTGGGAACTTAGACCACTTTTTCCATTTGATGGTATTGAATGCTGTATAAATTGCTCCTTGCTGCTGAAAATAATGACTTGTAGTTTTAGCTCATTTGCCAAAATAATAACTGTATCTTCACTGTCAATAACTTATTTGCTAATGCATATTAATTTTAGACATAAATAATAAGTATTCTTTATTTTTTATGACTGATTACCTGTTTCTGGTTTTGTTCTACAACTAAATAAATTAAGTTGCCACTTAACCTATTCCCAAACTAAAGTAAATTTGTTTCATAATATTGTTCAATTAAACTGTTTTAGCATCACAACAGAATAGATTTTAGTTTCAGGGGAAAAGAGTGTTTCCATAGAACCCTTCTTGCAGAGAAGAACCCTTCGGTCATTTCATCAGTCCTTAGCCAGATAGGTAGGTTGGCAGGTTGTGGTTTTTAAAAGATTTTGTTAAAAGTCACTCCCTGTTGTGTGGAATCATGTTTCATTCTTGTCCCATTAGTTATGGAAAACATATGCAGGTAAGAATACACAGACACTCACAAGCTGATCAGCTTTTACATCAAGCTCATCATTCTGTATTCTGAACCTTTTTATGCTTTTCCGAGTGGACTGTCTTTTCTGTCCAGTCAGTACTGATACATTCAGTGCCTCTTCTGAGACACTTGATGTATTACCTTCTTCCTGTAACTGATCTTCAGTTTCTGATGTCTGAAATGAAACACAGTACGATGCTAAAAATCATTTATGGCCATTTTATCCTGTACATTCAAATGATGATCAGTTCTAAATAAAAACAACAATGGTTTTCTGTTAGGTAAATGGAAGATTGATAGGAACTGTGCAATTTTACAAAACCACAAGCAAATACTGAAGTTTTATTAAATCCTCCCTATATTCAGCAGAAAAAAAAACATCATTGTGCCAACACTTAAAAGGAGAAAAAAATTTAGCCAGAATTTTTTTTCTCATTTGTTGTCACGTTAAACTGTTCTGACAACATATAGCTGGAGCAATCCTAGGTATTTATACAGACTGGGGGAAGAATTCCTTGAGAGCAGCCCTGCGGAGAAGGACTTGGGGGGCCTGGTGGATGAGAAGCTGGACATGAACAAGCAGTGTGCACTTGCAGCCTGGAAGACCAACTGTGTTCTGGGCTGCATTAGAAAAGGGGTAGCCAGCAGGGAGAGGGAGGTGACTGTCCCCCTCTACTCAGTTCTTGTGAGGCCCCATCTGGGGTATCGCATCCAGGTCTGGGGCCCTCTGCACAAGAAAGATGCAGAGCTCTTGGAATGGGGTCCAGAGGAGGGCCGCTAAGATGATCAGAGGGCTGGAGCGCCTCTCCTATGAAGAAAAGTTGAGGGAACTGGTCTTGTTTAGCTGGGAGAAGGCTCTGAGGAGATATCACTGTGGCCTTGCAATACTTGAAGGGAACATATAAACAGGAGGTGGAACAACTGTTTACGTGGGCTGATAGTGATAGGAAAAAGGGGAATGGTTTTAAGCTGAGACTGGGGAGATTTAGGTTAAATATTAGGGGGAAGTTTTTCACACAGAAGGTGGTGACGCACTGGAACGGGTTGCCCAAGGAGGCTGTGGATGCCCCATCCCTGCAAGCATTCAAGGCCAGGCTGGATGTGGCTCTGGGCAGCCTGGTCTGGTGGATGGAGACCCTGAACATAGCAGAAGGGTTGAAACTAGATGAGCATTGTGGTCCTTTTCAACCCAGGCCATTCTATGATTCATAAGGTCAATAAGAGAAGAATCTTCAGCATGATGAAATAGACATGAAGACTACAAGCTATTTCAAAGTTAAGACCTCACAGAAACTAAGATGTTCAGAAGACAGTTTGAGAGAAAACAAAAATATTCTAGATAGACATGTCTGAATGACAAAACTGCAGGAGCCTGAGTCACTATAATTCTAGTGATTTGGAAAACTACTTGTGTAAGAGTTTGCATTTTCACAATGAAGGTGATGAGGCACTGGAGCAGTGGCTTGCAGAGGGTGTGGAGTCTCCATCCTTGGAAGCATTCCAAATCCAACAGGACATGGCCCTGGCAACCTTGGACCTCAGATTCCTCCCTGTGTTCAGGAGTTGGACTAGACAAGATACCAAGATCCATTAACCTGAATTATTTCATGATTCTATAGACTGGAAAAGGAATCTGAGAAGTTATCAGCTCCAGAACTTTGCTTTTGTTACCACAATCTTCATTTTAACTTTCTCACATACTTCATTTTTAATGTCATACTTTTTAAAAACTTTTCTTCTCATAATTACTGTAATTCAGAGCTTTGAATTAAACTTGCACATTTTACCTTTACTTCTTTTTCTTGTTATGCAGTTCAGTACTCCATAGGAAAGGCTTTTTCCCTAGAGTTTTTCTACTGAGAAAACAATGCAATGTTGGAGGTACTTTTGGGAGCAGTTCAGCAGCATACAACATAATGAAAGCTATGGAAAAAAATAATGAAAAAGCTACCTGCATATTAACAAGTTTGTAGTAAACTCCCTTCTGTTCCATCAGTTCATCGTGAGTCCCTTGTTCTGTGATGACACCATTTTCAAATGCAACTATAAGATCTGCATTTCGAACTGTTGACAAACGATGAGCGATAACAAGAATAGTGCGGCCCTTCCTGATCTGCAGACATGATAATGATGGCTCCACATTAGCAGTGTCAGGTACATGTAATATTTCTTCACTTCACATCAAGGTCATGACAAAATATTTTAACTGAAAAGAATTTGCCATGGAAATGGTGTTCTAATAAAGATCAGAATTTTCAATTAAGAAATACTGAATTTCAGACTACTTTTCAGTTCTAAGGTAATCTAAAGCAAAAATGTAACAAACAAAATACTGCAAAATGTATTTAATATAAAAACATATTTAATATAAATTAAAGTACTCTGGTTTTGCCTGCTGGACTACTACTTTCAAATCGTCTAAACATTAACATCAAACTTTTTTATTTTTATTTATTTTTTTAAATTGCATATTCAATATTCTTCCAGATTAGGAAGACAACCACTTAGCATGCTAGTAACAATTATATTTCACGGCATTTCACAAGTGTTACAAATTTGTCACTTACAAAGTAATTTTAATTACTTTGCTTGCCCAGAGAGCTGGTGGATGCCTCATCCCTGGAGACAGTCAAGGTCGGGCTAGACAGGGCTTTGGGCAATCTGATTTAGCTGTAGGTGTCCCTGCTCATTGCAGGGGAGTTGGACTAGATGACCTTTAAAGGTTCCTTTCAACACAAACAATTCTGTGTTTCCGTAAACTACATGTTAGCTTAGTTGGAAATATTAATTCAACACTGCACTTCAAATCATACTTCTATTACCATGTGACTTTTACATCTTTTTGACCATTCATTAATAATAAAATAAGTCCCATAAATATCTAGTTAGACATGACAAAGATAGTTTTCCAGCACATTTTGACAGTGCGCTCTGAAATAAATTGGTATTAATATCTAATAACTCAGTGAGTTAATCCAATCTTTATATAATTCAGTGAAAACTGTTACGGGTGGAATATTCTTAGCATAATTTCAACCTAAATCTGACATCTTAATATTG
The DNA here is from genome assembly GCA_030625065.1 of Alectoris magna. Classification (NCBI taxonomy): domain Eukaryota; kingdom Metazoa; phylum Chordata; class Aves; order Galliformes; family Phasianidae; genus Alectoris; species Alectoris magna. The sequence goes on along the minus strand of CM060561.1, from coordinate 128,888,601 downwards.
TTACACGATCTAAGAACCGGAAATTATACCAATTTAAACCATTCTATAACAAATGGTGTGCTTTTTCTTGGTAGTCTTAAAGCTTTGTTTTACTAAGACAATCTTAAAAGGGTAAAATCACATCAAAATGTAGAAAAAAATCAAGCTATTGATTTTAATCATTAAAAGCAGAATGCTCCATCCATGTAAATGGTAAATGGAGATGCAGCAGAGACTTGGTAAAGATTGTAGGGAAAAATGGTCTATTCTACATCTGATGTAAAACTTTTATAGAGGTATGTGTTCAGCAGAGGGAGAGAGAGAGAGAGAGAGAGAGAAAGTAGGTAACAGGAGGACAAGCACATACTGGGCACACAACAGCATGGCATCCTCTTGCTTAACATTAGCAATTTCAGAGCTAGTCTAGTCTGAGCAAGCTTTTCCGGTGTGTTCTGCCAGACACATCAACAGGGCGCGTCATCTCATCATATGACATTTTAAAGATAGGTTGGAGAGGTTAGAGGCTATGTAACTTGTTTAAACTAGCTGTATAAGTTTTACATTGCAACAATCAGTTGGTATCCCATCAAATGTGTCTTAATCAGCAGTTCTCTGCCCTACTGTCTCTGGGATTCACTATATAGAGCATGGTTTGGGGGAAGGATCCCTGAGCATGCCAGATAGCATAGCTTCGAAGAGCAGAGTGAATTATCAGAAACTACGGCCAGTAGACAGAGCCTCAGTCACTGCAGCTGGTGGCAGTATGGTGTTCAAGTACAAATTATCAGATTAAAATATTTTTGTAGATGAGAACTTGGATTCTGTTGTCTGATTCTCCCAGACGTGACCATGTAGAGTGGGTAAAGCAAGGTACTTTTACAGAAGCAAAAGCGCATATGGAGATGAAATGCTTTCTGAAGAAACTGTCCACAAATAAACTGTGGTCAGTATTGGAAATTTTTATGCAATGTTGATAATTTGTGTTTGCCCAGAGGATGATAAGCAGAGATGTATAATGAGAGAGAGAAGCAGAGTTAGAAAAACAAAAAGTGATCGATATGTGACTGATTTAGCCTGAGGAATAGGTGGAACTACTTTGTAAACAGTTCGCATGATTGTTTAGAGCAGACAAGAAATACAGGACTGGCTATTTTTTTTTTCAGTTCTCTAGGTATTTTAAAAGGTACGTCTATACAGCCGTCAACATACAGCTACCACTCTTGAAAACCCAACCAAGCAGGTTTTGAATTGCCTTGCTATTAATAAGAACATAGCCCACAAGGATTCCTGCTTCAGAATAGTAGTCTGCATTGAGCATTTCCAAACACTGAAGCTTGTTTGGGAAAGCCTGCTGAAGTTCAGTCTGGCTCTTAATATCATTCACTTAATTCCATGGGCACTCACAAAGTGCTTCCAAATCTTTGAACGAGCAGAGAATATTTGCAAGTTCAGGTTTATTTTAAACTTTCTAGGAATCACAATTCCTTGCAGGTCTTTAAAAAAATGAGCAATACTGACCTTGTCCAGTGCTGCCTGCACAACGGATTCACTCTCAGTATCCAAAGCTGATGTTGCCTCATCAAGCAGAAGAATTTTAGGATTGCGAACCAGAGCACGGGCAATTGCTATTCGCTGCTTCTGCCCTCCACTCATCTGCGCCCCTCTATCTCCAACCACAGTTTCAAACTTCTGCAAGACAACCATGAACATTTCCACCACAACACTCAGTGGCACGGTCCTTTCACCAAAGAAAGGCAGTGTACAGAAAAGGCACATCAGCATTAGTAGCCCCAGCAGCATCTTCTCCTTCCTTTAAAATATTGCATGTTAAGCATCTGCTTAAGTATACCTGCCTGTTTGTGTCCCTAGTACTCTCACAGTTTCCTAAATGCTCATCCAGTCATCATTTAATCATTTAAAATTAACATTATTCACAGAAGTTGTGAGGAAGCTCTGCACAGCTCTGCATAATCATCGCTCCAGGAATAGCTTCCTCTGTTCAGGAGATGCCCTTCTGAGAAACTCACTGCTAAGTGAATAGGTTGAAGAGCAGTTATTTCAGCAGGACAGCTGGCTTGCTTACCTTGGGGAGCTTCATGATGAAGTCATAAGCATTGGCTTCCTTGGCAGCTTTTTCAATTTCTTCCATGGTGACATCCTCACGGCCGTACCGAATATTTTCTGCAATAGTTGTAGCAAACAGCACGGGCTCCTGGTTCACCACACCAATAATCTCCCGCAGATATCTTACATTCAGGCTCTTAAGATCCTGCCCATCGATGGTAATCTAAAGCAGGGGAAGCAGACAAGCACCATTTACTAAGTGTTCTTAGTCCAGAACTCTCTCCCCAGCGCAACACCAGTCTTTTTTAGGGGAGACTTGTCTGTGTCATTTGAACAAGTGCAGTGAGACCAGAAGCTGGCTTCCAACAACTGGGACACACAGAGCAGTCTGCTCACTTGAAAGGGATCTTACCGAGCCCTGCTTGGGGTCGTAAAACCTCTGGATGAGCTGAACCGTTGTACTTTTCCCACAGCCGCTGCCACCAACCAGGGCTACTGTCTGGCCACAATTAACCTTGAGATTCAAGCCCTTCAGTATCTGTGCATGTAAGAAAGGTTGCCAAAAGCAAAACAAGATGTAAAAACATCAGTGTAAACTTGCAGAAACTTCAAAGACTCCAGTGAAACATCCTTCACATTTACAGAATTGAGCAGGGACATCCCTGTATTCTTCATTTTGAATCAGGCTCTATTCCACTGATACATTATTAAACTTTTTTTTTTTGTATTTTTTTCTCTCATTGTAGCACAATGTTTTTGTTCTATCAGTGACTACAATACTCATCAAACCTTTATATGTCTGCAGTCATAACATCTGCTGTAATGTGGTGATTGCCTAAGTTTGAACAGGCTCACTCAACATTTAAAAATGACAGCAGCCTTCAGCAGTAGAATTCTCAAGTTTCCTATTATCCAGTTATCAGAACTAGCACTGGAGATGTTGAATTGTTTTGTAAAAGATTTGTGAAGTAGATAATACCATGGAGTTAGAATGCTGATCATCAAAAAATTCTGGGATATTTTGTAGGAGAGCTCTAGCAAGGAAAGGGAAAAACTGCATGTGAAACTGTGGAAGGAGGGACTTCGTAGTTTCGCTGCACTGTGAAGATCCTGTTCCTTCTGCTGCTAACTTCAAAATGCAACATTTCACATGGGTTATAAAAGCGAAGGTCTGCTTTCCATGCATATATACTTTCTCCTCCCTCCACTACTCAGCTCCAGGGAGGTGGTGACAACAATCACAAAGAACTTTTCTTTCCCACTTACACTGCTGTTGGCCTATGGGAGCTTTTCTCTGTAGCTTTCTCTAAAACCTTGATAGGTATAGAAAGATTTGTAAACTTCTGTGCAGTGAGACAAAGGAGAAGATTTCTTGGATGTTTCTTTTCCAGCCACCAGTGAAAAACAAGGATTTGTTTTTGTATATTTGCATAAAACTTCGCATTATTTCATTATGAGTAACCCAGAAGGAAGCCAGTGCGAGGAAGTTCTAAACTTAAAAGGGAGCACTGATATTCCATTTAACACACTTGCCAAGATTTTCTCGTTTCAGACAAATAAGGCAAAGCAAGCACTCTTCTGTTTCAGTAATGCTAAAACTGATGAAAAGTTCCAATTTTTGTCAAGACAATTTTGAATTTTAAGATTCCAGTGATGTGAGAATGAGCAAGTATGAATGGAGACAACCTCCTTCAAACCCTCAAGATATCTGAGATCTCAATCTTTGTTTTAAAAGTTTTTGCATGGAAATAAACTCATTATAGAGCGAGACATTCAGAGTGAAGCTTTCTCTGGGAGCATGATAAAAGTTAAGAGCCTGGTCCAAAACCTGAAGACACGAATGGAAACATTTCACCAATTTCAGCTTTCAGCCAAATGCTGTCCTCCACTGAAGTGAAAGCATAAAATCGCTTCATGGTATTTACTTATATGTAAGCATGCAAGATAAAAAGTGGATGTAAATTCTTTCATACTAGAGACAGTTATCTTAAAGGAAATCTGTATAAGTTCCATGCGTAATACCTTAATATCTGGCCTAGCAGGATAACTGAAGTAAACATTTTGGAATTCCAAATTGCCTTTAACATGGTCTGGTTTATAGCCAGCATTGGATGAACTGTCAATTTGAGGCTCCTGTGCAGATAACACGGCAAGAAAAGGAAAAAAAAGAAAGAAAAACACACATTAGATTCTTAAACATTTTAGCATGATGCAAGGCTGTGAATTCTCTGAAGTTAATGTTACCAGACACAAAGGCATACACAGAATTCCTCACTACAAAGCAGCAGACTGAAAATAGCTACTTAATCAACTCATGAAGTTACCAGTCCAGGTCACTGGTGAATCTTCCAGTGACTTGACAAGTTACTTGCAAAATAGCACTGCTGTCAGTGTGGTTTGATAGTACCAAAATGTCTGCAGTCCCTGCCAGCCACTCCAGTATGGACCAGAAGTCCTGTAACTAACTGCTGCAGTTTAAATTAATTATTTTCAGTCATGGCGCTCGTCACTGTTATCTCAGGTAGTTACTTGAGTTAGCACGAATATAATTGCTATTTCTTCTTTAATTTGAGTTTCTGAACTACCAAGAAAAACAATAACTGGTAGATGTTCTCATCTTGCTCATTTACAAGCACACATCCCTGTATTTAGACACTTGTCCCACACACACAACTCTGTTAGGTAGAATTTTTAAATGCTATGATATTGCATGCACACTTCTTTGGGCTTGCTAATTTTTCATTCAAAAGTGAAGTCTGATGTTCAATCATTTTCAAATGGAAATTACATCCATGGCAAAGATACTTACATTGTCTATAACATTAAATATTGCATAAGCGGCTCCTCTTGCATTGGCAAATGCTTCCATACTCGGTGCAGCCTGTCCAACACTAAAAGCTCCAACTAATATAGAAAAAAAGACCTAAAAATAGAAAAAGAAAAGGAAAAGATAGATTAATACACTATGCATCTGGAATTCATAGCTCTATTTAGACAGCTTCATTTATCTGAGAACATTAGCTATCATTGCTTCAAGCAGTTTAGTGTGTGCTGTGAGATATGAGAAAGTCTAGAACCAAAATGGGAATTAAGCAAGTAGCAACCATTTTAACAAAAGGCACACATTTATAGAAGAAAAAAAAAAAAATGTTTAAGGTAAGTCTGAAATTTTCCTCTACCACAACTGGTCCATAGGGAAAAAATCCCAAGTTTCTGATGGCTGGGATTCTTCCTCAGAGCAACAATTAAAAGTATCCAGCGCCACCTGAACAAAAATTAGCTGCCAACTACTTCTTGATAAAACAAATAAATATCTGTGTTCTTATAACATAAAAGCAAGGGTAATCTAACCCAACAGGTGAAGACATAGTAATCCACTCTATTCCGCTACAAGCAAGAAGAGAAGAACATACTTGAAGAATCTGGAGAATTCTATCTGTGAAACTAAAACTGTTTGCCACACAGACTAATTTCTGATGTAATTTTTCAACCTCAAGTTTGACTTTTATGTGTTTGGTTTTTTTTCTGAACACATACAACTATACCACTCACTTCAGATGTTGGCAATAAAAGCTTATTTACACTGTATCTTAATCAGATTTAAGTAATAAGCCAAGCTTGCATTACAGTGTAAGTTGCTATCGACCCAGAGGATGTTACAGTATGGACTCCTCCAAGGACCAGTAACAACCTCTGCTCTTTAGCTGCTTGTATGAGAGCAAAGCCTTCTATCAGCTGGTTTCTGCAGGGCGTTAGTGCTCCTCAAAGTGTTCCTCAAAGTACCTGTTACCTGACTATGATGGAGCTGCTGAAATAGCACAGATGTAAACTTGTTAGTAAACAGGCTGTGATGGAGGTTAAAACTTCTGCCATATTGTCATATTCCAACCTTTCCAAAAAAGGTCCACTCTGATATCAGTTATTATTGATCCAGGCTGACTTTTAACAAGGCACTTTGTGGTGAGTGATTTTTATGTTGCTATCAACTTAGAGAAATATATCCATTGCATGTAGAGCTGTATTTTTATCTATTTTGTTAGCAGGGCTGAGAAACTGAAAAATGCAGTTTGGATAGCTAACATCAACCACACTCAAAATTAAAACACTTTTACACAGGATCTGTTCAGTACTTTTCATAAACATTGTCCAGCTACTGGAAATTACTTACTGTAAAGACTTTTCCAATTGTATAGTCATCAGAGAGTACCAAAATGGTTCCATACCAGAAGGCCAGTGCATAGGATCCATATATCAAAAAGAAAGAAATACCCATGGAAATATTGGCTGAAATAGCTTTCTGGATACCCATACGTTTGGCATCTTCTAAATTTTTTTGATATCTGAAAGATAAAGCAGGAAAAAAGCAGAACATGCAGGGAATTACTCTTCTTTCTTTCATTGTGTATACTCATAAAATCCCCAAAGCATACATCAAAGCTAAATAAAGTATTTTATTAAACAATAATCAAATCCTGAGAAAGATCATGTTGCGAATAGAGGAAAATGTACTGACTGCCCTTCATGCTATGGCAAATTGAGCTGATCAGCTAAAGTTGGACCAAGTCCTGGATGAGTGGAAATGGCTGTGGTAAGATGCTAAACAGCTGTAAACATGTGATTTTGCAGTTTTCCAAATGCCAGAGAACATTTTTGATGTTAGAAGGAAACTTGTTGCGTAAGTGTTGAAGTATATCGTAAGGAAAAAAGAGCTGGTGACATGGAGAAAATGGGATAATTTTCTGACAGTATCTCTTTGGAGAATGTATGTAAAGGAGATTATTGGGATGGTGCTTGGATTTTTAAATAGACAGAGGGAATAAGTCAGTCATATGTGTAACTGTGAAACACTAACATAAATATGGACTGAAGAATCAAATGGTAGCAATAGCTGCACGACCTGTGTGCTTTTGGAGGTGATAGCTGGCAAGTCCATTTTAGAAATAATTACTGAAGAAATAAAAGGTGTTCTAATTTTTTATTTAGTTCAAGCTTATTCACTTTTTTTTTTTTTTTTCCCCATTTTGTTCTAATTAGTAAGCTGTTAAGATAAAGCTGGTTACAGATGAAAATGAAGAACTCCAGGTTGAATCAGTTAAAATAATTACAACTGAACATGCACACAAAAATGCCTTCAACAAAGGTTTGTCATCTCACGGGTCCTGGAAATTTAAAAGTACTGAGATTATAATTGCACAAGCAATAGACTCAAAACTGTAGTTCAGTCTCAACTTTCAGTAGAAACAAACACACAAACAAACCTACAAAATATGAATGGTGCCAAAAGAAGGGTGACAATGTGAATCAGTGTGTTTCCATTATCGCACCTGACCTGAAGATGAAAAGAGTAAGAAAGAAATGATGAAGAGGGAGTCTTAAGTCCAGAGTAATGAAAATACTGGCAAACCTAACAGTGGCCCAGTTGTGAAGGCTTCTAGTGATTATGTTGAAATTGTGGATAAAGCCACAGGACCGAAGTACTGTTAGACAAGTAGAGACCTGAGAAATTACATGCTTGTGTATGGACAAAAAATATATATTAAGCTAGAAAAAATAACTTCCAGAGAAAGAATAAAATCATGAATAAATGAAAAATAAAGTAAAATTACAAGAAATGAAATTTGTCATAGGCTTTGAAAGCGAAGAGTTAACCCAACTGCTTTTCTTTAAGACTGTCTTTCCCAGAGAGGGAAGCCACAGTAAAACGAATCCACTGGGGCTTCATTAATGTCATCCAATGCCAATTTATTCTGGAGGCATTGGATAAATTATTCATTTAACAGTAGTTCTTAAACTGTGAAAGAAATGTAAGGTTAGGAATCATTTGAAAGAAAACAATAGTGTTCAGTGAGGAGATATAATAACCAAGGGAGTTAACAACATGAACTCTTCTGTCAGAGTTGGGATTTGTTGTTGCCGCACTTTTTAGTTACTTGGGCACATAATTTCATTTATCCTAAACATTACTTTCCTGATGGTAGAAGAATGAGAGGACGAAATCAATACAGAGGATGAGTGAGAGGACAAAGGAATATCAGAATATCTTACAGAACTAGACAAATGATGTTAGAGGAAGAGGTGACACACTTAAAGAATAGAGATGATCAGTGAAATGGAAAGTCTATACTGTGTGAGAAAATTAAAAGAAGTTAATTCAGATGGGCTACCATAATGATAGCTAGGAGTCTTTGTGATTTATTTCTACAAATAATACAGGAAAATAAAACTATGGGAAGCAACTACTAAAGCAAATGTTCAGTGCTGGTACAGGAACAAACTGGTAGACAGGGACTCTGTGGACGCTCTGATGGAAAGAGATGCCCAATCTTTGTTTAAGCAGTAGAATAGCCTCCCTGCAGCAACATAGCTAAGAAGACTACTTGATTTTGGGGGGACCTCTTGTGCTTACTAGCAGGGGGAATAGATGGTGCGTTTGTTTACTAAAGTAACAGGCCCTGGTCTCAGTCACTTGGGAGGTCCTTCCCACTTCTGGAAATACGTACATCACATTCAGTGCCTCTCAATATTTTCTTGCTTTCTTCTTGAATGCCACAGTTAGTTAATAGAAATGACCCTTTTTTACCCAGTTGGTATGTTGTATATAAGATCTGCAGGACATGAAAAGGCCTATTCTCAGCTCTCTTAACAAGTTGTACAGAAGCATTAAGTGAAGACATACAGCACTATCAAGGTGTTTTGTTTTTTTTCACTCCTCTTGCTATTTTTCTCATTAGCAGCCATCAGCCCTGGGATGAATTTGAGATGCAGAATCTCCAGAACAAGATGGCCTGATTCAACAGAGCTTATTTCCAGTTTATAAAGATCCATCTCACTGTCATGGTCTCAGAATGCTTTGCAGTGATTAGCATTTCACCATCACAACCTCTAGTATAGTGTTACACTGATGGAAATGAGGGGTGGAAATGAAGGATGCATGGCAGAAAGTACTTTAAGGACAAGCAGGAAAAAGAGCTGATGAGAGGGGTAAGGGTGATGAGCAGCACTGGGTAACAGAGAAAAGATGCTGAGGTGAACTGGAAAACAAGGCATAGACACCCAGAGGGCTTCCTTTTGCTTCCTGATCAGGGAGCAGTGAGAGCTGGAACACAGGAGAAGCAAGCCAGCGAAGGGATGGTGTATGTTTTCAGTGGATTACACAAATGTTACTGAACTTTGCATTTGAAAAACTTCTGCCAACTTTGGTGGTCACGATGGTTATCTTTAGATAAAAGATCAAAAAGAAGGCAAGCATGATGTTCCATGGTACCATATAAATAAATACACCTACATGCCTTTGGTTTGTGACCTTTGCATTATACTTGCCTTTTCATCTCACATGTCTGTCCTTTTTTGCTTACAACTCTCACTACAAGTATATGAAGCCTGAAATAGCATATATTTTTAGGGAAGGGGAGTCCATCTCTGTATTATCTTATGAGGTTCTTTAAAAATGATAAAAAAGAAAATAAAAATTTCAGTAGCAAAGACACAACCTCTTTAGATACCATTATAAGACAGCCAAATAAAGGGAACTCTTTCTCACCTTTCAGTTTCTTTTCTCTGTCCTCCAAATGCTACCACAGTTTGAACTGCTGCCAGAACTTCCTCTGCCACAGCTCCTGCTTTTGCATATGCGGTTAGCTCTTTGTTAGTGAATGTGGAAATTATCTGTGTAGAAGAAAAAAAAATTAACTGTCCTGTTCAAAGAAAAACAGAATGTGCTCAAACTTTGTTCTGAGGGCCATGAATACTTACAATTTTTTGTACTGAATTTCCTTTCTACATTATTATAAAGACTTATAAAAGATTGCATATTTTAAATGGAGTGACAGTGTTCGTGGAAGCTCTAAGGGCAAGGCTGCCCAGTGTCACAGCAATTCAATAGCCAGATTCCATTTAACACCCTGATGTCTCTTTCAAAGTTCTAGCCAAAAGCAGAAACAAAAGCAGAAGTCCATTTCTCTCTCAGGGTGGTTTTCATTTACTTCTTGTGTACTGTTTTCACTAAGTTATTGGAAGCTGAACAGATAGCAAAGAGATGTCTGGAGCAGGGTTCACGGCATACTAGCTGCTGGGCTGTGTCTGCCTGTGCCCATATGCTGACCCCAAAACCAATGTCCTCCTCACCTTAGCATCAGAGCCCATGGACAGCTGTTATCACAGAAACCTAATTTACTGCAGTTCCATGCCAGAATTTACCTGAAATGACCTCAGTTGTGCAATCTTATCTCATTGGTATATTTATTTATTTTAACTGTCATTACTTTGTTATTTTGGTGTAGTTGTCGTGGAAATCCAGTGAAGAAGGTGAAGGTACAGATTATTTACCCTTTCATATGAGAATACATTACATTTATATAAATTTTACCGCAACAAATCAGTGACCATGGCAGATGAACTGCACTTCCTCAGCTATAGCATTCCATGAGCCCGTATCTACAGCTTTGCAGAAAGATAAGGTCACAGTTCACTAGGAGCCAGATCACACTTTTTCTTATAAATTCCAAGCAGGGTTGCAGGAATTACAGCCTTGCTGATTTTCAGAAAATTCCCACTTTTTGCCTACCTTTGCCCAGAGAGCTGAGGAGAATCCCAGAACAGGGCTGAGTGCCAGGATCACGAGTGTTAATTTCCAGCCTTTTGTAAAACCAACTATAAATCCAGTGAAAAAAGTAGCCACTGCCTGAAAGAACATTGCTATTTTTTCCCCTATTCCTTCATTAATCTTGGAGATGTCACTGAAAAAAGAAATGATATTCAAACAAATAAGGAAGTGTGGACACCATGTAAATGAATTCCCTGGATACAGCACACTCTGACAGTATTTCTTCATGTTTCTATCACCTGCAGTTCAACATAGCTCCAAGTTTGCAGCCAGAGAGAGCACGGACCAGCATTCCCTAACATCTGTTTCTCAAGAACCACCTAAACGAGCCCAGGATCTATATACATGACAGTATAACTTACAGAGGTGTTTCATAAGATAAAATAACACTGTTTTGAAGGAGATATTGCAACTGATTTGCAGTAGTTAAATACTCAGCAATTAACTGATATTTAATACTTACTCTACAATTCTTGTGTTCAGCTCGCACACATCATTTACATCAAACCACCCAATCTCCTGTCTCATTACAGCATGAAAAAATTCTTGTCTGATTCTTTTTATTTGCCTGCCAGCAGCTAGCGTCCAAAATGAAACCTGAATGTAGGCAGCAAAAAGAACGCCAGCTCCTATTCCAGAATAATAATATGCATATCTGAAAGAAAGCAAAAAGGAGATTTATAGCTGAATTAATTCTGCTTCAAACGGGGCTCCTAGAGATAGCTTATAATTCAATTCTCTATGTGTGCATTCAAAACAAAATTGAAGACCATTACAAATATCTGCCATTTTTCTTTCTTCGCTATACTGAATATTTTCAAAGTTCTTTCAGAATCAAATTTCAGCCTTTGTATTCTGCTACCTATTATACAAATTGCACAAATCAACACCAAGTTTTTGATTTAAAAATTAGTGGCTCAAAGTCCACGACGACATAGATTTATATAAAAACAAAACTACCAAAAATGCTTAAGTGATGTGAAATGTAAACTGTTTGTGCAAGCAAAACAAAATAAGGCTCCACGCCTACAAAAAAAATTAGAAAAGATAAAAAAGAAGAAATAACTTCTATGCTTCTGTGTTACAAACAACTGCCAAAGACATTTTAATCATTACTGCAAATAAACAAAATGTATTTAAACTGAAAAAATAGTAGTGCATTAATGAGTGGCTTAAAAAGAAATGAGTGCTGAACATTGCTCTTAATTCTTGCAGCATAATAGAGAAGCTACAAAAAACAGCAAACCTGGGAGAAAAAGAAGTTTGTCTGAGTATGTAATTAATGCCAAAACACAAGGAAATGGATTCTGGTTCAGAATGCCTATGATCTGTGGTTATTTTATAATATCTTTGGTAAAAATTAATTGGAAAATATATTGTGAACTACTTGTTCAATGACAACTGTAGATAGTTATGACACCTTTTCTGCATGACAAACGAAACTGCACAATAGATTTTGGGATCAAAAATTCCTAATTCCTACCCTGCATACTGACATTTGTGCAACCAGAGTAGAATTTGCCATCTGCCATTATCATTGCCTGCCATGACTTATTGTTCAAAACAAAAACCATTCTCGGAGGTTGAACAAAAAGACCAAGTTTCTTTTCCCCGTTCATAAAGAAGTATGAATAAAGTTGAAGAGCTTTTTTTAAAAAGTAGTATGAACAGAGTTTTAAAAAGAAAAAAGAAAGGACAACTGAAGTGGGAACTGGAGAAAAACCTGAAAAGCGCAAAGAATGAAAATAAAAAGAGATAAGTCATAGGGGGAAGAAAGAAAGCAATGACTCCATCCAACCTTATGGTTGCCCAGGTGATGAAAGCATATGTAGTATGAAAGCATATGAAAGCATGTAGTAGAAAGCATATATGAAAGTATATGCTTTCCTACAGCCTGACTTTGAAAATTAATGGTGCTTACTACCTTAGAAGACTGCGAAAAACACTGTTTGAGTAACATGAACATGAAATACCTTCACAAGAAGACAGTTTAATCAGACTACATATTGAATCTCAGTCCCTATTTCAAATCTATCCACTCAAAAAATGTGAAGAATACACAGTCATTGTAAGAGCTTGGCCCAATTTATATTTCTGAGTTATGAGCTCTGCATATTTATTGGGAACTATACAAAAATATTTATTATATCTATTTCAAATTTATTCTCTCTTATCTTCATCGTCCATTCTTTCTCCTAATAGAAGAAAAGGGTACAAAAGGATACTTGGTTTACCCTCTCAAGAGGCACTCCTTATTTGATTGATTGACCTGAAGGTGGACAGACCACTGTGAGTGTGGTGGCAAAGATTAAGTAAGGACTGAAAAAATCGTAATTTAATGGAAAATCCATCGTGCATGACTTCATAATCATCTCATTCAGTTTTTATTTCTGGTAGAGAAACAAGGTACTTAAGAGATGTCTCAGTTTCATTTCTTATCATTACAAAAACAAACTGCCAATTCATTTACTGTGTGATGCACAATATTGTGTATATTCTTACTATGCAGTAGGAACATGGAGCCAATAAATGACTTGCCCAAGTCACTGCCTGAGCTTTTGATGTTGAGGGGGGAAGAAAGGGAGCAGGTTCTTTGAGTTACAAGGAATTTGTTTTTTCTTTCTTTCATACAACTGGTTCTGAACTCCATTAGCTAATGAAGTTATGTAAAAGCAGCATCCACAGGTTCCATGGATGAGGGACCTGCATGCAGGAGCACACATTGAGAGAGGTCATGAGATCTGGCATAGGAGAACAAGCAACCCTGATGTGAGAAAAAGAAGAATAAGCCTCTCTCTAATCTTAAAAGCTGTAGGTTTGCAGGAGCCATCTGGCACAGATTTGGATTAGCGGGAAACTTCAATATCCTCCTGACTCATGCAAGGATGCTGGCCTAACGACATAAAAAAATGAATTCTTTCAGTTGCACGAAGCATTTACAGTGAGATTAAGTAATACAATCTTTAGAGGACAGTCTTCAGTACAAGGAAAGATTAGCCACAAAGTGAATGAAAATTTTCCCATTACCTGGTCATCTCTTCTTCCAACTCTCCCAAAATAAGATAAGAAAAAAATTCCACAGAAAAATTCACCGATATGCTGTTCAATAAAGAAAAATTTGCTAAAGAAAAAAAAAAATAGAGAAAAACTTATTAGTTATTTTCTTTTTCTTTAGAAAAAGAAAAATTTCTTTATTTATGTAAAGAGATGATAATGATTTCCTTCTCTAAAATCCTATCCACACAACGCTGAATGAAGATTAAGAGCTGTCAGCTGCCTAGTGCTGGAACACGATTAGGGGAGTTTAAGATACGCACTACATTACCAAGAGTTTTCTGAAGCCAGAAGTGAAAATGTTACCACAAATATAATAAACAATAAAACCACTAATTAAATTCAACTACTTTACAACTGCTAGTCACAGTGAAAACATCACCACCTAGGAATTTTTACCTGGATAAGTGATGTTTTCTGAAGCAATAAAAGTATCTGTCATATCACCAAAGACAATCATCATAAGGGGTAGGCTTGCTCCGTGGAGTACTGCCATGGTAGTGCCCAGCACCATCAGGAGTTTATCCTGTCGATCAGAGTATCGAAACTGAAAATGGAAATAAACTGTGCTGAAAACTTCTCTAATTACAACAAACGCATCTGAGTCACAACGCCGTGTTAATAGCATAAACCAGAAACTTAATAATTGTTCCAAGAATGAAATAATGGTTTTCATGAGAAATCGTTCCATCGCAAAACAAATCTTCATTTTCTAAATCTGCCTCAGGTTCTGCTAGATGCAGATCTGAGTTAAACCTGAATCAAACCCAAGTCTACCAATAGTTACAGTTAACAATGAAATCGAATTAACCTGTTAAATATTAGTGCAGTTATTACTGAGAGTGCAGTACTGAAGTTGCCCAATCCTTTCCTTTCCAAGCTAATTCAGATAGCTCATGCATTTTTAAGTCCCCAGGAGAGCGGGGAATGTTGTTCTAAGCAAAGCCATAATATTAGAAATGGTTATGGTATGTAATGAAAATTCTTCAAATGACTGTTAAGCCCCAGGACTTTATTTTGGGATTGTGACTGCTGGGGATTTTCTAGACTTGCCTGGACAAGGCCTGGAGCAGCCTGATCTCACTCTGATGGTTAGCCTGGCTTGGGGAAGGGCACTGCGCCAGACAACCTCCTGAGGTGCCTTCAAGCCTGAATTCCTCTCTGATTGTTCTAACCACAGAAAATGCAAAAATACTGTGGCCTGTATATAAAAAAAGAGATCACAGAAATTAAAATAGCGTGCTTCTGAGTCAGCTGCTTAAAAATGAATGCAATTATATTGTAAAATCTGCTGTGACCCTCCTGTTTCTTGCTGGATGTACATGTTGGATTTGAGTGAGGGAGTGGCTGAGATAAGACTAACTGTTAATTAATATGATGATACATTAGAATCAATGGAGAAAGAGTGACTTGAATGTAGAAGCTCAAATTTCCTTGTTTCTGAAATGCTTTTTAAAGGCATTCCATTGAGCTGCTGTACCAGGTTCTTACAGAAGTACATCTAGTTTTGGAGACATTTTGTCTGGCATACGTTACGGTTACTCCTCATTTGGAGCTTTCATTTTCCTCCTCTCTGTGCTTCCAACCAATCGCATTTCAAGTATGCGTTACAACCCCTCCCCGCCTATCTGCAAACACTGCTCTGTCTGCCTCTGTTGGATGTAGCTGTGATAGTAAAAATTTCCAACACTGAGAGCATTTAAGCCAGCTTACTCCATCTCCTGTGTATGCCTTTACTTTCTCTTCCCTTTTCCCTTCCCACTGCAGAGTTCTGTGCCATAAACAGCAAAGCGCTGTTTAGTATAACTTTTAGTATAACAGAAGTAGAGGGACACATACAAAAATAAAAAAATTCAGCTGTTATGGTAGACTGGGATTGCTAAATACACAAATAGCATTAAACTTACCACCGTTAATGGACTGACCATATTCATTTTTTCAGGTTTCCTCTTGTCCTCACTGCTAAAAAATCATGATTGTATTTTAAGAAGGAAGAGCATTGAAAACATCAAAGCAAGCTTCATGCATTGTTAATACAACTCCCGTCTCTTAACTGTGTGCAGATGTAGGGAGGAGCTAAAGGAATATAAAATTAGGATTCTCAATGTTCTTTTAGTGCGTGTCTCTGAACACTGTCAAAAAAATTCTCAAGAAGCCTTCAGGTTTCATATCATATTAACACAGTGTCTATCTGGGTAGATATCCAATGGGAAGATCTCTGACTATTAAAAGCTGCCTGTTGAGTCTTTCTAGCCTAGGCTAGAGCCTGGTGGTGGCTATTAGTCATACTTTTAAGTAGCTTTTGAAAACAAACCTAACATTACTTCTGGTTGTCTGACAAAGGCCGCCCGTATGTAACTCAGTACTTTGATTTCAGACCAGTAGATTGCAGTATAGCAGACTGCTCACTCTCGTCATAAGACTCAATGTACAGAGTTGATCTTGGAAGAAACTACTCTATTAAAATGAGTAGTGGACTGCGAAGAGGGGAAAAGGCAACAAACTTAGAGAAGGCGGAGGTGAAGTCAGAGTGAATCCAATGCTTTGTAGTGGTCAGATGACTTGTACTAGCAAGAAACAATGAACAGATGGAATTTCAGAGAAATCACTGTGAGTTTGCAGAGTAGTTTCCTGTCCTGTCACAATATACCATGTGAGTTATTAATGTGTCTCACAGGGCTGCAAAGTCAATGTCGACCAAAGTGTTAAAATGATGCAGAAATTTTGCTTCCGCTTGAAAGAGTCAAAGGCTACTTAAAGCACTAATCTTCTCCTAAGCCGATTAAAGGGAAAATTATGGGTTGATTGGCTTGTTTGTTTTCATTAATTTGTTTGTTTGTTGTTCGCTCTTATTTTTTAGGATAGTAAACCTATATTCATTGGATTGCCATTATGAATGGCGTTAGTTTTAGATGAAGAGATGAAGATAATTGATATTTACAAATATGTGGATAGAGCAAACTGTTCTACTCACAGTTAACACTTTTGGATTAAATCGTATACCTCCAACTATATTCCCAACAACTGGAAGGCTCAGTAGAATGGGCAGTGTAATTGTCAGTAAAAACAGGCATTTTATTCAAACAGTAATGCTTAAGACTTTCATTAGATACTGCTAAAATACTACACAACATCGTGGTTGTATTTACTACCTCATTTGGAGAGAGAAATAAGGTTTCTGGTTGTGGGTATGTTTTTTTATTGTTGCTTTTCGTGTTTGTTTGTTTTGTGGTTTTTTTTTTTTGTTTTTTTTGTTTGTTTGTTTGTTTTAACTTCAAACAGAGAACAAAAGATATTTTGTTTTTACCTGACATTTTTACAGAATTTGGTACAGTATAGCAGCAGTGATAACAGTAAGCTTTATTCTGACATTCCAAAGAACGCAAGCTGGTCAACACTAAAATGTCAGAACACTACACTTCCATTCAAGGAAAATTCAGGACAATTCATTGAAGTTTTAAAACTCCTTGTCTAAATTGAACTTAAATATCTCCCCTTCAGCAAAAGAGAAGAGGAAGATGAGCTTCAAAATGTGTCTTTGACCTAGAAACCATCAGAACAGTGGCATGAGAATGCTTTTATCTGAATAACCTGAGTTTCCCCTCCAAACAGTCCAGATACAACTAAGCTCCTGCAGTTCATTTCAAGCATGTAGGTTAAATGTCACTCTTCCCCTGTTTCACAATGGGGATTCTCTTGGCTCTACAAAGTTCAATGTTCGATCAAATCCTAATCAATCTTCTGCTGTAATGGATGCAAGTTATTTTAAAGGACGTGAAAAGGACTGTGCCAGTCAGCAGTTTCATGAAACTCTCATCAGTCCTAATTGGGAGGAGACACTTTTTCAAGTGACCACATTCAAAGACATGTTTCTGATAGCTGGAAGTCCTACTCAAACCATCTTAAATCCTGTCCTTTAAGGCAGGTGGGAATTAAGTGATTTCTACAGCATATCATTACAAACCGTAAATTACAATATCATGCAGTTCTTTAAATCACAGAATCCCTTCTCCACTATAACCCTCTTTTTTTTGTTTGTTTGTTTTTTGAAAGGGATGAATAGGGTAGAGAGGAGAGCATGCAGGACATCTGACCTGATTTGGCCTTTGATTCTAGTTTAAAAAAAAAAAAAAATTACACTCTTTTCAGAGAATTAACTACTTTCACTTCAGTTTTCTCAGTATTTTAGCTCAACCTTCTAACAAAGCAAGACAGATAGATAGGCTGCCACTACCTTTCTGTGAAAGAATGACTGCACAACCAACTTTTCAATAACCCCAACAGAAAATCTTAATCATAGCATCAAGGTAGAAGCAAAGCTTTCCCCTTCTCAGACAGACTTCTCCTGACCTGGATGTGTCAACTGTATACATTTGCTAATAATTCATCTACATTTAGATATAGTGAGATATATTCACCTATATTTAGATATAGATATTTATACACTTCTACATCTATACTTACCTGTACTCTCTAAAGAGAATAATGGAAATCAAAGACTTCTCCAAAGAAAGAAAACATTGATTATTTTGGTGTTCTTTAACAACAAAATTTAAGCCTATGCATTTAAAGGTAAAGCATTAGTAGAACATTTTGAAATCAATGACTATACTTACCATTTGCCTTCAGATCCGTAATTCTGATATGATACAGCAATATTATCATCCCTTCCATTTATGTAATGCTTTATTTCTTCTTCAGAACCCATTTTAATCTGCATAAGAAACAAAGTACCTCAGGAAAAGCTATCAGTAATATTTATTTAAGAGGATGTAAAGAAAACAAATTGAAAACGTTTGCCCTGATTTGCTGTTTGAAACTAGCCTGTCTTCAGATTTTAAGCAGGACCCCTGTGGCATCCTCTGCATAATCCTTGGAAGTATCTCATTTCAAAGCATGTACATTTCTGCAAGTTAGCATAATTAATACAACAGAAACAGTAGACTGCATTTTAAAGTAGAATGAAATTTCACTGGAAATTTTTGCTCACTTTCAAAATATTCACTGTTGGACATTGATCATTTGTCTCAGACGAAGTAAATGTACTGACTTACCAGGAGAGCAGATCTTAATGTTTTCACCTGTTCTGGAAGGTTATTCAGCAGTCAGTAGGTCTAGCTTGGCTAGACCTTGCACTGCTTGTGCAGTGAGGTTGGACTTTGCTCATTTTGTGTGAAACTAGTGAGTTTTGGGTGCATGAGGGATAATGGGTCTGTGCCAGGATTTCCCCTGGAGCCCGTGAGCGTTGTGAGGGAGTACATGCACGGAAATCCTCCCACAGGTAGTCTCCGTGTTATTGTATTCTTCAGTCCTTCTAAGGTTACTGAGTGACCCAGGCTGGCTGTGGAGCAGTACCTAGGGCAGGCCGGCACACTGGCCGGCACACTGGCACACTGTGGTGATTGAGAAGGGATAGAAAAGCTTTAAAATGTCTCCTTCCTGCCTGTATAGCATGTTGTCCTTTCCCAGAGGCTCTAGCTTAGCTGAGGGGCTCAGCTGTGTCCTTCAGCACAGATGCTGGAGCCTCCTGGAATTGGCTGGGACTGGCATGAGGACTCTCCTCACAGCGGCTGCCTCCACTTCCAGAACTGTGCCACATAAACCCACTACACCATAACTACCCATTCCTGTGGCTGTTCATTACTTGTATTGTTTTTTTCTTCTACTGTGGAGTAGGGTTAACCTCCACAGTGTTACTCTCTGTGTTGCAATCTGGGTATATCCCATTATGGGATATACGCAGCTGCTGCCCCTCCCTCCGAGTCCCATTGCTATCCTGGCTCTCCAAGAACACCCTTTTCCTTTTCTTGAATTTATTGCTTTGAACTAAAGCTGTTAGTCCTACTAAATGAAGAAAATTGAACAAACTTTGGAATGAATAAACACTAATATTTTATTACATATGGAATAATTATATATATATAATATATACATTGGCACAGTTAAGCAATATATTTGTATGTTATCTATTATATTGTTATGGCAAATTGAGTAATAACTTTCAGTGGATCAATTAACTTCATCTTAAATGAAGCACAGGGGTTAAACTCAATCTGTTGATGACACTTTGATCTGAGAGGTGGTAAAGTATTTCTAACTAACTAACTCCTTTTGTCATATTTAAGGTTTAGGATATTTTTGGGGAAAAAACTGAGAAAGTAATTTCCTAGCATTATTCTTGTAACTGTTTTCCTCTTGTGATAAATTGACTTGTTTTGATATCCTGGAAGCTACCATATGGAATGGATCTATTAATTGGTTGGGTGGCTCACTCTAACTTTCCCTGCAGAGTCAGAGAATGGCAGAGGTTGGGAGGTTTCTTAATCCCAAGTGCAGTCTGGCTTATCTGAAATATCTGGAATATCTGAAGTCTGATTTTGATTATCTAAAGGGATGGAGACTCCACACCCTTTCTGAGAAATTTGTTCTAGTGCTTAACTGCTCTCACAATAAAGAAGTATTTTCTCATGTTAAATTGCCTGTAATGCTTATTGTTTTGGAAGGGAAAATTGTGTTTTAACGTAGCTGTAGCATTTTATTAATTCCCTATTTTATACATTTCTATGTATGTCTGTTCTTTAAAAACAATAGGCTGCCTGAAAGTCAACGTAGGATGAGAGCAGTGTTGAATATAAAGCTTTTCTAAGAAATAATTCACCCAGGAAAATGGTACCTAAGTAAGTTCTATATTTCTAATCACGTTACCAAGGCTAAAAATACTGCAGAGGACAAGATTCACATTCTGTTTGTTTGCTACTTCCCAGTCAACTTTTGTAGTGGAGAGACTATGACAGAAATAGGCTGAAGCTTGATACTTGAAGGTATTCATCTGCTGTAAGCCGATTTATGTGCCTACTATGTCATCACTTGAAGCACAATGCCTTACAGACCATTGTTACTCTTGCCTGAAAGACTTGCTGAATATCATAAAGGAAATTAGTGGCAAAATATTGATGGCTGCCCCAGCAGTACCTAACTGTGGATCAGCAGCTTACATCTAACTATTTCACACACAAAAACATTTTAATCTCCTTTAAATGCTAAGATAAACTTCCTCTGTCCTCATTGCTCACCTTCAGTAGGAATGCTTAACATAGTACAAGTTTGGAAGAGCAGTTAACGTCTATATTCTTAGTATAACATGATCCCAGATCTTACGAACTCTGACTTTAGTAATAAAACTTCCAGGACTGTAAATTGTTAGAAAAGAGGAAAGAAAGGAGCAGGAATATAATAGGGTGGGAATCCTGGTCCATGACCAACAGATCATAAGAATATTGCTCTTTGAGTTCAATACAAACACTGTCTGCGTAGAGTTGAACAAAACATATGTGAAGAAGAAAATCTGAAAGGAAATGCAGTTTAAAATAGTTGTTGTCTGAGCAAATGAGGCCATCATGTGGCAAATTAACGATACAGCTACAGAGGGAAAAAATGATTAATAGTTTCGACGACAGTCAGGAAAACACCTTCCGTCATGAACTCAAAGGAGGCTGGTGTGAAAGTTCAGACTCAGAAATTCCTCCTTTCTTTCCTTTTTTTCCATAAGGAATTCTAGAGAAAAATTTGAATTATCTTTTAGAAATTCCTTATTGATGAGAGAGTTTCCTTTGAGAGCACTCTTTGGAGCATTAGCAGGAGGCCCACCATCAGGAGACCTCTCAGACTAGTGAACTTAAATACTTCTTTCTTGTTTTTCCTGCAATCAAGTGGCATATGCTTGGAAAGTCATTAGGATTGCTGAGATGTCGATGCTTAAAACCCTCTGAAACCTTATTCCAAAGCTAATGGAGAAAGATGCAGAAATCTGACATAAGGAATGCGTGTAAAAAGAATTCCAGAATATCTTCTTCCAGAAGGGTAATTTGCGTAGGTGCGTAAACACTTGGGGAAGAAGGGCATATTATTCCATAATAAGAAGACATATGTATATCGAGTGTCTTTGGTTATTTCAGTGGGTATCCTACCGATGTGTATGAATACCTGAAGAGAAGGTGCAAAGAAGATGGTCTTTTCGGTGGTTCCCAGTGCCAGGAAGAGACGGTGGGCAAAACTGGAACACAGAAGGTTCCCCCTGAACGCCAGACAGTACTTCTGTGCCATGCAGGTTCTGAAGCACTGGCACAGACTGCCAAAAAAAACACTATGTAGTTTCCACCTTGGAGATCTCCAAAAGCCATTGGACATGGTGCTGGGCAACCTGCTCGGGGGGACCCTGATTGAGCAAGGGGTTATGCAAAGTAACATCCAGAGGTGCCTGCCTCTGTAATCTGATTCTGTAAACATTAATCCAAACATTAGAAATCCTATCATTACAAAAACAAAAAGCCTACCTTTAAAAATAAAATATTAAAATTCAAAATTTAGTCTGAAAAACAGCAATCTAAATTTGTTTCCACTTGAATCCTCGAAGTGTAATGTTAAGAAATAACAGTACCCTTCTTTCAAATTTATGATGTGTTTATATTGTGATGCAGACTAATAGCCTTTCTCATGGACAAGGAGTTATTTTTTCAGGTTATAGGAAACAAACAAGTTTGGTACTCAAACTGGTGTTCAGTCAAACAGGCACAGATGAAAAGAGATTAGTGACTGAAGAGCGATCACATTCATCAGCATTCTGGAGAGCATTATTAATACAGCGATCAACTTATCTATCGGCACATTCATGTATGTGTGTGTGTAACTATCTACATGTAGATAGGCAGATTTTACATATAAATCTTAGGGAATTAGAAATTGCTGACAGAAACATAGAAGACTGATTAAACAGGCCAGTTTTTAACTTTAAAATAGAACTTTACTTCAGAGAAATTCATTAACAATACATATTGCTAATGGTAAATTCTTAATTGCTATTATACGATATTCAAAGCAGTTAACTCTTTAAATTCATATAATAAATTAGCAATTAATATACAAAACCACAGAGCTGATGCTGTGTAATTATAACTTCTTATCTGCTGTTTCTTTTCTGTAATATATTTAAAGCAGTCTTTCCCAGCATTTACAGTCACATTTCTTCCACAGAGAGTAAGTGACCACAAGTGAGATACTTCTTAATAGTTCTGGGGCCTTAGTTTTCAACCTGTACCCTTATTTCCAAGACCATATTTGCAGTAATCCCAGGCTAACGCTCCACAAGAGACATCTGGCATCAAAGTCCAGCTGGCCAGTTCTCATAAGTTGATAACAAGCCTAATAGTCCATAACTGGGTCCCTACACAGTCAGCATAAGGCACTGTGAAGACAAGGCTTAAGGCTTGTTCCTAGCAATAGCAACACTGGTTTTACTGTGTACAATCATTTTCACATACTGTTTACCAGATGTGCCTGAATAGCGTGATTTTGCCAGAGTTCAAAGCCAGCTAATATGAATTAAATTTGGCTTAGCATGCTTCTACTTTTATGGGTGTAATAGGCTTCTACTTTGGGCACATAGTAAAGTAGTTTGAATAATGAAAACTAGTAGTGAGAAACTGGTACATTGTTATTCCTTGTTTTCATAGGATTTATAAAAAGTCTTTTGTTTTGGAAAGAAAAAAGTATCAAGACTGACCAGTAATATTATGTAGTATTGAAATAATTAAGAGTGACACTTCAGAGAGAAGTACGGCCTTTAATTTACATGTTGCATGACCCACTTTGAACATTGACCAGTGAATAGTAGACGCCCTTTTCAGCCAGGAGCTGCTGATGAGTCCCTTGCTCTATGACCTTGCCGTTCTGGATCACAGCAATCTTGTCAGCATTCTGGATGGTGGACAGGCGGTGAGCTATCACGATGCACGTGCGACCTTCTCTGGCTTTATCCAGTGCTTCCTGGACAATCTGTGCAATGAACAAACCAAAAGGCAAATTAGAATCAAGTACAGCTGCTCTTTCCCCCTATTGTTCAGTCTGGGGGTACCTGTTGGGTTATCTGTAGTGTAGCAAAGAGTAAGGTGACATTTCTACAGCCTTGGAGGCAGTGATGGGGCAACTATTCAGGAAGTTGTATTATTTCAATTGCTGTCTGGAATAAACTATAATATAGTAGTGAAAGAAAGGGAATAGCTATGACTTTAGCTTCTTGATTTAAATTTAGCCTGTGTTGGCAAGGAGTGAAAACTGTTGTAATAGATGATTTCTTCAAACAGTTCAATTTCTGAAGTTTGTTCCTCCTAATTCAATTTTGGCAGTTTCCAATTGAAACCTGAAAAATTCCAGGCAGAGAAAATCCTTCTTTGCTGCTACTTCAGTCTGCCTACTGCCACATAGGTACAAAGAGAATGGTGTTTTTCGGGCAAAGGAGGGCCTTAATATTTGCCTTTGACTAGTACAAATACATAATTTGCACAAAACACTGTATTTTCAGCTTTAGGCTTTAATCTGTGGGGACAAAATGAATAATGTGAATACAAACAAATGTGTTTAGTTTCCTCTGCAGGCTCATAACCAAGTTACCTTTTCGCTTTCTGTGTCTAAGGCAGATGTAGCTTCATCCAGCAGCAGAATCTGGGGCTTACGTACAAGAGCTCGAGCAATAGCAATACGTTGTTTCTGACCACCAGAAAGCTGCGTTCCCTTGTCTCCTACGCGAGTATTGTATTTCTAAAAAGAATACACTGATTTCAATATATGAATGCAAATCCATCCTGAATTTATTTAAGCTTATTGGTCCTGGCACCAGTGATCTATAAGCTGTTTACTCCATGCCAATATATTTCTTAAAAAAGGTGACCAGAAGTGCTATTCACCACAGATCTATAAATCTTTCACTCTGAGACTTCTTAAAGCAACAACCCTGTACTGTAGAAAAGAAACCCTGTTCTTAATCCACAGATTGCGAGCTATTGTAGGTCAGTGAAAGTCTATGACTGGGGATAAACCCCTGACCTTAAACACCAAGCAATCCTCCTAACCAATCATTTAATCCAACCAATATTTATTCATCCTGAAGAAAAAAATAACAATGCCTAATATGTATCAGTTTCAGGCCAAGTTATATGCTGTTAATAGACATGGATATTTATATGCTGTCTCTCTATACATATACTATGGATTTGGGCAGTTCTGTTAATTTAGGTATCTCAGTTAAGGAAGATCAGTCAGACCTCTAGACAAATTAATGTGTTGTTTACAGTAGTCTGCAACATAATATATATTTTGTCGCAAAGAGCAGTGAAATTTATGAGATATCAGTATATATCACAAAATTTCTTTACACAGTTTAGAAAACGGCATATCTTGATAGGAATCGTTAGAAACCAAAAGTGATCTGTAAAGAATTGAGAGTCTATACAGTTATATTTTTTTCAATCAATGCAAAAGGCAGCTTGACGACGTGAAGTCAAGCTGTATAGATATAACTTCTAACAACACTGTAGGTTGCATGCAGTTCTGAATAGGAGAGAAAAAATAGAACTTACTTCTGGCAGAGAGTCAATGAAGGAATGAATATTGGCTGCTTTTGCTGCACTAACGATTTCCTCATGGGGCACCTCCCGACTGTTGTCCCCATATGCGATGTTTTCAGCGATGGTGAAGTCGAACAGGATTGGCTCTTGTGAGACGATACCAATCTGAGCTCTCAGCCACTGGATATTTAGGGTCTTTGCATCCTTGTCATCAAACACCTGAAAGTTAAACATTTTAAATTTAAATCACATGGATGTATGCGTATTTGAGACTTACTGTGAATTTACAAAATGGTGCGATTGGAGCTTTCCTTAAGAGATACCAGATTGAAAGCTCACACAATCCCTTCCCCTTCTTCTCCCCAGGGTTCTGAAATTTTCTAATGACTACATATACAAGTGACGCAAGCCCCTTCTGTTTTCTCCAGTCTTTCCTTTGCTTCCATCAAGATTTTGAAGATGGCAGATTTTGGAGCTACTTCAAAGAACTTTAAGTTAAATATCATTTTTTATTCTATTTTACATATATATTCCCACTGAATGGGAATATACAGATGGACTGTAATATTCCATTACAAATAAAAAGAGGATTTGGATTCATGCATTGATACATTTCTAAATTGTCTATTAGATAAATGACAACAGAATTTTTCTGCTAAGTAGATGAATTTCAAAGCTGTATCATTCTTTTCAATCTGAATAAAAATATATCAGGAAATCTGGTACCTCTGAGCACATTAACATCAAAGAGAAAATGGCAACTAATGATGCTGTTACATGAAGAAAAGAAAATTAAAGTTTGCTGAATAATTAGTGTCATAAACTCTAGACAAATTTTAAATGAAAATGATAGAATGCGTATATGAACCCCTAGCACTTGGTAACTGGGCAAGCTCTCACAGATACTTCTGATAGGTAAAATTGATTTTCGTCAATGTTCACTGTTTTAGGAAAAAACATTGATGGAAAATTCCAATGCTACATTGTACAGTAGCATATATACTTATTAAACAACCCTTATTAAACAACCTTTTAAGTGTTTTTATCATAATGTTTTAAAACATTACATAATTTGCTCTGAAATCAAAGCAATCTTCCCACTGCCATCGTTAGGCTGTGGATCAAGCATATTTTTACCACACAGATTTTGCTGCATTAATTCAGTATAAAGTGAGTAATCAAGATTTTCCTTTATAACACTTCACTGCATTTATACATCAAATACGGAAAACGCACTTCTTGTCCATAATAAAATGCTTTTAAAAGTTTATTTGTTATACTTTATCACATCACATGAAACAAAATGAACATATCCTCACTTAAAATACTGGTATAGTCTCACAAAAATACTTACAATTTCTCCACTGAGTGGGTCATAAAATCTCTCAAGTAGCTGAACAACAGTGCTCTTTCCACATCCACTGCTACCAACGAGGGCCAATGTTTGTCCTTTTTCTACACCTAGATTCAAGCCTTGGAGGATTTTGACCTCTGGTCGGTTTGGATAGTTAAATTTCACATCTTTGATCCTCGTGTTTCCCCCAAATGTTACCTATAATTAAAATAGTATCACTGTTACATCTCTAAGACAGTTCTATAGATGACAAATATTTCAAACAGAATTGTTTAAATCATTTTTTGTCCACTGAAATTAGTAGAGTTTTGCGCTTTCTGCAATGCTGGCTTTAGCTCTGTGGTCTGAATCTTTGTGAAGATACAAAACCAAAGTGTAGCACTGAAATAAATAGAACATGCTTGTAAATTCGCCAATTCCACACAAATTCTAATGTAAGACCAGATTTTCAAATCAAATAAACTCTAACACAGGGTGGGCAATAACTGGGCTCACAATAAAAAACTTGCTCCATGTTGCGTTTGGATAAAGTATCAAGAATACATCAAGATAAGGAGGTAATCAGGAGAGGAGAAATCAGCTTGGAGTAAGAAGAGTACTGCTCATATTGCCAAGAAATTATATTGACTTTTATACATTGCTTACTTACAGGTTTCTCTCCATCCTCACGGTAACTGTCTATTGAAGGTACTCTATCAAACAGCACAAACAAGTGGGCTGCTGATATCTTGGCTTTGGCATAGTCTGGTGCAAAAGAGCTGGTCTGTCCTAATGCCATAGCACCAAATACAACAGCGGAAAACACTCTATAAAAGTAATCAAACAAAAATCAACAGAGGATCGAGAAAGAAATGATGGAAAAGGGGCCACAGTCAACTTTTACTTAAAGAAAAAGGGAGACTACATTTAAAAAAGAATAGAGCAGTAACCACATATTATTGTTTTAATTACTCGTTTAGTTCCAGAAATCTGTTTTTGTTCTCTTCTAATGAAATGAGAGAAGCAAACCTAGATTCAAAATTCGATGTTTTTGTTACTTATTAACATAAATTTATTTAATTATTAATACTGGTCAGCTATTAAATTTCAAATGAGGCGAGGAGAAAAGTGGTCAATGAACAGCAAAATTGGTATAATTCTACTATTTCTGTGATTTCCCCCTCTATGGTTCAGTCACTCCCGGGAGTTACTGATTTATTATTAAACCATTAAAGAAAAGAAGTAATTGAGCCTGTAACAAGGTGACAATATCCTCTGTGGTATGTTTTCATTATATTTAAGTAAATAATAAATAAAATCTGTGTATATTCTCATAGCATGGATTCATAATATTTCTGTGTAGTAAACAAAGGTCTTGAAAAATGATTGCAAAAAATACTTACAAGAACACACTTTTGTATTCCATGTGTCCATTAACCACAAGATAGGCTCCGAAGCGGAAACAGCCAGCATAGGTAAAAAACATCATTGCTTGTGAAAGGGAAAAACAAAACCCAAATATATGTGCCTTCTTCACAGAATTTCTGTAAGAAAGAATGCATGTTTTCATAAAAGTGTGCTATCATACTAAAGAATGAAAAAAAACCACCAGCAATTAATTGACTTCAGATGCTGCTGCTAGGAATGAAAGTGTACTGATGCTTAAGCGGTGTAAACCTTTATCTCCTATTAGTCTGCATCCAAGATTGTTTTGTTTCCAGAATTTTATTTCCAAGTATGGCTGGGAATACAGGTGCAGAAAAAGGTGACATTCTAGCTCCTATGTCTATTTACTGTCTTCCAATATCATCATTTTAGTGCCAAGACACTTTGCGGTTTAGTCCATGTGCTACTGCACCACATAAGAAGAAAAGGAAAAAAAGAGCAGAATGTTCAGCTTTTGGCCTCTAATGTTCAGTTAACCAAATAACAGATTTTACAATATTGGGAATCTACGTCTTTTCAATGTAAGCAGTCAAAATTATTCTCTCAAATAAGATTAAGCGTGCACTTCTGATGCAGAAATGAGATTTTGGATGATAAAACTATAGGTATAACTGTGATTAAGGCAGAGAGAAAAGTGGTTAGTATGAATTTTATC
Organism: Alectoris magna; assembly: GCA_030625065.1. NCBI lineage: Eukaryota > Metazoa > Chordata > Aves > Galliformes > Phasianidae > Alectoris > Alectoris magna. The sequence goes on along the minus strand of CM060561.1, from coordinate 128,860,069 downwards.
AGGAAAAAGAGATAAAAATATTTTAATTACATTGACACCATTCATGAGTCATAACTGTATGTTTCCTTTTGGCATAAAGAATAAGAGCCAAACTCACAAGTGTGCTCTTTTCATCTTTTCATTAATTTCATTAATTAAATACAATGCACTAACAAAAAGTTCCTAGCACAAGCAGAAACATGTATTTTCTTCTATAATTAAACTACAGATTTTTCAATTCTTTAGTTACTTTTAACCTACCTGTACGGCACATGCAAATGTTCTCCATACATGTGCTCAAATCTTTTTTCCCGAGTCAAACTAGCAACGGTTCGAATATTTTCTATGGCTTCTGTGGCAATCTGCAATAGAAACACAGATGTTTTAACTGGAAGTTAAGATCATGTCACAGTTCCTTACCATAACTTCATAAGTATCTGCTCGAATACAGTTCTATATTTTTTAATGTATTTTTTAAATTGTGGACCCCTGATATGAAGGAAAGCCTTTTAAGTTTTTCTTTTTAGTTGATGAAGTTCTCATATGACGCTCAGAATTTTCTGGTAAGATTTCTCTATCGTCTTCCAAACAGAGTGTGAAAAACTTCTACACAGTGACAATTAAGGAGAAGACACTGGATAAGAAAAAATGGCAACGTAGTATTCAACTTCCAGTCTACTCAGTTTGGGCTATATTTAGAATGTCTCAGTTATTTATGTGTTGAGGGCCTAACTTAGATCAAAGCAGTAAATCTTTGATCTGATCAGTAATACCTTCCTTAAGCTTGCAGGTTCTTCACACTTGGGTCATTTGTGCACACAAAGGTATCTAGGAACACCTCAAGGCAATAAATACAAGGCTTTAATATAATCTATTACATCTATATTAGTGCCCATAAAGTCTTCTTCAAAGACCATACAGTGAAGCTATGAGCCTGTGTGGCCAATTCAGTCCACATGCATGCATAAGAGGACAAAGGAGCAACGGAAAACACCTGGAATAACATCTCCTTTGACACCGGAGCTTGTATTATATCTCTGTTTACCTCTGCTTGAAACACTGGGCTTGAGTCCCTGACCTACACGTTGCATCCGGTACAGTACATGGTGCATTGGGCATTCCAGTTGGCCTCAGCTGCTGTTGCTGGGAGGGCAGCAATTCCTCACTATTTTTATCTAGCTTATCTAAAACACAGATGTGAAAGCCTTTTTTTTTTTTTTTTTTTATTTCCATAAACTGCTACCAAAGATTTTTAAATTGTGGTACTGTTATCTTTGTTCCAGTGTATAATTATTTTATAGCCTGGGCAATGTTTGTGCCACTGTTGGAAAATTTGCACTTAAATAAGTAACATTGGTTTGAATGTAATACACAGTGTTAATGATTACAAAGAAATGACAATAGTTTTTCCTTAGTTACATTCTCTCGCCAATACTCAAAAGAGTAGTCACATATTTTTGTTAGTAAATCAAATTCAGTAAATTTTCCAAGTAGAACCCTCTTTACTATAAACAAAACTATTTTTAAATATTCTGGTAACTGAATAAAGTGCCTGTGTTCTAGTGTTTGCTTACCCTGACAGGGGACACTCATACACTGCTCAGAAAACTATTTTCTTACATATTGCCCCAAATCATTGATTTATGTAACATTTATGCTAACTTTTTCACAGTCTGCTCTACTAAGAAATTCTGTAGGGGCTATTCCAAATATTGTCAGTCTCTTTCCTGTGATATCTTACAACAAAATATTGTTAATTAAATGTACAGCAGAAGGAAGAAGCAGCAGAAGTAATCAGTTGAAAAGAAAAGCATTTTTGGCTTATGTGCAAAAGCCCATGAAAAGATCATTGTGCAATCATTTCTGTTGACTTGGAGGGTCAAAAATGTTTCTCAACAACTTTATCTAGAAATGTGATCATTGAAATTGTAACCATTTTAGTAAATAGGAATTAATGGGGGATTCGGATCCAGATTAAGATATCTGATTTTAGGTGCCTAAACTATGAAAGGATACCTATTCATGTAGTCTCTTTCTCAACGATCATTAACTGAGTAAGAGCCTAATTCACCTGCCCACATGTTGGTGTCCTGTACTGAGTCAACTTATGTCAAATAGGATTCAGAACACAGAGTAAACCCACACCCTTCTGAAATGGCAGCAGAAGGCCTCAAATACCAAGGCATCTCCTACACGGAACTTTAAACTGCCAACCACATCTGCAGACACATACATTTAAATACCAAATCTGAAGATTCCTTACATGCACATCTGTGTATAAATAACTTTTGAAAACATTAAGATACGGAAAGGGAGTTTCCAAAAGTTTGAAGAAATTTTTCATTGAAGAAAGTAAAATCTGGGAAGTCACAAAATAGTTGTTCTGTCCCAAAAGTATTTTTGGAATGAAGTAATATTAAATACCTTCCCTTAATTTCTTAAACAAGAGTCTAGCCTTCTAGTTTTTCAACTGTCATCTTTCTCTTCTAGTCAAGAAATAAATGAATGACAGACAGATCCAGAAACTGGTGTGATATGCACATATTATCCCTAGCATCAATAAGATGAAAAGGAACAAAATAAAAAAGCAACAATACAGATGGCATGACAAAGAATACCAGAAAATAAAAAATATCAAAATAAAGAGGGCTGCAAAATTAGGAAAATAGGAATTATTAGAGTAGACAGGAAAAAGAATGTGCCTGAGCAATGCTTAGCATATTTTGGTGTTAATCGGTTATGAAAATAAGTATCAGCTGATAACTCTTACTGAAGAACTGTTATGTTCTGTAGGCCTACTAGTGTAATTACAGTCTATCTCTTGAAGTTAAATATCAGGATATTATCTCCATTTATAAGGAGTACGTCCATTATCAATGGCTTGGGAAACATGACTTGTATTACATAGAGATAGATGAAATTCACTGGACCCACCTTTCCTGCAGCTTCCAGCTCTATTTTATCTTTTTTTGCATGGCCAGCCAACATCTTCATTTCAATCATTCCTGCTGCTGCAATGATGGGTACAACAGCTAGAAGTAAAAGGGTCAGCTGCCAGCCATAAACTAAAGATATAATAATTCCAGTTCCCAGGTTAGCTATGTTTTGGGCAATTAATGCCAATCTGACACCAGTTGCCTGGAGATAGAAAAAAGACATTTTTTGCTAAAAGAACAGCATTTTAGACCAGAAAAGCCTTTTCGCCCTTATAATTTCTGATTCTCCAAAGATACTTAGAACCTTCTACTGCAGGTTTGCAACTTTCAAAATGGGAGATTCTTAAATTCTTTTGTAACAAATTACCTGGTTTATATACAGATCTTCAGGTAAATAAAATACCCCTAAACAGACTTCTTCGATGAAGCAAATCCTGATGAATTTGTTTAATAATGAAAATCACAATACAGCACAATAGGAAATCTAAAAGATTTGCTCATGTTTTGTAAGCATATATTACCATTATTGTTAAAAAAAATGCATCAGTGAACTCTACCATAGATTCACAGAATCATGGAATGGCCTGGGTTTAGAAGAACCTCAAAGATCATCTAGTTTCAACACCCCTGCCGTGGGCAGGGCCACCAACCACTAGACCAGTCTGCCTAGAGCCACATCCCGCCTATACTAGATGTCTTTTTACCACTAATAGAAAGTATTTGATGCTGGCAAAGGGCAGACTGTTAATCAACCAGTCAAATTCCTGCTGTGACTTTACCACGCACTAAATCAAGTACGAAAAATTCCCAAACCAAATTTTACTTACTCCTTTCACTTGTGAGGCATCATTAGCAAGTCTTGTTGTCAGTGCTCCAGTGCTGTTTTTAGGATCATCAAACCAGGCCATGTCCTATAATAAGAAGCATTTTTCTTAGGACCAGACTTTGTGTGTTTAATGTAATAATGAAAGTAAAAGTGAAACCTTTGTAATACAGCTGAACTCAGTGTGTATCTGGCAGTACATAATTTCTGCATATTTAAGTCTAATTCCTTCATTGGACAATGGATGTCTTAGGAAGAAGTGCATGTCTGTGGATGACCTGATGTGTATGCTGCCACTAGGAAGGAGGATGGAAAACAACCTGTGGGATTCTCAGAACTAAAATATACTCTCCCCCACAGCTGTTGAAACTGCGCTTTCTTGAGTCATATGACTCTTCAATCACATTCCTTCTCAATTGCAAAGCTGTTTGGGGATGGATTAAATGTTAAGCATTTTAAAGGTAAAAACTCCTGATTCATTGCTTTGTTTCTCTCAGATTGGAAAGGCTCATTTGGAAGCAATGAAACAAAACAAAAACAAAACAAACAAACAAAACACTACAACCAACCCTGGTCTACCTGATTAAAGTCATTTGTTACGTAGTTTGTAACTTTTTCACTGTGAGATCAAATATCTAATTTCAACATCAATGCGTGATACTAATCAGATGAAGACCTGGTGATGTAGCACATGCCTCTGTGAACGGCGAGACCCAAAAGTAATATTGCTCTTTCTTTAGATTTTCAGTGAAGCTGACCAGTAATTCATAATTTTTCAGAGTACAACAGCTTTCTGTCCACACTGCAAATAGTTATGTTCACTTGAATCAAATTCTGATGTAGGTTTATGTGCCAGACAGAAAAATCAGAAACATATTCTATATTTTAAAATCTAAAATAGTGACCCTGAAACCATGCAAAAATAAAGGCCAGTTTGGTTAACCTCAGGAATTACTTAAAATCATTAAGAAAATACATATCCTTTAATGCTCTGAAAGTGGCTTTAGATATCATTATTGTATTAATAAACAATAAATATACATTTAAGAACTCTTTGAAAGAGACTTTCAAGACATAAATAAAAACATATCTGTATGTATCAAAATTTAAATTTGACATTTGAAGTAAAAATTTCATAGTAAGATGCACAGGTGAAAAACGGCATCAAGAAAGCAAAGCAAAAAAACCCTAACTTAACTCAAATCCTATTGTAAAAATACAATAGGTGGTAACATTAAGCAATAGTAACTTGACTGAGAGTCTAAGAGTTTGCATCGAGTACACAGAAAGCTCTTACATTGATTTAAAGCATTTTCTCTACAAATACTTTACTTAATCCCACGTAATTAACCAAATTACGTTTCTAAACTAATTGAAAGAATCTCCTTTGTAGATAAGTCATTAAATGGTAGAGTGAAATAGAATACGGGTAGGCTACAGTACTTATACAATTAACTACTGTTACAAAAAAAAAATGGAAATGAAATAAAATATTTGTTTTCTTTACCTGTCTCAGCATTGCTTTAAATGCCATGAATCGAAGCTTCATTGTAAGAATTTCTCCAGCTTTGCCAAATGCAAAACCCTATTAGAGAAAAATTACAGTGCTTAATGTACATCAGATTGTTTGTATTTATCCAATAAATGTTTTAGATGTGTTGTCTCTAGAATATAAAAATACAAAATATTGCTGTTGTGATCCCACAGAACATGTAACAATACATTTTGTGTTCATAAATTCTAGTAGGTTCACAGCACAAACATTCCATTCCATTCCATTCCATTCCATTCCATTCCAACATCACCTGAACACTTTTAAGTTGAGCAGATTTGTCATATCTACAACTCAGTCCTGTACTCTCTGGTGTTTTTGCATGCATGTACAGCAAGACAGTTCCATGAACAAAATGAAGTTTTTACAGAAGAATGTTTGTGCTGCTCTTCTACATACACTTCACCATTTAACTATGTAGGCTCATTTAATGGATAAAACTACACAAATATATTCAGAAATCATGACACAGCACATTATGACAAATCTAGAGATTACAATAATACTTTTTTACGGTAAGATAACTATAATGAAGCTAGAACAGTTATAGAAGTTAGAAAAGTTATAATGAATCTATAATAATAATACATACCTGAACAAAAAAGGTAAAAAAGGAAATGATCCCAAGCGCTAAAAACAGCAGTGAATATAAGTTGCTCTTTTCTCTCAAAACTTTTTCATCAGTTTCTGAAAAAATCTATAAATAAAATAATATTTGAAACACCAACTGTTTAAACAGGAAATAATCTAAACTACTCCCATGCTTCTCAGTAACTATTTTTGACACTCATTTACATTCACAGAAAACTTGAGTAAATGTTACATTTGCTTGTGGATAGAAGAAATTTGCAGAGTATAACAAGATTTTTAGTATTTTGTAAATCTCAGATAGTTGTTTTCTGTAACAGTGCTCCATCCACTCCTCAGTTTCATAATCCATTAAGACCTTATTGAAAATAAATTTTATGAGCTATATGGATTTTTGCATATTTCATTTGAACTTACCCCTATAATTTCTGAAAATATGACTGAAAATGCAGGTTGTAAAGCTCCATTGACAATTGCACAGAAAGTTCCAGCTACAAAGTATGGCCATTCCTTTTTGTTCAACTTCATAAGTTTCAGAAATGAAACTGGTGGTAATTCTTCAGCCTTAAAGAATGAGAAATTTGGTAGGAAATATATGTATGTATTTGGAGAAATACGGAGAAAAAATAGCAATTAGCATTCTAATTCCTACTCACAAAATCAATTAAGGGGAAGTCAATGTGTATACTTTTTAATAGCATAAATAATTAACTGATTGTGCCTTTATTTTTATGTTACTGCAAGAAAGAAAGAGCTGTTAGAACATATCTGTAATTTCTGTTGTAATATTTTAGGTTAATTATTTCATTTTCATTGATCAATTGGTATTGTTCAGTGGTGGCTGAATGCACTGCCAACAGTGTGTAATCCATAACTAGATTAATTCAAGTAGTTCTCCGCTGAGCAATTTATAACCGATGGCAAAGTAATTGCGGATGTTCATCTGATAATCATGTGATATTCCAGACTTGTTGAAAGACTTATTGGCCCAAAAATGAATTTTTAACTCACGCTGACAAAGTCTTTATGCTGTATAAATATTTAAATTTGTTTTCTGGCAAATCACTAATGGTGAAGATAACAAAACAAGTTAGGAATATTACTACTTAAAGACTACCCAGAATTAGAATTATTTGAATAATTTAGAAGATTTCTAATTTGTTTCACTGGAGGTTATCAAATGCTTGTTTCTTTTTGCACCTTTCTAGGGCAGAAGTATGAATTAAGTTGTAATACACTGTTGGAAGGAATTTAGTAGCAGTTCTGCAAAGATACTTACAGGTGAACTACCTTTCCCATCCGTATCATTAGGTTCTCCTGGCTTTTTCATGCTTCTCCGAGTTGATCCTCTTCTCAATCCTTTCTTTAAGGATTCATCCAGATTTGATTGAGATCCACCTCCTTTGACACTGACTGCATTCTCGCCTTTTTCTGATGATGGATCTTCAGTTTCTATTGCCTAAAACAGGGAAGAACATAATGTAAGATTAACAATGCATATAGTGTTTTGAACTTTCAAAATTATGAGAAAATCAAATTAATTGAAGTCACAACTCAGAGGAAAGAGATAAGGGCAGAATAATGTTACAGGCAGAGATGAAATACTGCATTATATTTGAGTAGATCTCCATATTCAGAGCTAGATTCATTCATGAATACACAACCTCTCAAGAAAATATTTACAGTAAGTGGAGGTAAGGAAAGTGGAAGTGTGAAGTCCTAACAATGTTTTGAATTCTATGAACCATTTGCATTTATCTTGGGATTTTAGGGACACAGTGTTCATCCATGAAGTGAGGAAATAGCCTCCTTGTCAGTACAGAACACAGTGAACAATAAGGAAGTCCAACATGAAACAAGTCAAAAAGAGACTCTGACTGAAAAATTTGAATAAACTGAAAAAGTTTTGGTGGTATTTTATGCAGTGTCTTTGGCAGAAAGAGTAAGTATCCATCCATCATTAAGGAATTATGTAACAACTGGATTAAAATTTGCCTTTAGCTTGTATTCCTTTAATTTTTTTTTTTTTAAATTTCTTATTGGTCCTTGTGCTATTAATAAAAACTACTTCTTTTCTCTTTATTTCCATTTTTTTCTAATTTATGAATTCCAAGTTATAGAAACTGTTTTATTTTCAGTCCATTTTACATTTCTTGACATTGGGATGTATTAATACATTTCTGATATTGATGTTTGATTTGCAATTTCCAATCTCTTTATTTCTCGCTACAGAACGTTCTAAGTGCACCTATATTTGCACTTGTCATAGCTGGATTGTTTTTCTTTTATTCCTGTTTGTTTATTTTGTTAAAAAGAACTGCAGCATAAAGGGTTATAACCAAACACCTTAAGTATGCATGCTCTATCCCTCTAGTGATTGCTACCATATTTTACCTTTTATCATAGGCTATTGATATTAGCTTTCTAATAGGTGAATACAGAATAACCTTTTAAGTTTCAGTCTCTGAAAGGTTTTAAAATGTACTATCCTGGGTTTAAATACCTCTGATGTGAAATCCAGGGGTTTCATCTCTGAAACATTTTTGCTCTTGAAAAAGCAGACTGCAGAACTCCTACAGAATACTTCTGAGAGCGTATAGCAATTATGGGCACAGAACACAAAGAAAGTAAATGAGGCAAAAGCAGGGAAAAATTTACCTGCATGTTAACAAGTTTGTAGTAGATACCCTTTTCTTCAATCAGTTGAGAATGATTTCCTTGTTCTGTGATAACTCCACTTTCAAACACAGCAATAAGATCCGCATTTCGGACTGTCGACAGACGATGAGCTACTACAACCGTGGTCCGTCCTTCTCTTGCCTAGAAATAATAATATTTAAAATAAATATTTCCAAGTATGTTCAAAAGAGTTCACCTTAAGTGTGAATAAGACCTAATGGAACCATTAAAATAATACAGAAAAAACATAAGTTTTAAAACGTTCTGGAAAAACAGACTTCAAGAAGTACCTTACGACCCTAAGTCTTCTGCAAGGGCGGAGAAGGAGCCATTTTGATACGGTAATCTGACCAAGAAAAGCTAAGTAAGTAACTTGTATGTTAAGTGTATTTCCATCAATAAATTTCCAGAAACTGTCTTTCTCTGCCCAGCACTATAATTCCAAATGGCACCAGTAGAAAGCATTACAGTATGCCAGCTGAAACAGAATCTGTCTGGGTAAAATTAAAGCAACATTTGGTGGTCTGACCCCAGAATGAACGTAGAGACTCGTGTGTTACGTGAGGGATCAGCTATCACTTAATGAGATAGCTTACCATGAGAACAGAACGAGCATCTAGAGGTATTCATATGAACAGAAGAAAATGCTTCTTTGCAGTGTTTCCTGCTGGGTCACTGCTACGACCATGTTATGCCATGCTGGTAGCTCTTATTCTCTCTGTCAGGCTTCAACATAAATTAATTAAGTAGGTCACTGACAATTATATGCATATCTACAGGACTGATAATGGCAGGGGATGTCATTTTTTTAATGTAAGATTAATAATGCAGAAAATGTAATTCCAACTCCTCATTTGAAAAAAGATTCCTCTTTGTAATACAAGCAGAAACCAAAAAAAATCATCTGTACAGAGAATTTTTGCCAAATCAATGTTTACTTTTTGCATTTTAATAGTCTCCTTGTGATTCTTTCAATAATTGCCTGAAAAAAGTACATCTTAGGCTCCTCCTCACCTGCTTTATTTCACAGTAATACTGACCTTGTCCAGTGCTGCCTGCACAACAGATTCACTCTCGGTATCCAAAGCTGATGTTGCCTCATCAAGCAGAAGAATTTTAGGATTGCGAACCAGAGCACGGGCAATTGCTATTCGCTGCTTCTGCCCTCCACTCATCTGCGCCCCTCTATCTCCAACCACAGTTTCAAACTTCTGCAAGACAACCATGCACATTTCCACCACAACACTCAGTGGCACGGTCCTTTCACCAAAGAAAGGCAGTGTACAGAAAAAGCATATCTGTGTTAGCAGCCCAGTAGCAGTCATCATTTAATCATTTAAAATTAACATTATTCACAAAAGTTGTGAGGAAGCTCTGCACAGCTCTGCGTAATCATCTCTCCAGGAATAGCTTCCTCTGTTCAGGAGATGCCTTTCTGAGAAACTCACTGCTAAGTGAGTAGGTTGAAGAGCAGTTATTTCAGCAGGACAGCTGGCTTGCTTACCTTGGGGAGCTTCATGATGAAGTCATAAGCATTGGCTTCCTTGGTAGCTTTTTCAATTTCTTCCATGGTGACATCCTCACGGCCGTACCGAATATTTTCTGCAATAGTTGTAGCAAACAGCACGGGCTCCTGGTTCACCACACCAATAATCTCCCGCAGATATCTTACATTCAGGCTCTTAAGATCCTGCCCATCGATGGTAATCTAAAGCAGGGGAAGCAGACAAGCACCATTTACTAAGTGTTCTTGTCCAGAACTCTCTCCGCAGCCCAACGCCTGTCTTTTTTAGGGGAGACTTGTCTGTGTCATTTGAACAAGGGCAATGAGACCAGAAGCTGGCTTCCAACAACTGGGACACACAGAGCAGTCTGCTCACTTGAAAGGGATCTTACCGTGCCCTCCTTGGGGTCGTAAAACCTCTGGATGAGCTGAACCGTTGTACTTTTCCCACAGCCGCTGCCACCAACCAGGGCTACTGTCTGGCCACAATTAACCTTGAGATTCAAGCCCTTCAGTATCTGTGCATGTAAGAAAGGTTGCCAAAAGCAAAATGTCAGTGTAAGCTTGCAGAAACTTTAAAGACTTCAGGAAAACATCCTTCATAATTACAGAAGTATACAGTACAATATAAAATTTAAAATCATTTGGGTTTAAACTTTGTATAACTGATGAGTTGAGCTAAATTTTCTTCATAATTACAGCACATCTGATCCAGTATAAATACATTGTATAACACATTTCACGGTCAACCATATAATGAACCAATTTATATGACAGCATAATAATAACATGATTACTACCTGTATCTAAAATACAGCTGTGTTAAACAATATTCCCATATTATGTCGCTTCAAGTTTTCCTTCAGTGCACCATGCAACCTACAGGTATGGTACCATTGCACAGTAAGTGTCACAGCTTAAAAACTGGTAGAATACACTCCACATTGTTCTGGAGGGAAGGTCCTTTTGCTAAATTGGAAGTATTTTTAGTTTCTCCCCTGTGGATTGTAATTTCTGGAAGGGCTTCTCTATAACTGTAAAATTTCATTGCACAGTGTATAGCCTTCGTGTACCACAAAATATTCATTTCACAGCTATGGAAGGTACAACTTTAAGCTGCTCACCTGAGTGGTATGAATACATAACAGTGAAAAATGAATATATTGTTTTTATTTCAACTTTCACTTTATACAGACAACAGGTCTAAAGGATCCAGCACAGCTTTCACTACTTTATATAACTAATGTGGTTGGAAACATTCATTGAAATGGAGAAAATAGTATTTTTTGCTAGTCTTCTGAAGGACTAATCTGCAATGAACTATTCAAATCTGACAGATAGCATCCATGTGCTAAAGTGCATTTTTCCCTTCTGAATGTACAAACATGCACTGACACATTCCAGTACTCCCCAGTATGTTGCAGCCCTGTGTTCTCATCAGCATCTCTTCCTAATTTTCTACCCGCAGCATTACCACTGCCTCTTCAACCTTGGTACCTATGTACCTTATGCTTTTCAAGTGAAATATATCTCATTTTTTGAGGACAAGAAGGACGGATAAATAACTTCTAGCATGCCTTACTTTGCTATAATAATTCTAGATCAAAACAAGAAGTCCTACATAGGAATAATAGTTAAAAATGCATGAAACAGTCTTATTTAACCTTCTGGCTGTAATGCTGTAGTCTACAGACCTTAGACAAAACTCAAACAAAACTACTGTAAGTAAAGTTGCAATAAAAGCTGCTCTAAAATGTTTGTATTATAACTGATTTCAATGTACGACTGATCTGATCTTTTTCCTATAATAAAATAAAATCCATTTTAGTTGTTTCTAAAACAAATAAACAAACAAACAAAACAAACAAACAAAAAACCATAGAAGAGAGAGTAAGGATGGCTGAAAAATCTGTCTAATGAGGTAGGAAGCATCTTGCAGTCTTCATGCCTGACAGTTATTTTGCTGTACGTAATCCTATGGCAAAGAATTAATTTTACCGTCAGATAGTTTAAACTTAGGCAGGAATTAAATCCCTGGAGTTATTTGAAATCCTTTTTCTTCTTTACTCTAATTAATTTATATGGCACTTTTTAATAGCTTGCTGTAGCCTTAACTTTCTATAATTTTGTCTGAAACCAGAGAGGAGAAATTTTTCTGTTCATATCATACTTGCATAAACTTAGAAAATAATCCACTGAGAACAACAGATGTCTTTTCATTTATATTTCTATTTGAAGAACAATCAAGCACTTAATTCACCTTCTTGATAGAAGGAAAAGCTGAAGTCTTTTTATTTTTTCTTTTGGCCTACCAAAAGTAAGAAAGATCCCATTCCCTCGATCAGCTACTTTCCTTCAAGGTAGTGAAGGAAATAATTACATAGTGCAGATGCATAGTGCACATTATTAGGGTATTTTCAGAATTCATTCTAATGTAAGTCTCTGAATTTATGACAGCACTTGCTAAGAATTCTAGGTTAAGTCCTTATGATGACATGGTATTTTTACATGATTTAGGAAATCAACCTGGAATTTATTTATTTCACTTTTTATTTCTTTGCATATTATCCACATTTTAAGTTTCATTTACAGTACCTCAACATCTGGTCTGGATGGGTAATTGAAGAAAACATTTTGGAATTCCAAGTTTCCTTTAATGTGGTCTGGTTTGTGGCCCGCCTCTGAATAACTGTCAATTTGAGGTTCCTGTGAGAAATAAAACAAGCAGAGGAAAAGTTTATTTCCTAATGACTTTTTTTTTGTTCATAGGGACATCCTAGAATGTATCATTGTTCTGTAGAGATATTAAATTGAATTTTAAACTGATTTAGAGGAGACCTGTGAAGCATGTAGATGGCATTGTTGGCTGCCTCACTGCCACTCTGCTGAGTTGTTAATGCAAAAATAATTTTCTTAACATTTTATGTGAATTTAACACATTATCTTTAAGAGTGTAATGCATCGCTAGCTATACTTTGAGACTCATTCCACTGTCTGATTAACCTGAGCAGATCACCTCTGATGAGCTGCTCATACTCTGCTCATTGAGAGCTTTACTCTTTCTGCTGAAATCATGTTTGTGGGAAAGAATTGATCACTGACTATTAAGTAGAAACCATTCAACAAATTTCTTAATTGCCACTGTTTTCATTATTATCAAGGGTTAGGTCTACAACGCAAAGCATGTCTTAACAACAATTCAGAACATGTAATTGCATGTTACACAACTTAGCTCATAAAATCACAGCATTCCTGATTTCAGACTGTGAAAGCACATACCCAGGTTACCAGGTAGTTTTATAGATTTGCAGACACTCATGCTGCTGGTGGTGCCACTACTGTCCTTCAAGCCTATGCTCGTGTACCTGCACTGGTTGCAATCACATCTCTATCTATCACTATAGTTATATTTTTCCTGATAAAAACATTACAGGGTATCTACAACACTAACTGATCCAGTGCTCCAGTACTGTGTGTTTGAAACAAGAATTCTAACAGGCAAAGTGGACATGACTAATAATTTTACATTCTATCTGCTTTTATACATATATTTCTACCTTGAGGAAATAAATGATTGTTTTCGCACTGTTGTAATTGGGTAGAATTAGAAATTAACTATTGTAGTAAAATACTAAATATGCAGCAGCAATAAAATTAGCCTTTTTAGTAATTAAAAATTTACCATAAATATTAACAATTATTTGAATATACAAAAGATTCATTTTCTACTCTTTTTTTGCACAGAATCTAAATAAAAATATGTTGATTATCCTTCCTTAAATACACCTCCCATATGGAGCTGAGAATGAATTAATGTCAGATTTTTTATACCTTGATAGTTTTACCTGTGTTGATATTGAAATGTGTTTTCAAAACATATCAGATTAAGTATTTGAATTACTTCTGATTTTACTCACTTTTACGAATTTAATATCCCCAAATAGTACCTGCACTTTAAGAAGAATGGTCTCTGAAAGGTCTTTAAAAAGGTCTCAGAACAATGGTGGGATACTCACATTGTCTATGATATTAAAGATTGCATAGGCTGCTCCTCTTGCATTAGCAAATGCTTCTATGCTTGGAGCAGTCTGTCCAATACTGAAAGCTCCAATCAGTACAGAGAAAAAGACCTGAAAGAAACGTTTATGGTGACATACAGCAAAACCTATAGAAGCAGAGAATTACCTTTATTTATATTAGATAACTTTGGGTCAGTTTAAGTAAATGAGTAAATTAAATTAAGTAAATGAAAGGTTCTCTCTTAAATAGAGAGTAACAGTAAGAAAAAGATTTTTTAAGAGTCAGATGAAAACTATGATTCTGCCCAATGTGAAAGTTGCAAACAAACTGATGACTGAGAATTAAACTTTCAAAATTTACGAAAAATAAAAATATATATGTACACTTGACATTTCAGGATTTATTGTACTATTACATTATTTGGCAAAAGATGTTCCAAACACCTAGAAGTATATTTCTGCTTCAAGATGAATATAGCTTTCAATGGATCAAAACTGATCTGAAAAACACATTCTGCTTTCACAGTGATAGGGATTATTTCTCCTTTCCCACCACAAATAAACATTAATTCTGTTGGAATTAAATAGAGTAAATGCAAGCAACCAAGAAAAAGAAAACAAAGTGAACAAGCAAACAGAACAGAGAAGTAGAAGTATATTATCTGATTGGAGAAACACACTAGCTTTTAGCTAGTTTCAAAAGACACACGTGAAAGAGAATTCATAACAATGCCCATGCTAGTATGCTAAACCAAAGGTCCATCACATCCATCATTTTTCCCCAACAGTGGCCATTCACAGATGTGATACCTAAAATCACAGAATCACAGAATTATCGAGGTTGGAAAAGACCTAGAAGATCATCCAGTCCAACCATTACCAATACTTCCCAGCTAAATCATACCCCTCAACGCAACATCCAAACGTTTCTTGAACACTCCCATGGTCAGTGACTCCACCACCTCCCTGGGCAGTGCATTCCAATGCCTGACTACCCTTTCCGAGTAGTAATACTTCCTAATATCCAGCCTGAACCTCCCCTGGCGCAGCTTGAAACCATTCCCTCTAGTTCTATCACTGATTACACGAGAAAAATAAGGCATGTAAGAACAGAACAGGATGCTGTTCTACTTCTCCCTGCTATTCTGATAGACTCTAACTGTATTCAGATCAGAGGATTTCCTAAGGCAGTTTGGTTTTCTATACTTAATATCTTTAATGAATTTCGCTTCATATATTTTGTTCAGCCATCTCTTGAACGCATGTAAATTTCTAGCATTCATTCTTTGACAAAGACTTCAACAAAGCTCTACTACTTACTGCATGGAGTTACAAAAAAGGACATGAGTAATTGTCTGAACATCACTGAATTGTTTTGTAGGCCAGCCTGCCTTTATAAAAAATTGGCTTTGCTTGGCACAGGTTCCCAAGAGCCAATGTCTCCTATCAGATGCATTTTTTTTTTTTCAAATCTGAGCGATTCATAAGCAAAACAAACTAACAAATAAACAAAAAAGCAGGTAGCTTTTAAGAGATGTCCTGGCTGGGCTTCCTCATGGTTGAAGAAACTGTATTTTTTGCCACATTTCTTTGATAGCTCATAGAAAAACAGAATGGTTGCCACTTCAAGAGATGAACTTAAGTTACGACAACTAAGTTATGTTTTTCTTCCTTTGGTTGTAAGATGGTGACATATTTTCTTGTCTTATATTACTTCCTCTTGCTTTTTATGAATACTGAGAAGAGACTCCAGAGGCTTAAGGAACAAAATATAAGAATAGCATCAATAAACAGACCTATTTAAATCACACCACACTTCCAAAAAATCTTTTCTTTCTGTATCTTGAAAACATATTAAGTGCCACAAATCTGAAAACAGCAACTAGGAAGGCTACTGTACTTCAGTTTCTGATTGAAATGCTTCTATATCAGAGTGAGCTTATGGAAGCCAGAAAAGATATAAGAAATGAAAATAATATATGTTTTATTTGGTTTGATGTAGATTTTGAAATACCATCGATAAAACATGTAGGCATATTTATGAGAGTCTTTTTTGTTAAGAAGAAAGGAAATTATTTTTCCAATTTGAAACATCATTCTGAATAAACTCAATCAAGTTCCCAAAATACACTTCAGTGTACTATTTCTGAATATAATTGAGAAGTTACTGATAAATACTTACTGTAAGAACATTGCCAATAGTGTAATCATCGGTTAAGATCAAGGTAGTTCCATACCAGAAGGCCAGTGCGTATGATGCATATATCAGTAAGAAAGCAGCACCCATAGAAATATTAGATGTAATAGCCTTTCTTATTCCAATGCGTTTAGCATCTTCTAAATTTTTATGATATCTGAAAAAAACACATTGGTTTGAAATAACTTGTACCACTGTACACAGCACCCAAAACTGTGGATGAATTACTGTAGGTATTATAAGGTATATAATGTATAATATATAACCCTAAGGAGGTACAAAGGCAAGCCTGGTAGTCAGGCATAGAGATAACTTAAGGTAATTAAAAAAAATGCCAACATCAGTTGATCTGGCAGACAAAAAAAAAAAAAAAAAGAAGGATATTGCACTCAGAAAGGACATGTGAGTTCCTTAAATAACCCAGAGTTGAGTGAACTCTGTGAACCATTTGTGACAGGTTTTGAGATTATCAGTGTTAGCTTAAGATAAAAGGTTAAGACACATCACAACAATGTTTTTCTGCAGTACAGTGGAAATAGAAATATTGTTTAAAAGACCCCTACAGTGTTACCAGATTACAAAAGACGCCATCACTGTTTCTCACAGCAGGACTTTTTTTGTTTAAAGCTGTCACTTACTGTTTGAAGTAGGTTATGCAGTTTCCAGAGTTGAGACAATACCTCAACTTAATCTGTCAGTTTCTTGAAAAATTACAAATTGTCATTCGACACATAGAAGTCAGTAACAGAAAATTTCCAGCCCCAGTACTCATAAGTGCAGGAAGTGCAATATTTACTTATTTGGGCAGACTTTCAGCAGTGAAGATGCAAGAAAATTTGAAACTATCTGAAATGAATGCTTCACAATAGCTGATGAAAGTAAACATTGCTCTTACCTTTTAATCTCTTTCTCTTGTCCTCCAAAAGCTATTACAGTACGGACTGCGCCCAGAACTTCCTCTGCAACTGCTCCTGCTTTTGCATATGCAGCTTGCTCTTTGTCGGTGAATGCAGTGAGAATCTAATAAAGGATCAAATATTCTGGCTTAAGAAAAGCAGAATGATCTCAAGCACTCAACTGATAAAAGCCATTGTGAAGCCTTTCAATTATATTAAGTACAAGTGCAGGAGTGTTCAATATCTACATTTTTAATTACATTATGAGTTCAGTCAGATAATTCAACATCTGTGGGCTGGATTTTCCAGTCTGCTTTCACCCAGTGCAAGAGAGTAGAATGAGTACTTATACTGAGCTGGCGGGGTTCTTCTTATGCAGATCTCCTCAGCCCAATCTCATCATTGGCTACCTTAGCCAGAGGGCTCAAGACTTACATTAATTGGCCATACTCCGCAAAGACTCTCAGCCAGAAGACACATGTGGCAAATGCCTCTCTGACATCTTCCCTAACATACTCACTCAAGACAAACAAAGCTTATATGATCTTTGAAGCTTAAGGGAAGTACTATACAAATTGAAGGCACTCCAATCCCATGTTACTTCTCTCATTTAAAGTGATCACAGCTTGGTCTAATTTATTTGAGTTTTATCCAGGAAATGAATTATTCCTTTACAAGAAGGAATGAATTTTTAACAGTAAGAGGTATGTGTTTCACTGGTATGAATTGCCTCCTTCTCTGTATAAAATATGCTATATTGACATAAACTGCTTCAAATTAAAGCCAGTCTGTCAAATCCACCAGAAGTATAAAATTCAAACTACCTGAGGGTGTTTATACACAGTCCACCTTATGTTCATAGATGTTCTCTAAAGCCATTGTAATTGTTCTAAGTAATACATTCCAACTGTAAGATTATAGCTATGAAGATTCATGTAATTATCTACCCTGTACAAAAACCTAACATTGAACATAAATCAACCTACCTTTGCCCAGAGGGCTGCTGAAAGTCCTAGGACAGGACTGACTGCAAGTATTACAAGGGTTAATTTCCATCCTCTTATAAGACCAACAATAAATCCTGTTAAAAATGTCGTCTCTGATTGAATAAGCAAGCCAATTTTATCACCTATTCCTTCATTAATCTTGCTGACATCGCTGAAAAACATATTACATTCAGACACAAAGGTAAATAAACAACATAAAAGTTTTCAGTTTTGTTACAAGGGCACCTGTGTAAAGAAAAGCCTTTATTGTCCAATGAGTTACCAACAGTTTGCTTAAAGACAGAGCAGTATATAATGTGGTCATAAGAAGTTTCTTATTTCATGTGAGAAAGTCATGCTATGAACCTGTTTGCCTCTGAGAAGGCTGAAAATTGCTCACATTGCAATGTTGCTGTCACTTCTTTTATCCTAAAGATCTATTTAGAAACTGTGAGATATCTGGAAGGAGCAGCTGAAGCCACTCATGTAGGCAAGGAGAAAGAAACAGCCTGTCAAGCAGTTAAACTGTTCGCACTATTGGGGTCAGTCATCACCTTGCTCAGCTCCCACTGTGCACAGAACTTTGTACCTTTTTTCATGATGTTAATCTCACACTACGCAGCTCTCTCCATGAGAAAATTTGTATGAGATTCACAAATAAATATGTTTAAAAAAACAAAAATGGAAAATTATTACAAGCCATACATACATATTAAGGTAATATAACATTGCAGAAGATACAGTATACTTACTCTATGAGACGAGTGTTAAGTTCTCCTGCATCATTTACATCAAACCATCCAATTTCCTGTCTCATAATTGCATGAAAAAATTTTTCTCTGATTTTTTTAACTTGTCGGCCTGCTGCCAGTGTCCAGAATGAGGTCTGGATATAAGCAGCAACAAGAACAGCAGCTGCTATTGCAGAATAGTAGTATGCATATCTGCAAGAAGAAAAAAATAATTACCTTGCTAGTCTGCATTTAGCTTGGTGACCACTGCTTCTGGTTTAGACCTGAATTAGAATTTATGTGTTTATACTTTTCTTTAAAATTTCTTAGATTTCTATGAGTAATAATTGATAATGGTTTTCAGAGATGTAATAAATTATGCTGCTATTAGACAAGAACTACCTTTTATTCTTGGCAGTATAGTATATAAAAACTAAAATAATCTCAGATGATTAGTTTAGAACCGTATTTCAGATGCAGTATACTTTTTGCTTAAATGCATCGTGACATTTCCATAAACATCACTGCATTTTTTATTTAATACATACAGGCCTTTTTATATATATCTGTATGTTATATTCTCATGCATTTATGTAATACAACATGCTTACCTATAAATGCATATATATGCATGCACGCTATAAATTTTTCCCCATTTGAAAATACATCTATCTCAAGTAAACGGCTCTAAAAACATCATAACAGATGCTTTACTTCTAAGTGAATTTAATTCTTTGCCATGAGCAAAGTATCACATGAAAACTATGGAACATGTGAACAAATCAATGTATTTGTTAAGATGAAGTTTATTTTGATCCACAGTTTTCAATTGTTCAAACAGAATCAAATCAGATCTGATTTGAATCAGAACTGGTCTAAGAACCAGTTTCTGGTGTACTTAAACCAGAACAAAACCAGGAAAGTCGTGGAATCATAAAATCATAGAATCGTTTGAATTGGAAGGGACCTTCAAAGGACATCTGGTCCAACTCCTCTGCAATAAGCATGCACACCTACAGCCAGATCAGGTGCTCAGAGCCCCATCCAGCCTGACCTTGAACATCACCAGGGATGAGGCACCACCTCTCTGGCAACCTGTCGCATTTTGTAAAAATCTTCTCCCTTATATCCAATCTAAATTTCCCCTCTTTTAATTTGAAACCATCTCCCCTTGCCCTGTCACAGCAGACCCTGCTGAAGAATCTGTCCCCTTCTTTCTTACAGCCCCCCTTTACGTACTGACAGGCCACTCTCAGGTCTCCCTGGAGTCTTCTCCAGGCTGCACAGCCCCAGCTCTCTCAGCCTGTCCTCACAGAGGAGGTGTTCCATCCTCGCATTATTTTTTGTGACCTTCCTCTGGACACATTCCAACAGGTACTTGTCTCTCCTATACTGAGAACTCCACCTCTGGACACAATACTCCCAGATGAGGTCTCACAGCGCAGAGCAGAGGGGCAGGATCACCTCCCTGGCCTGTTGGCCGTGCTTCTTCTGATGCAGCCCAGGGTATGGTTGGCTTTCTGGGCTGCGAGGGCACATTGCTGGCTCATGTTCAGCTGCCACCCACCAGTACCTCAAGTCCTTTTTGGCAGGGCTGTGTAATTGAATATAAATGAATGTAGCTGAATCTGACTGAACAGATTCCTGAACATATGACCAAAGATAATTGCTAAATATTCATGGTGTATATGACATCTATTTATAAAAAACTGTATCTACATAAAAGAGAATAATGAGGGGGGAAAAAGGCTTTAAAGCCTTTGGGATTTCACTCACGAGTAGTAAATTAGCCATGCTGATTCTCTAGAACTGCAGCATGAAACTTGGCAGGAGCTAGTTGCAGAACTCTGTGAATGCTCTGCTCAGAGAAGAACAAGGCTTTATAACTGAAACTTCTCAAATTTTAGTCCAGCGTTTCCAGTGGTTGAAATATACGTTTTATTCAGGGACTTTGGAACTACAATCATCATTAAATGAACTGTATCTAAACTGATTAATAAAATGGGTTAATATCTAACCCATTTGAAGGTTGATTAGTTGAATATTGACCTTGATCTTCTTCATAGAAACTACCTAAATAATGATATCAAGGATACTGCAAGACTCAGCAGTAATTACTTCAGACATTTACTTTATGATGTTATATCACATCACAGGATGGTTTTATGCTTAGACTTTGTTTCATGATAAACTGTTAGAAAAGGGATTGATATCTTTACAACATTCACGCTAATGAAATACATTCTGTAACTTCACTGCTGAAACTCACTAGATAGTATGTGCTCACTGCATTGTACACTGATTGTTCATTTTCTTTTGAGAGACAGGCGAACTATTATCTGAGTTAAAACCATAACCAAATATGCACATACAGTTGAATACACCTGTGTATGAACTTTGTTCGTGTAAACAGTGTTTACTGTTACTTTACCGGCTGGCAGGCATACTTAGAGACACGGGAGGTGGGTACAAACAGCTTCTTCAAACTAATGAACATAATTCAAAGCTCTATTCAGAAAGTTTGGGAACATCAGGGAAGTGACCTTATGCCTATGCTCTTATAAAGCCATACAAGGGCAAGCGCAGAATCCTACACCCAGGGAGGAATAACTGCATGCACCAGTACAGATTAGGGGCTGACCTGCTGGAGAGGAGCTCTGCGGAGAAGGACCTGGGTGTCCTGGTGGACAACAGGCTGGCCATGAGCCAACAGTGTGTCCCTGTGGCTAAGGCAGCCAATGGTATCCTGGGGTGCAGAGATACCAAAAAGAGCGTGGCCAGCCAATAGCACAAGGGAGATGATCCTCCCCCTCTACTGTGCTCTGTTGAGGCCACTCCTGGAGTACTGTGTCCAGTTCTGGGTTCCTCAGTTCAAGGAAACTTTTAGAGTCCAGCAGAGGGCTGTGAAGATGATTGGGAGCATTTCCCTGATGAGTAAAGGCCGAGAGACATGGAATTGTTCAGCATGGAGAAAACTGAAGGGGAATCTTACCAATAATTACAAATATCTAAAGGGCAGGAGTCAAGTGGATGGGGCTGGGGCCCATGAGGAAAAACTTTTCATTGTGAAGGTGATAGAACATTAGGACAGGCTGCCCAGAGAGTCTGCAGAGTCTCCTTCTCTGGAGATACTCAAAACCTACCTGGTCACTTTCTTACGTGACCTGCTGTAGGGAAACTGCTTTAGCAGAGGGTTGAGCTGGATGATCTCCAGAGGTCCCTTCCAACTCTTACAATTCCGTGATTCTGTGAGCCTTTGTCCCACAATTACTTCCTGAAGATAAGTCCATGCTGCTCTGAGAGCACTCATACCTTCTTTCAGACTTACTGTTTAAAAGACAAAGTGACATGCAGGATGCAAACAGATAATTCCCTCATACAGACCATCTCTTAGGGCCACGAGAACAGGTAGTTCTCAACATTTAGTTACTGAACTCTGTACTCACATTTATACTTTCTTTTTGTCAGTTTTTCTGCTTTCCTGTACTCTGTTCTTTAATCTGTTTTGACTCCTAGATAATAGCTTGCTGAGATGAAGGGAGTGTTCCTATTCCTTTTAAGTGAGACATGATATGAGTTCAGAGATTACGATTTTTTCACTGGAAAGAACAATTGCCTTGAAGGCCACATTAGACTTCCTGAAATCTCATATGTTTTTCATTATTTAATGAACCATTTCATAAACCAAGTCCTCTAACAACACTTAGTAAGGTCCTTGAACAAAATGCATCTATTAACAGCTGATGTTTCTGCTTGTTTTCCATTTTCTCTATGCATCTCTAATACTATTTTTTCACAGCAGAAGTGCTTACTGAGTACTGTCTTCTGCTATTGACTGCTCTCAAATGCTAGGTTTAAAGTTGCATTTAATCCAAGCCTGTGTTTTCTGCAGTCCAGATATTTTAGCTGAACTTGGTGCTTTGGCAGGAAACTATCTGGTAATTTTAATTCTGCTTTTTATCAGTTAATCAGCATAGCTGAAGGAATTGATGGATAATAACCAGTTAACTTTTCAGCATAAAAAAACACTGCTTATAAATTCAGAGGAAGGAAAGAGAAAGGAAGAAAATGATGAAGCATCAAAACACAGAGCACCACTGAAAAGAGGATGGGATGGAGGAAAGTAAAAGATCACAGAGAATTTTGGGGGGATGGTTGTGGATGTTCACAAAACCTCCCAGTGTCTTCAGTAATCCTATATGCAAATCATTAGTTACATACATTATTCCAAACAACCATTGCCTTTTCTGTTTCAAGTATGCAATATGTATATGGGAGAAGAACATCTTAACAAGAAATGTGTACCTACGTAAAAAAAAAAAAAAAAAAAAAAAAAAAAAAAAAAAAAGAGGAAACAACAATTTCTACTTACGTTGTCATATCTTCTTCCAGCTTGTTAAGCATCTCTAAAGAGGAATTCAGTGCAGAAAGGTTTCCTTAGAAAGGAAAAAAGAGTAAATAATTTTGATGGAACAAGTTTAAACAAATTCATTTGCCCACATGATTTTCAGCAATGTTCATTACCTTTATTTTCTTGTTTTGTTTTTTCTTTCTGAAAACAGATGGTATTTGTATATATACAAATATATATAAATATATAATATATATATATATATGAAGTGTATATATACATACAAATGTATACAAATATATGGTATTTGTATAATTCCAAAAAACGAAAGGCAGCATGTCATATTTCTGTCTTACAGAATAGTAATAAAAATAAAAATCCAAGCAGGACAGAAGATAGTCACATGTGATTATTCTGTGTCATCACAAAGATATACTTAAATGGTTAATATATTTTTTAATGGAATATTCCAGGCAACAAGACTGTTCACAAGTTTACCATCTAACACTGGATTTCAGAGGACAACCAAATCCGGTCCAAGAGTGGGTTGACACTAGAGTGGCAGTATCACTCCACTTTATTATTGTTCAGTGCACGCCTACCACTCCGTGTTTGATTTTGTACTTCTGATTTAGCAAAGAACGTTACTGAGCAAATTGGAACAACAACAACAAAAAAAGAGTACTTTCATTTACGATTTTCTCTTGGATCAAACAGAATGGTTACTAATTCACAACATGGTAAGTTAGCATGTTGGTGTTGCTGATATCAATAAAAAAAGTCAAGATGCCCCATTTTCCCCATCTGTTTTCTAAATATCAATCGTTCTTCTCTGCACAGGACATTTTTTTACCTGTAAAATTTGTGTCACCAGAATTAACAAAGCTATCAGTCATATCGCCAAAAATTATCATTGCTATAGGGAGACTGCTTCCATGGGCTACTGCCAAGACAGAGCCAAATATCATTAATAATTTATCTGTGCAGCTGGAGTATCGAAACTGTGAACGAGAAGAGAAATTCATTTTCATTGAGGTACTAGAATGTTAACACAATGTTATGAATACAAAATCATGAAAGTCAAGAAAAAGCCACAAACTATATACCCAGTTTTCACACAGCTACAACTTTATCCACTTTTCAGTTAAATTTATAAAACAATTTACATGTACAGAAATAAATTATTCTAATATAAGAACTTCTATATAATGAACTTTCCAATCCAGAGGTCTGTACTATTTAAATTTATCAATATATCAAAATATCAACAAAGGGCATAGAGGCCACATAAAAACAATGCCCTTTGTTCTCTTGCATTTTGTCATTTGAAATTCAGAATATAGAAAATTTTAATAGCATTGTGATAATTAAGGCAGCGATTATTTTTATCATAAATTCATTATTATAGAGTCAGAAAAATTATTCCTAGTGTACCATACACATTATGAAAGCTGACTGAATTCCTAAATACTTCTTGGTACTTAACTCAACAGCTCTTCTTTTATAGAATGATAGAATGGTTTGGGTTAGAAGGGACCTTTAAGATCATCCAGTTCCAACCTCCCTGCTGTAGGGAGGGTCACCTCCCTCTAGACCAGGCTGTTCACAGCCCCATCCAGCCTGGCCTTGAATACTTCCAGGGAAGTGGCACCCACAACCTTGCTGGGCAACCTGTTCCAGTCTCTCACCACCCTCACAGTAAAGAATTTCTTCCTGATATCTAGTCTAAATCTACTCTCTCCCAGTTTAACGCCATTTCCCCTCATCCTGCCACTACCTGCCCTTATAAAAATTCCCTCCCCAGCTTTCCTAGAGGCCTCCTTCAGTTACTGGAAGGCCTCTATCAGGTCTCCTCGGAGCCTTCTCTTCTCCAGGTTGAAAAGTTCCAGCTTTCTCAGCCTGTCCTCATAGAGGAGGCACCATCTTCATGGCCCTCCTCTGGGCCCTCTCCAACAGCTCCATGTTCTTCTTGTGTTGGGGGCCCCAGAACTGGACACAGTACTCCAGGTGGGGTCGCACGAGAGCAGAGTAGAGGGTCAGAATCACCTCCCTCGACCTGATGGTCACACTTCCCTTGATGTAACCCAGGATACAGTTGGCACTCTAGGCTGCAAGCGCATATTGCCAGCTCATGTTGCATCTCTCGTCAAACAACACTTCTCCTCAGGGCTGCTCTCAAGCCATTCTACACCCAACCTGTATCTGTGCTTGAGGTTGCCCCAACCCAGATTCAGGACCTTGAACTTGGCCTTGCTGAACTTCGTGAGGTTGGCATGGGCCCACGTATCAAGCCTGTCCAGGTCCCTGTGGATAGCAAAGTCCCTCCCAGGTCCCTCTAGGTAGCATACAGAAAGCCACTGGATGGATTCTGCACTATTATAGTTGCATTGATTTAAATTACAGTGTTATTGCAATTGTACAAGTACAAGCTGGTACAGCAAAGCAGAACTGGGTCATTGGCCAAAATCTTGGGCTGTAGTTTTATTACTATTAATTTCTATATGATTCTTCTTTAGTATACACACTACATCCACAAAATGTAGAATATTTCAGCTTACTAATAGAGTATCTGAGATTTACTTTGATTAAACATTAACAAGTTATTTTAAAATATAAAGAAAATCTAAGTTTTCTGGAACTTTAAGTACTTTTATTATGCGATTTTTAATTTTAAGTTTAATGTGTGCCACGGTGGTACCCTTTATTGCCAACTCCTGTGACAACCTAATGAGTAATGGGTCAGATATATGTGATTAGAGTGTGACTCAGTAATTTAGAGGACAAGATGACATTAATAGTCTTAGATATAAGGACTCCATTTTCATTTTGTTGGAAGAAACAAAAGAACATGGAAATCATAACTTATTATAAAAATAAACTGAGCACAAATTTAGCACGATAACTTCCTAAGGGAAAGTTTCTGAGCATGCATGGCAGCAGTAAGATAATTTCTTTAATACAACTACTTCCACCAAAAGAACTGCTTGGTTGCCACTGTATATTCAATATTCTGTAATATCATAGTATTTGGTAGAGACAAGATCATATGCGTAGTACTCTTAACATTGTTTTAAGCGTTTAAAACATTAAACTTTATGCCTATAAAAATATGTACACATATGCATGTATAGTATAAATCTTACCAGTGCTAACGGGCTGACCATTTTAGGCTTTTCCCCTTTCTTCTTCTTTCCCTTCCTTAAGAGACGTGATAGTTTTAGTGCATTTAAAACCCAACAATATTTCACAAAAATAATAATGCAATATATTAATGCTATTCAGATAAAATATAATTAAGAAATAATTTTATGGGAAACAAACCTGTGTAAAACAAATGATATTTATTAAGAATTCTTGAATGTTTGTATTTAAACCTCCAGGTATGTAAACAGCATCAGCTACTGACTACTATAAATTCAAATCAAGGCCTTCAAGTTCTCTCATCTCACGGCTACAACAACTCCAAGAGGGGCTCATGGCTCAGGGGAATTTGTGAACTGAAGCATTATATAGATTTCAAAACAGGAAAAAGGAAGACAACTTACAGATTTTCTCATGCAGGGGGAGTAGAATTGAAAGTATGTAAAACATCAATTCCCTGACATACTTTTAATTTTAACATATTTTTAATCTTGGATATCATATCCAAATGCCTGTTCTAACATCACTCTTATTTTGGAATTGCTTTTCAGTAAACGATAGTCAATCCTGTGGACAATTTGTGTTTAACACAAAAAGAGCTTCCTTCATCCTTCTGCACCAAATGAATATGTCAACGGTTGCTAATCGTAAGCTGTGCTTTCTGCTCTTAGGCTATCTCATTAAAATAAAATAAATTAAAATATGAAATTCAATAAAATACGAACTAAGATAATGTAATCTTATATGCTTCCATAGAGAACGTGTTTACAGTGTTTAAGAATATTTACTTTTTGTCTTCTGGATCTTGATCCTGGATGTAGGTAGCAATCTCATACGTATTTCCATCGACAGTACGCTTCTGCTTTTCATCTTCAGAATGCATTTTAAATTTACTTAGGATAGTTCTCTGTAAAATAATACTGAAAAATATACAATTATTAAGCAAAGGACACGAATCTCAATGACCACTTGTTTGACAGAAAAATATACCTATTGAAATCAATAAAATTACTAATGTCACACTTTGCAAGCGGATCCTAGCAAAGGGCAAGTAGAGACCTGTTGAAAGCAGAAGAGATGTTCCAAGTTGGCTTACAAATGCCTACATTTTTATTTTACCTACTTGATAGCTGTGGATCTTTCATTTAATCTCATTTGAATGTCAGAAGCATATTCTCTGTAACTCAGTATAAATTAAAAAAACTAAATGAGAAAGTATACGTTTATTTAGAAAAGAATGTAGCTATCTGGAGTTTTAGATGTTAGTGAGTTTAATCAAGTATCTCAGGTTTAAAAAGAAGTGCATTGACTCACCGTGCAAGTTGCTCTCAGTTTGCTTCTAGTTCTCTGAAAGATCATTCAAAAACCAACAGATTAATACGACTAGGACAAGCAGCATGGGTGGACTTTGCTCTTCTTATGCAAAACAGAGATGATGAACAGCTTTCTCTTGGTTTGCTTTTTTTTTTTGGTGTTTTTTTTTTCTCTCTCTCGTTGCCTCATCTACACTGGGCGTAAAGTGTATGCACTTTGGACTCTGCCTCCCTTTCCTAAAGGGAATATTTAACAAGTAATCACGTGTGAAAATAAGTCTGAATAGTCACTTCTTTGCAACTCTGCCTAATTATGCCCCTTAAACCGTTCTGAAATCCCTTCTTACCTTATCACATATGGTGCCAAATGTTCCAGGTGACAGTAACACTTGAGGGTGAATCCATTCTTGAGCACCCAGTGAGAATGGAACTGAGTAATGCAAAAGGAGCGAGCTAATGTTTTGTTTCTTTCCCCTTCTTCTAATCCTAATCCAGAGAGTAATATAACCTGCAAGGAAAACGGGATTTTATCATAGTAACGGAATCACAGAGTCACAGCGTGGCTGATGTTGGCAGAAACCTTTGAGTACAGCTGGCCCAGCCCCTGCTGCAGCAGGGCCACCGAGATCAGGTGCCCAGGCCGTGCCCGGGCAGCTTTTGAAGATCTCCAAAGGAGACCCCACACACAACCCCTGGGTACCTGTGTCAGTGGTCCGGCACTCACACAGTACAGAGTGCTCCTGGGGTTCAGGGGGATCCTCCTGTGTTCTGGTCTGTGCCCGTTGCCTCTTGTCCTGGCACTGGGCAACACTGAAAGGAGCCTGCCCCATTCTCTTTGCACCCACACTTCAGATATTCATACACATTGATAGGACAACTCCTGAAGTTAGTAACTCGTTAGCAACTAAGCTAGTGTGTACTCTTTCTCATTTCAGTAATTGCAGAACAGCAAGATGAGTTAAAGATACAATTTAGAAATGGCTTTGAAATAGTTCTGGTCAGCAGAGATTTTCTCAGGTAGAATTCTTCTGATTCTTGAATGCACATTCAGATTCTAAACTGATTGGAATGGACGATCTGTTGTATTGTGAAATGTTTATTGGTGAAGTATTCACCAGCATCAGTTGGCAGTACTTCATTGAAAATTACAACAAAGACATTTGGAATATTTTAAAGAAATTAATGGCACTACTTAACAGTTATTATTTCAATGCAGACAGTAAAATAGATGTTAAACACCTTTGCATGTGTGAAATGTATTAAAAACTAAAAAAAAACAAACCACCCTGTCCTAGAAAGCAAGTAGATTTATAAGAATATCCCTGTAAGTTTCATATCAGTTTGTTGAAACAAAACTTACTTAATCTGATAATAACAGTTTTGTCCCTTTTAGTTAGGTGTATTTGTAAACTCAACATTAAAAAAATAAAAAAGTACTTTTTGAAATATTTTGGAATACAAAGACTTATCAGAGTGAGGATTACATTAGAAAATGTAATTTGCCACTCTAAGTCAAGAAAAATGCCAAAGGTTAGCAAATAAAAGTTGTGCCTGATGATGACCGGTCATCCTTATATATCTGTACAGACTACTATCCACAGCAATTAATGGGAATATTTCTAAGTTTTAACTCGTGTGTCGACGTGCTTTGTGCAATACCATAATTTACATCTACTCAGCTTATTTCTCTAGAGCTTCCGTACTTTGACAATGATATAGCATCACTACTGTAAAAAATCTGAGGTTAGAAAAAGATCATTAAGTCTCTTTTCTAATCTCTCGTATCTCACATTATGCTGTAAATCCTTACCTAACTATCAAGGGAAGCTAACTGATGTAATCTTTTTGGATTTCATCAAAGGTTTTGATACTGTTTCTCACAATATCCTTCTGGGCAAAATGTCCAGCATACAGCTCAATAAAGACATAATGTGATGAGAACAACTGGCTGAGGGGCTGTACTGAAAGGTTTATAGTAATGGGATTACATCAGGCTAGAGGCCAGTTACTAGTGGGGTTCTGCAGGGCTCTGTTTTAGGCCCAGTTCTCTTTAGTGTTTTCATCAATGATCTGTATGCAGGACTTGAAGGTATACTAAGTGTATGACACTAAAATTGGGAGGAGCTATTGACTTCATTGAGAGTAAAGAGGCCTTGCAGAGAGATCTTAAGAAACTAGAGGGTCAGCCAATCATGAAGTTTAAGCAAGTGCTGGATTCTGCAGCTGGGACAGCACAGTTCTGGATATATATCCAGACTGGATGAGGGGCAGGAGAGCAGCCCCACAGAAAGGCATCCCGGGTTTCTGGCTGACAGCAAGCTGAACATGTGCCAGCAGTGTGCCCTGGCAGCCCAAAGGGATGACCCTGCCCAGGGGTGTACCAGGCCCAGCACTGCCAGTGGGCGAGGGAAGGGAAGCTCAGTCGGCTACCTGCTTCTGTGCTCTATTTCCCTTCAACTGCTTATGCTTTTCCAGAAGAAAACTCGTGTTGAGGGATTCTTGTCTCACAGATTTCACATTGGTGCAATGTATTCTTGTATCTGGTGCAGGCCAGCAAAGGGAAAACCCAATTAGCATATAATTTGGAGTAGATAACTGACACAGAAAGTTAGTCTAAATCTGAAACCAGATTCAAAACGCTGTCACGTGATGACCTATTATCTTTTTTTGGAAAGATCTGTAAAGATCTTTTTAAGATCATTTTAAAGATTTTCTTATGTAAAGGTTTTGTAATAATATCAAGAAATACTAACGTTTTTAAACATTTATCAACAAAAATAGGGGGAAAAAGAAAAGAAACTGAAACAAATAATTCAAAGCCTTTGTGCATTATCATCAGAGAAAAGGACATGTTATTTTTTCTTTTATTTTTCTTTAAAGATGGAGATTTGGATTTTTCAATATACTCCAGGTAGATGAAATGGTGGAGAGCGCCCCCGGAACTCTATAAAAATTCCAGGGCATTGAGCTCTAGAATAGAATAGAATAAGTTAGAACAACTGTGAATGAGCTCTGACTTACGATACTCAGGAAAGTCTTGTTCTATTTTAGCAGCTTCTCTCCAGATAATCACTGCTGGAGAAGGAACTGTACAGGAATTCTGCCAACTTGGCCACTGCTCTGTCAATCAGAATTGTCCTATAAGAAGAGAACTGTCGCACAATCAGGAAATAATAATTTTGTGTTTCCTGAACTGTTTCATATGCAAGATAATTCCTATAGCAATTGCTTGACATCTTGTCCTGGACTAACCTTCAGGACAATTAAACTGTTGTAAGCAGCAACCTTTAATTTTTGTTTGAAATGAAAGCCTGCTCTGAAAAGTATGTTTTAATGATATTACAAAGCTCCAATTTTATTGCCTGGTGATTTGGAGTCAATTGTGCGTTCTGGTAAGGGGAAGCACTATGAACTGAAATAATGCCACTGAGTTCTTATTAGTAATATGTCAGTTTTCAGATTTACAAACTCATTCCATCTTCTGAAAACTTTGACTTGTACTTAATCAGGCAGAATATGAGCCTGCAGCTTTCTTTGAGAGAAATTTTCCATATATGGAAAACAAGCTTTTTGGTGCTTGTTTATCACTGAAGTTATTAGGTATGACCCTGTGATAGATTAATGCGTGGGAGATAGTATTTTCCACAATCATTGCCTTCAGTATAGTTGCATTTAAAATTGGATTCTTACAACTGTTATAAAATAAGAAAATGTGTTTAATTGAGATTTACATTAGTCTAAGTTTTAGTAAGATTTCTCACAGTATTTAAGGCAGGATTTACAAGTTCCAGATGAGACAGATGTTCACTCTCAGCACACCTAGACAAACGGGTGACTTTTCAATCTGGAAAAACAAGGTTTCAAAGAAATGATATACTGTACAAAATATTAATATAGTCATTTAAGAGTGTTTAGGACTTCACTTTACAGGCTATGGCTACTAAAAGTGATGGCTACTAAAAGTGAATAATATGAGTGACCTTTTATGCAGGTAGAAAACAATTCTTCCCATTGAAGTTGAATATTTACAGACACGTATAATTTTTTTTTTTTCCTTATAGTTTTTCCAATGATATGCCTGGTAAGATCATAAGAGTATAGTTAATTAATCAAGGACTTTGAACTTTCATGCCTCCCTCACTGAATCTCTTTGCATGAATCCCTTTTCCCACACACAACTTAAAAATGTACAACGGTTACTGGTTAGTTACTACACACAAAAGTTAGCTCAAATTAATAAACTACTATATGTTAGTCAATTAACACCCTGAATACAGAATAAAATAACTCTTTACTGGCCAAGAAGTACTTGGTGAGGTGGGATAGGGCTAGTTTTCATTGCTCCGGAATGGATCCGTGGTGTGCCTGAATTGCCATCTTTCAAATCCCCATTTTTCCCTTCATATTTTATTCCTTTTCATGATAATGTTTTCCTTCTTGAATCCTTGAATTGCTGCCTATCTCCATCTCAACAATCTCATCTTTGTCTGTGATTTTGCTGTTCTCATCTTGAAGGATTCCACTCTGTTACCTTTTTTGCAGCTCTTTCACATATTCTGGTGATTTCCTTAGAATTCTGAGAGGGTTATGCAGCATTACCTTAGGTCATAGATAACTGGACTCCAGTGGAGGAGGGAAAGGAGGCTACAAAATGAAGTCATTACTCACAAAATGTACAATACTATTAATATCATATCCTATACAGAAACCAAAGCTATTCATATTGACTTATTCCCTTCTACAGCCCTATTTAAATTGCATTTTATGCACATTTTCACTCTATTCCACGCAACTTGTGAAAAGTTTAGATTACATAGGAAATTATGAGAATAAAATATTTTGTTGTTCAGCATCTCCCTAGAAGCACTGAACTCCAAAGTTCCATTTCTTTGTCCATTCCACAGTTACAGTTCTTGTCTGTCCTCTTTCCATCTGTCATTCTTGACAGATGTTTGAATTCTGTCACTTCAGTGGTAATTTCAAAAAGCAAACATGAAGACTTTCAGACTATCTCACTTACGCTGCCCTTGAGACACATTAGACCTGTCACCCCTTTTCTAATCACAGCAAATAGGAAGAACAGTTTCTTCCATTCCACCTTATAATACTTCTGAAATTTTAATGCTGCTTTCCTAAGCGCTGTCTGTCCACCTTAGACAGCAAACAAACAAAACAACAAATAAAAAATTCCTATAACTTTTCTTGATTGAGTTTATCAATTTTTGACATTGCTATTCTCTTGACTCAAAGTGTTTCACAGTTTATTTGCGTGAAGCTTCCATTTTTCTCACAAGCCTTCACTAAATGCCTATCAAAATGATGAGAAGTGTTTACTTGCATCAGAAGCAGTGAATCAGACTTTTATTCACACTAAAAAGAGCCTTTTTTTCTACAGATATTCCCCTTCGACAAATGTTCATCAGTCTCCTCCTTTTTTTCTCCAGGAATAAAATTTGCCAACAGAAAAAACTTTTGTTTCAAAAATAGGCAAATATTTTTAATTTCTATCACTTATTTGACTTTCCCATGCCACACAGAAGTATTCTCACTTATTTTACTTAATCTTATATATTGAATTTTGTTACTTTAGTGAAATGACTAAAAGTAATTGCTTCATTTAATTAGTCTCATGTAGGATGGATTATGGTACTATGTCCATGTTTTATGTATCTGCCTTTGACCAGGATCAGATTGTTTTGTCCTGTTTTGCTGTATACTATGCAGGAAATTAACATACTGTAAAGTAAATGTGGTTCTACAGGCGATTGTGTTCAGTTACACCAGATACGCACCCATTAACAAGCTCCAAGCTTTAAATAGCCTTATCTATAGACACTGGGGTTAGTGCTTCCTGTTGTCAATACTGTTGCTTCTAGAAGCATACTGCCAAGTGCCACAGCTCTTTACACTTCACATGACAGTCATACAGCCCCGACAGTGAATCCTGCTATATCCTTCAGGAAGATGCCAGTTATGATATCAAGATGTGCCTGCATGTGATCACTTTGCAGTAAACAATGATAAATTATTAACTATAATGGTGCTAAATTATTAACACTACCACCAAAGAGGAATTAACTCATCATGCAGATTTCCATCCATTAGAACATAAGATTTCTGCATATGATGGCCAGACACATTATGGCTACAATTAGTGAAGAAGCAATTACATAGTCATAGTCATTCTATTGACTCAGACTAGGTGCTCCACTGTCCAGTTAATTTATCTGTATCTTCTCTTGAAACCCTCTCTCTCTTATTCCATAAAGGTTCATTAATCTTAATTGCCACAAATTCATTTTCTAAAGTCCTATCCAATGGTCAGTCAGAGCTCCTTATCTTCCCCAACACTCTCAGGCACAAGCTCCTTGTCCACTTGCAGCTTTAAGCCATCTTTAGCCCAAGGGCTGTCAACAGCTGTAGTTGGTGGCAGAGAAGGTGGAAAAAGGGGGTCAGGAAGAGGAAAACATATTGGCATTGATCTTAAAGAAGATACATTTTTCTAATCTTACTCACTACAAGTGTTAGCCTCCCTGTGGGCTGGTTCTTTACCAGCTATCTTTTTCATTTTCTGCCACTAGCTCCTGAGTACCTGAAAGTTTCTGCAAAGTGTTGATCAGCTATTTATAAATTAATATATAATAGAAAATGTTTCTTATGCATTAGAGAATTTACCCTCTGTTAGAATGATTTGTGAGCGGGCTCTCTGAGAAAAATTGTGAAGTGTGGCTCATCCCCTGATACCAAAAAATGCTTTCTTCATAGAGATACCAAAATGCCCAAGACTCATAACTTACTCTAGTTTCTAGTCTGCATGAAGTATGATAAATTTATTCCCATGCTATCAGTCAGATCATCCCTTTTGCAAGCCACAGCTTCGTAAGTCACTAATGAGAACCATTCAAGTTGCCTCTTCACTGGCCAAACATCACACAGAGAGGGATAGCTGTATGACATTCAGATGTCAGTTTTTGATTGCTGATCTGCCTTATCCTATACACTTCATGTTTTAAATAACAGAAGAGTCCTCTTTGCTAAATAATATCACACTTCTGTTAATTAAAAACTAAAATGAGTGGCAGTCCTAGAAAAAAAAAAACCTAAGAACCATTTTAAGAACTCTATCTTCTCTTCACAGCAACTACTACAAGTCAAATATTTTTTTAGCAGTCTCCTTAGGGTACATATAGACCTTAATATAATTTCATTAATACCTATACTACAGTAACTTTATTGTTTTACTTAAACATTTCAGTGTTCTAAGACAGTTTCTAACCTATTGAAAATACCATTTTTCTGTTCTTTTTTTTCTTCAGTTGAATCTCATTCAACTTCTGACAAGATGGCACACTGTAAGTTCAATAAAATGTATTCAAATTCCAGCAACATTTATTGTTTTATTCCCAAACGTTATCCATATCAAGGACAAAACATCTTTTTCCCGTGTGTTTATCACTGAAACTTTAATTCATTAGACTTCTGCCTCGCAAATCTAAATTACACCTTTTTTCTGGTTCATTTAATACTCATTTCTAAGCAAAAATTTTGTATAAAAGCAACATATCATATTAAACAGCAAAAAGATCAATGAAATTTAAGAAATGATAAGCACAGACAAACTCAGAGAGTAAGGGTGGTAAACAGAGATCATCCTGCCTAATAAACAGTGGAAAGAAGCAATGCAAAGAGCCACTACAAAGGATTTATCTAATCAGTATGTCTCATGAGTCTCCCTTAATGCTTTCTCCCTTTCCCTGTGTGGACAGTGAAACTACAAGATGATTTCTTGCCTACTTCCCAGACAGAATGTGAGACAGATACTATAGCACAGAGCCAGAAGCACTGGGGGAAGTGACCGTTCACAGGGACCCTCAAACCATGAGGCTTAGGACAGCGTTGTAGCTTCAACGCATTCCTTCAGAGATACCTGAAGGAATGCGGTCATCTGCTCATAGCCAGTTACTTCACCCTTTGCTCCCTAGGCATCCTGCTTTGACTAGACACTGAGTCACTTGCATGCGGCCCAGTTTACGTTCCACTTGCACACAATGACACATGACATTGTAAAGGTCATGACCTGAGAAAGATCCTTCACCCTCCTTTTATAGACAGCAGCAAATAATGAATGATTAACAGCTCATCCTGTCTAAATAGCACAGCCCTTGTTCCATGTGGCAGTTCACTGAGAGCAACATATTCATTCACTATGCAACAATGCTTCAAGCAGCAGTTCTCCACTCATTTGAGTACTTATGTCAAACGGTGATACCTGCTACTGTAAGAGAACGTCTCTATTCCACCTTCAGTGCATCTGTGTCATGCACACTAGGAATGCTGTTCCAGTAGAAATCAGAGATCCTAGAGTTCATATCACAGAATCACAGAATCATAGACTCCTTGGGGTTGGAAAAGATCACTAAGATCACCTCCTCCAACTGTCAACCCATTCCCACCATGCTCACTGAACCATGTCCCTTAGTGCCACATCTACACATTTCTTGAACACCTCCAGAGTCAGTGACCCCACCAACTTCCTGGGCAGCCTGTTCCAATGTATCATCATCCTTTCTGAAAAGAATTTTTTCCTAATATTCAACCTGAAACTCCCGTGGCACACTCATGGCTTGTAATCAGTTCACAAAAATGTCCATTGCATTGGCAGTGGTCTATGACAGGGCTGTGTCCTATAACCTACACTGATTCCATGGTGTTGTGCACACGATTGAAGAGAACACATCCGCCTGGGTGTCACGGGGTTATCCCTAGATATCAGTCCGTGACGGGGGCACAGGCCCCGGGAAAAAGTAAAAAGGGAGAGAACAAAGGAGCGAAGAAAAAAGAAAGGAAAGGGTTTGCCGCACGACCCGGCCGGCCCCGGGCCAAGCGCTCCGGGAGAGGGGGAAGGGCAGAGAGGGAGGAGATGATAGTTTTAACAAAGAGAAAACACAATGGCAGCGGTATGAGGAAGAACGGTAATTGACTAAAGTTAACCAAATCAAGCAAAATGAGAGAGACAAGAGTACCCAAAGTACAAGTCAAACCACGACAGTGCGACAGAAGCACGTGCTTTTCTCCGCGGCGAGCTGAGACGGCCAGAAGCAGAGAGCGGCGGGTGCGGTCCGCAGTCCCACCTCACTTCCTCTTCGCGCCAAATCCGCCGGGGATGCCGCACCTCCCCTCCCCTCCGGAAACCCAAAATGCCCAAAAAGGCGGTGTCACGGAACCAGAACATTAACTCTTCAACTGCCACTGCTCTGCATGATGTCCTGTTGGTGGAATACCGACAACAGAAACCACAAAACCACAACACTGGGTCATTCCTGAAACATCTTGCCGACTAGCAAATATGCCTATTACTGTGTGTGGCAGGACCAGGAAGATTTTCTCACAAACCAACTCAATAGTCCAATTCTAACGTATGCATATGTCAAATCAGTTTAAAAATAAATAAATAAATAAATAAAGTGGTTAGTGTGGTACTTCGTCTTGTTCCAAATGCTGCTGTGACTAATATTGCTTCTGAACAGGTGGGTCACTTCACAGGACAGAATTACCGCCTGTTTCATATTTCAAATACTCTGAACTATGTAAGAGTAGTAGGTATCTCAGGGAAGGTATACATACATGCTTACATAAGTCCTAAAAGTGAAGATAACTGTACAGCATCATGACTGCCTGGATGGTCTTTTCGTATTCTGGAGGTTGGTTTAGGCAAACATACTGAATGCATTACAGATTTCACTTTTCATTGACCCCTGGCAGCCACATAGTCAATTTTTTTCTGGGTTCACACAAGGGTAAAGATAGGAAAGAAGAGCAATGCCTACTCCAAGATTTCATGGTAAGATGTTCTCTATAAACATTTTAACCCCAACAGTGAGTCAAATTTATTATTCTGTTTCTCTTGATGGACTCCAACTATGGCAGCGATCAAAACATGTTTGTACAACTATGGTAATAGTAATAGTGTCGTATTTTGACAATGGTTAACAAAGTATGATGATCTCCTTCCAATGGATTACATGGGTAAAGATAAGAACTTGATTATCATGCCATAATACATGAGTCACAGGTGTGCTAAACCGTGATAAGAGACAGGGAAAGCAATAATGATGCTTTTCACTGGGGAAAATTCCCTTTCTTCTTCATATATATTTATAGGAATAATATACATGTACACATGTAAAAATAGTGATGGAACAACAACAACAAAAGAAACATGATAGCAAAATATGAGTAGAAATAGTAGTAAGTAATGTTATGAAAACCCTCTCTTGTACATCAACTTTGATCTGGATGATGCTAAAGATGGACTTGTGTTCCTCTTTTGATCTGTGTACAAAGTATTGTCCTAACAGTGTTTAAGAGTGGGTCCTCAGTTTCCAATAGCTAGGTTTACCTTACAGTTTATGCTGTGAGTCATTTACTAACTTGAGAACAGGTGCTGAAAGCTGTTCCCTACAGATGGATTTCTGCACACTCTAAGAGCTCTTTTACTTCAGTAACATTCAGCCAGGGCACAACTGACAATTAACTCAGAGCAATACACATACACATACACATGTTAACATTTATCTTTACAGCATGAAACAGGAAAACTCAGTCCCCAGCTCTCTTGAAAACTATGTTACTTTGAGAGCAAAATAGGCTTCTGTGAACAAGTGACACAATTGCAATCAAACCTATGGTAATAATAGACCCAGCACTGTCTACTCCTTGATTGCTCCTAAAATTTGGGATAGGATAACAATAACAACTGACCTGACTGCAGCACAGAGTTATTGTTTAAACCTTGGGGCCAGCAAATTCAGAAACTTGCATAATATAGCTGCAGACATTGAGAATTAGCTGACCTTATCTAGGAAAGACTGAACACCCCTTAAAAGTGCAGCATTAGAATGAGGTATGATTATCCACTACATGATAGGAAGAACTCCTGTAGGAAATTTAGTGTCATCTCAGAGCATTTATCTGAGCCCTGCAAGGAGATTTAGCTAGCATTTTATCCTATCTTGAAGAACACTAAAAGAATGTAAAATTACATGCATCCTTGAAAGATTGCTGGGATTGGCATACAGACATTGATCCAAGCATGCCGTGGAGTTAACAGTACCTTCACAGTACTGTTTGTGCAAGGGATAAGTCGGCAAGAATATTTCTGGGACATGTGAACTGAGAAGAAGGTACAAATGAGAGGAGCTGAAAGTTCAGCCTCAAGAAATGGGCCAAGTAATGAAGGAAAGAAGGAATGCAAGGAAAGCTCAGTCCTGGGTGCCTGGCAGCAGCTCTGTTCATACCGTAATTTTCAGAAATATGGTACTAGAGACACACAGCCTCCATTTAAGAGTAAAGAAAAAAAGAAAAACAAAAAGGAAACTAGTCCCCAGTGGGGGTTTATCTCTGTGAAAAAAGATGTGGAACAGTAACTGCAAAACAGGATACCACAATAATATCCTTTAGGGAGCACCAGTGAAAGCGCAGGAGAGCAACAAGGTAAAATTTGAGAAAAAGAATTCTAAGATATGAGAAAATGGGATAGAATCCATAAATTCTTTCCTAGTTTGCTTTGTCTATCTATAGAAGAAAGGTAAAGAGGAAGAGAGTAAACTACAGAATATGACAGGCTCCTTTCAGTGAAGCCTACAGGCATAATCTCACCCTCTCAGTAACTAAGGACAGTCTGCACTAGTGGTAAAATTGCATACATGACCAATGGGAATGGCCAACATCAATATTAGTGCTAGGTGATTAGGGAGAGCACTTTAACTACCTCTATTGCTATGATGTTCACTGAGACTATAATATCAATAAATGGCCTCCAAAGAAAATATTTCCCTTTGGAACGCAAGAAAGCAGGAAAATTATAAATGTTGTTTCATACACATGAAAGAATGTTCAAGCACCTGTAATTGAGGTCTCTGCCTGAAGTGACATAGCTGCCAAGTTCTGGAGTACAGGAGTTCCTTTGAGCCTAGGAGTGGGAGGACTCCTCTTGTAAACACCAGAGAAATATTGGCACTGTACTGATGAAACAAAACGCGTTAGCTACAGATTTTGCTACGGATGTTTCTGGAATTGGTACTGACCAGTGGGAGGTGAGGGTGGAGCGATTCCTGCAGGTCATTGATGCATTGTTATTAGGAATCCGGAGGAAGTAAAAACACTAGATATTTGGGTAACAGAATTTCCTTAAGTTTTGTGTGCCTGTAAGTTAAAATATAGAAAAATAGAAGCTGTGTATTAATTGAAGGTCCAGATCCTTCTTCACACTGAAAAAAATATCAACTCCCTCAAGAAACAGAGGACGGACACCACCTCACCATCTACAGCTTACAGAAAGTCAAGGTCCGAGTGCAAAGATCTATAGTTTTAAACCTCATTTTTTCTCTGTATCGAACACTTGACAAAAAGTCTAGCAGTGGATTTATAACATTTAAATGAGTAGTCATTGCTCAGGTTGTTTGCGACAAAAAAGGCGTATGAAAATTTTACAGCACACAGCGGAATATCTCACTGATACTGACTGATACCTCGCTTACCGACTTAGCCAACGCTCTCTTTGTAATTCTGCTACCTGACCAAAGACAGTACCAGTGGGGAAAGCAACAGTGATTTGTTCAAATAACACAAGACTTTCTAGATCAAATACTAGGGCTGCTCCAAAAGTAACACCTCCTACTTCATTATGTTGGCTCACAGTGTCAGAGGTGGATGTTGGCGGTACAGCAGTAGACGT
Organism: Alectoris magna; assembly: GCA_030625065.1. Taxonomy (NCBI): domain Eukaryota; kingdom Metazoa; phylum Chordata; class Aves; order Galliformes; family Phasianidae; genus Alectoris; species Alectoris magna. Next base: position 128,819,638 of record CM060561.1, on the reverse strand, counting down.
TGAACCTTCCCACCAAAATCCCTTTACATTTTGGTGCTGTGTGACAGACGGCAGCAGAGGGGCACTCCGACAAAATGGCGTCTGACATAGGAGCATCTATGAAGCAAAGGCATGGAACTGAATTCCTCCATGCAGAAAAAAATGAACCCATTGACATTCACCAATGCTTGCTGAATGTTAATGGAGGCCAAACAGTGCATGTGAGCACAGTGAAGCGGAGAGTGGTATGTTTCAGTAGTGGTGACAGTGACAGTGGACTACTTCTGCTGGTGCAGATGTTTACAAGTGGGGCATGAAGGTTCTTGTTCGTCACTGGTGAAAATGCTGATGGTGGTGTCTGTGTTGAAAAGAAGTGTTTTGTAGCTGAAAATTTGCTCTATCAAATGGTGTTATTGTGCTCTTTTTATCTGTTGCAGTTACCGTGGAAATAAACAGGAGACATCACTTTCACAATGACCTATGTAAATCAAATGTGGATGAAATTATTATTAAAAAGTGTCACACCACATCATATGTGGATGATATGTTGGTACATGGAAAAAAATTGTGTGAAAATATGGGAAAATATGAAAGAAGTCATCAGCATTATACAAAACCCAGGTTTTAAAGATAATCATGATAAAATTTAGTTGAAACAATCTGAAGTTAAATATTCAGGAGCAGCATTAGATGGAGAAGGGAGAGCAACACTGGTATCATCAAATAAGTACTCTCCTATAGTTCAACACGCACAGGAATAAGTGCATAATATTCACTTTTGCAAATGCTTAAGTTCTCGTGAGAACATCCTTTTACTTGCATAAATCAGTAAGCCACTAATCAACCCAGTGAAGAAATCTCATGACCAAGCACAGAAAGAAGAACAGAAAGAAGGAAAACCGCAAGTTCAAGCCCTGTCTGTGGCTACCTGAATTATTTTAAGATGTTTCATGTTCAGCTAGACATTGCTAATCTAGATCTCAGGACTTCGCTGTTTCAAGAACACACTACAATAAGAAGCAGGTTACAGGCTTTTACTTTAGAGTCTTAAGATAAACGGAAAAGAAATTTACTGCATGTGAAAAGACAAATTTAACACCGAGATAGGCATTTGATCTTACAGGATGTATCACTAGAGGTGGTTTTGCAGTAATATATATCACACACCATGCTCTGCTAAGCTCATAATCAGTTGAAAAGCCAGACATGTATCAAACCCTAGGTTAGATGGGTAATCATCTCATTCATCATAATGGTTAGACTGGCTTCTATAAACTAAGAAATTTCTGTAGAAGACAACAAGGTTTTAGAACCAGTCCTATATAGCCTGTTAACCGGGAAAAGAACAAAAGTGCAATTTATCTGTTTACATATCTCTTACCTGTCAACTGTTATCAGATAAAATCTCTGTTGCTGACTTTGTGCCACAGAATATTCAGCATGGTTCACAGATGGGTCCAGTTTTTGTGGGGAAGATGAAAAATCCTGTATTAGATATGCAGCAGCTCTTGTGAAATGTAGGGTGTTTTCTTCTTTGCTGCAGAAGCAGCAGAGCTAACAAGCTCCACTAACAACATTAAAAGAGGAATCTAAAGGAAATGACTTGGCTTTGTACGTAATTTCAGATGGCGTATGACAAGCTTTAACTATTTGGCTACCAATCCAGAGTAATAACGACCTGCAAGAGCAGTGTCGTAACCCAAGAGGCTCGTCTTTCATCTAATCATGAAAAGGAAGTCCTAACAATAGTTCCAAAATAAAAACGGAAAAGAACCCCTAACAATTCAGTGAGGAAGAATATGCATCTTGTGTAAAAACATTACCAAAAGAAAAAACACAAATGCAGTGGAATTGAAATGTCTCAGGCAGATACCCTTGCTAGGATTGCAGTCATTCCAATAGTCATAAAATTTGAATACCCATATTGACAACAAAACAAAATAGTACAAAGTAAATTATCAAAGATCTAATTGCTTTACAGTATGCAAATAAGGGAACTGAGGGGTGAATACTAAAGAACCTAATATATGGGTGAAGCACGGAGAAGGGTCCTGACTTCTGTAGACTAACAATTTGGTGTGGCCAGACACTTGGAATCATAGAATCACAGAACTATTAAGATCAGAAAAGAACTCACCAGTGCTGAGTATAGAGAGATGATCACCTCTCTGGTACTGCTGACTATTTCTGATTCAAGCCAGGATGCCATTGGCCTTCTTGGCCACCTGTGCCTTCAGTTAGGTCATGTTCAGCCAGCTGTCAACTAATACCCCCAGGTCCTTTTCCTCAGTGCAGCTTTCCAGCCACTCTGCCCCAAGCCTGTAGCATTGTGTGGTGGTGGTGTGACCGAAGCACAGGATCTGGCAGCTTATAGATGAAAAGCACCACATACACATCAAGCAGATCTGTTACAGTAGATGCAATAGATGTATGAACAAAATAATCCAGGGGCTGCTTAAATGCAAAAGGGAGTATTAGAAGATGGCTGGTTGGCCCAATATTAAGACGGATGGGTACATAATTACTTAATTTTTGCAATTCTGAATAACCCCATCCAGAGAATAAAGAAAAAATACTATTAAAATATTTGAGAATTCAAGAACTACAAGCTGGGATACAAATGCACTACACTAGAGTACAAGTAGTCTCAGTTCAATCACACCCACCACCATGTAAAATGGGGTTAAATATTGTTTTCTAATACTGTATTCACTGACAAAATGGATTGAGACAGTGCCAGTCCAGAAAGCTACAGAAAAGTCTCCCAAAATGTAAGTATTTAATATTCTATTTTCCAGATGTAATTTAAACCAATAAAATAATTTGGAGCAAGGAACGCATTTTCCAGGGGTAATCATGAAGGAATTATGTGGAGGTCTGGAAATAAAACATAGATTTCATATTGCTGTTAAGTCCTAATTCATGGTAAACGGAATCAAACAAAGGACCTACAGAATTAGTGGTAAGCAAAATACTGAAAAACTACAGAGAAGTTTGGGATACCACATCACCTTGGTATTTCAATGTTCTGTGGGCTAGAACAGCTTCTTACAAGTTTATGTGATTTAGAGGCATGCTTTGGAGAAAATAATAATAATAATACTAATTCAGCCTAATGTTTTAACTGAGGAGCAGGTAGAGACCCTGAGCAAACACTGGGAAAAGACTGATGTTGTTACAGCAACTCAACTGGGAAGGAATACTCAATGCATGGATAAACAAAAAGGAATGAACCAGTACTCTGCAGAATGGCAAGTAGGGTAGAAAGTAATGTTCCATATTTTCCATGCAGGAATTCAACCCCAGAGGTAAATTGGATGGATGGACCAGCTCCAATTACAAATAAGCAGGACCTTAAGTGTATCAAGTAAAATTCCAAAACAGAAAAATGCCTAAACAGTTCTAATGTAATTACAGAAAGGTAAATGAATTAACAAAAAGCAAAGATATTTTAAATGTTGCTATTTTAATAATTAATCATTGCTTATGTTTAAGTGCCTTTATGTATATACATATATATAGCTCCAGAAGATCCTGAAGCTATGCAGCTGTGAAAGACCAATATAGAATTTGCACAAAAACCACAAGACGAGACTGGAGGAGAAGGACGCTCTGGCTTCCTGCTCAGAGTCTTAAGCGAGCAGCATAGGACGCTGTGGATTCAGTATCAAGGCACTGGGAACTGAGTTTCTAACCCATCATTGACAGGAACATTTTCCAAAGGGATATGGTTTCACAAGAAAGATTAAAAAAATATATCAGCAAGTAATAAAGTCAGGAAAATAAGAATGCAAAATAAGTGGCAAAACCAGAACAAGTTGTAGTCTTAAAATGCTGGTAGTAAATGAGATCTTGTTTTGAGGGAGAAGACTAAGGAATATAAAAACAGCAGAAAACTACAAGGAAGAAAGTGGAGAAAATTCATCCAATTCAGTTCTGTCCTTAACTAAAGAGCTTTCAGGTCTGATCACCTTAACATCAGCGATTCAGGCCATCAAGAACCACAGCAATCAACACAGCATACACACATTCAGTTGCAACAAGTGATGCGCTGTTCTTGGATATATAAAAAGAATAGCATGATTTGAATTGCGCACCATGGGAAAAAGAAGGGATCTTAACTGAGATTTTTATTGTTTATTGCCTTATCGAATGAGGCCACCAAGTGGCAATGTAAATATTTGAAGACCAAGGAAAAGTGGAATAGCTTATAATAGCTGCAGCACATACAAAAAGAGTAATCATAAGAAGTAAACATTGATCAAAATAGATTTTATGTGCCCTGACGTAAAGAAGTGATCTCATTCATGATCTGTAAGTGCAGCTTTCAAAAGCTGTCTTCCAGTCAAAGGTATCAAATCATGATACCTTCAAATACGGCTTTCCTATTAATTTCAGGCAAGTGACCTCAAACTAAATTTCAACAAGTATTAAAACTCATACATGTAAATTTACATCCTTCCTGTCCTTAATCACAAACACACTTCATACTTCAGTGTCTGAAATGATTGTTTTTTTCTTGGCTAATAATAGTTTGATTATGTTGTTTGGTAGAATTTAGGTCTTGGTCTTATTCTCCATCTGTTCCTGATTGTCCCCTAAGTATGCTCTAAAAAGGCACATGGCATTCTGGTTTCCTGAATTTCTTCTACCTCTTCCACAGAATTAAATATCAGTAGGATGCTAGAAAAAGATGTCAGGTAGGAGTCCATCTTCTAAAACAACGTCAAGCATTAATTTTAAAGGACCTTGTACAAACATTTTGTAAGACATAAGAATAAGCAATAATGATGAAGAGCAAGATCTACAAATAACCTGACAAATTAGCCAATTCTGAGAATTCAAGTAGGAAACTGATTTGCAAAAGAGTGACTGGAACTTCAAATGACACCTACCAGGTTTCTGTACAAAGATATCAGTTGATCACATACATCCAGATTTCCAAAGGATGATGACAGCAAAAGAACACAGAAACAAAACACAACAACAACAAAACCCACAAAACTTCAGAGTTCAGACTTCAGAGTTCAGATTTTACAAAATCAAGCATGACTGCCTCTCCTACATATACACAGAGCAAAACTTCATTAGCTGAATGAATCTATGAAATGTGCTCCAAACTATCAGAAAACTCAAAACTTTCCAGCAGTACAAATGTACAATATATCACATCTTATAGCAACTACTTTGCAAGCAGTTTTTATTTTGCTCCAAAATGAACAAGTCTGATTCGTGGCCTTGGTAACAACTTCATTTTTTCCTACTGCAAGTCATGATAGTGTCTACTTGTGGGTTAATCCCAGTAGGCAGCTAAGTTCTGCTTGCTCACTCTCCCCTACAGTGGTGTAGGTGAAGAGAATTGTACAGGCAAAAGACAGAACAAAAATTAAATACGTTGCATTGAGATAGAGATGGCTTAATAAGTGAAGCAAAGCAGCGCATGCGAACAAAGAAAGTAAAATAAGTAATGTATTCACTACTTCCTGTTGGCAGGCAGATGTTCAGTCATTTCCAGGAAAGCTGGGCTTTGTTACCTAACGGTTGCTTTAAAAGACAAACACCTTAACCCCAAATGCCTCTGGCTGCTTCTCCTCTTCTGAGCTTTTATGGCTGGGTGCGTCACACAGTGTAGAGCATCCCTTTGGCCATTTTGGGTCAGCTGGCGCAGCTGTGTTCCCTCCCCCCTTCTTGCTCATCCCCACCAAATTGCTGGAGGGCAGTGTGAGAAATCCTGATGCTGTGTAAACACTGTCAGCAATAGCTAAAACATTGGTTTAGTCATAAACGCTGCTTTGGTCACAAATCGAAATTACAGCATACAGGATGCTCTGAAGAAAATTAACTCCATTCTAGCCAGACCCAGCAAATAACTCCATAGTATGCTTGTTCAGACAGAACTGAAACTTGTAAATATTTGATTTGTTTAGAACTAAAATTCTAGAGTCACAGACTGTTAAGACACAAACTCACAGAGAATGAAGTAAAGTCTAGTTTTTATTTTTCAGCATGTTTATGCCTTAGAAAATAATTCCAGTGAATGAATTCTGTCAAATTTGAATAGAGATCACATCATAACCTCTTTTGATTAAGAAATATCCTTAATGGAGTTTCTGCCATTTCAGTTATACAAATAATCTACTTAAAAGGTATCTTTTCATTGACTGAAACTCTGTTAATCTGGATAAATATTTCTGAGTCTTTTACTTTAAGATGCAGTGTCATGCTGTTCATGAATCTAAATTGATTTTAACCAATTAATATGCCTCTTTGTTTTTACACCAGTCATAGCTGTTGTATTTATTCAAAGTGACACTTCAGTAATATTTTCTGAATGATTTAAATAATGCATTCCAGTTTCACATTGCTGAATTGAATGAGGAGTTAGTTCCCAGTATGTTTTAAAATGCTTTTTAGAATCATTCTTTACTCATTCCCATGCTTTACAGAGACTGACTTCTAAGCAAAGCTATATACTCTGGACTCGCACACAGCTCCTGGTATGCTCCTAATGTTTTAAAGCTAACAACATTAGAAGCAACCACTTGAACTCTGTGCATCACCTCACAAGAGGCAGTGTTGTCATTAATATTGTGCATTTTGTTTTAAGAAACTTTAGCAGTATGAGTATTTTTTGTTACAAAATTATAGGAATTATTCTATTACAATTGTCAGATGTGAAACAAAACAATTTAGGATAGAAGTGACTGACAAATCATTTTACTTGCTCAGAGCAGGGCTAACTTTGAAAGTAGACGGGAGTATTCAAATCAGTCATTCACTTAAGCTTTGAGTATTTTCAGGCTAAAATTCTACCACCTTTTTGATCAATTTGTTCCAGTGTTTGAATATCTTGGCTGTTAAGACTCTTTCCAAGTATCTATGCCTTGCTGCAGCTTGTGACAATAGCTCCTTGGCCATTTGCTATGCACTCCTCAGAAGATCCAAACTCAGTTTGCTCTGTTCCTCCAGGCAGTTGAAGACAGTAAGGCCTTTCTCTTAGCCTGTTTTCTTAAGGAAAAAACAACAGCCCAAAACAAAACAACAAAAAAACCCCAAACTGCTCTCAGCCTCTCCTAACACAGCTTGTGCTTCAGTCATTTTAGTGGTTCCTGTTATGTTAAAGTCTTCCTTATGCAGAGGAGTCCAGCTAGATGCTATTTTGGAGGCTTTTCCTAACACACCTTCCCTGTGTACTCCAGGGCAAGTTGCTCTGAATATCTCTTGAGCAGTGGGTTGGACAAGAACTCCAGAGGACCCCTGCAACCACAGACATTCTGTGATTTTGTGATACCAGAGGGGACTAACTGCTATATATCTATTAATACCAGCTCACTATGTGTTTAACCGTCATCACCAGAGATGCACCCACTGACTTACATTCAGCTTGCTCAATAGGATCCCCTGGTTCTTTTCTACAGAGCAGCAGCATAGTCAGCACCTAACTAGTACACATGCATTGTGGTATATCACCGCAGACAAAGTCCATTCTAACAACCATGGCCTGTGATTATAAGGCTTCACCTCCTTGCCTCAGTCTACCAGTTTGTAGTAGATACCTGCCTGTTCTTATCTCAGTCCACAAGCTTTTCCACTATATTTTCTCCCTCCGTCCTACTGAAGAGGAGTGAGAGCAGCGTGGGGGCACTGGTGACTAGCCAAGATTAACTCACTGTAAGAAAGAAAATAATATTTATAAGAAAACAATGATCTTTGAGAAAGTTTGTTTACTTGAGGCCCTTAAATACTGAACCTAAATATTGGTCCAACAGGTAAACCTGAGTTCATCTTAAATCTCATTCAAGTACAAAAATAAAAAGTTCCAGTTTCTGGAAAGAAGGCAAAGGGGAAGAATGGAGAGGATACTTCTGCTTGTGACGTATGTACAGAAGCACTCCCATTTCTTTTTTTGGTTAACTATTTGTAAATATTCTGTATGTTTATCATAAGGTCAAGAATAACAGGCCTTGTGGCTCAAGTCCCCCATCTGCAGAGATAAAATCTTCAGCTTTAGCCTCAGCCTGAACTTAATCAAAAGATTTCTCAAGCTGAGTGAATCTTTTAATAGAAGCTACAGAGGCAATGAGCCTCAACAAAGGCTCTGAGAAGCAGAAAGAAACCTGAAGGCAAGTTGAGAGTCAACAAATAATGCATTCTGCATTTTCCTTTGATTTTCCAAAAGGGGACGAGTAAAGAACAATAACTTATTTCAATCTTGTCTATTACACAAATTTCATCTAAAATATTTGCTACTCTTGGTCCCAAGGTAGAAATAATATCCTCCTGCAGGATCCCCCGTGACCCTCCTTTCTTTTATGCTGTTTTTACAGGGAGAAGGAAGAGAGTCACGAAGAAAAAAAAAAAAATGAACTTCATGGTGCGTTTGAGTTATAATATTAGAGACAAAAACCACCCAAGCAAAGAAGTTCTACCTCAGGGAATGCAGAAAGACTTACCTATCATCAAAAATAAAGTTGAATAAAGATTTGCTCAAACTAATTTAGCATATCAAGTAATATCTGATGATCTTTTGTTGACTGAACGGAAAGTTTTAATTAATGGCAACAACTCTTCCAACAATTTATTAAGGTCTTCTAATGGGGAAGAAAAAAAGACATTTTTATGTCACAAGCGAAAACATGGTCATCTACATGGAAATTTACTTCTTAAAGTTTTAACCTCAACACAACTTTGCTTCAGGTGACTTAATCATTAGTCAAGCACTGAACAGAGTTCTGTTTGATAGCATTGGCGAGAAACAGCTTCATCTATTGGCAAGTGACATTCTCTGAGGAAACCACTGTCCAATGTGGATTTGCATCCCAGCAAGTAGTTCTTGATACTTCACAAATACGAATGGATACGTAAACCTGAACAGAAAGATTTATGCATAATTGAGTGGAACTGAAAGTACTACAGTTTACATCACCATTCAACCTTACCACGTACAATTCCTTTATTATTAAGTAGAAAGGAGAGAAAACATTAGCACATACAGCTTCACATCTGCCTGACTGACTTGCAGCCCATCCTTCACACCCACAGCACACAACAGATCTCTGCACGGTTGTCCTTCAGAGGAGCTGTGCTACCTTGTAGCTCAGTGCCCAGAGCTTTGTTTTGTTCTGTATCTCTCATACTATTCAACACAAAGGCAAAGCTCCATACCTAGAGCTCTTCGGAGCTGGGTCAGCAGCAACTCCTTTGTTTGGAGTAAGGACAAGTACCTGCTCTTTGGCTGCAGAGTGCATTGCAATTTCATTCACATTACCACAACCGTGGACTTTAAAGGTTACATATGTCATAAAGCATTCAGGGGAGCGTCAGGTTGGATATTAGGAAAAATTTATTCTCCGAAACAGCGGTGAGGCAACGGCACAGCTGCCCAGGGAGGTGCTGGAGTCACTGTCCCTGGAGGTGTTCGAGAAACGTGTTGCTGTATCACTGAGGGATGTGGCCAGTGGGCACGGTGGGGATGTGTTGATGAGTGGGCCAGGTAATTTCAGAAGGCTTTTTCAGCCTTTATGATTCTGTGATTCCATGAAACCAATGCCTGGTAGCTCAAATCAGTTCAAAGCCCGACACCACCTCAGCTGGCCACGGAAGAAGCTCTCATACGCTCGGCAGCGCCTCGCTAGGAAATAGACTGTTGACTAGCGAGAGAGGCGCGCAGACCCCCGCTGGTAGGGCCGGGGATTCACTCGAGGACCCCGAACGTCACAGACACGTGCCGAGTAAGAGAGCACAAAGGAAGAAAGACACAAAAGGAGAGGCAGAAGGCCAATACTCAGCCCTCCTGCCCGCACCTCACCCCAGGTGCTGGCGGCTTGCGCGCCGCGCCCGACTCCGACCGCTTCCGTTAGCGGCGCGCGCCCCTTTGAAGCAGCGGCCGCTGGCGGCGCCGCGCCGCGCCCTTCCCGCGCGCCCATTGGCTGGCGGCGCCGGCGCTCTGCGGCGCTGGGCTGCGAGCGCTGTGGCTGCCCTGCTGCCGGCAGCGGGGGGGGCCGAGCCGTCCCCGCCGTGGGGACCCCGGCGCCTCCTCGCCCGGCCTGCCGCCTGCCTCAGGGCGCTGCTCCCGCGCGGAGCGGCCGGCGGGCGGAGCGGGGGCGGCGCGGGGGCCTCCTCTTCCTCCGCGGGCGACGGCGAGCGTGGCATCCCCCAGCCCGGGAGGCCGGGAACAAAGGCTCCGCGGCGGCTGAGGCGGCTCCAGCTGCCCCCGCTCGAGATGGCGTCCCTCGGCTTGGGGGGGCTCGGCGCCTCCGCCCGCAGGAAGAGCGTCCCATCCCGCAACGCCGCGGTGGAGAGGCGGAACTTGATCACGGTCTGCAGGTGAACCCCGGGCCCTGCCCTCCGGCCGCGCCTCCCCTCCGCGCCTCCCGCCCCTCCCGGCGGCGGCGTCCTCCTCCTTCCCCCACCCTCCTCTTCCTCCCCCGCGCGAGGTCTCGGGGCCGCCTTCGGAGGGGCAGCTGTCGCCGGCGCGGAGCCTCCGTTCTGACTCAGCGCCTCCAGAGGCGGTCACCGGGGCTGGGGCTGCGGGCGCCCGGCGGGGCCACACCTGACGTGCAGGGCCGAGCCGTGCCGTGCCGTCCGGTGAGGTGAGGGCTGAGCGTCCCGCTGTCGGCCGCCGCCTGCGGGCCGGGCTCTGAACCCTCAGACTGGGAGCAGGGATTCCCGCCTCGGGGCGAGCGGCCGTCGCGTGGCGGGGATTTCTCGTGCCTGAGTCACGCAGCGGCTCCGCTGGGGAGTGCGGCTGTCCGCAGTGCCGTACCACTGAGGCTGTGCCGTGGAGTGTTTATCCTCGAAATTTGCCTCGGGAGATCCACGGGACGCGCGAGACCGTGTTAAACAGTTTCTTTTAGCCTAATAGCGCTGAGCTCATCCACGCTTAACAGCGCGTCCTGCGGCTCCCCCTGTAAGCGCTCCGCTGCTGTCGGTGCTGAATCTCACACGGCGTTTCCAAGCGCGCGGTGCTGCCCCGTTACATCACAGCAAACTTTGAAACACACAAACGCGCTGATAGCAATGATGCCGTCCCTACGTTTGTTTCGGTTGGTAGTTTTAAGGCATCGAGCAAACTTGAGTGTTTTCTGGAGGTCTTCTGTAGTCTTATGTGAGCTACAGTGTAAATTGTCACAATTTTTAAGTGTACCCAGGAGGCCGACTTTTTAATGTGGGCAGATAGCAACAGGACAGGGGAGAGTGGCTTTGAACTAAAAGAGAGGAGATGTAGGTTAGGTGTTATGGAGGAATTTTTCACTCATAGGACAGCGAGGCACTGGCACTGCTGCCCAGATCTGTGGGTGCCCCATCCCTGGAGCGCTCAAGGCCAGCTTGGATGGGCTCTGGGCGGCTGAGCTGGTGGGGAGCAGCCCTGCCCACTGCACGGGGTGGGCTTTAAGGTCCCTCCCAGTCCAAGCCGTTCTGTGAACCAGCAGATCGTTCTGTGTCTTCACTACTGAACGCTGCAACTTTTGCTGTTGTTATACAGATACTGTCAACCCACAGGCTTGGGAAAACAAGTTTGATCAAGTAATAGCGCAGTTGTGCAGGGTGTGCTCAATTGCTTTTAAGGGAGTATTCTGTATTCTGCCGATCTTGCCGCTTTGCGCTCCCTCCTTGTTTAAGAGAAACTCTTGCAGGCTGTGCTGTTACATTTTATTATTCAGCTTATTTTTTCCATGTACTTGTCATGGTGTTGTAACATACTTAAAGAAGCTTAGAAAACAGAATTCACTCAAGCACATGAATCACAGAATCACAGAATTAAAGTGGTGAATTACTGCAGAAAACACTAACAACTGGCATACTTATTATTTTCAGTAAAAGTGCAATTTTGCTTTATCTTCCCGAATCCTGAAGATGATTGTTTGTCAAGACAACTTAAAATTTGAATAACATGGTGAGAAAGAAGCATTTTTTTTTATTATGAAGTGCATACACTTTGAATGAAAATGTTTCAAATGTTTCTTGTCTTCCTGTAGTTATTACACATTTGCGGTAGTGAGATAGTCCTGGTAAAAACTGCTCCGATGAATTGGTTCAGTTATATTTGGATGATACTGCTTGCTGCCTGGTGAAAGTGAGAGAGTACAAGGAAGACGTTCATTTGAGTTACCATCTAGTAACAGTCTCTAATAATTTAATAAGCTCCTTTGTCAAAGCCTCAATTTAGCAGATTTCCATTGAGTAGTTAAAACAGGTTTTAAGGCTTTTAGTCTTTTCTTACAGCGATGGTATCTGGTTCTTCGTGCCATTGTGGGTACTTAGATTTGCAGTTTTGGAAGGGAACAGATGGTTTTTAGTAAAGTGTTGGGTGGCAATGTAGCCACAGGAAGTAATGATAGCTTCCTTAAACTAATTGTATGAGAAAATAGGTGGTTGTGCTTGTGTAACTGCACAGCAGTGATTCAAATTGCAATGATTTCTATCCTTTTTGCTTGTTTGTTTGAATAAGCAATAGGTGGTTCTGAAATCTGTCCCTCTCCCTACCTTTTGTCTCTAAACTTTGATGCCTTACCTATTCCAAAATAGTGCCAAGATTTGGAGGTCATTCATTTTGTTTTCATCTGTTCCTCCTTCAGATTCACAGATCAAAGATTCATATGAAAACAGAACCGCCAGAAAATCAGAGAGACCTTGGAAGTGAGGCTTTTAGCATAAATACAGAATTTCAATACAGAACTGAGTAACTGGTAGGAAGAAGGTTTCTGAAGTGGTGATTTTGCTGGTATGCATAAGAACTGTTGCATCTCAGCGACGTTGACCCTTAAGTGAACTGTCAGATTCTACGTACAAGCAGTATTCTACAAGATAAGGGATGTTCATTTATCATCCTGGGGACTTTCCTTCTTTAGTAGTTTATGTTCTTATAAATATTTTACACTGAGATGTTTTACACTGATTCCCAAATTACAAATAAATTACATTTGAAGAGATCCATCCACTGATCTGAAAACTGAAAGGATCAGAGTCCTCCAATGAAAAGTAATATTCACGCAGATGTTAAATTTTTACCCTCTTTCCTTTTCTGACTGGAAGCCTCTTGCTGCTTTGTATGTCTTTAAAAGTGCTTTTTAAGTTTGAATATAACCAGAAAAGGTTCAGCTCTGGTTTGGAGTTATCCAAGGAATTTGCTAAGTGGTGGAAGAACCTGCTCTCCAAATATATCTGTAAATTGTTTGTAATCAAGATGCTTCAGAAACTTTGCATAAGGCTGGAGAATGCTGCAGTTTCTGTTTTGGTTTGGTTTTTGGCTCAAGCGGGACTACCTTTGTGACAGAGATGAATATGGAGGGATCTGAAAACATTATAGAGATCATTTGGAAGTAATAGTATTGGAATCTCTCTAATGGCAATTACTGTATGGAGCAAGAGGGAGGGGAGAAATAAGACAAAACTAAATAAAAACTAGCAAAAGTCAAAACCCTGTTGGTGCCGGGGAATGATAGTTTTGGGGGATAAATCATTCCTCTGCCACTGGAGCTTGCCAAAGTTCATCCTAGAGCACTGTAAGTTTGTTTTCAAATCCCTTTAGCTTTTCATGTGTATTTGGAACAGTTTCTGTTACCCTCTGCAGTGTGTGTAGCCTGTTGTTCCAGAGTGCAGTGCCATTGTAGTAGCCCAGAAGAGAGAGCGTGGAGTTAGGAGCAGCAAAGGGAAACAAGAACACTGCTCATCCTGAACCTCTTAATTCTATTGTGTTTACTTGCACATTGTTTCTTAATAGCTCACATGTACCTCATATTTGACCTTTTTTCCCTTACCATTAGTCCCCTAGTAGTTCTAGGTAACAGAGCAAAAAAGCGTGGGCTTTCTTTTGAGGGCCTGTACACTGGAAATGACATGTGAGATCTTAATGACTGAGTTAAATTACCCCCAGAACGTTTCCAGTAGCTCAGTTTTTGCCTACTTGCGTTGTTGTTGCCCTGATCTGTAGAAGTGAGGTGTCCACACTTACACTCCCTGGCAGCTCTCTCAAAAGCCAATTTCAGCCAAATTTGCTCTAGCTGTAAAGGTTGTTTAAGGTTTTAATGAAAGTGTAGAACAGAGAGATGAAAATTGATACTTCTAAAGAGAGGCGGTGGCAGTAATACAAGCATTTAAAAAGATAGCCGTTAATGATGATAAGCTGTTGGACTCTTGTTTCTAATCAGTCCCGAGCTGTGGTACAGCTTTGAGAAAGCAATCGTTACTGCCCTTCAAGTAATGAATAGCAGTGGTACTTACTAGGTATAGATTTACTCTTAGGAATACTTGTCTCTCACCTACTGAAAACTGGTTAAAGATGTGGAGGAGTTCAAAACTGAGTCATAACTTGGCACAGCAGAAGGAGCTTCCTCCCCCACGCTCTTCCCTCCTGATTCCTGCCCTGCCAAAACCACTGCAGCTACAGCAGAAGCATGCAGGAAGGGTTGGATGAAGGGTCTTTATTCACAAGTTTATGTAGTGTAGTGTAACTGAATTGAAACTCTTGGACTATGTATATGCCAATTCAGTTTGAGCAAAATTAGGGACAGTTTCATGTTGTAAATAGGCATCAGGAAGCTGTGCTCTCTGCACTAGGGTTGCAGGGAAGTTGCTTTACAGTAGAAAGTATTTGAAGGCAGTACTGCTGGCAGAGAGAGCCTCATTCCTGCCCTGTATGCTGCTCCTATGCCTGTGCCATTGTCAGTACTGACGTGCTGCGATCCAAGTCTATGACGAGTGTATCCGTATTTTAGAGTTGCTCCACTGCTCTCAAGTATTAAAAATCTAGTGCAGTCCAGAGTAGATGTGCAAAGCTGTAGACGTGGTACAGCTGTCAGGTGTGCTCAGGCACAGGATTGGGGATGAGCAGAGTGAGAACTTCCTGAGCTGGTACCATCAAAATCCAAGTGTGATGAAACGATGTCCTCGGGTTCCAGTATGGCTCCATTAGTACAAGATACGTGTTGTTGCAGAAATCAGCGATAGATATTTCAAAAATGTATTGCTTTCAAAGTTGAGGACATGTGAAACTTGCCTTGAAACTGAAAACTGAAGAACAAGGAGCAGAAAGCAAAAACTGATTATAATAAAATGGAGATGGCAAGAGAAAAGCATGTTGTTGTCATGTTGCTAGGGCTTTAAATTGTCCTCTTTTGAATAGGAATTAAGATGAGTAAGTGTGGATGAAACTATTAGTGAACGTTAGCTGTATTTAGTTTCTTATTTTCTTTTGACAATGGCTTGACACAGCCTTTCGAATTTCAAATTTTACATCATTTAAATTGGTAGCTTTTCTGACTTAACAGTGAATTAATGCGATGCTGAGTAGAGATTACCACCATTCAGAAGGAGATCAACCTGTCCAAGTTAATGCGCAGAGACAACTGCATAGCAATGCATTGTTTTATAATACCTTTGGATTATTCTTGCTTAGGATAAAATTAAAGTGTTCTCAGAATAAAGCTTATGCTTCTGATTCTTGGGCATGGATTTTAGGAATGAAAGGGGTATTGAGAGAAGTGTCAAATAAATTGGTGTTGAATGCCTTTGATTGCTTCTTTTTCTCCAACTTTACTAAAATATTTCAGCTAATTATTTTCTTGTCCTCTGACATTTACCTATAAAGTATTTTGTGTTTTCATTTTTAAGGCTTTATGCCAAAGACAAGTGGTGATGATTGTATTTCCATGCTATTTCTTGGTGTGGTTGTGTTTGCGTTGCTCTGACTGAACTTCGTAACCAAGGTAGTTTTCTGGGTTTTTGTTCATTTGTTTTGTACAAGCTACTGTGCCAGTACAGAGGACCAGCAGTTATGGACATGTTTTGTGAATATACTTTGCTTTTGCTCTAGGTTCTCAGTCAAGACCTTGATTGACCGTTCCTGCTTTGAGACGATAGATGACTCTTCCCCTGAATTTAATAATTTTGCAGCCATTCTGGAACAGATTCTAAGTCATCGACTGAAAGGTAGGTTAATAAAGTATTACTGGCAATGTTTTTGATGTGAGAGTTCATTTATTAGTCCATAGAAGCTCCTCGATGCTGGATGGAAGTTCTGGTTTTGTGTGCCTGTCCCGTTGCTGTTATCTTTCTTATGGTCTACATTGCTGTGGAGAAGTCAAGAAACAGTTTTTATCAGATGTGTTTCTGTTGTTTGGGTTGGAAGCCTTCTCGGCTGGTAATTAAGGAGCTGGGTGTTGCCATGGTACTTAGCTCTGCTTGCTTTCATGCTTTATGATAAGGCTGTGTTCTGGGACTGACAGACAACTGTAGTGTTGATTTTTTTTTTTTTTTTTTTTGCTTTTAGGTCTAGCGTGCTGGTCTGTGGTGCTGCCTCCTTGTCTTTCTCCCTTCCTTCTTTTTGTTCCCTGCTTTTCCATACACTGTGTTTAGGTCATTTCCCCTTCCCCTTGCAGCAAAGCTGTTTTTTACTACTGAGATATAAATGTAATATATTTGAATTAAATTGCATTTGAGAAAGGTCAGTTGTCTATTCTTCTCTTGTATCAGTCAGATGTTCCAATTCAAGAAAATGTCTGTTTGCATTTTCTGATTGTTCTAGAGGAAGCTGCTTCACTGAAAGGACAGAGTGTTCCTTGGCACTAACAGCTGCTAGGAAAGGACTTCAGAAGCTTCTCCGCATTTCTCAGTTCTGTGTATGGTTCCTGAAATTATTTGAGGATTATAAAGGACATCATCTAAATATAGATGTGTAATATGACAATCCACTCCTTTTCATACTTTCGTTTTTTAATATTCACAAGTAAATTTTGTGAACAATGTTGTGTGTAGGCTGACATTTGAGTAGCACAATTGCTACCTGCTGTCACTCTGTCAGAGGAGGAAAGAAATAACAAGGTGGGGTAGGAACATTGTGTTTGTCACACAGTGGCAAAGATTATTGGAGTGATTATGGATATTTAACAACTTGACACTTGACTGCCCCCTCCCAACCTAGCTTTAGTGGTATTTGAGCAAAAATCATTACACAATTTGTTTATATATTTGTTTATTCCAATACTGGTTTGCTTCACAGCTTATTATTCAGGACAGGCAGTACAGAGAAGCCTTGAAAACTGACACATGGGTTACAGGCAAATTGAATTTGCAAATAAAATAATATTTTGAATAACAAATAAAGAAAATCAAAAAGCAATATTGTTATTTCAGTCTTCCCCTTGTGATTGCAAGGGTTGCAGAGTTAAATAAATGTTGCAAAAGAGGCAGCAACTGGTGCATCGTGTTGCGAATGGGGAATATTTTGTTATTAAGCTACATACTGCCAGTAATTATTTTACTCTATCAAATCTTGAAGGGAAAATTGAGGTAAATCTACCATGACATTTCAAGTGTTGAGTGTTTAATATTATGCAACACAGGGCTTGGAAGAAATTGCACTTTATTGATGGAAATGACTAATACGTTTTGCATGCATGCTTTGTGTTGGTGGGAGCGCACTAAAAACAGGCTGATGATTGCAATGGGTTGTGTAAAATGTTTTAAGGCAGGCAGAACATACATGATATGTTTGTCTATGGTAACATAAATGACTTCATTCTGTTAGGGTTGGTAGGGTAATCCCATGGCAGTATCGTTAAATAAATGGTCCAGATTTGAGTTTATAGATGTTGACTTCCATAAAGCCGTGGTAAATAACAATTCTTATCTTCTATCAGAAGTACTGGGTGAGGAAGGAGGAATTTAAATTAATATGAAAAGAAAGTGACTTACTTTGCATTGTAAAGGACTAACTTCTATTAGAAAAGTTTTTCTAGTGCTTGTCTTTTCTGATATTAAAGACAGCATAATCTTCATGGATGTAGTGATGGTTGCCACCTGTTGCTTTTCTTTTCCAATAGGATCCAGCAAAACAAAATTGAACAAAGTCACTTTAAGGGGAAAAAAAATTGTTCAACTACATGAGTTGGAATTTATGCTTTTCCTGAATCCATTGCACTTAGTAGTATTGAAATAGTAATCACAGAATTGCTCAGGTTGGGGAAGACCTTCAAGATCATCAAGTCCAACTGCTACCTGACCATACTGCCCTAACTCTAACAACCCTCCGCTAAATTATTTCCCAATCCTCAGCCTCCTGGCTGTTCTGCTAAAAGTGCCAACTGTAGCAATGTGAGCACCATATTCAAACAGGCAGAGAGGCAATGACTTTCCCCATTAATACTCTTTTTTAACCTAAGATATGGGTGTTTATTTAGTAATAAAATGAAATTAGCATAACTACAGCAGCTCACCCAGTAGATATGTGAGTGCTGATTGAATGCACCTATCTGTTCTTGTGGTATAGAAAACTTAGGGCATATGACACCAAAATAATTCCATACAAGGTCATGTAGTGAGTAATGCTCTAAAAGTTGGCCACTTCTGTTCTACTTTGCAGTTATGTGTGCACAAAGGATGAAAGTAGCAGTCAGGAATAGGCGACTGTTAGAAAAAGCAGTCTAAGCTCTCAGCCTGTTTTTGAATTACCCCAAGGGACAGAAGAAAATGTTTGGGTAAGCACTAGTTGTCTTTGTAGGGTTTGGAAGCCACTGACTGCCTTCTGCTCTATAAAGTGGAGATGTAATTATCCCTGTGGTGTATAATGCTGTATGTGTGGTATACCTGGTGCTACCTAGAAGTGCTGGATTTACTATGAATGCAGAGCAGATCCAATATCTTACTAAGGTGTAAAGTGTACGTACTTCCTGTCTTTAAAATAAGCTTTGTGGAATGCCTTCTGCTGAGGGATGATGCTTATTATTGGGCAAAGCACTTGGAGATCTTCAAAGGGCAGGAGAGAAGGAGTAACAGGAAGAAGACGAGTGACTAATTACTCTTTTATTCCTTCTTAGGAATAAGAATTACATAGTTTCATAAGACAGCAGAGAGTAGTGGGTGGATGCACAGCATGTTTTAATGTCTGTGGTCCAAACAAGAGCTATAGTTCTGAATGGAGATCTCACAAATTTGTATACAAATGTATACATGTCTGATAATCTCTAATGCAAGGTGGATGGTCTCAGAAATAGCCTTTTCCCTAGGCAGTTGTTCAGAAATTTTTCTTTCCTGAGCTTTTGGTATTGTGGAGATTTAGCCATATCTTTTAGTTGTCTTGGTGGCTTCTTCTATTCACTGCTGCCATAGATTGAATTTTCAGGTATTTTTGTCAGGTCAGCTGAGTAAATACAGTTAGTGCAGATCTGGTAGGAACACAAAAAAAAGAATTGTGCAGAAGCACTACCTAGGGTTTGATCACAGATATATCCTAGCTGATTGAAAACCTGAATCCAATTCAAAGTGATATGTTGGCTTTGCTAAATCAAAATGCTGTATGTTTTTCTGTGGTTTTCTACCACTTTAGTTTTCAACTGAGTTAGCAAGGAACTGCCAACACAATTGTAGGTTTTTATGGCCATCGTTTCTGGCATATTTCTGAAAACTATTGTCACATGTATGTGTTCATTGACTTCCTGTGTTTTTATTTAAATATCCTTTCAACAAATGTGTTTAGATCCTAACTTCTAGCCAGTATGCATGCCTAGAAGTAGTTTTAGTCTATAACCAAGGTTCTGTAGCTGACATGAAATACAGCGCATCTTGCTTGTGGCTTGAAATTTTTTACATGTTGTAGTTGCTGTGAGCTTGTACACTTATGTTCCACTTAATACCGTAATGTCACAAAAAGGTAGGCTCTACTGTGCTGTTTTGACACACAACTCCACGTGTCTTTTATCCTGTACGTACATTGAGAAGGTATCAGATATACATCACAAATTTCTGCCAGAATTATCCGTAGAAGCTGCTTATTTCTGTCTCTCTGGTCTATGCTATTTCTAGCATGTAGTGACTGGATTTTATTGAGTTTTTTTTCCTTTTAGAAAGCTCCCAATGACTAGAAAGCCCCTAGGGTGGTCAGTGCTGATTGAGTGGAAAGAAAAAAGTGTTAGTTCTTTCTTTTCTCATTATACAAACATTTGACAAAACGTGGTATCTGTAGTCTGATGCCAATAATGATAACTGGCCATACGAATGATGTCACTGGTCAGCATTATTTAGTTTTGACATGATCTTCTTTACAGTAAGGTGTGAAATATAGAAAAAATATTTCTGAAACAGTGGCAGACTTTTATAAGTCTTCAGTGCACATCTTATCCCTTCCTATATGTTTTTTAATGTGGGGTTTGTTTTTTCTTTAGTTTTAGGTAGAACGTCCTTGGCGTTGTATTTTGGCGTTTTATTTTTAGTGTGTATGATTTGCAGTGTCAGTTCAGTACTGTGCAAAAAAAAGGTATACTATTCTTTCTTTAAGTTTGAACTTTGTAACAAGCAAAAGAAATAAAAGTATTTTTGAGAAATTAGTAAAGCTTCAGGAAAATACAACTCAAGATGTGAAATATAATTAGCCTAAAAATAAGAGCTTATTTTATACAAATAGAAGTTTTTGCATGTATCAGCCTGGGTTGAAAAGGACCGCAATGATCATCTAATTTCAACCGCCCTGCTGTGTGCAGGGTAACCAACTACTAGACCAGGCTGCCCAAAGCCACTTCCAAATGCCAATATGCAATAATGCCAGTCACTGAAGAGCAACATTCCTCTTACTGTTTTACATGTTTGTTTGCAGTTGTGTGGTATTAAGTTTCAGAGTTACCTCTGAAATGTATTTCGCATGCAGCAGATTTCTAATGGTAACACTTTCCGAGCAGTAAATAATAATAACAATAATAATAATTAAGAGCTTTGGTTACCACTCCAAAAGAGATATTGACTTGCTCAATTCATTTTTGTTAGCTTCCCAAGGTGTACTCTGTGTGTACTGTAAGTAAAGGAAATTGTGACTGCGAAACTTGTTTTGTTCATCTTTTCTCCTCCACTGAAAGCACATTATGAAACAGTTCCAAATTGACTCCTGAAATAAAGGTAACACTACCACAGCAAAGGCTTCTCTTTCTGCATGCTTGTCTATGTATGTATATAAAGAACAAAACTCACTTTACTTTTTCTTCATGTTTTTGAGTCACAACCGTGTGTGCTTTATTGTGAGCAAACATTCCCATGTAGAACTCTATTACCATAGCATCCTGACAAGGAAGAAAAGGACCAAATACAGGCACGTAGGCAAAAGCCCCACACTTACCTCTCACATTGGTTTTCATTGAGAGTGAGCTGCATGATGCAAGTTCCTTTTGACACCCGTGCAGCCAGTTTTCAGGAATTAGTGGACTTGCTAGCGTAAAATGCTGTCTTTGCAAGGTGTTTACAGGAAACACAGGGAAGTATCTGAACTATGCTCATCTTCAGTAAGCAAGGAGGAAGGTTCATAAATCTTTACATATTTTTGTATTTCTTGTATTTTGATTTAAGGTCAGATCAACTGGTTTGGCTATGAAAGTACTCGTAGCTTTTGGGACTACATTCGGGTAGCTTGCCGAAAAGTCTCTCACAATTGCATCTGCAGTATTGAGAACATGGAGAATGTCGGTTCTTCTAGAGCCAAGGTAGGGAAGAAAAAAGTCAGTTTGACTGCAGTATTTCTCTTTCGTCTGTGTAAAATGTAGCTCACAGTTCTATTCCCAGAGAAAAACCCCAGCAACATCTGATTAAACTTGCCCTGTGATATTTTTCTTTATTTGAAATAATTATTTTTTGATATATACCTACCTGGTAAATATTTGTTTTGTTTTTAAAGCGAAAACAAGCAAACGAAAGAATTACCCCTAAAACTTAGATCTGAATGCTTCTTTTTGAATTTGTGTAATTCATTAGAATAAATCTCAAATTCTCTACTCATTCAGTATGCTGCATCATAAAGTGATTGCTTTCATGTTTTCTAGCTTGTTTAATTTTTGGAAAATGCATTAGGTGGAGAGAAATTAAATTCAGGTGGGCGTGCCTACCAACGATAGGTTAAAACTGTGGAAATGTCATTTTTTTCTAACCTTATTATCTTTTTATTTTGTTTATAGTTTATGCACTGATTTCCAGATAATTTCTAGAGAGATTCACATCCTAGAATACAGCAATTGTATTGCTTGTGTTTGAGACTTATTTTAAAGATATTTCCGAATTCCGAAATCTTCAGAGTGTGGGGTACTCAGGGATATTTAAGTTCAATAAGCAAGAAGATGCTAAGCTACTTTTTCAAGTATGTTTATACATGAGCTTAACTTTCTTTTATTCTCTGGGAAGCTCTATGACACATAACAATAGTAACAAAAAGCCAATTAGTGCAACTAATACAGATGGGAGCGTTACATTTTAAAAGATGCACATGGGAGGAATTTTGGATGTCCATACTGAAAAAGCTGGAGATGTGTTGACACAAATTTTAAGTCCAAATTTTTGAAAACTTTTTTTCACAGAGTTTACTTGTAGGAGTTTGTTTTGTTTTCATTATTACAGTAATGAAGCGCAACAAATTTTGTTTAGTGGTAATTTTGATAATCAGGATCAAGTCATCCATGTAACTCAATTTTATTCAGTTTCAGATGTAAAATTAAGTGTTTCAGTCTGTAATGCTTAAATATTTGGTATCTGCTTTTTCTTGCAGGGTCGAGCCTGGATCAGAGTGGCACTTATGGAAAAACATTTGTCTGAATATATTTCCACAGCTCTGAGGGACTTCAAAACAACTAGGTCTCTAAGACTTTTATTTCTGCAATATTTTAGTGACTGTTGCTGAAGTGTGAGACGTAAACTTGGTAGTGAATGTTGCACTTAATTTGTATAAATGAAAGAGATGTAACCTAGTGATAGACATTTGGAGTTAGTATCGATTCAGAAGATTTTTATCATGGGTAAAACTGCAAAACTGCTATTGCAAAAATCCCTTAGTGACTGAAAAATGTGGGAACTTGTTGTAATTCTTGAAAGCTTAAAAGAGAAGAAAACCTCTCAAAAGAAGGAACTCGTTTTGAAATTGTAGCCTGATAGCAATAGTTCATCCAACCCCCCTTGCCATGGGCTGGGTCACAACCCACTAGATCAGGTTGCTCAAAAGTCTGGCCTTGAGCACCTCCAGGGATGGGGAAACCACAGCTTCTGCAGGCAACCTGTCTGGTACTAACCACCTTCGTAGTAAAGAATTTCTTTCTTATCTACCCTCTTTAAGTTTAAAATCATTACCCCTTTTCTTACTGCACACTGTCTGTACACTGTGGGAGTCTCTTCCCATCTTTTCTTAGGCCCCCTTTATGCACTGGAAGGCATCAGTACACTCCCTGCAGGGCCTTCTTTCATCTAGGCTAAGCAACCCCAACTCTTAGCCTGTGTTCACAGAAGTGTTCCTGTACATGGATGGGCCCACTTCTGGACCCACTCTAACAGGTTTCTCTTGTGCTGGAGGCCTCACTGCTGGATGCCATACCGAGTGCCAGGTGGAGTGAAGGAGAGAGGAGGAATCACCTCTCTCACCCTGCTAGTCGCTCTTCTTTTGATGCAGCCCAGGGTATGGTTGGATTTCTGGACTTCAGGGGCATGTTGCTAGCTCATGTTAAGCTTTTCATCTGTTCATCTCTCTCAATCTTCCCCCAGTCTGTACTGATGTTTGGGATTGCCCTGACCCAGATGCAGGTCCTTTCATTTAAGGTTTTATATTCATTTCAAAATTAAGTACTGATGAAAGACCCAATATATAAAAAATACATTTTTTAGACTTCTGAGAACTTCTCTTGGAGAAAGGAGGAAGGGAATTCCAGGAAGCTTTTGAGAAATACAGAACAGAAGTAGTGGTCAGGCATAGGTAGGTTTCTTGATGTAATATGAAAAACATATAACAGGTTTTTGTTGTACCACTTGATAGTAAAAGCTGCTACAGACAATATGCTTTGTGACGGAAATTATTTTCGCTGTTTTGGACTGGTTCTAGATAGCTTGTCAATTTATTATATAATGTTTCATCCTGTAACAATGACATCTTATTGATTTGTGATGAAAACATCTGAGTCTGCACGAGTTGTGGAACCTTATGTTGAACTCAAAAAGCTTTAAACATAGTGAAAAGAATATATACTCTGTAAGAACTTCTGTTCATTTGGAATATTATTTCTGTTTAAAATATTTTTCCACGGTTTTCAATTTTTTTTCCCAATATTAAGATGACTTTGAAACACAGTTTGGTAAACATATTGTTTTACTGAAATTTCCCGTTCTATCATCTTTATTTTATCTAGATTTGCTTGTGTTTGCAGTAGACAAGAAGCTGATAAAGCAAAGATTTCTGGAAAAGAAATTAACTTACGTTGTCTCAAACAGAAGAATCACTTGGGTTTTTGAGAGGTAGTTGAGGAGGAAGAGGAGGGTCACAACCTATATGGTTAAGCAGTATGTTTGTACCTGCCTGATAGTGCACATTGTTTACTAGGAGATAACAGTGGTCTTATTTTATTAGCAGTTTCAAATTAATGTATTTGATATTTTATGTTTGGATTTTCTTTCAGTGCTACGAAGTTAGGAATCAATTTCTTATGCTACAAACATAATATGTGCAATTTTTTCTTTGAAGTAATATTTGAAATATGTTTATTAGAGTTAATAGTTAGACTTTCAAATCTTGCTGCTGCGGACTTCAGATCCACCAACAATAATGGATGCACTCTCTTTCCTAGGTGGTATTTCGGATACCTGTTAAGTGGCCTGATTTTTTAGGTGGTGCTTTGCACAACTAATTTATTTTTTTAAATGATGTATTGTGCTTGTGCTATGTGCGTATTTATTGATTATATATATAAACTCAGCATGTGTTTCACGTATGTTATGTGGAATAAGGTGCATCTATCATGCTGCCAGCTCTTGTTAAATCTTGCTGTTTTGTTTAGGTGAGTGACTTTCAGACTAGTACTTCAATGAAGCAGTTAATGCCGGATCTGCATGTTACACTTGGTAGGGGGTTGGATTAAGCACAAGCACACAATTATTTTTCTAAAAATTTGGTCAATACAGTCTTATGTTAAAGCATACCATCTTTCCTGTTGTGATATGTCAGTTACAGCACTGAGAAAAGATCTGTGAGTTTTCCAAGGAGACTTCAGTTTTGACTAGATTACTGTAGCTGATTTCAGAAACGAAAAAGCTATCATCTTACTGTTTTAATTATGCTATTTCTCTTTTTTGCTTGAACGCTTCCCAGGCACCATTTTACAAGCTACCGTACACAGTACAGATTGTTACCTGGCAGTGATTTTAGAAGTTAAAAGGTTTACTTGAACTGGGAGCGCTGTTTCTAGTTTGCAAATAGACTTATTTTGAAGTCCATCTAGTTCATTATTCTGCCTCAATAGGCTGCTGGTTTAGCCTTCTGTTATCTTGCCTGAAGTCAAGGTTTAGGAAGCAGAATCTGTACATCATAGGGATGCTAGTTCCGAGATGAAGGTTATCATCCCAGAGGAAGTCTCTCAGATTTCTTGCTTCCACTGTGGGACATCCAAAGTCTTGGACATCTCCTTTCCATACTACAAAGGAATGCTAGAAGTGCATGCTTATTGCAGTGTTCGTTTATTAGTGAGTCCAAACAGACTTAGGTACTGAGCTCCAAAATATCTTTTCTGGTTGTCTGTCATACAGCCAACTTGAGATCTCTCTGAATCATCTGAAAGCCTTTACTTTGCTAAATAGACCGCATTTAGTCTATTCAGCATTTACAGATTCTTATTACAAAACTATACATGGCAATGGTGGCCTCTATTTAGCTGTCCTGTGGAACATTTCAGTCTGGAAGTGGCTTTTTTCGTAGCTGTGAGGAGAAAGATGATGTAACTAGAACTTTTATTTTTTTTGTTACCATGGCATCATTTGCTTTGTGTACATTCAAAAACCAATTTCTTCCTTTCAACAAAAAAGTATAAGGTATCGTCATTTTCTTTGCATGTTGTCCATCCCTCTTCTACTGTTTCTTAGGGCTAATGTTATAAATTCTTCTTCTGCCTGAAGTTTTCTATTACAGTGTTCTGCATTGTGCAGTCTATTGGTTTGCTTTATTTGAAATGAAGTATGAGTGCCCCTGGGGTTCACATGGGTTGTTTTTATTTAAACTGGATTTCTCAATTTTCTGTTAACCATGAAAGCAATCATTATTTGAAACAAAGTGGTGTTAACGGAGGTATTTTTTTTTTTTTTCTTGAAGGAGATTTTATGAGGATGGAGCAATTGTTCTTGGTGAAGAAGCAAATATGCTTGCTGGTATGCTGTTGGGACTCAATGCAATTGATTTCAGGTATTGCGTTTGCATGCTTCTTAATAGAATGCTCTCAGAAAGTGATTACACGTTATGGAAAACATTGTTAAGTTCAGCTGATAAGTATGAGAGACAAAGCTGAGGAGGAGGGAGAGAGAGATCATGAATGGCTCTTCTAGATAACAACAAAGTTATGCTATAATTAATACAGAATGATTATGTGGTATTTCTTTCAAAATCCTGAAAGCAACCAGAAGTGTAGTTGCAGAAGATATAAGTGGCCATAAAGCTTGATGTAGAGAAGGAAAAAAAAGGGGGGGGGGGAGGGGGAGATTGAATAATGGCTTTCTTTTCTTGTGGCAGTGACCCTTTACTTCGTCTGTCTACAGAATAGAAAGTGGATGCAAGATATGAGGGACAAGGAGGGAAAGTAAAGGTCTTACTGGCTGAGCTAACTCAAACTGGAGTCAGATAAGTGGCAATACCACTATGAGGAAGGGAAAGAGGTGTCTGGGGGTTTAAAAAAAAAAAAAAAAAGCAAAAAAAACACAAAACAAAACTAAAATGGGGTGTGCATTTTAAAAAGCAGGATAGTTTCTTTTGCCAGTGTTTAGTCATTGGTTTGGATTAACTGCATGATCACCATATGTTGTGGGGGAACAGAAGTGTGCTGCAGTATGATAAGGGAGCTAGCTTTGCATGGAGCAAATTGAAATCTTACCAGATTTCATTCATTTAAGTTTTACACTACGTAAAGTAAAAATGTTTCTATATCCTACACTTGGAAGGAGGATAGCGATATATGAATAAAAAGTGTAGGAAGAGGAGATCAGCAGTACGTAAATCTTGCCTTAAATTATAATGAGTTGACTTTGGCTCCCATGAGCCTCAGTGGCATGTAGTATCTGTATGTGATCTTAGTCGTATGAGTGCATGCACTCTTCCTTTGTCCTCTGATTTCTAGTATGAATTTTGTATGCATCTCTTAATGATGCGTACTTAATGATGACTTATTCCCATTGGAGGCATTTAAATTTTTGTCTTTGCAGCTCTTAAGAACAAAAAGATTTTCTGGGAAAGAGGAACGTGGACCTACAGGAACATTTTTGCTATGCCACATGTTATTCATAGCATTGTGGCTTAAATGGCTAAGAGTCTGTAGCAGTTCTTTGTGTGTTATATTTGATTTACTTTTTTCAGTTCAAACACTCTTACAGATGTTGACTGACTGACTTAACTCTGTGGAACTGGGTTGTGAGGCTGTAGTTGCAGCCAGCTTGAATGGGGCAGCCTAATCCACTGAAACCATCTACCTACACATGGCAGAGGGGCTGGAACAAGCTGATAGCTAAGTTCCCTTCCAACCCAAACCAGTCTGTGGTTCTGTGAGCTGTAAAAAACACTTTTGGAGTAGAGTTGGGGAAGCCCAGATGAGAACAGAATTTTTTTTTTCCCCCCACAGCAGTGTAGAATTGTGGGTATACTTTAAATAAGTATGGGTTTAGGGGCTGTGTTTTGTTTTGTTTTGTTTCTCTTTTTATTTTGTGATGTTCTTCCTAGATACCACTGAAGTGACTGCGCTGTCAAAAATGGCACTTCTCAATTAAATTAGATAAAGCTGAGAGGAGGGAGGAATTTGTTCTTTTTGAAAGCATAATTAATTTTCTCACTTCTGTGATAATAAAATGTGATTCAAATACTGTCTTTTAGATCCAGTACAAAAAGAATACAGTGTATATGAGAGCTTTGTAAAGCTACAGCAGCTCAAGAACATTTTGTGAATGTTAGTTTCATTAGTGTTCATCATCTTAGAGCAGCCCAACACCATAAAATAATCGAAAAGAGACAGTCTGAACTATTTTTGAGAACTGATTTTTTTACTTAAAAATAGCAGAATGGTTGTGTAAGCATTCTGCAAAGACTTTAATTGAGCTTAAATACTGGCAATTTCAAACTCATCTACAGTTCTTCTGATATTGTAGTTTCAGCTAACTTTCCTTATATTGTTATTCCTTTGCAGTCCACCTGTTTTTTTTTTAGATAAAAGTAAATATTTAAAAATCAGTGTCTGCACTGCTTGCCCTGATCTATGTCTTAATTCTGAGGGATTTCCTTTTGTTGTTTTTTTTGTTATCCTATAGTATTAAATAATCTATTTTGGCTGGGTAGGTTTTCACTGTTGAATGCTATAGGCCTTAAGAAGAAAAAAATCAAATTACACATTGGTAAGATTCACCTTTCGTTGTTGTATAATTTTCTTGATATAATCTTACCATTGTTTCTCTGTTTTATCAGTTTTTGTTTGAAGGGTAAAGGATTGGATGGCACCTTTCCAGCTGTCATAGATTACACACCCTACCTGAAGTTCATCCAAAGGTACTCTTTATATTTACATTGTTTTTTAAATAAGAAAGTGGAAGTTTTATGTCATACTGGTCTTCATGATTTTCATTTCACATTCAAAATCCTATTCTTATCTAAATATAAACTTGTATATTCATTTACTTTGGAAAAAATAGATTTCCAAAATGCATTTAAAGAGTGAATAACTGCTATGTTTCTATAGAATAAATTATTTGATAAAATATTATAATCCTATGAAGTCTTAAGATTTTTGGATAGAAGGAATTTGACTACTAAAAAAAACTAGTAAATACTGTTAATGTACTGAAAAGCATAGTTATGAAGGAAGGTTTCAAATGGGTATTGGGATAAATTAAAATGCTCATCTTTGAGACAGATGTCTGAATTCTGTGGCACATGTTGTTGATTCTGGATGATGGGGAGATATTTTAACACCAAATCTGCATGCAATCTAGGGACATACTTACTTTCTGTGAAATAACTGGCACATGGTTTCCACAATAACCACAACTCTCATTTAAATTTACCATGTTTTAACATAACCACTTTTTTATTTTCTGCATTTTTAGCTTTAGTACAGTTTATGTTCAGATACTACTGTTTGCCCTGAAATTGCAAAGGAAAGATTAAGTCATCGCTTCCTTAGATAGCGTATTGTATGACATTAATCCTTTATATTCCAGGAGAATATCCTGCATGCATTTGTCTGACGTACCTAAGACTCCAGTCTGAGACTTAACTAAGATGATAAGTAGACTTTTGTAAAGCGTTCAGGTGACTTTATGAATAAAGGTCAAAACAGAAGTTGTGCTTGATTTATTCCCATTGTTAGTGGCTTACAGAGCTTCAGATATCTTTAGCAACTATGGTGTTTTAATTTCAGGTTGAATTTGTATTTTAACATAGTTTTCACTTGGCTAATAAGTATGATTCTTCAGTTCTGACAGCATCAGCAGTGATGAAGAAGAGCTAAGAACACTGGGCAGTAGTGGCAGTGAAGGCAGTACTCCAGAGAACATTGGTCCTCCTATCATCGTGGATGAAAACAGTTGGTACAACAAATGCAAAAGGGTAGAACAGAAGTACCGTCTTGCATTGGAACAGAAGGTAAAAGATTAGTTTTCTGTGTGGGAGATGGAGCCAAATCTGATCACCAAACAACTGGTAACATAGCCATTTAAGTAAAGGCTGAAAAATAATATTAGATATTATTTGGCTCCTTGTAGGTGGTCTTAAGTGTAATATCATTGCTCAACAGTTTGAGGGAAGAGAGGTCTGGGGAGAGAGAAGAAAAGAGTAATAATTCAGGGACCAGATTATATCTTCTACTGAAGAACCTCTGGCTCCTTTTTCCAGTCTTGCAGATAGTGTATCTCAGAAGCTGTTGCGAGTTTGAAGTGAACTTGACTGCCCATGGGGTCTCCCTCTTCTTTAGAAGTTCACCATATACTTTTATTAATGCTCTTCGTATCCTAATTGAAGACTTTTATGATGGAAGTAACATTAAACAATTAGTTCAACTGTAAACAAAATGATTGGCAAAATAATCTGTCCAGGAATGAAATGCGTAATTATCTTCTCAGTAATACTGAGAAAAGTTTTCAACTTTTTTTTACAAAAAGTTTGTAGTTTTAAGACCTGCTTCAAGCTACAATGAGAAAGGAAAGAATGTGTTTTCTATTTGATTTGATGAGCTTATGTGACATACTGAGTATTGCTACGGAAAGCAAAGGTAGGTTCTTGCTCTACCCCTCAGAAAACTCTTAAGTTACAGGTGAAGTGGAATTGCAATGTATGGACAAACTTTCTCAGTATATTTAGCATTTCAGTATACTTAAAAAGCAAAATGTTTGTCAGTGGATTATAGTAGCATATTAAAATTATAGATACAAATGGTGTATTAGCTAACAGCATGAAGGAGAATAATTCATAGTCAACAAAGAAATAGTGGAAAGGGAAAGAAAGGAAAAGCAAATAAAAACTGGAAGAGAAGAAAATATTAGACAAATGGTTAATGGTTTTAAACTTTGTGGTTTTAGTACTTTTTTTTCCTAGTGTCACAATTTGGTTTTCTTGAAAGACTCAACACAGTAAACATATGAAAGGATGAAACTATGTAAGGATGCCTGGAGGTGTAATTATTTCCATTAGTTTAGGGAATTACAAAATTACCTCTCTGCCATTCTAATTTATACTGCACAGGAGAGGGGAAAAAAAGAGAGGGGGAAAAAAAAAAAAAAGGAAAAAGAGGATCAGAAGGCATCTAGAATGAATCTTCTAGCAATTGAGAACTCAGTTTGTTAACAGTGGCAAACCCTGGTCAAAGTCAGAGAATATTCATGGCTAGTGTGCTAATAAAGTAACTCATTCAAAGGCCCAGATCCCAGTACAAACTCAGTCACATACGTATTTAAATTATAAGCATATTTGGCCATCGTCTTGGCCTGGGGCAGCAGCTAGCATTCTCACACGTGACTTCAGGTCACCATTGGTGAACTAGCATTTGCCAGTGATCATTCCCAACAAACAGTCTGACTTCAGATTTGGTCATTTGGAGCTTGAGTTTTAGTATAGCTATTGCCATACTGACACAGTGTGCCTGAGAAGGAATGCTGAATATGTTCAAATTATTAGGATAAATGTAGCTATGGATTACTTAAGGATTGCTAATTCAGAATGAGTAGAATTAGAGTTGGGTTACTATGATGCATGGGAGGGAACCTACTTACAGTTTTTCTAAGTAAAAGTGAACAAGTCAGGCTTACTGTGAGATGATAGATGGGGGCAGTACCTTTTAAAACATGTTTACCATTATTTCTTTTCTGTTTTTGATCCCTTGCTATTAAATTTTGGCACTCAACCTGCTGTGATACCATCTTCTCGCCCAGTCTGGTACCACTTTCAATGTGGAAAGAGCTGTATTCCTTGTGGTGTTCACTGGTACAGAAGATGTTTTTCTTGCTTTTGTAAACCAGAATCTGCTGTTCTAAGGAGTTTCTTCAAACGCATAAACAAAATTGAAAACCTTTCCCTCCCCACCCCAACAGTCCATGATGCTCGGGAATGTATTTGAGACAGCATTTTGGCTGTATTTCCACACTAAAACATCAGATCAGTTTGAATCTGTATCTTCTGAGTTGTGTGAAAAGTAGGATGTGACCAGGTGCTACTTTAGCAACGTAAATCATAGCACTGCGTTATTGGATCAAAAATGCTATGCTGCTTTAGACCAAGGATCTGTCTGCCCTACTGTCTTATCTTGGATGCTTGCCTAAAGTAGATGCAGAGGGAAGAATAAAAACAAATTAAAATGCATATGCACTTACACTCTTGTAATATTCTCTTGGCCAACCCGTATCAGCTGAAGAACTTTCTGAAATTGGTTTGTTTAATAACCTGAGGTGTACTAAATATCCTTTTGATCCCATGCAAGTTTTTAGCATTAAAACATTTTTTTTCTTTTGGCAAGGTGCTCTGCATGCCTACCATCTGTTGTGTGAAAAGCCACCTCCTTTTCCATCTTCTGAATTTGGCTCTTAGTAGCTTCATTTGATGGTGTCTAGCTCCTGTATTTTAAAAAACGAACAGTCAGTTCCTTCCTGCCCTCTCCATGCCACCCTGGAAATAGGATGAGTTTGCCTTTTCCAAGTTGTCTTTTCTCCAGATTAATGAGTCATAGTTTACACCTTTGTTAATTATGTGGAAGTTATCCCTTCTTTGTTTTGGAGTGGTATAAGCTGTTCCTCTTCGCGTAGTAAGCTGATAAATTCTTTGTGTACTCTTTATACTGGAGCTTCATATACTTATCACTGGTGGGATGACACATCTCATGTCATTACTGATGCAGGTATTTACTGTTAATATCATTGTGTTACTGATGCTTCATGTCTAAAATCTTCATTAAATGTTTGTTTGACGTTTCTGTGAGGCAGGGAACTTAAGTATGTCCTAATGTACCTTTAAATACATTCAAAGCACTACTTAGTTGGAGTATGACTAGGACTGTCCCAAACCTTTTGTATTACCAGCTGGAAAACTGATATAAATGCATGTTCCACCTATACATATCCAATATTCCTAGAAGTGACCTTCACCACTTTTCCTACTTTAGGCTTTCCTGTAGATGAGTCTCCACTTTGCTAACTTTACTCTCTGTTATTTTAACATACAACATGATATTGCACCTTTGTATCCCAAGAAAGAGGTTTTCAAAGCAAATGGATTTTTTATAATAATTCGGGATCCCTTTCATTAACTATACAGACATAACATGTAGATACATTCTTTTATTTTTTCTTGAGTTCTGATCTTCTTGTGCTAGTAACTGGTCTACGCATTTCAAAACAGGTAATGTTTCATGCTTGTGGCATTACTGCTTTACTGATTCACCCACCTTTCTATTCCTAGTCTCGGAACATGGATAAGAACTTGATTTTCTCAGTACTGATTAAGAAACATCTTACTAATCTGAAGTCCATTTACTGATCAGAGCAAAATGTATGCAGTTCTATTTATTTATTTTAAACCAGAAAAGCATGAATGTACACGAGGAAAACTCTTCTGCTTGCATGTTCTTTAAAGCTTTCTAACACTTATATTTCCAGGGTTACCTTGAGGAATTGGTACGACTCAGAGAAAACCAGCTATCTGAATCTGTCTCACAGAATAAACTGCTCTTACAAAGAATTGAAGATATGGATCTAGCCCATAAAATGGAGAAGGAACAGCTGGAATATATCATTATGGAACTGCAAGACCAGTTGTAAGTTAGTATAATGGAGAAACATTGTGAAAGCAGTTTTACTAAATTTATTTAACACAAATTTAAGCATGCAATATGAAGAACTTCTGATCCTGTGGAAATGAGTCAAACTTAAAGAAATGAATATATCTCAGCTTTTGGGTTTTTTTCTGACAATTCTTATACTCAGAAATGCCTCCCTTGAAAAAATGTTTGCGTAAGTCGGAATGACTGAACTATTTTCTGCAAATCTGAAATTGGTTACAGTAAACTTTCTTACATTTTGGACACATTTTTCTGAACTGTTGTTCATATTTCATTAATTCTGGCTTTAAGGCTACTCTTAAAAAAAAATGTCAGTATTAGAAATAACTTCCTTTTGAATATTGGTTTTAAAAAGTTGAGCAGGGAACGGGGAGGCAGAGGGCAAAGAACTACTTATTTTCTTTCTTTATATGGGTTCTATTCTATCTGAGTGGGTCTTGCACAGAGTAGAAGTTCATCTGGTAATCCTAAAAATACTCTAATTGATGAAACAGTTTGCTACTCACATTTAATGCAATGCAAAAGACTCAAATCACAGAACGAGTCTTAATTTTTTTTTAACAGTAAAGGTGGCTCTTAACATATTAAGTGTTCAAATGTCTTACAGTCCTTAGGTACATCCTCACAGCCCTATCTGTTATGCAGAGAGATACCATCCTTTTTCATAGGTACTCCCTGGCATTGTTTAAAGATCCAGCTGAATGGAAAACTCGCTTTGAGGTGATAATGTGCCACAAGACTGCTGGAATACACAGCTGCAGTAATTGCATGTTCTGTTCACAAGAAATACAAGAGAAATTGGTTTACCTTACATGCGGGGTAATTTTTATATATTGGAGCTCTGAAGTAAAATGAAAGTGAGATGTGTCCTTTGAAATACAGAATGGGGAGAATGCAAAAATGGCTTAGGAATATGTAGGTTCCCTCTGCTTACTGTCTCACAAAAGGGCCTGTTCTATGCAGTAAAATGCAGTTTCTCCAAACCCCTTCTTGCAGTAAATCATTCAATTGCCAGTGCTTGAAATGATTCTATGAAAATCCCCAGGAATACAGCGTTTGCACTGTATTTATGTCAGTTTCAAAGTCAAAGAAAAGAACAATTTTATTTTTTTTTGGTGAGTTGCACATTCTATTTCTGGTTGCATAGACACTTTGGAGGGATTCTTTTAGAGTTCTGTTCTGAACTTCCTGGTAGTTTACAACCGGTGATACACTTCTTTAACCTGCCTGATTACATCCGAGCATCAGGCAGAGGTGGTTATTGGGAGTGAGAAGTGAGCTCATTTAAACCCTCTATTTGGGTTATATATAAATCTATATTTGGAAATTTTGAATGTTTCTTTTTAGCTGGCTGTATGCAATTGGACTGTTGTATAGATCTCAAACTTCGATCTTTAATTTTGGTTGCTGGCTTTTGTATGTAAAGGCTTAAATTGTGGAGCAGCTTCTGTTGTATCTTGACAGTGTGTTCTTGTATAGCTGTTTTGAGACTCTGTAGTCAGGAGCCTGGACTACACTGGATATCTTGGTGGGGGGAGGTGTAATTTTGCATTGTTATCGCTGTGAGTGTTGAGTGCCTGTCAGATGAACCCTTCTTAAACTGTGTTAGGAGTGGATAGCTCCTCATGTGAGGAGGGAGAGGAAAGGGAAGGAACACTAGCAGGTTTCTAATGGCGATCAACAGTCCTAATTAACGTCTCGTAATTGTTCTTCTATACTTGTGTTTTGTTTGCTTTATGTTTATTTTATTCTATTCTTGACCAAGGATGAAGTGCTGACCTTGCAGCAGAATATGTTCTGTCACTAATGTATCTGGGCTGATGCATGAGTTTTAGCTGTCTGCTTTTTATGGTCTGGCTGTTTTAGAACAGCACTGATGGAATTTCATACCTAGTCTTTTGCTCTCCTACCATTTGTAGCCTTTTGAAGTCGTGAATGTATTCTGTAGCCTCTGGATTCTTTACCAGCAGCTAAGAGCGAGTTTGGGATTGCAATTTTGTCAGAGGCATATAACATTAATGTTTGTAAAACACTTGGAGATCTGATTTAGGATCATTTTCTGTGTAATGGAATTTATTGTAAATAAACATTCTATATTTTCTTTTTGATGTTACTATTCTATTCCACTGGCTGTTATTGTTAAGGTACAAAGTTCTACTGTGGATTTTTTTTTGAGCATTTATTGGTATTTCCAAACTGGTATTTTAAAGGCATGCAAGTCAAAATGTTTTACATATGTTTTCAACAAACTAATGGATTTGGGCAGCATCTGAGTTTATGTTTAG
Source organism: Alectoris magna (assembly GCA_030625065.1). Taxonomy (NCBI): domain Eukaryota; kingdom Metazoa; phylum Chordata; class Aves; order Galliformes; family Phasianidae; genus Alectoris; species Alectoris magna. The sequence goes on along the minus strand of CM060561.1, from coordinate 128,784,090 downwards.
GTCTGCTTCTGAAAAATAAAAGGAAGGGGGACTTTCTTGGCAATGTGGGTTCTTGTTGTTGCTGACATGGAAATGAGATGATGCTGGGGGCCAACAAGACCTCAGATTATAAATTAAACTACCTACGGAAAAGCTTTTCCATACTTATGTTTAATAAGGGAAACTGTGGAATATATGTTGGAAGGAGAGACTGAAGCAACTTAGAAGCCATTTCTGTCTTAACAGCCACTATGAGAAAATTAAGAATACTGAAAATTGTAGAACATGAACATTGACTCAGAAGTTTGAGTATTCAAACTACAACAAGCAAATTTTAATCCAGTTAAAAGCCACTGTATGAATCTCATGAATACTGGTTTTTGGAAAACAGTAAAGCTGAAAATTTGTCCTGTTATTCATGGGAGAAAAAAAAAGTGTGTCTCAACTTAACTGGATTTCTTAACAATATGCCCAGCCATCTGGGGATTGAATATCTCCCTTTGCTGGCAGTTGTTTGGTGGCAAATCAGGTTAGAAGAGTGGAGCTGCATTAGGCCACCTGATTGTCAGTCAGACCTGTTTAAACAAACGCGCAGCTGATCAAGAGCAGCTTCATCTTTTACCACACTCTCTGCAGATTAAGAGATTGCCAAGTGATTGTCAATTGTAAGAAGGACAATGAGGTATATCCTGGCTTTCATTTGCTTGCTTGAGAAATGTTTGTTTTTGCTGTTGCAGCGAGGGGGGTTTATATTATGATTCTGTCACTTCTAAAAGTTTCCAAAGCATAGGACACACGTGATTTTGAAGATATTGACTGTCATGTGTAAATGCTACTTGGAGCATTTCTAGCTGTGGTTTGGGATTCACCAGAGTTTAATTTGGTTGTACCTGTGACCCAACTTGCCTCTTAGTGCCGAAGTTGCAATCTGTTCTTCTGCATCACGCTGTTGGGTTGTTTTGCTGTTCATTTAATGGCCCAATAAAAAGTAGAGCGTGATGACTGCTTATACCAGTTTGAAACAACCCTGGTTTGCCACCACCTGGGACTTCTTGCAGTTCAGCATTAGAGAACAGTGCTTTTGGCTCTGGTCTGCTATCAAAACAGTGTCTTTTTTCACAATTGAGGTGGAGCAGTTCTTAAAGCCAGTGCTTAAAAGTAACAACTCACAGGAGGACAGCCAAGAGAAGCCTGCGATCAATGGAGTGTCTAACTGAAGAAAACATTTTTATTTTCCTAACATTCAAAATGCAATGGAAGAGAGATTGAATCATCAGGAAATTGGATTCTGGAATATTCAAATTGCAAAGGAGACCATTTCTTCATCCTCTGATATCCCATGAAGAAGTACTGGATGCATCTTGGAGCAGTGATCTCCAGACTTGTTTGGATTGCATACCCCATCAGTCACAGGACTGACCAGGCAATTCTGGAACTGTTTGCCCACAGCAACCTTTCTTTAAGCTTATACTCTACCTATACCTGCAGCAAAATTTCCCAGCTCATCTGGGCTACTTTATAGGTTTAAGTTGAGATTCTGTATCTGAAGTTGACATTTATATGTAAAGCATTGATATGTAATTACAAAATGGATTCCATCAATTTGCTGAATAGTGACTCATCTCCTGGACAGTGACTCACCAACGTTATAAAAGCTAATCACTTTAACAAAGAAAATCCTTTAAAATAGAACCCTAAGGAAAACAGAAAGCATTATACATGAAGGTAAAAAGCTCAACTTAAAGGATGTATTTCTTTTTCTTCTGCAGTGATTTTTGTTGAGTTGACAAGAGAGATTTGTGTAATGTTTACTAACATGGATTTCCTCATAATAGGTTTATTAGGTGTTCAGGCTGCTGTGCCTGGTGTAAGACCCTTTCTCAATAGTTAATTTACCACCTGTATTGGAAATGTATCTCTCAGTTTGCACAGTTACTCTTTCTTTTTATGGCTCTCTGCTTATCTCCATCTGCTGTTTCTTCCTATGCCACTGTCTTGTTCCAGCGCTTTGTGGAGGGAAGGACACTGACGGAAACTCATTTGTGGTGACTGGAGTTCTGTCTTTGATTATGGCACAAATAAGACTTAAATTAAATTGTAGGGTCACTCACATCTCATATTATACTAAGTATGTCTGTATAATTGTATGTTTTAGGCAGATCTTAAAGTTAGGTGTCTTTAATTTTTCTGGCCTTTACTTTGGAATTACTCAGTCTTTCAAGGCCCAGGTAATGTTTGTACTGCATTTGTAATATTTTAATATACTTGTCTGGTAGATCCAACAATGCAGTCCCTACCTGGATGAAAATATCAGTATCTGTGTAAAGATAGTAAGCCACAGTTTAGTTGCAATCCTGAAAGGCAATTTGCGACAGTGAAAGCCTTTAATTACAGCAAATGCTCTGTACCCTTCTGTGGTATGCAGCCTACTACTTCACTGTTTTCCAGGCATTAACTTGTAGACCACTCTGAACCATTTCCAAAGATAATTAACGCCCCATTTAGTTAAAAACTTGCTCGTGACATTTGTGTGTGTGCTTTTCATCAGTTGGTCAACGTTGTTTGTGCTGGAGAGCATCTGGAGAGCTACCACAAGTGTTTGGCCCGGGGTGGGGAGGGTCACATGTGAAGGCACGAGGCTGTAGAGATGTGGGCTCCACCTCTGCTGTCAAAACCAAAGCAGAGAGAAGCTTGTCCAAGGAGACAGAAGCAGAAGAGTCTGAGCAAAGGCTTGGATATTTAGCCCATGGCTGGTGTCCCCTTGTGAGTAGAACTTAAAACGTGCCTTGCCTGGCTTTGTAATCCTCCCTCAAAAGCTAAGTCTTCTTAAGAAATAGGAAAGTCTGACTGCTTCTTTAGGACTCTTACCTTCATTTCCAGATAGTCCTCTTGTAAAGCTTTCCTGCTTCTTGAGAAACTGATTTGAACTCTGTAAGTACACTAAATCCAATTCGTTATAGCTGCTTTATTTTCACACTGAAAGGAACTGGGAGATTAGAATTTAATGTTTGATCTCCTTGCTGAATTTCTTTCCTTGAATGTCAAAGTTGAGTGCTAATCCTTTGCTTTTAAAGCTTCCATGAGTCCTTACTGTCAAACCATGGTTCATGTTATCCGCTTCCCTTTGTAGTGCATCCTGTATGTTGCCTGTCTCCCACAGGTTTGCAGCATCACTTCTCAAACCTTAGTTTTGTAGTCTGCTCTGTTTTCAGATCCTTCTTTACTCCACTTGTACTCTTTTCTTAAATAACTTTTTTTGAAACATAGCTTATCTAAAAAAAAAAAAAAAAGCATATTTCAACAGATGATATAACTCTTATTTATGCAGTGTGTTTCATTTTGGTTTTGTGGAGTTCTTTGTTTTGAAGTTCGGTGCATTACTATACACCTGCTCTGTTTTCACAAAGGTGCGGATAGGGAGCAGGTCCTGTCTGGGGTGAGGTGGGAACCAGAAGACAGGCAGTTTCCTTTTGGCTTGGAAGCGTAGGTAGGGAAAGGTCAGCTGGGTGTGGTGCATGGGCAGACTCCTGCAATTCACAGCATTGAGAGGAGACAAAGCAAAGAAGTATGCAGAACTGAACAAAGTCAAGGCCAAGCCTCAGAGGACAGAGGATGTGCTATTCTTAGTGCCCAAAGGGATTGTGTGGGTCTCTTGCGTAGCAGGAAGCCAGAAGTTTCTGGGTTGACTGCAACTCTGCAAGATACAGAAGGTAGAGAGGGCTTTATTTTTAAATCTCCATATTTTAATATCTGATTCCAAACATTTAGATTTGAAAAGATTTATACTACAATACTTATAAAGTTGAAGGCTTTTTATGTTATTGGTATCATTAAGCTTTGTTGGTTTATCTGTAGCAAATGCTGAGTGATTCCAAAGTGGAAAATACTCTTTTTAGTAAGGATAGCCTCCCGTGGCTGCACTTCAGTGGGCAGAGGCATTGTAATTGAAGTGGCACGGCAGGAAAGCTTCAAGTTAGCAGGGCATTTGTACTGCACAAATTCCAAATCCCAGAATTTTTTATCCAGTGTGGAATTCTACGTTTGTGAGCAGGGGAAGTAAGGCTTTCCAAATTAGTAATGAGTAATGTTGAACCTCTCAGGGTCTCAGGGCGATTCTTTTGCTACAGATCCATATTCCTGGTAGGAGAGCATATTGCAGGGATTGTGGATTTGTTTTCCTTTGTTAATGTTACCTGAACTATAGCGGGTATTGCTACAGAAGAACCTTTACAAGAAATACCAATATTTTCCTGTTTTAATTCCCTTCCAAATATAACTCCAAAGCGTTATCCAAACTTTTGTCTAGGGCAGATGAATGTGAGACTTTGATTTTATACAAGGCTTCAAATAACTTGATACTCACAGTGCGCATAGACAGGATAGATTGCATCAGCTAAATACAGACTAAACCAATTGTAATGCATAATCATTAGTCCTTAAGCATGATAACAGAGGCTGAATTTGATCTCTATGTGCTTTACCCATTTAGATAAATAATCTTGCATTACTGTTTGCTTCCGAGATTCCAATTTTTCTTGCTTCATTTCTTAGCCCTCATTCATTTCCAAGAGGTTTGCTTCTAAATACTGGTAGGAAACGTTAGTATTTTATAGGGCTTGTGCATAAATTAGAACACTTAAAGAAAAGTTACTTTTACCTTATTCTAATGTATAAAATGCATCATGTGAAGTTCGATACCCAATTAGAAAGACTTTAAAGACAAACTGTAAAAGTAAACACGGTTTTTATGTACGCTGAAGAGTAGTGCCTGATTAGAATGTGAGAATTGCCGAGGTTACTTTTAGTGTTGATCTTTCTGAGATTCTTTAGACAGGAGGAAATGATTTAAATTCTTTTAAATTTGGGGTTTTTTGGGCTACATTTATTGACTCAAATTAATGAGACGAACAGTTGAGTATAATCCACTAAAAAGAAATAGAACAGTGCACGCGAGCTATGAGTGATGTTTGTCCATTTAGGATCCAGTTTTTTTCATTCACTGAAATTCCAACTTATGGCAATAAACAACTTCGCGTTGTGTTGATTTTGGGGGGTTTCGTTAAATTAAAGCGGTTTAAGTCATTTCTCAACAGCCTTGAAATAAATTGGGGAAAGAAAAACCACAAAAATGTGAAGTCCTAATGAAGAAACTACAGTGGCATTTGTTGCCTGATTGCTCCATGTGGGCGGCAGGTGGTTGTGCTTACGTTTGGTGCTCTGTTTGTCTGTGAGATTCTCCTGTGCAAACACCACAAGATAAAGTTTGTGTTATTTTGTTATTTAAATTATAAACCAAGTAATACCCGGAGAAGATTCCTTATCGTCTTGGTTTTTTTTGTTGTTTGGTAGCCATTTGAGTACCTACCAGGAAGATGATGCTGGTTTTTACTGATAATATTATTTAATTTTGTTTTGTTTAAAAAACGTATACCTTGAAAGTAAGTCAGTATCCACGTATTTGCTTGTTTCCTTTTAAAAGGAATTCATCTATATGTAGGCAGTTTGTGTAACTGACATGGAAAAATATATCCGTACAGTTCATTGAGCAGCAAGCTCCATTTGAGAGGCTATTTACTAAAGGCAAATCTGATAATCCATCAAAAAAAAAACCACCTGTTTTTCTAGGAGTCCTCCATATCGCAACAGAGAAACGAGCTGATAGTTGAAGAGTGGAATTAAAAGCTCCCCTGCACTTTTATTCAGTAGTTTGGTTGCTAATGAAGTTCAGTACTTTTTTGCTTTCTGTCGACACCTGAAATACGGGACAGTCGCTTGGGTTGTGCCTGTTCTCCTCCTCCAAAGGAGTCGGGTTTGGTTATTTGTGCGAGGACAGGAAGTGCGGCCGTGGCATTTCTATGAGCACGCTCGCACTGAGGCAGTGTTGTGTGTTTTGATCCATTCCGGATGACGCCCGTACTCTGAAATAAAATTTCCACTGTAGTTAGATTAGAGGTCAAGAGCCAAGCTGCAGGTAGTTCTGCCAGCGTAAGTTTGTCAGAGGCACTCCAGGGGCCAAGGAGATCAAAAGCTCTATAAAATCGCTCACGGTAACTTTATTACTGGAGCATGTATTTCAAGATCTCAAGGAGATGAGAAAGGACTAAAAAGATTGGTGAAGAAGCATCAAGGGGACCTCTTGTGCGGCACAACCAGTACCGTTGCTGTTAACACACAAAGATCTGTTGGCCAGTCAGAAGCAGTGAGAGAACTGGTGTGGTAGGACATGCCTGCTTTTGTTTCCACTGCAGCGGCTGCCATTAGAAAGTCTGCTGGGAACTAGCTGCTCTGGAATCAGATTTGGGGAGTACTGTGTCTGTGCACAGGGCACGCACCTAAGAGAGGTGATATTTTGCAGCATCAAAATCCACTGGTAAGTAACTCATTTTCGTACCTGCTGATCTAATTTCTCAAAGTCCAACGATATACCAGTCCAGACGTCTCGCTGTCACGCTGCAGTTCTGACAGTTTGAGAGTTCCCTTTTATTTTAGAGTTGCTCTTACAGATTTTGGTTATGTTCATGTATGCTATCAATTTGAGTTTGCATTCCATGTTTCCTGTCCTAAGTAAAAGTTTTAAAGCTTGTTCTTTCTTATTCAAATGCTTTTATTTTTTAAGCTTTTATTTTCACTTTTACTTTTCACTACTCAGGTAGTTCTTGAACTGGAGCATTCATCTGATATAATTCCCTTTCTTAGGGAATTAGTCTGTTTCGTTTATTTCCTGTCTTCATCTGCTGGTAGGAGGGCAAATTGCCAACTGGACTGGCATTTTCTGGATTTGGAGAAATTAAACTTGCAGGTAAGAAATTACTGGTTTTTCTTAGGTATAACTGGAAGCAGAACTGACTTATTTATTAAACAACAACAACAAAAATCTATTTAATAAATAAATCTATTTAATAAATTTCCAGTGAAGTGAATCTGAATTTGATGATCCAGGGCAAATCTCACTGAAATGTGTCAAGAATTTTAGCTGGTGACCAAGATGAAGCTTTTTTGTATTACCTTGATTTGCGCTTGAGATTATTTTTTATTTTATTTACGTTTAAATTCCCAGAGGTAATATTGGTACAGATAGAAAGAAATCAAAGATAAACACCTTCTTATATCGTTTCCATTTTGCATGCAGGAACCCCATGTGTGGGTTTTATATTGTCCTCTTCTCCCCGCTATGAATAAACAAATCAAATCAGGTCTTGTTTTAAGTTGTGGAGGTGTCAGGTGTGTGAAGTCAGGGGAGTCATTTCGTATCTTCTGGAGAAGAGCTGCCAAAAGCACTGTTAGTGCAGGCAGAACTATTTGTGGCTTTAGCTTACAAATTAAATATATTTTAAATGTTTATTTCAAAAAGAAACCCAAAAAGCACCACCAACAAAAACAAACCTGACCATTGTGATGATCCGTTTTCTCAGCTCCTATGTGATTGTACTGGAACAGCAGAACGGGCGTCATTCTCTGGAGTGTGGGTGTATCTACAGTAATTTGTTGACTGCATTTTGTTATTGTATGTGTACCACAGATAATGATATTCTGCACATCCTTAGTAAATCATTTCAGAACTGTAAGTTATGTAACAAGCATCTCAAGATAATCAAAGTTGAGTAAATCAGCAAGTAAGTATTCCGGAGGGTGCCTTACTGAGGCACGGCATGCGAACACTCAGAGGAGATGTTCATCAGAACATTTCACTGCTCGCTTTTCCTTACTCCTTAAGTACATAATTGGAGGAGTGAAAGTCAAAAGCACATAGAGACGTTTCCTCTCTCCTTTAACAAGTACCTACGAGAGTTTCACTGAGCGTTTTATTCTTATCAATTCATTCTAAAAGAATTGGGAGTGCTCTCTCTCCGCCTTGTTTCTTCGTTTTGATGGTATTCAGAAATTTAAACACAATATCGAGTTACCTTACAAAAATATTTGTTGAGAGGAAGATTGCTTAGAGCGAAGGTGTTGCGAACAGGAGAAAAATAACCATTACCTTTCTGGAGATTACAAAAGAGATCTCCTGGTTTTTTTGCAAATATGACTGTGAAGGGACGGAAATGATTACAGGTAGAAAGATGCCAATTAGTGGATGGGGGGAAATAAGTTCACAAGCGTTCACAGACAAGAATTTTTTCCTGACCAAACCAGCTGATGTACCATAAATCAGTTTAAGCCCTCTGCTCTCTTAATAAATTCTCACACGTGCTCTCCCTGCTCTACATAAAGCTTTCTGCGCTCTGTGGTCTCACCATGTTAGTCCAGGATACTCTGTTCAGCCATATCTCCCATGCGGCCTTTCTTTCGCTCAAACAGAACCATACAATCTCTTATTAATACGCACTGGACCAACTTCCTGGCTGAGCTGATTGTATTTAGAAGCCGTTGTTCTTAGCTTCTTTTTGGCTTTCAATTTTTCAATTTCCAGTCTGATGAGAAGGGGCTTAACAGCTTGCTATGTATGCTTGTTTGCTTGTTTTCTCTAAAAGTTGATCGTATTTCCTTCTTTTCCTCGTCCCTTTTTTGAATGTACCTACTTGTACTCCTCTGTTTAGATGTCTTATCTTATCCGAACCATATCTTAAATCATCACAGCTACAAAGTCACTAACAATAGAAGAGTATTTTATTGAGTTTTGTTTAACATTGAATTTTGTTTAAAATCAGAACTGTATAGTTCAATCTGCACTGTTATTCTTACAATATTTTATGGATTTTGTAATTCATGTAAGTGATGCTTATGGGTTATGACATAATATCTCATATAAAATCTCTGCTTGGAAACTTGTTTTCTCAGCCTACAGGCATTCAAGTCACTCTGGTTTTCAGCTGGTGCTTCTTGCCAGTGGTTCATTCTGTGCAGCAGAGGCAGTAGGATAAAGCTTGCTGTACATAGACAGTCCCAGTTCAGCGTCTTTTACTGCACACCTGCTTTCATTAGCATTCTATATAGAATATCAGCTATTGCATCATTGGGTTTGTGAACTTTTGTTGCCTGTTTGCCACAGATTTGAAGTATTTTCCTGTCAAGATCCAGAGAGTTCCTTTTTGTGTGTGTGTAAATTACAAAAAAGTACTGTCTGCGCTTTATTCTTGAATGTTTTGTGAAATATATAAATTTCACTGATATTCCTATGAAGTCTTTATTCTGATTTTTCCTCAGGAGGCTTTTATACACCAAACTTACGTTGCTATACTGTCAGATAAATAAGTTTCAATAACAATATCCTTTTTACTGCCCAGCTGTTAAATCAGCATGCAGAGGAAAGCTCCCAGTCTTCATTGCAGTCATGGTGATTATTAAGAAAAGCTCTACTTCAGCCACCGAAGTATTGCAGCCCGGAGCTGATCAGCACCACTTACAGTGCTTGTGTCTGGGGGAACAGCGCTGCTGTAGGCATTCATTCTGCATTGCATACGTCGTCTTTTGAGGCTCATCTGACCTCATCCTACCTGTAGGGTAGGGGAGTGCTCAATACTATTGTGTCATTTTTCACTTTGAGTGCTTTGACATTTGCATGCTCGTTTCCACTAAAACTTGATCAGATTTCCTTCCTTTTTAACTTGTGTAGTAAACAATTTTGTCTCCATTTCTTCCCCTTTTTGAAAGCCTGTGTGGTATCTCATGATGACTAAGCTTTAGGATGATGTAAACTGTGCAGTGTAATGCTTTGACTCTTAGAAGTCTGGTTAGTATGTGTAAATTGAAGGTGCCTTTGTTTATCTTCAGAGAACAACTGTTTGCAGGCTGTGCTATTAACAAGGCTTTGCTGCAGCTAAATCTTACCATGCTTTAAAAACAACTGTGAGAAGACAGACATCTAAATAACTTGCACCTGCTATGAATACTTTCTCTTACTTCTAGTTGTCTGTATTGCCTTTTTGTAAAAGCTACATACTGTGGTGAGGCTGAATTTTGCATATTCAAAATTATTTTTACATGTAATACAATATAACAAAAGAAGAGAGAGTTCTGTATCCAACTTGCTACCTGTTTCCCTTCCATGCAGAAAGGATGAAATTACTGTAGCATGGAGGTTTGTGGGACAAGCCCAGTATGGAAGTCCATGTAAAATACAGAAGCTCCACTTTTACCAACTTGTCTGCACATGTGTGTTTTGTTCTCCTTGCTCAGCATGTTTATTTATTCAGAACTTAACACTGCTGCTGAGTTGTGTGGTAATAACATAGAGGAGTTGCCCAGGTGGGAATTCACAAGTACATGTTGTATGTGTATGAGGTGTACGAATTTGTTAGTTACTGCGTGTAGTTGCTAACATGAACAAGGTGTCCTCCACTGAAAGCGTGGAAGTCCTTCTGGGTGAGGAGGTCGTATAGATAGACCAGATGATGGCAAACCTCATCATCACTTGGTTTGCTTTCCTCATATCAACAAACCTTTAACAATCCCATGTAGCTCCAGGTACCCCATGGGTGATAGCCCAGGGAAGTGAGTAGCACAGCAGACGTTTGAAATTCTGGAGAGCTGCAGGCCATGGAAGTGGTTCTTCTATGTACGTCTTAGACAGCAGAATGTGAGGGATATCCCAGGGAAGAAAGTTTATTGTTTACTCGAGTGAAAGCTGAGGGAATTCTTCATCTCGAGAACAATTTCCCGAGCGCAGTGTTGTTTGGTCTGTTGCTTGAACACCTTCTCTTGCAAAACTGCTGTCTATCTGCCTCCTTTTTCAAACTCAGTTACTCAAGATTACTTGATGAACTTACTATTGTTTTACCTTGTTTTTAGGGGAATTTTGGCTCTTTGGGTAGGATTATGTGCCCCTCACTGAATGAGGTTCATGTCTATAAACAGTTCAAATACCACAATAAAAGCTCCATTGTAAAAATAAATATACCGATAGTAATACTGGTTAATCCATTAAATGTACGCATATGATCAATAGATCTTCAATTTGCTGTGCAGCTTGGACACAACGTTGCATTTGGCTTTCAACTGAATGCGTTCAGTATGGAGATCTGTAACACAAGTTACATACTTTAGGCAACAGATACTCAAAGGTTGTTAAGCAGCGTTGTGCTGTTGCCTGGTGATTTCACAGTTTGGTGATTTATGAGTAAATAAGCAATGTTATTTTGTTTCTGAATTTACACTACAACACCAACATAGCTTGGAGGTTGCCTTATGCTACTGAAAAAAGGCTGGCATTGTCTTGAAGCCCGAAGAGCCGTGTGCTTTCCTTATTTCTGTATGACTTTTAGCAGGTGATTTCTGATGTTAGCGTACTGGCTTCCTTGTTTCCAAAACTTTAGAAAACTGATCTGCTTCATGAGAATAAGAGGCAAAACTAATTTGAGTTGCAAGGTACTTCTGTGAACGCCTTTTCAGTAATTGAGAAATAAAGCTCACCAAAATCAGAATAACTACATGTTGTATTTTACCTGGAAGCTTGTAATGAAGTCAGCACGTGTGGTGTTGAGTTCATTCTGCAGCAATATTCATTTGGGAGTGGGGAGAAGGCAGGTTGTATTTCAGGTGCCCCAACAATTGGGGTAAAGGACGTGAAGTTCTGATCGTTGGTCTGCAGAGCAGTCATAGAATGGCCAGGGATGGAGGGACCTTACAGATCCCATCTGGTTCCAACCATCCTGCCGTGAGAGGGAAATAGTTGCTCTGTTCATTACCACCTTCCTGGCAGAAAGCATTTTTACAACGCTACTCCTTTTTTGTTTTTAATATGTTTCCAGAAAGATTATTTCATCTTCTTCTGTTACTGAGTTGCTTCTGAAAACTGCAATCTGTCACTTTTTTAAGTAGAACATTGACTTGGCAGTTTAGCAGATTTGCTGAGATTTACTGTCTGCTGTGTTCACAGGACTGTGCTAAAGAATAATGACTTGAGATCAAGACAAGAATTAACTACTCACCTCACCAATCAGTGGCCTTCCCCAGGAGCTCTGGATGTCAATGCTGTTGCCTTGGACACTCTACTGTATAGAAAGCACAATCAACAATGGGATGAGTAAGCTGAATATGACTTACCTTCGAAGGAGCAGAGAAACTTAAAATCATACATTTCCCTGAGCGTACTCTTAAGCGTATTCTATAGGAATAGCCTGTTATGCTGCACAAGGGTCAGCCGGCATAAAAATGGTTTCTCTCCTTCCTTTGGATGAATTAAAAAAACAAACAAAAGAACCCCTTCTTTAGAAAATAACAGTCTTTTAGAAAACACGGAAGAGTTATTAGAAAAGAGCGATTAAGGTTTTTTATTATTTATTAAAAACAAGAAAACTTTTTAAAGATTTCTGTTGGGATCATGAAATGTGCTGATATGAAAAATTATTATTTGTCTTACAGGAAAAGTTTTCAAAGTCTGGACCAACTTTCGGCAGACGTCAGCCTTTCTCAGACCTCTCTGGATCCAGGCCACTCACAGGACGGAAAGCAGGATGGGATAAACTTGTTAAATGAAGGTACAGTGCCGCTCTAATGGCTTCGTTTCATTTTGTACTTCGTAGCTCTGATCTTCAATCCCCATGAGATGCATCTTCAGTCTGAGACATTGTGCTGCATATTTTCTTCATTGTTATGGCATTTGTTTTTCAGTTTCTCTAAGGGTCATTGTTAACTTCCAAATAAGTTTGCATTTATCAAGTCTATTCCTTGTCTCCAAGTAATTATAGGCCTTTGTGCTGTATTGAAGGCCAAGCTTCAAATGTGTTTCTTCTCCATCATAGAACCTGAGAAAGGCATCTTCCTCCTATAACAATATGAAATATTTCAAGTTCCCTTCTTCCTTTTCTGGATTATCCTGGTGGTGATCCCATCCTGCTCCTCTTTATTGTAAGAAAGCTCTAAGGAAGGTGCTGCGAGCAGCGCAAACGTAGAAATACAATGTAGTGCCCCCTTCAAAGTCTGTGTGTGTACAAAGTTTACCTGCTCCATCTAGTGGGCAAGTGTGAAAAGCAGAGAAATGCCTGGGAGCCAGCAGTGCTTGCGGTGAAATCGCTATGAGCAATTTTCTGTATCTCACGAGATACCAAATTCAAGCAGACTCGTTCATAACTTCAAAATTCTTTACTTTAGAAATAACACGAATGCAAAATTTAGAAGTTCCCAAAAACAGTAAACAGTGTTAAAATCTAAATGTTTCAAGTAAGCGTAGAGAAATTGAAATAGAAACAGCATGTCTGTTATGAAGAGCGTTCTTGTGCTTTTCCATGAATTAGGATGCAGTGAAAACACAACTATTATCTTAGGTTTTGATTTCAGGACTCTGAAATCAGAGGTGGCGTGATGACCTACTTCTACATTAGTGAGGTGGATCAGTACTGAAGCTTTAATGTACTTCTATAAGACACGGTATTTTAACAGCAGGATCACGTGCCCCCTGTGCGCATCTCACAGTGGCAATCTTTCACACTGCTGTTGAATAAGTCACGTAGTCAGGTTTTATTTTCACATGATGAGTTCAAGAACCGTACTCAAAAAGTGCGAGGCTGTTCTTTATTTTATGCCCTCAAATTAACTAGGGTTCTTAAAATGCAATTGTAATGGAGATTTTCCTAAAAATGAAGACGTCCTAAGGGAGTTCTGTAGTTCATTCTTTAGGAAAGCTATTTGGTCACTTGGATAAAGCTCAGTAGAAGAGAGATCTAAAATCTGTTGGAAACTGCTAATGTGAACTGTATGTGATGCAAGAGAACCATGTCTGTTTGTTTGTTTTCCATGATTGCTTGAGGCAAGGTATGCTTTGTTATTTTTCTTGCATCTTTCTTTACAAAAATAAAGCTTTTCTGTCAGGAAAAAGTCGCACAGTTTTAACAAGTGCTGCTTTTTGGATGTAATTTGAAAAGTTCTGGTAGATTGGCCAGGTTGAAGTCTTATGCCTCTGACCTTTTTAAGCTGCTTTTAAACTTAGTTTGAGGTGGTCTATTTTATTCTGCAGGTGATCCAGAAAGATGAAACGGGGAGATATATTGATGATCGATTTCTTTATAATGTAATTTATTAACTGAATTGGCACAAAACAGCGTGCCTCAAGTTACCAAGAGTTTAAAATAAATAAATCAACAAATAAAACCAAACGTGTTTACTTTCAAAGCAAAATGTTCTGATTCCAGTTAGTTCTAATTCTTTCCAGGGATTCGGGATTAGCCCTGGGCTACTGAAGATGCATTAGTAAAACCATTTCCATTTACAGTGTACTCAGCTAAAGCCAGTGCTTGAATTAGTGTCTTCTGTTCACCATGCAGTCAGTGGAGCCTCTGAGCCTCCCTCTGTGGGAGGCTGACTACAGCCCAGTCAGTGATGCTGAGGTAGGAATCTCTATTCCACACGAACGGGGAAGGCTGGAATTAATGATGTCTTTCTGAGTGCATTTGTGAGGTGTGTTTGTGCTGAAGCAGTAACATATAATTCATACTAACTTAAATGTTTTCTTTTATTCCTTCTTTTTTTTTTTTTTTTTTTTTTTTTTTGTGGTCAGATCATCTTGTGCTGTGATGGTTAGCTTAATTCTTGTTTTTCTTAATAGGAAAGGAGGACACTCCATCACTGCTTGGTCTTTGTGGTTCTCTTACTTCAGTAGCAAGCTACAAATCTCTCACAAGTCTGAAATCAAGTGAATATCTTGCAAGTCCCACGACAGAGATGACAAGCCCAGGCTTAACACCGTCTTGAGGAGCACGCGGGCAGGAAGAACTTTGTGTTGTATGCATTTGGTTTATGTTCCATAATATGACTTCCAATGAAGACTGCTAGTTCTAAGGCAAAAATAAGCTGCTTTATTTTTTCTTCTCGTGGTTACCTGTTTAATTCTCCAAGTTTTCATTCCAGCTTTTTTTCCCCCAGAGGACTTTTTCAGATTTTCTGCTTTAGTCCTGCATTGTTTAACTCTTGGTCAGGTACAGGACACACATTCTGATGCTTCTGACTGATTTTTAAAATGAAGCAGTTGGAAATCAGTCTGCTTAACTGCCACGACCTTTGTTTCTCCTTGCAGTGGTTAACAGCCTGGCTCTGCTATAGCAGGTGCTTCTCTGCAGTACTCTCAGTATCAACTCTTGCAGAAGAGACAGGAAAACTTAAAGCCAGTCTTTGTAGGCAAATAAATATTTTACTTAAAAATCCATCTTTTCATCTGTGTACATTGCATAGGACCTCAAATAGCGTATTTAACCTATCAAGAGCTCTTCTCAAGTTGATTCAGTGTTAAATTTTGCGTTCCTGTTAGCATCATGGAACTAATGAGATGTCTGAATCACACTGAAGCACCACACTGAAGCACTCTTAGTAATTCTTAAAGTTGCATGACAATAACAAATGTAAGCTGATCATCTAAGTCAAGCATACTTAGCAATTTGTAAATATTGAGGAAGCTCACCAGATTTCAAGCTTTTGAGTGACCTGGCTTACAGATAATTTAATACTATTCAAGGAATTTCTTGGCTTATTGGCCTCACTGGAAAGGGAGGAACTAAGCGAGATGGGGTTATCTCCTTGTGAAGTTTGGGTCATATATTTATGGGCAAGATTAGTTGTAGTCGGTTTGCCTCTTCTAATGGTACCTTGGCACTACTACAACACTGTAAGGTGGGCTTGAAAGAGGGGATTCGCTCTCACCTTTACTGAAACCACTGAAAACATTCAGCCAAGGAGAGTGAAAAAGGGGAAACGAAGGCAATGTAATGACAGCATTCTCATGCTAAAGGTTGTTCTCATTTCTGTAGTAGTGCAGTAGGTATTTTCCTGGATTAGGTAATACAGCAGAACTTATTTCGGTCAGTTTTCTCAAATCATTTGCCATTGATTGAAATTACTGATACAAACAGCCTGTAACATTTTTTAGATGAAACTAACTTTCCAGATTAGCCTCCAGTTTCAGAGTTTGCAAACTAATTTTTGAATTGCAAACTGTGTTCTTAATTCTTTGTAAGATATAATGGATCCTTTATCTAAGAATTTTGCTAATCAAGGTAATGCTTCTCAATATGATTAGTAACTTTTTAAACAAATCTTAAGTGCATGTAAGTATGTTGTATTTATAAGTGCTAGGGAAAATGCTTTTTTTGTGCCAAAGAAGTTTCATAAATTGTTTACATGATAGTTGCAATACAAGACAGATTTTCAATTGCTTACTCTCAGATGTTTACAGTACGTCACTACACTGTACGGTTTTAGTTGGTTTGCCTCTTGTAATGGTACCTTGGCACTACTACAGTAGTCTGGCCGTTGTAGGGTGGGCTTGAAAGAAAAAGAATTCACTCTCACCTTTACTAAAACCACTGACAGCATTCAGCCTCTGTGAGTGTGAGGCTCAGTCTCTGTAACTCGAGGCACTGCTGGATTTTGCTGCATGCGGTTCAAGATGCGGTTCAAGATGCATCTCCTGAGCTCTAGCCCATGGTGCTGGAGGTTCCTGTATCCGTGTAGTAAACAAGGGTAGAGGCCATTCCTACAGAAAACTTTACAGCAGCTTAGCAAAATCCAGCAGGCCTTATTTTTTAACCCCTCATGAAACCACTCAATTAATTTCTCTGTAATGAACTCAGAATATCAAATCCTTTCACACGCTGTCAGAATGTCCATTCCTTCTTGTAACTTTCTGGTTGTTACAATTAAGGACCTGTTCTCTCATGGCAGTTGAGTAACATTATTAAATACTAATTTATAAGTTAGAGAGTGCATGTCTACTGTGAATACAAGGGAATCCAGATTCCACAAGTTCACGTTCTCTATCAAGGTGTAGTGATTTAATCAGTCTTGTTTGCTGTTAAATGCTTCTCCCACTTCATCAGTGTTCTGGAGGGGACTATGATCATGATCTTCAGTCATGTTAGCTGATGGCTCTTTTCTTGGAGCTGCTGGTGTGAAATTCACGTGTCATTTAACTGAAGTCTTTTATGTAGTCTGGCACCGCTGAGTTTCTGGGTGTCATTTTGTGCATGGGAAATCAGTTATGTGCGTCTTTCTCAGTTTTAAACATTTATCATTTTTCAGAAAAAAGAAAACCACACTGAAAAAATGCCCAAACTGTACGTTTTGTTGCCTTGACGTTCCATGAATGTTGCATGTAAATTAAACATTTTGTATCATCACTCATTACTAGTTTTTGTCTCTGTTTTAATCAAGCAAGGTAAAATAAGAGCATTTGGCAAATTACAGTATTAGTGAATTTGCAGCAAATTCTCTTCTCGGACAACAGAGGATGTTGTTGTTGCTGTATTTCATTGTGTGGCCCAAAATCTGCTGTTATGGCTTTTTGTCTTTTGGTTCTCTTGGCTCTTTTGACTATAGAAGCTCAAAATAAGGCCTAAATTTACTTTTAAAATCACATTGGGGGGGGGAGGGGGGAGCAGTGTCAAATGTCTCCCATGGCAAGAGCTCTTGCCTACACCAAATGCTGTAAACTTCTTGCCTAATGTCTTTCTCCACAACTAAGGCATTTTCAGTGTGTGCTGAATTTTCATCAAGGCAAAACGCACACCGGGACACCTTCTTCAGAGCGGAATAAGAGTGCTGTCTATGCAAACTGTGCATGGGGATCGCTCCCTGAAAGGGAGCCTGCTTCTGTCCTGAAGCTTTTCTGGGATCTGCAAGGTGTCACGGATCACAAACGTGTGAATGTTCTGGAGTGTTCCTCCAACACCCCAGCACAGTTGTTTCAGTGCCTAGGTGTGCTTCCCAGTAAGAGCATGCACTAAGAATATTATCTTGAACTAAAAAGCCACTGCAGCACCTGGCGATGTATTCATGATGTTCTCTGGGATTCTGATAGGCACTATGTATTTTTTCCAGCTTGACCTAAAAACATTTCTTGTTATAAATAAACCTGAAAATCAAAAGAATCCATTTACACAAATTATGGAGCTGCAAAATAAGCATTCACAAGCATTCACACAATTGAAAAGGTATTAAGCAAGCATAAACAAATCCTTATTGAATTTACTCTCAATCAGCCTCCTCATGGAGATGTCCCTTCCTTGGGATACCTACCGTATTGTCTAGGTATTATTTTAAACATCCAACAAAACATTTAGTCAGGCTGAAGATTAGCAGTGGCAGTTGTTCAGTTGTTATTCTTCACCACTCTGGCCAGGCTCATTTTTTTTCTCCTTTTTAATCATCACTGAGGAACAGTCAAAGTGCCTCCTTTTTTTTTTTTTCTTTCTCTCTGTAGCTGCAAGAGAACTCACAAAATACTCACAAAATTTTCAGTGACGATTTCAAGGCCATGTATTTTTCTTAAGGGGGAAAAAAAAAGCCAACTTATCCTTTGTGAAACAGTGAAAAAATGAAGTTACATTTAGTTACCAAATGTAAAGGTAGAAAGATGCTTTGACAGGCAGACCGGTATTTGGCACAAATTTCTCCATGTATTTTGACTTC
Organism: Alectoris magna; assembly: GCA_030625065.1. NCBI lineage: Eukaryota > Metazoa > Chordata > Aves > Galliformes > Phasianidae > Alectoris > Alectoris magna. The sequence continues at coordinate 128,765,778 of CM060561.1, read as the reverse complement.
ATGCAATTGAATGAAGGAGACTCAGGGATGCTGGTTTGTCTTCTCATTTAAATGGCTGAAGAAAGCCTTCCCATATTCATATGTGCTGATCATTATGGCGCAAGAAGGAGCGACTTTAAATAGTCGTGGAGTAAAACCTGCCCAAAAAAGAAAGGAAAGCGTTCATTCTCATTTGTTTTCAGATTGAATCACTCTAGTGGTCGTATTATATTGATTTCAAAATATAACACTGTAGAATTGGTATGGTCTTTGTATTCACATTTCTCAAAATACCAGTGTTACTGATTAGAGACATTACCGCTGTAAGGACGTTATGCCTTCAGCTCTGCCGTCAGAGCAGCCTGCCTAACTCAAGCACCTCCTATTTCTGCCTGCTCCGTCTCCCCACAGAGGTGGAGCAGCGCGACCTGCACGCTGTTACGCTCCAGGCCAGCAGAGGTGGCTATGGGGGCAGGCTGGGCCCTCCCTGCAGCATCAGCGCAGAGCTGCTGGCACAGGAGGTGCAGAGGCTGGTGGCTTCTCAGCTGGGACAGGAGATTCTCTCCGCATGCGTGCATGTCTGTTACTTTACAATCTGTTCCATAACTGACAGCGTTCACAAAAACGGAAATATATAATTTATGTTTGCTAATATCTAACAACGACTTGTTAATAATCAAAAAACATGAGTGTGATTTTTAAAAAAGATGTCAAAAGATTTACCAGCAAATAATCCAGCGATCCCTTTTTTAGCGACAATTTTCCTCATAACTGCCCAGGTAGATGCGCCGTCCCTCTGTGGACCTCAATGTAGTACAACAAAACAGTCAATTAAACAGTACAGACAATGCCACAGAAAAAAAAAAGATTTTTAAAAATCAAATGCCATTTTGGATGCAATGACAAGCTTCAATTTATCTTAACTTATAATTGATGTATGTATATATGAAGTTGTCTACACAGAATGTTAAATTCCTGCAGTATGTAAATTAATATTGAAGATAAAATAGCACAACGCAGAAAAAGATCACAGAAGTACCTAGAGTAAATTACACACAGACAATATTTGCTACTGGAGCAACTGACGTAACTGAAAACATTGCCTAGCTTTCGGCTGAGCTTCTCTCTCTCCAGGTCGCTTTACCCATGCAGCTAAAAGACCATTTTCAAAAGTGAACTTGTGTTTTATGGTAAGCTGAATGTAAAGGTAAGTTCTGAGAACCAATACAACGAGTCGTAAGAATGAGTGCAATCGTTAAGATAGGACACCACGCTTTGCAGATTTTACAAAAGTTTGAAAAGTCCGAGTTTATGAAAATCACCCCCCAAACTGTAAATGTTTGAGAAAGCGTGGGTCTATGAGATGTAGGCTTGCAGTCCCTGCTACAGATGATTCAGATACCACAAGCAATTGAACTGCACCCAGAAGCCAGCTGCACTGCCAGCATATGCAACTGCTTTAAACAGAGGAGTTTTTTGTGGTACTTCACTCTGCACGTGCTGTTTCCCTTGACCTGCAACATGGAAGAAGCTGAGATCTTATTTTTTAGATAGAAGAGTTTCATAGCGTGCATTTATGAAGAACATCCTACAGCATCTGGAAACTGTGAAGTGCTTGGACAGTAGTAGAGAAACTATTTGTAGATGCGTTGTCAGGATCCAGCTCTAACAACAGCTGCATTTGGGAAGAATGCAACCGGTACCAGGTACAGATAACCGTGCTGAGATTTAAAGTATATATCTAGTTCATATCAGCCAAATAAATATTAGGCAGCCACCTGTGATTCAGAGAGGTGTTAGCAATGAATTCTTACATTCGTCAGTACAAGGGGAAGAATCGAAACACAGTAACAATTTATATTTGATTTTATAAATCTTAAGCAGTTCTGCAAAAGAAACATAAATGTCTTTCAGGAATTACACCAGAAAAAAAGATATTTAATCTAAGAGAATGAAACCTTATGCCAAAATGTGATCAGTATGTCTTCATGATATCGTTCTGAACGAGTGCCTTTAAATGAGCTTCTAAACAGAAACTCGTGTTTGGTTTCTCCGACTTTCTACTATTATTTAATCTGAAAGCGGTGATCTAACTCGTGTTCAGGTTAATAGAAGTCCCTCACTGATTCCAGTCCCAGGTAATGCAAAGCTATATTCCTACAGACAACTTGAATTGCTCAGAAAACGTAGTGGCGTTCTACTGAACAGAGAACGAAAAAGAGGAAATCCCTTTGTCCTTTAAAACTGATGGAGTAATTGCTAACATGCCCTCAAAAATCATTTCTCTGAAATCACACACAAAAAAGATGGTTAAAAATACATAACCTGAGCAAAGCACTTTTTCTGTAGCCTAAACTCTAGCAAAAAACCCAATATTGTTATTAAATAAAATGTTTCAAGAGTTACACTGCTGTTTTTATTTTCTAGTGCCAACTGGTAGTGACTGTGCAAACATCTTTTCACGTTATTTCCATCAACTTAAAAGACTTTATCAATAGAGCCCTGTTCACGTGAGTGTTTTATAAGAGCTGAAACATTTCCCCATTCACGTAGGGAATGTCTGCAGGTTGGCAATCGGGCTGCCTTCCTGTAATAGTTCTGGATTTTCTGTTTGTAATTCATATCACCATACTACTATGAGTTGTACTGCACTCACACCTTTTCCCTCCGTGTTATTTATGAGACCCTGTTTTTATCCTGGGAGACAAACGTTGTTATACAAAGCGTTATGAGTAGAAAAGACAAAAATGCTTAGTGATACAATTCTTAGGGAAACCGGAAGAGATGAATATTTAAAGTTCCTGCAAAAATCCACGTACCCAAGCATTATGCTTTTTGGTTTTTGTTTTTTTTCAACTGTGGCTAGAAGAACCAGTTTTGTTGCATTAAACACGTGGATTATTATTAACCAGTTCTGCAGGAATTGCTGAGCAATTCAATCTAAAGGGAATTCTCACTGTTCAACAGCAGACGTGGTTAGCAGACAGATTAAAACAGCTGTTTAGCAATGTCATTACCTGCAACTTACTTTGCAAAGTCTCACTCTCCCAAAGTTCAGTCTGCCTATGTGTTTTCACTACATCAAATGGCAGAGTTATGACAGCTGCAATCTATTAGGAAAAAAATCAAGCCGCAATTCTAACGTTAGGTTACCAGCAAGAAAAAAGTAATTTTTATTTTATTTTTTTTACATTAAGCTGCACACAATTTAAAATTAGTTTAGTCATTCCAAGCATGTGATATTATTGAAGTCTTGTATTTCAGAACACTTTAAATTGTTCAGACACACCTAATCAGCTTGAATGCCCAACCACGCGTGATTGAGGTAGATGCACTTCAAAACATACATCCTGGTGGGAGGGGTTTGGCCTCTTCTCCCAGGCAACAAACAGGACCCGAGGAAATGGCCACAAGTTGTGCCAGAGGAGGTTTAGATTAGACATAAGGAAAAACTTTTTCTCTCAGAGAGTGGTCAGGCACCGGAATGGCTGTGCAGGGAGGTGGTGGAGACGCTGTCCCTGGCAGTGTTCAAGAGGCGTCTGGATGAGGAGCTATGAGATATGGTTTAGTAGCTTGGGGTAGCAGTGGTGATGGGAGGACGGTTGGACTAGATGATCTTGTAGGTCCTTTCCAACCTTGTGATTCCATGATTCTATGATCATTTCTGAGAGAATCATGTAAAGCCACTTCACTTGTAAATAGATAGTTGATTAGTGACAATAATAAAGAGCAGTACTAGAAACAAAAATGTATACTTACAGAGCCTGATGCTGCTCCTGCAGTAAAAGCAATAAAAAAGGTTGGTTCACGTGCACCAGCATTCTTGCACATCATCTTCTTGAAACGTTCATAATTATACCAGTACACTGCTATGGTCATAAAGAGCAAAACCAAAAGAGACAAACCTTGTACTACAACAGATTTGTATTTCGGTTCAACTTTTTTATCAGCAACAGATGTAAGAATTCTACAGCAGCAAGAGGATTAAAGAGAAACCAAAGTTGAAAGGAAACCAGAATTGTTCTCTTATTCTGAGAGCCCATCCAGTTTCCCTTACCTCCACGCACATATTCCAGATTTCCTCATATGATACAAATTAGCCGAATCATTTTGTCATTCCCATCAAGTATCTCCTATCTTAAGACAATTTAACAGAAGCATTACAAAACTCATAGAACAGATTTTTATTTAACGTGATATTCTATAAATCAAAATGTAAGTTTCTGATTATTTTCTATGTTTTCAAGGATATTTCATATATTTCTTAAATCTTGGTAACTCTACAAAAACATGTTTCATATAAGATGAGAAGCTCCTCAAGGCTGTCTCATATTCTTTCGGACCATAGCATGTAACATTTAATTCTGACACAACCAAGAAATATGGCTTTGCTCTCTGGAATTACTGAGGAGAAACTTGCCTTCCACAGCCCTCACAGAGGTTTTCTGAGGGACATCTTTCAGGAGTAACATCTGTTTTTGTTCTCTTCTGCTGCAATAAACTGCACTCTTTCTACTTTAATGAATTTTAGTTAGAATGCAGAAGTTACTGAGCTGAGTTACGGAGTGCTTCCCTGTGGCACTTGGTCAAATACATACTGCAAATGAGAGTTGTGCACCCTAAAAGATAGCTGTGACTCATTCAGCACTGAGTCCTGGATTTTGTGGCAGTAGAGAAATATCAAATTATTTTCTTGCTGTGGAAACCAAGCCTCCAATATTTTGCAAAAGTAAATTAGGCTGTATATAAGAGATTGGGGAAAACTTACTATTGAAATGCATGTAACCCTAATTTAGTATAGATTATCTAAATCCAAACTTAGAGTATGTGCAAGGTTCCCTTCCCTGCATACAGTTCACGTTTATGTTCTCTGCAACATTGCCTGATAACTCAACTGTTATTGTTAATCCAGTTCTTGTGCTTCTAACAGGCACTCACACCTTGAGTTTTATTCATGTCAGCTTGCTGTCCAAGGAACATTCTGGAAGCATATCATTCACACTTTGGTTAACACAGTGGGACTCTGTGCTGTGCTCCTAACATTGTCATTCTGCGCTACTTGAGCGTTCTAACAAAGCAGCTGCTTTCTTAATACAAACTGTTACCCTGACTTTAATTCCTCTAGTGAAAGCTAACTGCAGTGAAGGTAGGGACTCTGCTGTAAAAATACCAGAATCCACGATGCTGTTGGTGTATCATTCAAAGAGAAGCTAATAAAGGAACACAACTGCAGAGGGAGTATTTAGCAGGAAAAAAAATATTCAGAAAACACATTTTGAAGCATTAATCAAGATTAAATACCCATCATTTATATCATTAGCTTTGAGGCATGGATACAAGAATGCGAAAAGAGTAGAGAGCACACACATCTCCTTAGTTCCCTTCACTCTGAGCACTCTCATACCACACCAATCTTTCCACGGTTAAAAGCAGCAGAGGGAAAGACAACTGCCTCCTGCCACGTCGCTACAGACAAAAATCAGTAGTAGAGCAAGAGTTTCTACTTGTAATCAGACAATGAGAAGAAGAATTTTAGAATCCCTTTTGAAGCTCTAAGAGAATGACGCATTTGGCAGACAGAGGAAACAAGTGAATTACAAATAAATACTGGACAGGAAGCCCTTTAAACAGAAGATGAATTTTGAATACTGTTATCTTAGCCTTAAAGAAAGTGTGTTGCCACACGTTCAGAAGCCTTCCCTGTCACATAAAGTGAAATTACATCCCATCAAGGAACAGCATACCCTTAAGAAAGAAATGCAGTGTAAGTACTTTCTTTAAATATCTACCATTAGCAACGCAGAAGAGTATTATTCATACTTAAAACAAATCACCTGAAATGATTTAACAGAACCAAGTGCAGCTCTAAGCTAAATATCTCCATCACTGCCACTCATCGTGCATTTGCTTCAGTCACAGCCAATTTAAATTGTATTCCAAGTGCTCAAAATCTCATCAGCAACTACTGCTCAGCTAGACTGTTCAGAACCGAAAATTAAATTAGGTACCAGATAATACTGAGAATGAGGCAGAAGAACTAAGATAGTAGGTCAAATATTTCAAAGATTCTCTACCTCTGAAAATGGGTCTGAAGAATTTCTCTGGGCCAGCACAAGGTGTTTAAAGGTGTAATTCCCAATACCATCCAAAGGACAGAAACAGCTTCGAGAACAACTGCTGCCTGATTATTCCCAAGTGCTCTGACAATAAAGGGCCTCGAAGAGACGTGGGTTTTAACCACTGGCATTAATGAGTTGGAACACTGTCCTTCAGCAGTTTTGTTCAATTATTTCCAAAGCTCAGGAGACAGCAGAGCTTTAACAAAATGGGAGAACACCTGATCTCCTTTGTCCCAGTTATCTTCAAGTATAGCACTGGATCAGAATTTTCTTACAGATTTCCAGCTTTGAAGCTTCACTGCCAAGCAGTGCTCTAGTTTCATCTTTTTGGAATAGTTATACAAACTAATTCATCTTGCTAGCAAAAATGCCTGAAGACACTAACCACTGTGTCACCCTGCATTTGTACATTTTTTTTCAAGATCAAACATCAGAACACATATACAGCATGTCCCTCTATAAGGAAATAGCCAGTATACCTATAGTAGAGAACATTTCCTACCAAAAGCATTAAAAAACAGGCATTACATAAAATGAAACAGTCTAAACACAGGGAAAGGGAAAAGTAACACAACCTGGCATCTATAAAAAAAATTATAGACAAACACTCGAAAGAGAACAAGTAAATCGTAGTTATTCTTAAAGCTAATCATTTTTGTATAATAACATAAGAAAATACAAAAAATGTGCAAAAGAATCATGAAAAAACGTATCTTACATAACACAGATTTTCATCTGAAATAAACCCCACCTGAGAAAGGTACATCTCTCAGAACAGTAGTGCTCCAGCCTCTCCACAGGGAAAGCCACCCATCTCTGGCCACTTTACTCCTGATGCTCAGGTGCAGTTGCTTGTAGGACAACGTGTGATACTGCATTCTAGTTCTGATCAGCTCCAGGGGACTCACTACAGTAACTGAACCAACTGAAAATGAGAAAAATGTGGAGTTTTTAAAAATCAAGATTTACTAGTAACATTTCCTGAACATTAGAAGTTAAGTCTCACATTGCCTTATATATTTGATGAAAAGAACCACAGAATGTCTTGGGTTGGAAGGGACCTTAAGGACATGTAGTTCCACCTCCACAGCCATGAACATGGACACCTTTCACTGTATCAGGCTGCCCAGGATCCCATCCAGCCTGGCCTTGAATGCTTCCAGGGATGGGGAATCCACAGGCAACTTGTTCCAGTGCTTCCCCATTCTCATGGTGAAGATTTTCTTCTTAATATCTAATCTAAATCTACCTTCTTTTAGTTTAAAGCCATTACTCCCTGTCCTTCCACTACACTATCTGATAAGTCCCCCACCAGCTTTCTTGCTGTCCCCTTTTAAGTACTGAAATGCTGCAATGAAGTCTCCACAGACAATTTTCTTCTTCAGATTGAACAAGCTCAGCTCTCTCAGCCCTCTGATCAACTCCATGGCCTCCTCTGGACCCAATCAACAGCTCAACATCTTTCTTGTGCTGGGGATCAGGCCTGGACACAGTACTCCTGGTGGGACTCCACAAGGGCAGAGTAGAGGGGGATAATCACCTCCCTCAACCCACTGGCCACACTTCTTTTGATGTAGCCCAGGGTAATATGACAGCAAAAACAAAACACATCACATCTGTGACTGATATAAGAGGGTTATATTACTGAAGAAATGGTGGGAAAATGTAGAACTCCTTCCTATGCCCAGCTCCATGTAATATTACCCATTTTTAAAGCCACAACAAATTCACTGAAAAGAGAGAAGAACAAGGAGAGAGAGAGGAGAGGAAAAGCAGAAGAAATGAAAACAGAATACTGGTGTTGTATTTTTCTCTCTAAACACAAGACAACTTACATCTGCTTAAGGAACCTGCAACAAGTGGAATGTGGTCATTATCCTCTCCTAGTCTAGACCTCAGAGTTTCACTCAGTTTTTCATAGCAGGTAAAATAGATTATTGTGGTAGGAAGGGCCATTATTCTAAAATATAAGAGAGGGAATCTGAATTAATACAAGGAAAGCAGGAGAATAAAGTCAGCCATCTTGTATGGATATTTTGCTTAAATAAGGAAACTGTGTTGCTTATTGCAGGTTATTAGTAACAATCCAGACTAGCAAACATCTATCACAGACTAACATGCTCAAACAATCAACATAGATCCTGCAATTTGGTGATGCTACCCATGGGGAAGTTACAGTACACAGCTGCCTCTTCTAAAGGCAAAATGAAAAGTTTGATGTCCCTGCTTAAATAGTGAGAATATACCAAAGAGATTGCAAGAAGAAATAGCAAGTTCTGGTGGGAAAGATACTGTATCCGAATGTTTCTGATCAAACAGATTACACCATTATCTGTAACTTCATATTCTGCAAATTTTTTAAAATCACTTCTTTGTCTAAAAATGAAATAAACTACTTACAGCGTCGGGGAAAGTCCACTCCAGAGAGATTTAATTCCCTCTATTTGAATAATTTTCACAAAAGCATCCTAAAAATATAACCAGGCAAAGAGCAATAATTAGCTGCAAAGCTTTTCTTTAAAAGTGTGTTTCTAAAACGGCTTATCATTCAAGATTGCAATTTTGTAATTGCTTCCGATAGCCACCAAGTTTACTTATACAAATAGTTCCACTGAGATGAACAGGAATATTTGTGCTTGAAATTAACTATTTTCTCCCATCTTTACAGGGCCAAAGTAGTAAGTTTCTATTGGTAGCTGACAGCCCCGTGAATAAGTTATTTTCAGGACAAACACTGCACAGCAGCCACAGCAGCCAATCTTCCCCAGAACTGATGACAAATATTTTTTTAATAAAGAACAAAGTTTCTAGGCATGAAATGGCAATTCACTCTTGATCCTTTGATACACGCTTTTTCTGAAAAGTGACAAGATATATGCAAAGTGTATATGATATATTGGGAAGCTTACAACTTATCACAACTGTCCATACATTTCCCAGGCCACTGACAGCAGAGGAACACTGAACCTTGATGGCCACCGAATTGAAAAAATCTTCAAGAGATAAATTCCCTAATGTTACGGAGCTTATTTTTCTTAAACTTTTGGGAGGAGGAGGCTGAAATTTGATGGATTAGAATCCATCAAATATTCCATAATCCATAGAATATGGTCAAGACCAGCCTTTACTACAGGGTCCCAGAAGATACTGAATCTGATAGGCTACAAAAAGAGCAAGTAGTAATATTATGTTTTCTTCAAACTTCTTTTGTATTTGTTAGTTCTTGACATACATGTCCATAATACTGAATCAAGAAATGTACAGTCCAGGAAGGTACAGATAAACAATAGGAGAAAGGATGCAACAAAATCCAGTGTCTGAGCAGCAAATGTATGTATCTTACTAATAATACGGACAAATATATCAGAACATTTGAATAGTTCTAGCACGGGCAAACTACCGTATCTACTACGATTTTCTCTACTGCACTGTTTTATGGAAGGAAATCTGATCATATGACAGTTATTCTTCTTCATGAATTATCTCGTTATAGCAAAAATGGGCACATAGTAATGTCACTTAGAAAACTAAGTGATTTTCTAAAAATTATATGGTAAAGTTAATTGAAATATTCAGACAAGTTATTAATTTCAAAAAAAAAAAAATTGATCATGGTAAAACCATTCAAAAAGTTATTTCATGAACGCTTCATTCTTCTCAAATATTAAATCCTGAAAAATCCTTGAGCACATGTCACATAATAGCAGTCCAACAAAAAGCTGTGCACCTGCTCTCTTATTCATTTTACCAAAGGAATTTGCTTTTCTAGCTAGAAAGAGGGCATCATTAATCTGTACCTAAACTACACTGTGTAACCACATGAATACCGTCTCAAACAACAGCAAAAACTTAAATAAATAGATAAATTTAAGAAATGCATAGTATGCCATTTACAAATGTTTAAAATGCACACTTTCATATAAATACAAAATGTCCTTACCAACATCCCTTTGAAATGCCCATTTCTATTATAGCATGCTTTGCCATCTCCATTCTCAGAAACACACGTATGATGCATTTGGCCATTGGAGTATACAAAACACTTTCCTAATAAACGTAAAATTAATGCATTTAAAAATGATTGTAGAAGGTAGAAGGAAAGAGAAAACAAAGGTACAGGGAAAAAGAAAACAAAGGCATCCCTCACAGTGCCAGATGAAAGGAAATTGCCCTCACAGGCTCAGGGAGACGAGCTGTGTGGCAGTGCCACCTGCTGAAAGCTAAAAGACAACCACACAAGTCCTGAGTGCCACCTTTGTGCGCAACTTTCTGAACATCCTTCTGACTTTCAAATCTCTTACTGAGCTTTCCCTGTGTCCGTGCAATGGGTGGAGGTATTACATCTTAGGCAAATCTATATTTGCACTTAATCATCCTCTCTAATCATTTTTTTATTCCTTCTACATAATGTACTTTGAATCTGCTAAATAAAACACTATTCCCATTACAAAAACATACAGAGTCTCACATTACATTTTCACACTTCTGAAGAGTTTAGAATTTACTAAAGTACCAGCCACAAGCATTTTACTTGTTTTTAATTTATGGCAAGTGTTACTGCAAATATTTATCTCTACATACAAGGAACTTCTACATCACTCATCTCTTTTCTTTTAAATTTCATTAGTGGCAACTGTATAGTCCAGTCATTGAGCACAGAATGTATTAATTTATTTAGAATCCAGGTGACAAGACTTAGGTAAGCCTTATACTACTCTTTTTCAAAAGTTTTTGGATTCTGGAGGAGAGGAACTTTCACATAACACTGTGACCACATAAGCCCCTCATCAAAATATTTGGTGATATATTAATAGTTTTTTTTCTTTTTTTTACTCAATTGAGTAATATCTGTACATTCTTCCATACTGAGAAAGAGATCATACATCAGCTTCACATGAAATTGATTCACGAGATTGTTTTTTTCCATTGTATCTATTCAGTAGCACATTTTTCCTTTAGCAATTTTAGTACATATTGTTGTGGGGGTTTTTTTTGTTTTTTTTTTTTGTTTTGTTTTTTTCCCAGCTCACTGACTCTGAAAAAACAAACGTAACTACTGAGAAACAAAGAACGCCATTCTGCTACTCAGCACTGTGACAATTACCAGCTAAGGGTGACAGCAAAGAGCAAAGTGCATCCTCAACTGCCGAACGCTGCTTACCTTTGGGGAACGGATTGCTTTGAGCTTGCAGTCGAGTTTTGACAACATCAAGAGGAGTTACTAAAATGAAGCAAAGTAGTCATTTAGAAACACCGCGTAACCTGAAAATGTAGAAGCGTACACGTACTTCATCAGGAACCATTGTTCTTCTGGGGATGGGGGAGAGGAAAGAAGAGTGAGAACTATTTTACAGTGTAATCAGCCAGAGGGGGAATGCAAGCAAACAATCATCTTATATGTCATTTCTAACTTACTAACAGCTGCATAGAGAACTGCTTGAAACAAACAAAGCTCACAAAAAACCACATTGTGCCAACTTGTATGAAATTGTTAAAAGTTGTGCTACTCTTCTCTGGCTGCTAACTTTTTATAAATGGCAAACCACAGAACTTAAGATTTTGTCCTCAAGCATGTACAATACCACTGCATTTTCTATACATTTATTCTTTTTCATTAAACTAAACTTAATAGTGATGTTCAAAAGAAAACAAACAAACAAACAAAAACTTTAAACTTGGGATGTACTTTCCTTCTTTCCTCTGTGTAGAGCAGATCTAAAACTTTAGGGTTGTTGAGAAGTAAATGTAGGCTTAAGGAACGTTTTTTTGCTTCCCATCCAGTACTTGAGATTACAAGTCCCAAACATGCTGAACACTGCACCCGTTTGTCAGCTGGACCACTCTCCAACCTCCGCTGATTGCATTGACTCAGGGCTTCAATCAGTTACCTACATACAAGCAGCTAGTGCCATGTGAGACTCCAAGGTAACCAAAATATCTACACAATAGACAGATATGACACAGAACCTACAATTTCACTAAGCAGCAGCTGGTGACTAGGTCAAATACCGTAGCATGTGCATATGCCTTGCTTGTGCCCAGGCAGATATTTACTCCTTAGCTCCCCACTGATGCCCATCTGCTGACTAGTAGGTTCAACACTCTGCTCACAGTTCTGTATCTAAATGTAGGGATCTAGATGTGACTCTTGCAGCACATTTCAGCAATATAAAATTTGGTTTTTATTATCATTTAGCCAATCACACATCCTCTTCCTGGTTTCCCTGGTACCACTTCAGAAAGGAAGGTCTGCTAAGACCTTGAATACCAGTGCCTTGAACTAGAACCTTATGCATAAAGAGTTGAAAACATCTTGGGAATTCTAGAGGTCCGATCTAGCTTTGCCTACTACTTTACCTAATATCACAGGACACACTGTGCAATGACAGAATAAACAGACTGAATTTGGAAAGGTAAGATCCTATTTCATAAAAGTCTGGAAGGTTTTGGGTGGAGGAGTCATGCTCAGAAAATTGTACGTTTCTCTGCAGAATGATCAGTGTTAAAAATAAGAAACAAAGGCTCGCATTTCTTCACAGAAATGTGAAGAACAAGCTTGCCGAGCTCCAAGAGATATGAAGCACTGAATCTAACCAACCAGTGCCTCCTTAGCTGCATATGAGGAGGTCATGAGTTAGAGGACTGAATAAAAGTAAAAGCTCAGTTTCACAGATTACCTGCAGGTTTGAAAGACCTTACAAAAAGAACTATCCTTAAAATTGCTTAAGGAAACAAACGAGAAAATGCTCTGACAGCATACAACAGCACCGCAAGTAAATTGATGTTACTACTGCAGTGTAGGAACAGCATGCATGAAGAGAACACCTCACAGCGTCCAGCCTTGCAGGGTTTGTATCTTGTACTGTAAACTTTATTTAAAATCTATTTTTAAGTGGCAGAAAGAATGGAAAGTCATTTTTATTGTTTTGTTTTTTTCAGAAAGCAAGCTGTGAAAAAAGACATAGGAAGAAAAAGTTTAAAATTACTCTTATTTTCAGAAATGGTTAAATGTTATCAGGGAGAGTAAAGATTTCCATTATCCATTGTATTTGATATAATTTTGAAAAATCAAAAAATATACTTAATAAACATATTAGCAGAAGCTTACAAACCAGATATGTGCGGTCAGCATGCTTCATCAAACCAAAGAGCAATCACTTTGCAAAGATTTTCTCTGTAGCAAGCTTAATAGTTTGCCTTACCAAACAATGATGTAATTATAGCTCCGCAGCAAGAGGACACTGCATGCTGAATACTGGTTGTTTTGCTGAAGTTACTATTACTCATTTCAGCCATCACTTTATCCTCGGAGAAGAAAAACCTGTTCAGGAAAAAGTATATTGCAAGGCAGTGCTCACAACTTGCAGAAAAAAACAAGTAAAAAAGATATTTTTAATTTTTACTGATGCATTACATATAAACAGCAGTAATGTAAGAAAACGTAATATACAACTTGCATATAGGGAATTCAGGTTTTTGTTTTTGTGGGGTTTTGTTTGTTTGTTTGAAATTAGGTTTACTAAATAACAGGAAAACTTCCTAAACTTTTAAACATAAATTACCCAGTACTTTACAAACCACATTATATACGTAACGTACCTTACCTTTTGCTGCAATAAAGGGCTTAGGAGCATATCAATGATCTGTACAAAGGTAAATGTCCTGCCTGCAGCCCACAGACTGCAGCAGAGCAGAGCACTTCGTCCAGATCCCCCTCTTGCTTCTGTTGTTCCTATGAGAAAATCCAGAGAGGTCTCCTGGTGAATCCAAATCACAGCCTGTTGGTAATGGCTTCCTGAGCAAGCTCCTTAAACAACAAGCAGTGACTGTCTGGCATTAATGCTACCAGTAAATATTAATTCCTTCACCAAATCCTGCTGTGCAGTTTCATAGGCAAGGACTCAATACCTTAGAAATGTAAGCACAGAATCTAGAAATAAGGAGCTAATATAAATCTAGGCAGAAGAAAAAGAGAGAGAAGAGAAGAGAAGAGAAGAGAAGAGAAGAGAAGAGAAGAGAAGAGAAGAGAAGAGAAGAGAAGAGAAGAGCCAAACAAGCCAATTTTCAGGACATTAAATCCCCAAACGACAAAACACCTCGAGTTGGAGGGGACCCACAAGGGTCACTGAGTTCAGCTTCTGGCTCCACACAGGACCACCTAAAAAACAAATCTGATGGCTGAGGGCCATACCTTTGAAAATGCACATAGATTAAGTAAGCGCAGTTGTGACTTTATTAGTTTGTATTGATCTAAGCTTTGTATTTGATCTATAGGACAGGCTGGAAAGTTGGATGAAGAGGAACCTGATGAGGTTCAACAGTGGTATGCGCAGAGTCCTGCACCTGGGGAGGAATAACCACATGCTTCCATACAAGTTAGGGGCTGACCTGCTGGAAAGGAGCTCTTCAGAGAAAGACCTGAGTGTCCTGGTGGACCACAGGTCGACCATGAACCAGCAGTGTGCCTTTGTGGCCAAGGCCAATGGTATCCTAGGATGCATTAAAAAGAGCATGGCCAGCAGGGCAACACAGGTGATCCTCCCCCTCTACTGTGTCCTGGTGAGGCCACATCTAGAGTGCTGTGTCCAGTTCTGGGCTCCTCGGTCCAGGAAACTTCTAGAGAGAGTCCAGTGGAAGGTTGCAAAGATGACTGGGAGCATCTTGCTGATGAGGAAAGGCTGAGAGACATGGGACTGTTCAGCATGGGGAAGAGAAGGCTGAAGAGGATCTTATCACTGTTTATAAATACCTAAAGTGAGTGAGTCAAATGGATGGGGCCAAGCTCTTTCTAGTGGTACCGTGTCAGGACAGTGGCAACGGGCTGGATAATCTCTAGAAGTCCCTTCCAACCCTTACGACTCCATGATTCTGCGAATGTCTTGCTACGTTCCCCGAGTTTAAAGCGAAAGATAAGGCGACCGAGCAACACGTACCGGGACTCGTCCCCTAGACACCGCCATACTAACGTCTCCCTCCACACATTTAAGACCCCGCGGGGGCGGAGGCAATCCCCCAGCCGCCGCCACGCCCTCAGTGCCGTGCGGAAAGCCACAGCGCCTTTTCTCGTGTGAGGGTGGCACCCAGCGCTCCCTGAGGTGAGGCAGTGCCCCTACATAGGCTTCCCGCCCTCACGGCGTCCTCTTTTCCCCTTCAGTCCCACCGTGCTCCCCTCACCCCGCCTGGCGGCGCCTTCCCGCCCTCCCTTCCTCCAGGGCGGGGCCGGGTGTGCACGCGGCGGACCGTTGGTAGCGCGGGCCGCGGCGGGTGCCCGCGGGCCGCGGAGCGACGAAGCTGGGCCTCGCCTTGTTGGGAGGAGAAGTTCGGCGGAGGGACGAGAGGTGAAGAGAGGGGGCGGCCGGGCGGTGCTGTGCTGCCGAGGGGGAGGCGAGGGTCCGGCGGCTGAGGGAGGTGTAACGGTGGTGCTGCGCCCGCGGGTCTCCCGGCTGGAGGAGAGAAGGATGTGAGGCTCAGGAAGATGAAACCCAACGCTGCAGAGGTCGCCAACAAAGGAGCGCGTCCCCGTAAGTGGCGGGGGCCGGGGCTGCTGCCGGCGGGCGGGCCTGCGGCCGGTTTCGTTATTGCGGCAGGGTAGCGCGCCGGCCTTCCCTCTCTGTATTTTTGCCCTTTCGCTTCGCCTGGTGTCGGGACTCGATCGTTAAAAGCCTAATTGGGGAGGGGCGTGAGCTGGCTGCCGTTAGGCCTGGCCCCGCGCGGCCCTTCCGCCTGGAGAAACTGCTTTCGTCGCGGTATTGCTAACTGCAGGAGTTGGGCTACTCCTAGGAAGTTCAGTACGCGTTTTTCAGTGGGAATTGCAGTAATTTTGTTTAATTTGGAGTGCTGTGGCCGTCACTTGTGTGTGCTGGGTGTAACACGGTGTTTGATCCCTACAGAATTTCTCTTGCCCGTCTGCTCGTCTGTGACTCAAGACTTCCTCCTTCTCTCTTCATCTTCCAAATGTCCAAAGCCTCTGTTTTCTATTTATGTGCTTCTTTTGGTTTCTCAGATTCTACCCAATTAACTGCTCTTCCTGCTTTGCTTCTGTGTGCTCATAACCACTGCTGGGAGAATACCGCAGTAGTGGTGGCTTTGATCCCTCCTGCTAAGGCAATTTCAGAG
The DNA here is from genome assembly GCA_030625065.1 of Alectoris magna. Classification (NCBI taxonomy): domain Eukaryota; kingdom Metazoa; phylum Chordata; class Aves; order Galliformes; family Phasianidae; genus Alectoris; species Alectoris magna. Next base: position 128,749,564 of record CM060561.1, on the reverse strand, counting down.
GAGAGAATGCATGGCAGAGCAACTGTTTTGACTCCAGAAGATTCTCCCTCGCTTCCTGCAGCAGCCCTCTGTCCTTTCAGTACTTCTCCAAAGGAGAAGTAACCAGGAGCTGGCCCGCAGTCAGTCAGGACAAAAGCAGTGTAAAACCACCAATATGCGGGGCTTAGATGATTGAGCCTCCATCATAGGTTGTAAAAGGACTCCTGCAACGAATGCAAGTAGGAACATCACTCACACTTCAGTGCATTTAGGATCCCTCAAAGTATTCCTTTTCTGTGCATTAGTTCCTTCAAAATTGCATCCCTCTATTGATTGTGTCGTCTGGTACATACAGTATCACTTTCATTTTATTTTCTACCTCACTGCCGGTTTTTGGTTTATGCCCCATAGTTCTTGTACTGAATAAGTTATTCAGCAGTTACCACTCTACTCTTAATAGTTTTGTCTATCATATTTCCCTGAAATCACTTATTTTGCTCTTTGGCCATCTATCTATGAGATAATTCCATGTGCTTTTGATCATCTTTTTTACATTTTTTTCTCTTTCTTGGTTGTAGAGTACACACTTCACTCCTCATGAACCTTTTTTCCTCTTAAAGCTGCACATGTTATTTAATGAGTTCATATAGTGGCATAATAAAATTGCCCAATTTATTTTCTGTTTTTTTAACAATTTCTGGTGGATTTTTTTGTTTGTTTGTTTTTTTGCTGATGCTTGGTATACAGACAAGGTTTCTCTTCTGAAATGAGATTTAATTCTTACCCACACTGATTTATTTTAATTTTTAAATTTGCTTATTTTTAATGTCTATTCTGACAGACTTGAGTGGATAGTTCTGAGTTGATATCAGGCTTGTAATTCCAGTACCTGAAGGGGATGTGCAGGAAAGCTGTGGAGGATAGGGACATGTAGTGACATGAGGAGGGAAAATGGCTGTAAACTGGTAGAGGGTGGATTTAGACTAGATGTCAGGAAGAAATTCTTTATTGTGAGGGTGATGAGATAGTGGAACAGGTTGCCCAGCGAAGTTGTGGATGCCCCCTTCCTGGAAGCATTCAAGGCCAGGCTGGATGGGGCTGTGAGCTGCCTGATCGAGAGGGAGGCATCGCTGCCTGTAGCAGGAGTTTGGAACTGGATGATCTTAAAGGTCCCTTCCAACCCAAACCATTGTGTGATTCATTCTATGATTCAATTGCTGTATGTTATCTCTTAGTTTAAGAGAAAAATTCACTAGGACAGAAAGAGGGGTCATATGATGTTCCAGAATGATTCTGGAACTCTAAGCAAACTTCCCGAGTCTCAGATGGGTGCTCAAAAATTAGATAAATAGTAGGATCTTCCTCTTCTACTTTTTTGTTTCATTGGCTTTTGACTTGTTTTTGTTGTGTTGCTTCTATATGAATCTCCCGTTTTTCTTAGATGAAAAGGTGAGAGGCGAGTCTTTTTCCTCTAAAATGATGTCCTTGTGATAATCAGTGACTGTACAAGCAGTGTATGTGCTGCACTATGGAGATGGAAAATGCTTAACAAAGTGGATGAGAAAATTGATGGCATTATATGGCAACTGAAATAAAAAGTGCATTTTAGGGCATGATTTTAAAAAAAAGCTTTTGAAGGGCTCTTATTATTTATATCTTGTTTTTGACATGTTTAACGTGTAGCTCTTTATTAAATGTCTTACATTACATGGAAGCTTGCCTTTTTTCATTTTTTCATTTTTTCATTTTTAAAAAGAGGAGAACCCACATTTCGTACAATATAATTCTTTTTAAATTGTCTTCTCTTTTGGCAGCAGATGAAATGCAAGCAAAAACAGAAAAGATAAAATCTTCTCTGAAGAATGTGAAAAAAGAAGTAGGAAAACCAGAGAAACTGAAATATAAACCACTGACTGGGAAGGTGTTTTACCTCGATATTCCATCAAACGTGATCTCTGAAAAAATAGGGAAGGATCTTAAAGAATTAGGAGGGGTAAGTTGATGTTCAAAGACCCCAATGAAACTGAAAGAAAATCTGCATCTGGGATGGCTATTCCATGTACCGTGCTACTGCGTTTTAATTTTATGTTTATTTTAGATGTGAAGGGGTTTTATTTTTTAATGTTATTTTAATGTTTAGTATAGATAACCAGCTTATCAAGAAGTTGTTTTCGTGGGGTTTTTGTTATTACTAGGAGCTGTTTTGCTCTCTGTAGCAGAAGTTTTTATCATAGAGGTTTGTTTTCAGCTGGTGTTTCATTTGCTTAGATTTTTATCCTAGTGCCGTAAGTTTCAGTGTTGGAGGCAAAGTATTTCTGCAACCTCTTATTTTGACACACGTAAACATGTTATAACTAAAGTTCTTCTGATGAACCTGAAAGAGGTTAGAGGAAGTGTTTTGCATATGTTTAGAGAAAGTCTCATATTCTTTTAGCTTGGTATGGGTTATTTGTTAGGATTGTCTTTTGCTTGAGTGATCTGATAGAGTTTGTATGCATTTGATTGAATCATATATAAGATAGCATTTCCCAAATGTTCTAATACATTTTATGTTTAGAGGCTACTTAACTAAAAGTGTAATGGGAGAGTGGTTTGGCTTATTTTTTTCCTCAAGTAAGTACAGGCTGAGGCTTGTAAAGGCTGAGCTGGAATACTGTCACCTAGCAAAGGGAGGAGATAAGCACCTCTCTTGGCATTCAGGGTGGGTTGTGGAGAAAGAACTGAAGGAAGAGCTTTTGTGTGGTTGTTGGGCCCAAAAGGATGTAGAGAGAAACAAAAAGTTTGGAGAGATTGGCAGCAGAGCATCAGCTCTTCAATGTCATGGTTGGAATGTGAGCTGAATGGAGGAGCAGAGTTAGGAAATAGGACCAAAGTGGCGTGAGATGTTGGGTTTTTTGAGGTTTAAAAAACAACCCCACACTGACTTCTTGTGGGTTTTTTCCTTTTTTTCCTTTTTTTTTTTTTTTTTTTTTAAAAGGTACTCTGGAGCTCTTTAAACAAAAAGATTTGTATAGTTAATTCCACTTATATTCTGGATTTTAACCGTAATGTTTTTAAGTACCCATCTTTCTACTGTGAGCAAACAGCTGTGGAAGCCACAGTTTTAAGAGCAGCCCATTCTGGTGGCATTATCACAAGAATGGCTGATAAGGCTTGGGTGTGGTGAGGAGCAGCGGCAGGAAATTCAAAATGCTCTGTAATGTCAGCAGTCAGCTGAGACAATCAGCTCCAGCACTGGAACTGGCTACCCGGAGAGGTGCTGGAGTCTCCTCTGGAGATATTCAAAGCCAGCAAGAAACTTTGTGGTTAAAGTTGTGTAATACTTTCATAGTCAGGTTTTTACGTTTCAGCCTTAGCATTTTACCTCAGTAAGGCATTTCAGTAAATGCTTTCTGCACAGAGTATGTTAATGAAAATTAAGTATTCATGTTTAAATCATAAATTCTGTAAGCATCTTGTTAATAGTTAGTTTCTGCTAATTCTCTCTTCTGTATGGGGAAGAAAGTAAAGTACTCTGATACAAGCAAGTGACACGTGAGCAGTGTAAGTACTTAAGCCACTGTGAAGTTGAATGTTTGGAATTAGTTTCAGGGAATCGTGGCAATACAAGTATAAAATTTCCATTAGCCACTGTAGGAAAAAAGCAACTGCTTACATTGCAAATTGTCTGAGTGTTATTTTGGCAGTAGTTTTATTTTTTATTTTTTTACTAGAGGAGTGCTGAGCAGTTGTATGAAATTAATACTAGTCAGGATGCTGTCTGAAATTAAAGTCAGTAAGTTGCCATAATAGGATTTCAGGTTACAGGCATCTCTCTACATTGAGCATTGAACTAGTGCATGTTATCTTTAGGGCAGAATTTTAGGAATTCATATGTGAACAGTAAGGTTACAAGTCAAAGATTGAAAATAAAGCTTTTCTGTTTTATTCTGAGGAGTTCGTGCATAAACCCTCAGATTTAGGTCCAGTGCCTTCAGGATCAAGTACCATGTGTTTCTTTGTTTCTTCTGTGGGGTACACTCAAAAGCCTCCATGTGCCATTTCTATAAGGGTTTGTAGAGAACTAGAAGGCACGGTTTCAAGTTTGCTGCCTCTATGATTTTTGCTTTCCACGCTGATTAGTGGAGAAGATAAAAAGACTTTAAGCTACATAAGCTAGCAAGAAATCATTAGCCAAATAAAATTGATAACTGTACAATGACAGGTAGTGAAAGATTGAAGGAGCACAACAGAAGACAATGAACATGGGGAAAACATACGTTTTGTTCCAGTGAGTATGAAAATGCTGTTACAAGCTTCTGCATTTCCTAGGGGTGTTATCAATACTGTACGTGTGAGATGGGGTAACTATTGTGAAAACTCAGTTTTTCCGTGGGTTCTGAAGTTCATTGTTAAATCTCTTTGTAAACTGTAAATTATGTTTGCATATGGATCTTTGAGCTAAGTTTAGGTGAACACTTTGTAACTTCTGTTAAATTACATAAAATATGGTTTCCTTTGAATTATTCTGTAATTTCTCAGTGCACTGAGTTCTTCTGTTTGGAAAGTATTACAGCTCAATATATCAAGAAACAGTAATAATCAAAACAACGCAAAGTTGCTTTTTTGATTGGGATTAGAAAATCAGAGAAGTGAAACTAGAGTTTGTCACTGGTAAGATCTTACTACAGTTCAGTTGTCATCATCATGTATATATTTTAAATATCTTCCTGATAATTCTGATTTGTGAGTGTAATAGTGGATTTGTTTAGAAGTTTTATCACTTTTCTTCCGTGCACACAGAGCAAGAAGGGAATTACTAATCTATTGTCCTGAAGTAACAACTTGCTTTATTTATCTTTATTTAGAGAGTGGAGAGTTTTCTCAGCAAAGATATCAGCTATCTCGTGTCCAGTAAAAAGGAGGCAAAATTTGCACCAACTCTTAGTCAGATTTCTCCAGCTCCTAGCCCAGAATCTGTACGCAATGGAGGAAATGGTACACCTCATCCCAGCAACCGAAAAGATCGACAGGATGGAAGTTCATTTAAGGCAGCAGATGCAGTAAGTTTCAGTAATAATAATGCTGCAAAACAACTACAATCTGGGAGATGCACTATCAGGATTTTTCTCATGCAAATACCCACAGAAGTAGTCTTCGATGGTAATTCAATGAAATAATTGCAGTTGAACATTGTTACTGGGTTTTGGTTGTTTTTTTTTTTTAGTTCTTAGGTGATTGTGTTAATTTCAGCAGTTAGTTTCTGAGTTTCTGCAGATTTACCTGAAATCTGTTTCACTGGCAAGTTCAGTACCCTTTCTATCCTAACGGTATCCTTGATACTTATTTAGAAACGTAGGTGTGGGACAGTCTGCAGGTTGGTCTTTGTTGCACTGTGTGGCTGAGGTCACCTCATCTTGACAGTAACCTGGATAGGTGAAGGCATATTCATTATGAATGTACAAAATATAGTACAAAAGGAGCTATTGGTGGTAGAAAAGGCAGAGGTAATTATGGCTGAGGCTGTGGTTACATTCATGGCTGGTAACTAAATTTAGCACAAGTTCAATTGATGAAACCTCATCTTTTGATATATCCTGCAGGCTGCTCATTCGCACCATCTGTCTTGATCCAGCACTTGACATTGCTTCAGCCATTCAGTGACCTGCTTTGGTTGAAAACGACTTTTATCTTTTTTCCCCTCAGAATGTATGAACCCCAACCTTGTACGAAAAATGAAAATTCATGAAAAATAACTATGAAATAAACAAAAGGAGACTATCATAGACTTTTGCTAATAAATTTCTTTAAATTTGCCTTACCTTTTACTTTCTGAAATGAAATCTAACTTGCTGCGAATGTATTTCTGTTCTAATATAGGTACGTTTGAGCAGAGGAAAATCCTTAGCTGAAAAAGCAATCAGAGAGCAGGTAAGCTGAATCATCCATACATTTTTACTCGAGGAATTTTGGTCCTGCGGTTGTGGAAAACAAGCACTAGTAAGGATGATGGTGGTCTAAGGCAGAGGTGTCTCATGGGACATTCAGGCAGAAACTGCCGGATTGTTCTAAGCATAACGGTCAGATCATGTTTTCTGGGTACTTCCTGAAGAACTGAATGCCTTTTAGTCTTATAATCAGTATTATATTTTATCAAGGTTGTAATTGTATCTAGCATTTGAGAAGTGCTTGTGAGATTGAAGTATAAGTACAAACCCATTGTCTTCAAGTATTACGTACTACAAAATATGACAGTAGAGAATGCTCTTGGCTTTGTGAAACGTTAACTGTAATGATTTGATAGTGAAGTGCAGTGACATGGAGACAAAAGTCAGTTGAGGATAGTTGTACATATTTTGGCAGGAAGTAAATAAACAGTCTACAGTTGGATCTCAGGTTTTGTAAGATAGTTCTTATTAGAAGATGTAGTATATTTATGACAGTTTATTTGACCTACTGCTCAAAATGAGGGTTTTTTTTTTCTTTCCGCAGGAATTAATCCCCTCTGGTAGCATACTGTCCAATGCTTTGAACTGGGGAGTGAAAGTACTTCATATTGATGGTAAATACCTTTGGTGAAGCTTAACTTGAACATTGATTTCTTTAAACTTTGAGTTCAAAATATTAAAAATGGTAAATAACTTCAAACATGCAAAAATAAATTCAGCTAAATATAATTTTCTCTTTACTAGATGTTAAGCATTACATTGAACAAAAGAAGAAAGAGCTCTACCTAATCAAAAGCACAGGCAGTTCTTTCAAAGATGTGGTAAGTGGGTTTTTGCCATTTGTGAAAGTTAATTTGATTAAATGAAAAAAAGCAGGCATATTAAATATGGCTTACTGTGATGCATACAGATTTTATTTTAATCAAGTCTTTCTCGTGTTCTGTTTTTCACTGACTAGTATGTTTGATGAATTAATTTTAAGACCATAACCTCAATGACATAATTTGTTTTTGCAGTGTATAAGTAAGTGCTGCTTTAGGAAACAGGACTGTATTTATTTCCTGATGAGCCTGATTTCTACAAAATTTATCACAACTGTGTATCACAAGTCATGATTGTCATAGGGAATCCCTCATGAGTTAAAATCAAGTCTTGAGATAAAATGTGAAATAAAATTCCTGTGAATATTATACTTTACCTCCTTTTTTTTTTTTTCCAACAGGGAAAACAAGTTACCACTCAGAAGTCAAAAAGTAAGTATTGCTGTATTTGTAGAGGTTTTGCTGAACTTTCTGAATGCTTATAAATGGATCAAGCATAAAACTGTCTTCCAACTTGTAGGTCTGAGAAAGTTTCTTGAAAATTGGGAGTTTGTCAAAGCACGTACATAATGAGTTCTGAAATAATGCCCATCTATTCAAGAACTAATGAACTTGCTAAACAAAGAAAAATATCTCTTCTAATTTCCTTTTTTTTTCCTCCCTTGAGCAGGTAGACTGAAAAATCCATTTGTGAAGGTGGAAGATAGAAGTCGGTGAGTGTTCTGTGTGCTTTCAATGTAGTTCTCAAACTGGGAGATTCCAAAACGTAGTATGGCTTGATGGGCTTGCTGACTTTAAGGGCAAGACGTACTGTTCCATCTTTGTGTGGTCTGGGTAGGTGCTCATATTTAGCCTGTGAATGAAGTGAAAGAGGTTGTTGGTATGATGGGAAATGTTTGTGATGGGTGGTAGCAATGAGAAGTTAATGTGTAGTAATTTATAGATCAGGAGAGGGGGATTTGTCTGGTTTATTTATTTTTTGAGCCAGATGAATTAAAAGGAGGAAGCCTGGAACCTTTGAACCTTGACATCTTGCGTGTTTTTTCTTAGATCCGATTCATGTAGCTCAAAAGGCTAATAAAGGTTTCTATATTAACTTTCTTAAAATTAAACTAATTTAAGTTCTAACTCTTAGTGTTCATCTTGAGAGATTGTAAGAAAAGTTATTATGCCTTAAAACATTCCTTGAAATTATGCTAAATTTACTCTTCAATGATTTATTAATTAAAACAAACGAACAAACAACAACAACACAACTGTTAATCTAAATTCATTATCTGTTGTAGCATAAGATCTGATACTTCCAGACTTGACAATTTTTGCATTTTTCTGAGCTTGTAACTGATCGGATCTGATTGTGTAACTCCTCAGTAAGGAAAGAGGTTGCCGGAAGTTGGGAGCAAAATGAATTATAACTTCATGAGTGGGAATTTTGAATCTAGTCTTATACTGTGAGCTGGTAAGAGTGGGTGTGATAGATATGAGAGTAGTGGGGAGAGTGAGACAAATGCATTTGTAAGCATAAAATATAGAAATGTGTGAATTTTAACTTCATATTGGCTCTGAACATTGTAGTTAAGTGATTAATTATGTGAATTTTGTCATTACCTTTTTCAAACACTTTTTGGAAGCCTTTCAAAAAGGGTGAAACTGATAAAATGAAAAAAATACGTTTGGGGTAGGAGCTGCTGTTTCTCAGGAACATGGATCTACTTTCATCCAAATTGTTGTTAATTGTATTGGTTGTGCAGATCTCCACAACCTACCGCCTTACAGACAGCCTTAGCTGTGGAATGTGCTTGACAGCTCTGAAAACTCAAGGCAAACTTTTTATTTTGAGAAGGTACCAAGGAAGGAAGGAAGACATTACTTTCCCTCGGTTATTTATCTGCGTAGCATTTTTTTTGTACATTACATGTGAAAGAGAAGCTTGTTTTCAAAGACCTTTTGACCTATTTATAGTTTGTAGTGTAAACTACTGTTTGGTTGTTTTGATGCTTCTAATGTACCTGTTTTGTCTTAACACAGCTCCTACAGACCCTTTTATCTGCAGTTGCCGAGTTTTCCAGCTCTCAACTACTGTGTTCCAAAACCTTGTAGTCCATTTGAGGTGGATAAGAAGCATCCTTCTGGTCAAAAACAAAATCAGTCTAAGCAAAGGTTTGTTGCTCACTCATTGAGGTGTATACGGAGTAGAGAGAGGTTCTTTAAAATAATTGTAAAGCAATTATTTTCTAAAAATTCTTCTTATTTCTGTGATATTTAATACTAACTTCTACATCTTGACTGTTGCGTTTGCTACGCTGTAACTGTTGCTGTCTGTCTGTACCCTCTTTATCCTGTCTTTAGTCCTTTTTTTGGACGCAGATGCATACATCTAAAAATGCAGCGTTTTCCTATCATTGTGGGTCAGCATAAGATATTTTTTTCCTTTCTGCCACTGGTTTCTTCTTTGTCCGCATCTTGGATGCCATCCAGTAAGTATTTTATAGGAAGTAGATTTCTTAAGATTTCCTGTGATGTTTGTCAGTAAAAAACTAAGAAGGCACTTAAAAATTGTTAAAAGTGATATTCAGTTATATTGCAAAATCATTGTTGCTAAGGAGCACATCTTCCTTACATGAACAATTAAATTTATGGAAATTAGAACATTGCAAATGTTGCTTCATTGCTTCAGAGATGAAAACCGGATACTTGCTGCAGTTAGTTTGTCTTTCAGTAAGTGTTTATGTGCTACGGTTTGACATTCAGGCTCTGAGTACTCCAGTTGCAGTTAAGACATTTGATAAATCAATTTTATGATTTGAAACAACTTTCAGATATTGATTTTTCTTTTATTGGGGGAATCTGGTGTCCTTAATTTCTTTTTTTTCTTGCATATATGGAGACTGTAAATGTCTGTTTGACTTCAAGGACTGATTCATAGCAGAGACTAAAATACTTAGGTGAAAAGCAGCTTTGATTTACATGAAACTTTCTGTGTCTAGTAACTTTTGCTGCTGTTCTGTCCTTTGGATCTAATGCTTATTTAGATGTGACACTTGTTTTCTCCCTAAATAGCTTCTGTGCTGTCCGGATTTTGTCCAGTCTGAACTATTACTAGACTTCTGGAGGTTTTCAGGTGATCTTAGAATGGTAAATGAATGTAGCAACGTAGTAGTGCAGTAACCTTTGCAATAAGGAGTGTATTTCTGACAGTGTCTCTTCAAAGGGTCCTTAGGACAGCCTGTTCTCTTTAAACACTTTCTAAAATGAAGAGTACAATAGTCTTTTTGTATGTATAGATTAAGAAATACGATGTGTTGGTTTTATATTTCAGGAATTGTGTTCAAATTAATATTTCTCATTAGTCTCTCAATCTGGCGCATATCCCAGAGATGTTTAGGTGGAGTTTTGTTTATGTCATAGCCAGCAGCTAAAAGTGATGACTGTCATTTTTTTTTTTTTTAAAGAAGGAAAAGTTGAGAATGTTTGCTTGTTTTATCTTTATCTGAAAGTAGGATGTTGAAGATGATGTCAGTTTTGCTTTACATGCAGAAAGATTGCAATCATTCACGTTTCAGATAATAAAATCTGTCTCTTTTACCTTGTGGTTTGCAAGCCTTAAGTGGTTCTTAGTGTATTTTACATTTCGAAGGGAAGAGGTGAAAAAGCTAGCGCAATATTAAAAGCGGACTCTGGAATCTGAACAAATGCTTGGTTGGTCTTTACATAAACATCTGTGCAGATACTTGTGGAGTCTGGCAGTATGATTTTTGACTAGACAGGGAGGTGGCACTGTTCCCTTGAAGTAAAATGGAAGTAGGAACTGATGATTTTGCTGTACAGGAGGGTGGCTTCGTAGTGAATTGCAACAAACAGTAGCTCTGCCCAGACGAGGACTCTGAAGGTCATGGAACAGATATTGAAAGCTCTTTGTGGTTTAATTTTCTGGAAGAACTTATGGTTCATTTCCTCGTATTTCCACTTAACCTGTACCTTGAAAAAGAGGACATAATCATTCTTGATCAACATGTTCAAAAGCTGCATGTAACCAACAAATAGGACTGTTCTTTACCTTGTATCAAATAATGAAAGGTTATCTATTATACCATATGATTTTCTGCATCAAAAATACTGACAGGAGATGAGATGCTAGAAGGTGTTTTTTTCCCCCCTAGTTTTGATTTTTATCAAACCTCCTTTTATCAGCTATACAAGGAAATTTCAACAAATCCTTTGATTTGACAAGTGAGGTTTGTTTTATAAGTATAGCACTGCTTAATCTGAATCAGTGATAGTATAACTGTACTAACCTGGGTGTTTTATTCTCAGGTATAGTTCCATTGGGTATGCCTGTTTTGTTGCAGTAATTTATTTATTGATTTTGAGTGCATTAATTTCTGTTATAATTTTCCTAAGCATTGGCTAAGGTGGTTTAAGTAGTCTGAGAAGAAATGAAGATGTTTTTTTTCTTTAAAAAACAAGAATGAAAATAAACGTTTTGTAGGAGGCGTGTATAGAACTCAACTCTTACGTGTAATGCTCATTAATTTATATCTTTTCTGTTAGCAGAAACAAAATAAATAGTGACAAGGACTGTAGAACTCCTGTTCAGCTTCATCAGAAGGACAAAAAGAGGAGAGGATATTGTGAATGCTGTGGGAAGAAATATGAAGATCTACAAACTGTACGTGTGGAACATGAAATATACTGTTTTCAAACAGTCTTAGAACAGTAGAGTCAACAGTTTCTATTTGCTGTTTTAATGGGTTTGTTTAATTTTAAAAGGCCTGTTGAGTGTGTTTTCTGAAAAGCAGCAGGTAGAGGGTTTTTTTCATTATCTATTTCAATTTTTCTTTGCTGCTTCTGGGTATGGTGGCTGAAAGCATTAATGGTTCTTGTCTCAGAGGCACTGATTGTAAGATCACCTGTTTAGTGGATGAAGGGAATGTGTTGAATGTAGTTTTCCTGGATATTAGCAAGACTGCTTATACTGTTCTTCATAATATTTTTTGGAACAAATTGTCTGGTTATGAGACAAACAAGTATGCAGTGCACTGGGTGAATAACTGGCTCAAGGGGCTGTAGTGGATGGGACTGCACCTGGCTGGCAGGCGGGGTGCTGGTTGGCACGTGGCTTAGTGTGCACCAACAGTGTGCCCCAGCAACAGGAAGAGCAAACTGCACTTTGGGGTGCATTAAACACAGCATAGCCAGGCGGTCAAAAGAAGTAATTTTTCTGATATATTTAATATTAATGTGGCCTCCCCTGGCATATTTTGGGCAGTTCTAGGCCCCACAGTTGAGAAAGGTTATAAAGATCCAAGGAAGGGCAACGAAGCTGGTTAAAAGGGCTAGATGCAATGAGGAAGATGCTAGGTTTGTGAAGCTTGGAGGAAGGGAGGTTGAGGAATGACCTTATTACTGTCTTCAACTTCCTGAACATGTGAGGTGGAAAGAGGTGCTCATCTTTTCTCTCTGGTATCTACTGACAGAATGCATAGCAGTGGCTCAAAGGTGTCATGGGGAGTGTTCAGAGTTGACATTAGGAAAAGATGTATTTATTTTTTACTTTTTTACCAAAAGTGCAGTTGGGCACTTGAACAGGCTTCCCAGGGGGGTGGTTGATGCCTCATATCTATCTGTGTTTAAGTGGCATTTGGATAATGCTCTTAGTGATATTTTCTAACTTCAAGTTAGCCTTGATGTAGTCTGACGGTTGGACTTGGTGATCTTTGTGAATCCCTTCAAAATGGAACTATTCTATTCCAGCAGCAATAAATTATCAGTATTTACTTATTGCTCCATGTCAGAGTATTGATTTGTGTACTCATATTTGTAGCATTACTTTTATTTCATGATTAGTTTTTAATTCCAGCATCTTGAAAGTGAACAGCACCAGAACTTTGCACAAAGCGCACAGTACCAAGTTGTTGATGATATCATCTCCAAGTTCGTTTATGAGTTTGTTGAATACAGGGATGATGAAAAAAACATGAAAAGGTAAGTTGCATGTCCTTAATTTTAAAACTTCTGTCAGTTAAGACGTTAAATTTAAAGATACTTTGGTTATGAAATTCTAAACCTATTATGGAGCAGATTCATATTTTTCAGTCTGACGAACATCACTGGAACTTGCAATGCAGTAGTTTCAGAAATCAGAAGGAAAAACTGATGCATGTTGTATCACAGGAATATGAGGCTAGAGAGACTTCCCAGGAGTTGTTCGACCTATCTGTAACTTTCAGAAAAGCAAGTTGTCAGCTATTCTAAAATGTAGCTGATGGAAGGGCAGCTGTGTCTGGACATCTACTCTGAAAACTTTCTGATGTTCATCTCAGGCTGCTAAGAACACATAATAACCTCCTCAGTCAATCTGATTTCTTAAACAAGGAGATCTAGACTTTTGTCCACAATCTGTAATATTATCTTGAGGGGAAAAAACACATAATTGTGCTAAGCTTGTGTGTATATACAATAGAATATTTACAGGTATTTGTCATTGCTTTATATTCATTAACTTTTGTTCTTGGTAGCATCGTGACTGAAGCTTACAGAAATACTGGACTGCTTACCTTTGTGTATTTTTAAAACAGTTTCATGAGATGTAGAAATCAATAGTAAAACATTGGATTCAAATACAAGGTACTCTGTTCCAGCAGAAATAAATGTTTCTACCCTAACTTTCTTTGAATGCAAAAACAAAAATTGCTTTGTCAGTTTAGTTGCTTTTCTAGATCTGTTTGCATAATGAATTATGTTACTTTCAACTGTTTGATTGTTAACCATCATAAACAATTTAATTATAGGATAAAATGCAGTACAGGATATTTTTCTCCTATAATTGGGAAGATTACAAGAGCAGATGAGCTGAAAGAACGACTGAAAAAGCAACGCATTTCATTGAAAACTTACTTGTGGAAAGATACTACAATGCAGGCACTCAGACTGGATCGTCAGCCTACAGAAGTACAACCAAATTCTGTGCTCGTGCCTACCCCTATTTCTGCATCTCTGTATTCAATTCTTTACTGTCATCTGTCTCAACCTCCAGAGGTTAAAAGTAAATTCAGAAATAACGGCGAAAACACAAGAACTGATTGCTTCTGTGCCACAAACCTAGGACAGTCTGCAACGCCACCAAATTTCATACAACCACTTCCTCAGAAAGATGGTAAATCATATATGGAGAACTTGTGTCAAGATTATGAGCCATTCAGTAACGAAACACTTGAACCAGAAGTAGATAAAAAGAATTTACAGCGTTTTCAGGAAGGTGTGTGTACTTTATATTCTCATACTCGAGTTACAGATTTTAGTGAAAAAGACAAAAACTTAGCACAGCCCAAACGAAAATTAAATCATGCAGTAGTTCTACCAGCAAAATGTTTGAAAAAAACAGATGCCAATCCTACGTTTGTCGAGAAACATCGTGATTTATGTGATAACCATCAACAGATGCAGCACAATGTAGTTCTGGAGGCTGAGGTATCTGAGTCTGCTATAAACAAAGAACTTAATGAACTGGCTGCCAACGCTGCACACTGTTCACCATCTGGAAAGCTGCACAGGAAAGTAAAGCTTTGCTTAGGAAGAAATAGAAGAGAAAACCAGAAACAGAATATAGAGTTATGTGTGAAGTATGCAGATGGACTGTCTGACCCCAGAGAGAAAAGGGCTTGCAGCTCACCAGTGCAGGCCCTACTGGAATTGTTTCAGACGAGTGAAATAAAATCTGAATTTAAAGGTTTTTCAGTTTACACTGATCATGAAGATTCTACTGGCACAGAAGATGTATGGGAAGGGCAGAACACAAATGTTGTTAGTTCATTATTTTCCTCTTCGTCCTCATCCTCGTTTGTTGGATTTTAATGCTGCTTTATTTAATACAGTGTATTTCAAGTAAGTTTGCGGATTTAAGATTTTATTCATGGAAATATTAATTCTTGTGTTGTGTACAGATGAATTTGTTTTCAAGTTTTTTTTTAATGCAAAAACTTCTATGTGTGTAAATATGAATAAAACTTACTAAGAGTTTTCTTTTTCTTAAATGCTCCTGCTTTATTACAGCAAGCGAAGGGTTCCGACCACTGGATTTTGGGTTATATTAATTGCTAGGCAGAATCGGTAAGCATGATGTAGCTGCTTTTGGATGGTATATTTTTCTAAGGTCATTGACTGGGCACACTGAACACAGTACATTCTAAATAACCACGTTTTAAATTATTAGTGGTTCACTGTAAATAAGACAGTCCATTACTTATGAACCTCTGGTTTGTGGAGGTTTGTTTGCTTCTCATATTCCTTCTGCTACTACTTCACCAGGGAATGCAAAAAAAAAAAAAAAAAAAGGGGGGGGGGGTGAAGGGGAGGTCACTTTCTTTCCAAAATTCTCTTCTGCTGATGTTGCTTGAGGTAGGGAGTTTATGCAGTTACAAAGAAATAACATCAGAAGAGCATGCACTGTGTTCTTCAGCTGCTCTGCCGTCATTTATTCATAGTCTAAAACTAGATACGTTGTGTGTTTCAGCCAATGGAAAGCAGTAATGTCTGACTTCTTTTTTTTAAGGCAGCAGTAACAACCTCAAAACAGCCTATAGGTGTCTGAACAGCTTGGGCCCTTTGTTTGATTTTGCTTTCTGATTAGCCAGCCTGTCTGACTGGCGTGGTTGGAGGCAGAAGGAAGGACATGGGTGGGAACTGGGAGAACTGATCTCTTTAAAGATTTCCATGTTTGTAAATCAGTGGCAGGCATGAGTATTGAATTAGAGTGGGGGTAATCGTGAAACTTCATTAATAAATGTAAGTGCCTCAAGGTTTTACAAGCTAAGAGCTAAACCAGCGGAAGTTGCTCTCATTATTTTTTGCATGGAAGTGCGAACAAATAATTCATCTCCTACCCATTTAACACTGTCACTCTGTGTTCTTCTGATTAAGCTGTGTTCTGCAGTTGTTTACAGTAGTTTGCCCTTTGGTATATGATGTTTGCAATGAGGGGTAGGTAAAGATTCTTGGTGTGCAGGGAGGAGTGCAATTGTGTGTAATTGCCCATATGTTTATCTTTCCAAGTATTTTCCTCCCAAACTTAAAAAGCATTAACACTCTTTGAAAGAACTAAATAGGGGCAGCTGGTAAGCTGGTAGAATGTTTGGTTTTCTCTGACTTCCAAGTCTGTAGAAAAACATGTATTTACAGGATGTATGGCAGGGATTCTGAGAAGTGTCGAACGCTGCCACAAGTACAACTAAGCTGCTAGAATAAAGGTTTAGCATTAGAAATGCATTTTATCTGGAAGTAAAACTTTGTAGTAATTGCACATATAATTACAGTTTGAATTCCTTCCTAATAGCTAAACAAATTTCTAATGATTTCATTTTTGGATAATCTGTTGTGCTTTCAGTGGATCTGATAGGCTGCTGTTGGTAGCTTTTATATTCCATGCAAAAGCAATTGTTAATATTCTAATTGCTTCTCTCTTTTTTGTGTGATGATTACAGAACCTCAGTACAGTATTCCCATGCTGTCTGCAGTGTACACCTACGTACAGAGTGCAGGAATAAAAATTTTTGCAAAGCACATATTTTTTTTTAGTTACAAAGAAGTGAAAGCTTTAACATTTGGGTAGAATAGATGCTGCTTCATTTTAAAGTCTGATCGAAGTAAACCACCTGAACTTTTACATTAGAAAAGTACTCTTGTTTAAGTGGTGACCTTCACTGTTTTGTCTTCATAGCACTGTTTTAGCAGAGATTGTTAGGATAATCTTTGATATGCTAAAATAGAAGGCATGTATGCATGCAGAGTTACTAAAAGCCCATGCATACAATGTACTGATTTCAGCATAAGGATGTGTTGTAACTGATCTGTTCATACCCGCTTTTTCACTTTGTTACTGTAGGACAGAGAAAAATCTTTAATTGAAGACTTAAGATAGAAAGAGTAGCTGCAGATGGCAAATTTGGGCTGAAAATTAACATGAAAAGAAATACAAGTGATGACGCTTCTAGAAATAAGGCACTGGAAAAGGTGTGTTTTATTTTGGTTATGTGTACGCTAAGTCTGGTTTGGTGTCTCTGCAGTGAGTGCCCAACTACAGCCTATGACTTTTCTCCCTGTTATGCATTTATTTGGAACAGAAATGTTTCTCTTTGGGTAAATCTGCTGTGTGGCTTGAGAGGACTGAGTTCCCAAGGACCTGGGCTGCATTTGTGTGTGCTTGCATATGCGTGTACAAGTAGTTGATGATGTAGGGATTAACAACTAAAGCCATACACCTGTGTAGCGTTCTGCAGTAATTTCTGAGTTTCATACTCCCAGGTAAGCCCTTAGAAGGCCACGTCCTTAAAAGATGCTCAGAAGCATGCTGTAATGATTCCATTTCTTCCTGATTTTCTTGGTATCGCTTTGTTTTTCTTTCTGTTCAAAATAACCATGGATTTTCTTTCAGTACTACTTTAACATCTTAAGCCGGGAGCGGGGCTTTCTGGCTGCCATAACAGTTGATGAAGCATCTTGCTGCTCTTGAGTATGCATGACAAAGGCATCTCCCCCAAGTTCCTCTTGCTGTTAGGCTATGCTGATGAAACTTCTGGCTGCAGGGCAGCAGAATTTGCAAAAGAAGGCCCTATCTGCAGGCTGTTCTTTTGCCAGTCTGCATTCCATCTTGCTACTGTGCTTCCAAAGGTAGCAGAAGGCTCTTCAAGGAGTAACAGCTCTTGCTTGAGCAGAGCACTTGGAGTAAAGTGACAGCCAGGTAACTGGTAAACTGGTCTTCGTTTTGTAGACTTCTTTTAAGTTGCAAACCGTGCTGCTGGGAGAACGGAAAGCATCAGCTTACTTTCCCTACACCATCTAAGTGTCATTTTGCTGTGCTTCTGTCCACCATTCTGAGCAATCCTGACTGTATCTGCCACCATCTTTCTCTGAACCCTTCAGTGTCCTCACTGGGAGTGGCTGGTTAAAGCGTGCCCTCGATTTCAGTTGCAATTTCTTAATTTCAGAAGACAGAAGTTGTCTGTGGGAGGAGGAATGTGAAACTTTTCACAGCATTGTGCAGCTGTAATGCTCTCTAGCTGGAGTCCATGCTGTTTTTCCATCACGTCTACATGCACGCTGTTGGATAATGCTCTGTTGTGTATTTCTCAAAGCCAGAAATCTAGATCTTATCAGAATTTAAGAATACGAAGCAATTTCTGTAGGTTTTTTTGCATCTTAAAGTGCTGATAGAGTACTTTAGGAGTTACTGTAGTTTCCTCAAAACTTCAGGCAGTTTAAGTCATGATTGCAAAGTCATTAATTCTTACTGCAGTCATTACAGCAAAGCTTAAGCTTTACTACTGGGAGGTAATTTTCGAAAACAGCCCCAAATAAATTAGAAACTCATTGTCAGCAGGGCTGTTTAGTCATGTATCATTCTTATTTGCTGCGGAAACAACACTTAGATGTTTAATTCAATTATTAAATTATGGCGTAGAATTAATGATGGCTCACAAACAGTCTTTGGATTATCTATGGTAAACCAGAAGCTGAGTTTCTACTCATAAATCACTTTTTTTTTTTTGCTTTCTTTCCCCCCAACCCTTTGAAATATTGGTGCACATTTTTCAAGCCTCATTCTTAGGCAGCTGAGGTGTAGAGTCCCATCGAACGTGCTCCTTGTGTTTGGCAAATGGGGAAGATGTTGCAACATAGGGGTAGAACTATTGCTGCTCGTCTTAAAAAGTTGGCCTGAATTTTCACTGTAATAGAATTCCACGGAATGCTAACTGGCAAGGCAGTGACAGCTGGAAAGTTGGCCTTGGTTTGCAGATGGCCACTTCTGTGCTGAGAGAGGACAAGCGTATGCACCCGGTGTGAGCTTGTAGTGTGAAGGTGGACGGCCTGCCCCAGCTCTGAGCAAGCAAGCCCAGGGAGATCCCAGTGTGGTAGGAAGAGGTAAACAGCAGTGTTCTCTGCCTGATTTCCCAAATCCCAGGGAGTTAGTGAAAAAAGATCGATAAATAATGGTTTTACCCAGAGAAGCTGTGGGGGCCCCATCCGTTGGAGGTGTTTGAGGCTGGGTTGGATGGGGCCCTGGCAGCTTCATCTGGTGGGTGGCACCAGCCCAGGGCAGGGGGTTGGGACTGTGTGGGCTTTAACTCAACCCCAGCCTGGTCAAAGCTCCCCGGGCACTGCTGATAGCAGCCAGGGTTGGTGCTGCCCTGAGCACCTCCTGTGTAAACCTGCAGTGGTTCCTCTGCTCAAAGGTAGTATCACGGTAAAAATGATGTATGTGATGTGGCAGTCCAGGGAAGGAGTCTGACTGCCCTGTGGATCTGTATGCCTGCATTCAGGGGAGACCTTACTGCTTTCTATGCTGACATGAAAGGAGATGGTAGTGAGGTTTGGGTTGGCCTCTTCTGCCAGGTAGCTGTGATAGGACAAGAGGTAGCAGCCTTAAGTTATGCCATGGGAGGTTCAGGTTGGATATCAAGAAGAAATTATGATAAATTCTCAGAAAGAATGGAACAGGATGCCCTGAGAGGTGGTGGAGTCATTGATCTGAGAGGTGTTTAGGGAAAGTGTAGATGTAGTACTTATGGACACGAGCAATACTGGTAGTAGGTGGACAGTTGGGCTAGATGATCTTAGAGGTTTTTTCCAACCTTAATGATTCTGTGATTCTATGCCTGCTGCGTATGTGATACATACCCCATGTCACGAGTCCTCACAAAGCTACTGCCTAAGGGGCTGTTGTATAGGTACCAGTGGGGACTGTTATGATCTTATTAGCAACTAGAGGGTGGTTGGCCGCAGCCCCAGATGTAAGGATTTGTAACTTCTGAAAGAAAAAAAAAAAAAAAGATGGAAATGCTGTATTATGCTGCTTTTTATCTCTACAAATAGTTCTCGTTTTCTTGTCCTGCCTTACCTTTGGCCCTTTAAGTGCTTTGCAGGAGGAATGTGTGCCCATTGTGTGCTGTTTGAGCAGTGAGGACCCAGTGGATACGGTGAGGCGACACTGTCTTTCCGGTACAGTCCAGATGAAATTAAAATGCCCTGAAAATGTTTTGCTCCCAGCTTCAGTTTGGAGGGCCCTTGCGTTATCTGTATTTATAGGGGGAAAACACACAGAGGAGGTGGATTTCTTTCTTCCACGCGGTCATTGCTTCCGTTAACACGACGAGCTGTGGCAGTAAGCAGCCGGGCCCGGGATGCTGACGTTCAGCTGGTGCTTCAGCGCTGCGCGGGCCGAGAGCCGAGGGAGGAGCGGGTGCGGCGGGGGTGCGGGACCCCGCGCTGCTCTGGGGCGCGGGAGAGCGCGGTGCGACGTGAAGTGAGGGACCCCGCGCTGAAATCCTGTTAAGCTCTGACAGGGGAAAAAGCGGGGAGGAAACGGGAATTTAAGAAGGGAGGAAAAAAAGGTCATGGTGGGGGGAAAGGTTTGCTCTGGAAAGGTGCAGCTGCGGGCTGAGCCGGGCTGGAGGTAGCGACCGATGAGTGAGAGAGGAGGCGTGGGGTGGGGAGCGGCGGGCGCGTAACGCCGCGAGGCTACCACAGCCGCCCCCGGGCGGGGGCTCCTGGCTGCGGAGTTTCCCCCCGCGCGCTCTCCCGCGGCCGCCTACATTTCCCAGCACTTCCCTCTGCCGAGCGGGCTGCGGGAGCCACGCCGGCTGTCGCCATCCTCGCGGGGGGCTCGGCGCGGAGCGGGGCGGAGCTCGGCAGCTCCGGCCCCGCGGCAGCCGCGGCCCCGCAGCCCCCCCCCCCCACCCCTCCGCCCGCCCCGGTGCAGGCGCGGAGCCGGCGGCGCAGGGCGGCGGCAGACGGCGCGGAGCGGGCAGCGCCATGCGGGCTGCCGCCTGCCTCCTCTCGCTGGCGCTTTGCGCCCTGCCCGCTGCCTCAGGTGAGCGCCGGGGCCGGGGGGATGCGGGCCGAGGGCCGCCGCGGAGCCCCCGCGGCGGCCTCGCGCTGACGGGTGCCTCTCCCCTGCCCTGCAGGCGCCGGGCCGGCGGCGGGGCGGCGGGGTGAGAGCCGCTTCGCGGAGCGGGAGAGCATCAGGCCGCTGCGGTTGGTGTCCGGAGAGGGCGGCGACGGGGCGCGGCGGCCGGCGCTGAGCACGCGGGTGCGGAGCGGAGCGGCGCGGAGTCAGGTAGGCGCCGGGAGGGCTGGTCAGCCCCGCTCGGTTCCCCCAACGCGCGTTCTGTCGGCGGGGAAGAACGCGCATCGCCGGGCGCTGCTCGGGGCGCGCTTTCCTGCGGACCGCTCATCCTACTGCAGCGGCCCCCAACGGGTTAAAACGGTCCTCGAGCCTCTGGTTTTCATCCCCCGGCCGTCAGTCGCAGCTCGAAGAGGGCAGAGCCCCGCGAGCTCCTCAGCGCGGCTGCGGTGCGGAGCCGAGGGGCGCGGGGCGCTGTGCGGGCAGCGGCTGGGAGCTGCGAGGGTGGCGGCTGGGATAGGCAGCGAGAACTTAACGGGGGGATTCGGCCTGCGCGTCGCTGCGGGGTGCTCCCCGTGCAGACCAATCGCTATAGCTTTTATTAACACTAATACAGTGATTTTAGTCCCGATGGCTCAGCGTCGGGCCGGAGGTGGTACGCGAATGTTACATCTAATGGGAAAAGATGCTGTGTGCGTTGTCACTGAGAGCATGACAAACCTGTGCACTTGGGGTGGCTGCTGGGATCCAAGTGAGCTGCAGGCCTCTGCCTTCCCTGTGCCAATGGGAATTTAAGATATAAGGTAGCTGGAAAATGATCTCAGTTTTTTTTTTTTTTGTACTCCTTAATAAGCACTGACAACTTTTTTTTTTTTCTTTTTCTTTTTTCCTTTGCATACATGTAGTTGAATAATAAACGTTCTCTTTATAGCGTATCTATTTGCCTCTGAACATCATTGAATCTACGTGAAGATCCTTCAGATACGAAGGCTGTATTTACATTATAATAAAATAGGCTTTTATAACTCCAAGCTGCATTCTTTGTTTACAAAAAAATCTGGCATGTCAGAGCTCTTTGGAGACTCACAGACATTCACCTTCTTGGTGCTGTGTGGCGCTGCTGGTTGAGGTGGCTGTGCTGCATTTGGACCAGCCGTTAGGTGTCATATACTTAAAGAACCAAACGGTTGGTTGATGGGCTTTGTTTTTATGGATGTCTCAAACTTCATTCACCAAACCTTCTACTCTTAACAATTTTTTAAGTCATCCATGTTTTGTTGTCACTAGTCAGTATTACTTCTACTCCCACCAGCAGAAAGTAGATCTGGTGGGATAAAAAGAGTTAAACACATTCATTTCACTGCAGTCTCCTCGCTAAACTGAAGCTATATGTGTAAACTCTGCACACAACCACAACTTTTCCTCCCGATGAAGAAATTTTCTTTTACTGCTGAGAGTACTGTCTGCCTCACCATGGCTTCTGGTGGTTGTGATTCCTCCCCCCCTTACCTCCCCCAACCCCCACCCCCAAAGAATGCAGCTGGCAGGGATTTGGAGGAAGAAAACACCGATGTGGAATCTGGCCGTGCTGAGTGGAGCTGGACTGCTTGCAGTGCCTCTTGCACAGGGCACAGTTACATCTTAATTACAGGATGTGCATCCCTCGCCTGGAGATCTGAGTCAGCTTGGCAGCACGGGCAGCAGCATGGCTGCATTCACCTAACACAGCTCCATAGGAGCTGCCTTTGGGATTGTGTGTGTGCAGCTGCAGCACTCACTGTAGTAGTTAATATCTTGACTCTAAAAGTCTGGCATCCCATAAAAACCAGCTTACCTCTGCCTGAATGCATCTCAAAGCTACAGACTGTTAACTTCTGATTTTGGGATGCTGGTAGAAGCTACAGAAAGCATAAAGATAAGGAGTGCTGGGTTCTGCTGACATGTGAACAGACACCCAAGTGCGCTCTGCTGTGTCAGCAGCTCAGATCAGTGACACAGAGATGCTCTCAATCAATAACATTTTATTATATCTTATTTTGTTTTGTGTTTACGTAGGCTTCGACTGCCTCCAAACCCCGTTCTATCCATTGCTAGTTGTCTTTGGACAGACGTGTATCACAGTTAGAACATCTGATCTCAAACTAAAGCTTTAAGCATAAGCTAATAGCCTTGTGGGTTGGTTTAGGAATTGTGTGTCTTGGAGGGGGCCAAAACATTCAGGAAGAACCTGGGATGGCAAAGGACAAGCAGCCATGTATATAAAAGCACAGATACCCAAATGGGATAGTGCAGAGCACTGGGCAACAAGGCTGTGGCTGAGGACTTAATATAAAACAATGTAATTGTGTTATGAATTGGATAAAGATAAAAGGAAAGAGAGAGATTAGTGAAGCTGGAGAGAAGGAAGTTGCATTAAATCGGATTGGATCACTTTAATTCCTGGATGAAAGCTTTAGCCTCAGAAAGGGCAGAAGTTGTACAAGAGGGCTGCCAGCCTGAGTCCAGGATTGCACAAAGGAAATTAAGACGAAAGCTCAGGGGGGAGCAGCAACACAGGGGTGAGAGGAAGGAATGGAAGGCAAAAGTGTTGGAGAAGTAATGGATTTCTAGAAATCTGTGGGTTTTTTTCAACATTTGTTGAGAATTTTCTCTAGCAACTTCCTTTGTTTTGTTTGTTTTGGGTTTTCTGATCCATTGCCATCACTATAACTATGGAGTGACTTCTCAACACACATGCTTTACTGTTATTCAGAAAAATAGCATGTGTGTGTACTCAACCTAGAAACCCAGAATGAAATTGCTTAAGAAAAAAAATTCAGTATACTCAGTCTGAGATGTCTAAGATCTATGGACTTCAGAGCACAGCACAAGAGAAGTGTTGTAGGCTACTACATATTCATGTCATTCACATTTTAATGCACAGTGTTTGTTTAGCATTGAAGCATTCACCTGCCTTTGGGTTTTTGCTTTTAATTCTACCATGGGATAAAGTCAGTATAATATCCATGACATTCCTCTCTTCCCCAAAGGGTGGCTTATTAGCAGCTGCACAGCATTTAATCTAAAGAGTAATCAAGATAAGATATATCTGAGAATGTGTGAATATTGATATTATCATTACTGCTCTCCAGGATCATAGCAAGGGACACTTAATTCACTGTTGTGTGTTGTGTTCATCTTCCTATTAGAAGATGAACGTCTCGTATAGCATGGGCATTCCATAACAGATTCTTAACTAGGATTGATTCTTGTCTTTTGAGATGAAGAATGTTCATGCTATTGAAAGTATAAGAAGCCTTTTGACCGTGTATCTTCTGCCATATTTTGCTAGGGTTTAGATGCACATGTTTCATCTAGTCCATAGCGTGCAGGCACATTCTTCGTAAGTTGTGGGAGTAAGTAAGTATTCCTTCCCAGTGCCTGCATTTCTTCTTCCGGCAGTAAAGAAGAGAAAAAAGAGCACAAAGTCTGCTGTTGTAAACACAAGCTTATACTCTACACCAGCACTATACTTAGAGGACTATTCTCTGTGGATCAAGTGGTTGTGAAGGTGAGATTCATTTGAGCTTTGTGTCAGAACTCTACAGGTTCTTCACCCAACAGATGCCTTCCCTCAACCGTAAGATGTTAGCAGTCATCTGGTTCCATTCTGGAGGTCACAGTCTCCCTGATAGTGCCCCAGTGGTGCTCCGGGACGTTTCTGAAAGTACCTTGCAATGAGCAGTACACTGATGAATGCCACCTGGGTTTAAACAGGTCACTGGTTTTGTGACTGATCCTTGTCTCCTGCTGTGCTCCTGACCTGGTATTTCTATTGTGTGTGGGGTGTAGTACTGGCCCTTTCACAGTGAACAAGGTTGTTTCTAGCATTTGGAGAAGAGAGTGAGATTGACCAGCGTGCTTGCTCAATGCCAGTGGGGAAGGGTCTGGTTCTCCTTGTGAACAACTTTGTGGTCATGGCAATGGGTCTGCACACACAGTCTGAGGGACAGCATTGCTCACCTGAGGGCTGTCACTGCATATATCTATTCTTGATGAGGAAATCTGGGAGATTTGCAATTATTTTTGGTGGGAACAAGGTCCTGACTCTCTGATCTACTATGGGCATAGATTAACTCAACTTTGCTGGCTAGGCAAAACATTCGCAGTATGGCAACTTCTGTTTCTTAACCAGTTTTTCACTTGCTTGTTGCTAGTTGCCATTATGGTAAACTGAATTCCTTAGGAATGAGTAGAAGTGCTGGTGTGGTTGTGGGGAGCCTGGCGTGAGTCCCCCAGGATGTGTCTCTAGGTAGGGGTAAGTGTTTGTGCTCCAGAGTGACTGGGTCGTTTGCAGCAAGGTATTTATTTGTCTTAGGCTGTCTGTGTTCCTGGATTGTTTGAGACCAAATTACACAATTCCACAAATTGATCAGGAAGCATGGCTAACAGATTTCTTAAATGACTTCTTACTGTTCATAATCAATTGCAGAGAATCTCTGCTGTGACATGCTGAGCTTGTGTGGCTTTGAATGTAAATCATCAATCAGTTACTCAGGGGTTGCCCAGTTTTTGCTTTCGCATTCTCTGACTTGTTGGACTTTTCTCTGGCCTCAGACCAGCATATCCCTATTCCTTGCAAGGTGCTCTGTAACCACTAATTCTATTTGAATCACTTTGCTTTCTGTTCTGGCGCTGTCAACTTGTGATGATATTAAAATTTCCTGTGTTTGGTAGCTTAAACAATTAGTAATCCGTGGTTAAAAATGTGTTCTGACTGCTGAGGGGTTTATAAAACAGCTCTGGATTTTGGGACTGCTGGAATGATGACTGATGAAAAAAGAAGTGTCATGAGAAATTGCTCAATTCTGAGAATTATTTTCTGCCCACTTAGTCAAGTGATTGCTGTCTCTTGGAGAAACTTCGGCACAATTTTCAGTCAACCTATCATAAAATCAAAGGGGGAGGAGGATAAACTGGGACGGAGGCTGTAGTGAGCAAAAAGAACATGCATTTGGTTCACTGCCAGATCTGGTTTTCTTCCTGCCTCGTTGCTTCTTCTCTCTCTTTCCTTAAGGTTTATAAGGCATTTGGCAAAATACATGTAATATTTTGTAGTATTTAACATGTGCAGTTTTGCAGTATTTGTGTAAGAATAAGATTCTCCATCAACCTGACAATAATCTGTTTCCATGAGTATGCGAATAGCAGTTAAAACACCAATCCTCATGATGCAGGTCCTGCCTTCATGAAGAAGAAATGCTGTAGGCAGTTTTTGCTATAGACTGTCGCATGCTGCAAGGACATTCAGAATGCCCTTTGTTTTTTGTGGTAGGAGGGACTTTCAGTTCTGACTTTTTATAATACATATCTGCTCATGGCGTGTGTTTTGATAGTTTATAGGCAAAGAATAGTACGGATTTCTAATTCATTCTTCTTTACAAGCTCATTTCAGGAAAATCCTTACTTCATAATGAGATTTGTTATGACATTGAATAAATATGCCCCAAAAAGCATCCAGAAAAATGCTTCTATTAGCTGCTACTTCTGTGTTCATGTTGTAGAAATATCATATCAAGACTCAGATTTTGAAGGGCGATTGAAAAACACCGGTGTCCTAATTTTGGAAAAAAGGGCTGCATGGGAAATAGTTGTTCTGTGGCGTCTTCTTTCTCAAATAATAGCAGAGCTGAGAAGAGACATTCCAAAAGCTATTTCTTAATCTCATAAAACAGCTTATATACAGTCTTGAAGGATCCTAAAGGCTCAGATATAGTAATGCGTATAGAAATCCTTATAGAAACTATCTTTCTCACCATTAGCTTGTTGCTGTGATCAATGTAATAGCTACATGTTTAAGATCTGAGTCTGATAGAGCAGCTCTTTCCAGCTCTTCTAATCAATATCTATATCTAATCCTGATCTGTGCTGATGCACCCGAGTGCAGGACCAGATTGAATGTTCTCTCTTCTACAGTTTTACTTGAAGATACCTGTTCTGGGGCTCTCATGGCTGATGATCTGCTATAGCACAGTCACAATGCTGAAGCATGTGTTGCATTCCAGACAGTGTCAGGA
This sequence comes from Alectoris magna, assembly GCA_030625065.1. NCBI lineage: Eukaryota > Metazoa > Chordata > Aves > Galliformes > Phasianidae > Alectoris > Alectoris magna. The sequence continues at coordinate 128,722,884 of CM060561.1, read as the reverse complement.
TAAATACTGGTTTACCCCAACTATGGAGAAAGTATGAGGCCTGCTCCAAAAGTGGTGCCTCCTATTTTGTTACATTGGCCCACAGTGTCAAAGGTGGGTGTTGGTGCGTGGTATGGCAGTAGGGGTCAAACGTTCCTATAATATTCTATTATATTTTGTTGCTGTGTGACAGATGACAGCAGAGAGGCAGTCTGACAAAATGGCGTCTGTCATGGTGTGTATGAAGCAAAGGGATGTCATTAAATTCCTACATGTGGAATAAATTGTATATTCATTGACAATTGCTGAAAATTTATGGAGACCAAACAGTGGATGTCAGCACAGTGAAACAGTGGGTGATGTGTTTTACCAGTGGTGACAGCGATTTGAAAGACAAGCCAAGTCCCAGATGGCCATGAACAGCTGTCATACCATGGAATGAAGAGTGTCTTGATTAGCTCATCTGTGTGAATCGGTTAATGGTGGTTACTATATTGAAAAACAGTGTTTTGTAGCTGAGGATTTTCTCTATCAAATAGTGTTATTGTGCACTTTGTAGCTGCTGTAGTTCCCATGGAAATAAATAGGAGGCATTACTTTTGGAGCAACCTGTGTACAGATTAAGTTAGCATTTACTCTATAATTTTTGCCACAAGCACGTTATGGATATACATATACCACAGTCCTGGTAGGTGTCACATTATGTTTGCTACTTCTGGTCTCAATAACTCTCTATCAGCCTTTAAGTCACTCAAGAGCTTTCCTTAGGATTCTGCCTGTTTAAACATTGTTGCAGTTCTGTCGTTAAACACAGCTTAAGGTTCAGCTAAATTCTGTAAAACCTTCAAAAGCTTTACAAGGTTAATCTTTCCCAAATATATGTCCCGCTGGCTAGTGCTGCCTTAGTGCTCTTCCATCTCAGAGCAACTCTGATGGGGTTTTCAGTCCTTCCACTCCCTGCAGCCCACTCCCGCCAGGTTTCTCTCAGGAGGGTGGGAACCTTCATCCTTGACTCTCATGGATTTGAACTGAAGCTGCTTCTCCTTGGTAGGCGGCTGTGCTCCTCAGGGGAAGGAGCCCACAGGACTGCCAGGTGATCTGGCTGTCCTGGCCTGTGTTTGCTCCCTGGGCCTGGATGCAAAGGGTGAAGCCTATTAATATCTATTAATAGAAGCCCACCCCTCTTAGACACAAGCCTGTGGGATCTTCCTACTCCAAATCACACAGACAGAATCAACAATTGTAGGCATTGAGAGAAATCAACTGGCCTCTCATTTTTCTACTGACATGGTTCAGGCTTTTGGTCCATAAATATCCTCTTCCAGTGTTGCATTTCCTAGTAACCATTTAGTTTTATGTGTGCCAGATGTTAACCAAAGCAGCTGCATTTTGCATTTCCAGAAATGACCATGTAAGGGAAGGTTAATGTTTCTTCCCAAATCTTTTTTTGAGTGAGTACCGAGTAGTGAAGGTTGCTGAAGGGCTGCATGGGAGTATTGACTGAGAATGTGGATGGGGTGGGCTCTGCCAACCTGGAGTGTGCGCTTCCACGAGGGGAGTGGTTGGTTGGGGTATGTTCAGATGTAAAGTTAGTGTCACCTGAGGTTAAAGCCTTGACAAATACTATGTAGAAAACACTAAGTGACAAATGATGCAAAGACATTTAACCACTGAGTCAGTAAGAGTCCAACTTGAAACCTGGACTCAGTTAAAGAACACAGTATTGCTGCTGGCTATTTGCCATTAGGCAGTGAAAATTTGACCTGCTGTCATTTCTCTACCCATATGTGTGGAAGAGGCTCACTGTAAGGGAAGCAATAGGGATTTGTCCATAAAGCTGGTTTGTTGGTTGCTGTCATCTTTACTGAACTTGTATAATAAATTTACTCTATTCTCCCCTTTTCTCTCTCTCTCTCTTTTTTTTTTTTTTTTAATAACTTTTGTAATTGAAATGAATGTGCCCAGACCAGAAAACTGTAGCAAGTCACCAGGCTTTAGAAAAATCATGTTCCAAAGTGTAATATTAATACAAGATTTAGAAAAACAATTGTGTGGCTTTTAATGCTTTTAATGGTGCCTTGATGCTGTAAGTGGGATATGCATAAGTGTGGAGGTTAGAGCCCTCTGACACTGAGCTCAAATTTTCCCAGAAGACTTGCAGTATATAGAAACATGTTATGTTACAGAAAGGTCTCGTCAGAGTATTCTGGTCCCTGAAATTCTGTGGGAATGAAAAAATCCATCGGCTCTTTCAGAAAGCGTGTACAGTAAAATTGTTGATTCATTGTGACCTCTTAGGCTTTATCAAGAAGAAAATGAGTTTTGAATTATGTACTTTTCTGTCACTTTGCAACTTTAAATAGGACTTTGATAGTTGAATGTAGAGAGTGAGTCATATTTAAAAAGAATTATCTGTGGAGTTGAGCAATATATTGGCATGCCTAGGGTCTGCAAGTTTAATCAAGCCTGTTGTGCTGACAGAATGTTAGTAAACTTTCTGCTGTTGCTGGAGAACTGTTTATGGGAAAAATTTGTTAGCTGTGTTGGTGAGCATGAGGTGTCAAACAGTGCTTGTTATGCACAGTGGAAAGAGATAATCCTCTGGTAATCTTCAGTTTACAAACTAAGCATAAGACAGTTGACAATGTTTGGAATATGTGACTGTATTGCTGAATAAAGTGTTACTTGCTGATACTTGATGTACGAAGGAGCAAAGTTAGCCTGCACTCTTTTATTACTTTTGAATGCGTTTTTTTTTTGTTTTTTTTTTTTTTGTATAATGCATAACCAGCATTAATGTAGCATTTCTGCAGATTCCTCTGGTAGGGGAACTCTGTTCCTTCATTTCTGAAGTCTATGAGAGTTGCTAAAAAGGGCATATTTCTCTAAACATTATCAGTTCATTCTAGAATTTGGAAAATGTGCAGCTAGAAATGACCTCAAAGCACCATCTGCTTCAGTGAAGGAAAAGTCCAAATTCCTTCACTCTTCAGGATTTGTAGATTCATTGAACTTGCCTTCTTGCCTAAATGATGTCCTTGAGACAATACAGTCCTTTCTACAGCTGAATGACACAGTGACCAGATGGTTCATCCTCAAGTGTTGCCTTCAGTGCCTGCTTTGCCTCCTCCGTTGTTGTGTATTCCCTCTATCTGCAGATTCATTGTGCTTTATTTGTTTGCTGCAGCTGTGCATGAGTAGCTGCTCATCTGAGGTCTTTCCACTTGAAACTGCCAGATGTCCTCAAGGATTGGATCTTGTTAAGGCAGTTTCGTGTAAGAAAGATTTTCCATGTCTGAGTCTTTTCCCTCATACTTTTTCATAAGGACATAGGTTCACCATGTAGTTACACAATCGGGTCCTGAAGCATCCTCCTGTGTTGCTCTTCACTGCATATCTGACTCTGAAACCTACAATTGCTGCAGGAAGCAATGAACACTGTGGAGTTTATATATCACAGATGAGTCTGTTTTCTCTCCTTCCCAGTCTGGGTTTAGAAATGCGACCTTCCATGGTCATCAAAGTTTTTACACAAATTATGACAGGAGAACATTTTGATCTATATGATGTTGCTGATGACTTTACTTTGTTTCCTACTTGCAATCCATCACTTTATTAGTCACCCTTACAATGATCTATTTTCCATACTTTTCCTAGCCATTACTCTTTCACAAAGAACCTTGTCAAATGTGTTTTAAAAACAAGAGGTTGAGCAGCCACTGATTTTATGCTTTTCCCCAGCATTGTACATTGATTGTGACTTTTATACACGAATCTTTGTTGCTTCCCTTTAAGAAAAAGAAAAACGAAAGAGTACCCTTTCCCAAATGTTATTCTTTTCACTGGGATGTGGACTTTCACAATGACTGAAGGTAAGTATTAGTCTCATAGGAAATCCAAAGTTATAGCTAAAATTTTCTTAAAGTCAAAGGAGTGTAATCAGAAAACATAGTGGATATATGATCCAGTTGCACGTGTTCTTTTTTCCTCTGGGGCCAGAAACAAGTGTTAGATTGCTTCTTGGGAAGCAGCATCTTGCCCAGTCAGTTCCTTAAACTTGTCCTTTCAGATCTGTGAGGTCAATTGGCAGTTCATGCTAAATTTGCTAGCAGTGACAGCCTGATAGTTTTCCTGTCTTCATTGCTCCATCATTTAACCTTGGGTGAATTTCTGAGGAAAATGAAATGGGGGCAAGGAAGGACAGGAAGGAAGAGAAGTTTGCAGGGGAAAATAAAGAGTTTTTTTGGTAAGTCAGCTTGTTTGTAACTGTTCAGAGATGCCCCTAGTTCTGGTGTACTGTGCAGGGGTGTAGGGTGAGATGTGTGAGCAGGTGGAGCCAAGTCCAGCAGGGCTCGGCACTGCACATCTGTAGGACTTCTGATGGATTGCTGCTGCTGCCCAGATGTTGGATGTGCAGTGGTGATATCTACATGATAGATTGCACAGCTATTATTTGTTCAAGCCTGATTCTTCTTGCTGCTGCTCCCCTCACGTCTCACTGGGGACTCTTATTTTACTGCTCTGAGTACGTGCAGACAGCCTCTGGTTTCAAAACTGCAAGTAAATAATAGAAGAGATTTTTTTTTTTACTACCGAGAAGAATCACTACTGGCATTTTAGAAGCACAGGTAGTCCCTGCTTCTTATTTCATTGATACTACGGTGTTTGTGTGGAGAAAAGCTATTTTAGGTCATGTTTACGGCTTCGTCAGGACCTTCATCTGACAGGAGCTGGCAAAGCTCCACTGCAGTGAATGGGACGATGGCACCGCGCTCTGGCTGGCCGCGTTAACCCCACTCTGCCTCTCCCGTGTTTGGCATGGAAACCAAATGTGTGATCAACAATGAACACGGACCTCCAAAAGCCTTTTCTGATTTCTGGCTTTTCCTCAGAAGTGTATCAGTTGTACCCCAAAGAGGCAGCTGCAAGAGATGTTTGATCGGATCATGCATGAAATAACTTCTTTTTTTTAAAAGAAAGCCTCATAGATATCTAGATTTATGCTATGGAGGAAAGAGAGAGCTTGCATAAAGAATGACAACGATTAAGATAGTAAATAAGTGCCTGTAAAAACTCCAAGAATGCTGGAACTAGAATTTTTGCACTTTTTGATATGCTGTGGTGTGTGAATTTTTGATAAAAATAACATATTTATAAATGGCAGTAGGGAAAGCATCAGGAAATACTGTTGCATTTGTTTTTGCTGTGTGTTTTTTAAAAGTGATTCCTTGGGTCTGAGATTTCTTTCCTTTAGTTAGACCTGGGCTTGTATCTCAGTTTTGCCTCTTAGTGAAGTTTTCTTTTTTCTGCCTCCTAAGATGAGCAGGAAAGTGAGTTTTTGAACAAACTTCTAATTTTACATGCACCTACAATATCCTACATAACTGGATTTATCACAGCACAGCTGAGGCTGAAACGTATCTATTCTCTGTGTGTGTGTGCTAATTAGCCCCAGGTGGCATCAATTTGATGATTGTTTTCAAAGTCATTCTTATTTATTTTTAGGTAAACGTACGATAAAACATTAATATGTTTTTTTGCCGAATTTCATTAATGTATTTATTTGATCTCTCATGGGGTTGCCTCTGTCCTCACTGAATTTAAGAGGCAGATGTTTCATGCAAATTTAAAGGATTGGTAACAGGTTGAGATTTTTGTCCTCCTACTAAATAGAGGGGCAAGTTAGATGAATATCTAGGTAAGCTATTATTTTGTAAATAGTGGCTGCTGTAAAGCCTCATTGTTCTTACAGGCTCTGAAGTACAGGTTTTAAGTTCTCTCTTTCTATAACATTCTGTATAGCTTTCTTGATTCTCTTGATGCTTTTCTTTTGAGTGTACAAATTTGATCACAGTCTTTTAATGACAAACCACAATGCTATATCAATAGTAGTGAATACAGAATTCCTTACATCAAAGGGCGAGCATACAAATTGGATTGGGTTCTCTCATATATATATATATATATATATATTTTAAATAGAGAAGGCATTCTCTCTGTGGAAATTTTTATTATCTCTTCCAGCAAAACTTGGGAAAAGTGTCTAAGAGCTTTATTCAGGATATTTCAGAAGGAAGAAAGATGCGTTATTTGGAAGTTCACACTTCAGTCACAGCATATTTTTAATTCTCTTTTTCTTTATTTTGATAAGGAAAAATGTTAGTCGTTATGTTGCCATGCCAATTCCAACATCCAACTAATTATAATGAACGTGAGAACATTTCTATAATGTCTCCTTTCAAACTTTGTGATTGTTAAGAAAGTGTGTAGCTTGTAAACCTTTCACTGCTGATTGAAACATTTGCTCAATTTGAAATGTCTTCTGAGTGCTTTGTATTGATGGTTACCTTCAGAATAGTGCAATGAGGCTCACCATTAACTTGCAGTCCTGTGCTTTGCTTGCAGTTTATGTACATGTATTCCCTCTGGAGGTACTCAGGGCTGGTTTCTGCAGAAGGCTGATTCTGGAGGGTCTGTGTTGAGAATGGTCATTATTTTGTTGTGTTTCTTTAGAACGCTCGTGCATGGTACTGATCACCCAACTTATTTATTACTGCCGTGATCCCTAAAGTATAGATCATGAGATTTAGTAAAATCACATCCCTCTTGGTTTGGATCCCTCTTGGTTTGGCAGTAAGATTTGTGTACCACTTTTGTTTTTCTAGAGGTCAAGCCTTAATATTTGTTTTAGATAAAATATCTTTGCACATAATGGCTTGTAATAGTCCTTTCCACTCCACTGACTTTTGATTCCTTTCAGACTTTCATTGAAATGCTTAAACTTTGCGATCTTTGACAAAACCAGCTCCCACGTAGTTGCATTAGATGCATCAGATGCTTAGTATTTTTTATAAGGGGAGCTTATGAGGTAGTACACCTTATGTAGCACTTGCAATCACATCTGAAAATACTGTTTTGGGAGTCATTTTTGATATTTTCTTTCTTTGGTTGCATGACATTAAAATTTCAGAACTTTTTGATTGTTTTAGGGACACAGACACTGTGCTCTCCCATTACACTACTGGAGCCTTCTCCCCAGCTTTTGTTCGTATTCTGCACTGAATGCGTCTCTCTAGTCTCCAGGAACTCCCTTGTAATGACTCGGTTGTCAGGCACTGATGTGTCATACCCATGGTTGCTAAAAAAGCCTCGCATTTTCTGAGAAAGTTCCGTGGTTTGAGAACAGAATGACGTAATTGATTGTCTTACTTCAGTGGTTTAGAGGAGCCTTTGAAGGTGTCTTTCTTGTTACTTCTGCTCAAACGAGATGTCAGAGATGCACCCTAATTTTCTTTCTTTGGATTCTTTTACAGACGTATGTCTATGAACCTGGCGTCCCTTCCAGCTGGCCATTTTACCATTCGCTGAGCAGGCATATCGATGTACTTAAAAATACTGGAGAGCCAAGACTAAAAAATCCATTTATATTTTTTTGTGGCTCTTCACGAGATATTTGGAAGAACAGTTATCCTGAAAAATGTACTGGCTATTACTCTTAAGGTGCTGATTTTTGCTATGCTGGATGAGATCTGTTAGCTGTCATTGAAGGGGCGAATCTGTCTTCCTCTGTGCTAGCTGGCTGCATGTCCCCTCCAGCTCCTTTCCATCGCATCTGGGCATGCTGTGGCTTTGTATTTTATTTGGATCAGCTTATTTGTCCGGCAGAAAACTGATCCACTCCAAGTAACGATTAATTTTCTGACACTGATCTGAATTTGGGCAGTCACACAGCCAGTAAGGGGGAGCTGGGGGGAGGCAGGAGTGCATGCAGAACTGCAGCTGGGATTGAAGGATTCTTTGCATCTGTGAAGACTGCCACTTCTGGAAAGGGCTGAATTTGTCAGGGTACCCAAAATGTGCATCTTTGCATCTCAGTTGGTTTGAAATACGCTTGAGATACACTTGATTGTATGTGAGTGTAAACTTAATGGTGAGTTTCCTGGGTTTGTACTACTTGCTTTGGGGGTAGCGACATCTGTTTAAATTTTTTCATACTAATTTATTAATAGGCATTTTCTCCCATAAATCTGCATTAAGAGCTTCTGTCAGGCAGTAAGTGTGGTCCACGGTCACCTCAGAAATACATTAGCCTTGCAATTGCGTGTCTTATAGGCCTGTCCAGGGGAAGAAACTTCCCAGAACAAATCAATATGATGCAATATACCTAGCAGTGTACAAACAAAGAAGGAAACAAACCCCAAACTAACAATAATAAAAAATCACCCAACACCAAAAATCCCCAGGCATCGTTGCTCTTACAGTTATATTCTTATTAATGCGAAATTAGCATAGGTGAGTATGTTTTTTGTCACAAAGGCTACATTCGCTATATACAGATTTAAATTATGCTTTTTATATTCTTCAGTGTAAGCATTTGGTGATATAGAAGATTTAGTTGTGGTGCATACATATATCAGAATGGTGGCAAATGTAGCTAACAAATAATAAAGTCAGCAAATAATAAAGTTCTTTACATTCAATAAAGTAGCAATGAAAAGTGAGCAGCTGTGCTGGTGTTATTCCTCTTATCACGAGGTGGTTGTTTCTGAGCAAGTAGGTAAATGAAGGTTATCTAGGGTTAGCAAACATGCTGCAGTGGAACATTTGAATGACGAAACCAGCATTGGCCCACACTGTGTTTTGCAGTCCTTGGCGTGTCATGTCCTTTTTGTGAGCAGCAGCCTCATAACTCAAATCTGGCAGGAGGAGGAGTTTCAAAACCATATTCAACTCTGCTGCCTGAGAGTTGGAAGAGAAATGCCAGTGCTAATGAGATAATTTGCTGACAGTTCTTTTAGCTGTGGCTGTGGTTGGGCTAACCATGGGCTAGCTGCCTCTGGGTGGGATGAACAAAGCAGTGGTCCTGGTGTGGTGCTCCTACATGGGAGGGTGTCCATGTTGCCTCTTGGGTACTGTGCCTCACAGTCATTTGGGACTAGCTTGACCTCCTTAATTCCAGTTAAGGGATTCAGAAACTGGTGATATGAAGAAATTTCCTTCTTTTCCTTCTTTCCTTTTTATTTTTTCAATATATATATATAAAGTAGGTTTTTAATATTGATGGTAATTCATCACTGAAATCATTTACTTGGATAAGATAAAGCGTATGACATATTCACTTACTTGGTCAAAGATTATACGTTTTTTCAAAAGAGGTGCTCTTAGATCATTCAAGAATTACAAGAACTGCTCAGTAAAGCTCTGTGGCCTGTGGTACGGAGCAGGTTAGATAGAATGGGTATAGCTCAAATTATATGTGACTGAATTGTATCTACTAAGAGGTCTTCTAAGTTTTACAGTTTAATACTGCATCCTTCTAAACCACGGCTTAAATATCTGGAACTTTTCATGTATGCACATTCAGTGTGGTGGCACAGTGAGGCGTTTTTGTAGAGCATTTGCAGCCTAAGCATCTTCTATTGAGAAAAACTTTCTTGACTTTTTTTTTTTTTTTAAGAAAACAACTGTTTGCAAATACTTTTTCACTGTTGTTACCTTTTTTTAGTTGCTAAAAGTCATGCTTCTACAATAAAAAGAAAATTTGGCTATAGGGCAACTGAAAAATATCATAAAAAAAGTAATGATTCCCTCAATTTCCCATGTCTTTATTGCTGTTCCTTTCCAGGCAAACTGGTATTCTCAACTCTTCTGGATTTAATGCCTATTGAAAGCCTGCCAGTAGTTTTAGAGAGAGTGAATTTGATGATTCATATTATCCCATCCTGTCCTGTGTTTCCCAGACTTTTCAATACATCATTTGTTACAGTTGTACTGTCCTGTATTGTACTTTGAGAAGTGTGGTATGGAGTTGTAAGTGGTCATTTAGGGCTTCTTTTAGATCCCTCAGTCTACATGCTTCAAATCTTAATGGGTAGATTTCAATGGAAAGAAAGTAAAGAACAAATTGAAACTGCTCCAACATGTCTGAAAGTAGCTTTTCTTACTAATTAGTTAAATAACATCGCTGTTCAGTTTCTTGGGAGTTTTAAGGTCTGGAAACGAGTGTTGCATTTCCATCGGATAACTGAGTGTTTTCTTTCACTGCTACTGGAATAAATATATTTCTGGAAGATAGTGATTTACAAAGTATTCCTGTATTTGTTTGGTATGGGAGTGAATAAAAGCAATTAATTCAGGGAAATGCATTGCAAAGAGAGAAAGGAATAAAGGAAGAGATGTTTCCCTAGCACCCGGTTTTGTTTGGTTGGAGTTTTGGGAACCTTTTGGTTGAGATGGGCTTCAGGGGAGTGAGTCATAGCTTTATGGAAAATACATTCAGAGTGAATCCCACTGCTATCACCGTACTACATGAGCTTTAGTGGCAACTTAAATAGTGGGAACTGAAATAACAGTTTCTTCTGGATAACATTGGTGAGACTGGTGCACACAGCCTGGCCTGAACGAACTGGGCATGTCTCAGCTCATCTCCATGGGTCAGAGCCAGACTGACCAAAGAGAAATTCATCATCCAGAGGAAATTTCCCATTTGTGTTCGGTCAGGGTTTTGCCTGAGGTGGAAGTTTGAAGGGTAGAGATGTTTCCTACAGTGTTGGTGGGTTAATGTGGAGGGTGCATAATTATGGCAGAGCTGGTTGTGTTGTTGGGAATTCTTGAACAAAGCTCGGAGTTCAGCCAAAAAAAAAAAAATTATTCACTTTGATAGATACTGTGTCTATTTCAGTGCAGTTTTATTTGGTTAGTATTGTTGCTTTGTAAATATAGTTACTTTCTGAGTTCAGAAACTTGTATGGTATATTGTGTTGTAGCTGAATACCTATTCCTCTCTTTTCCATTTTGCAGTCTACCCACATTGCTCGAGCCAGCTTCCAGGTTGATGCTTTTGGGTCATCCTTCATCCTGGACGTTACGCTAAACCAGTAAGTAATGACTGTGTCTTTCTCTGTGGTCACTGAGGACCTGGTTTCAGTGAAATATCAGTGTTCTATAGAGGCTTTTGAGGCACAAATGCTATATTTAGGTATTGAGTTAATTTATAGTAACATACTTGAAGTTTTTTTTATTATTTCCTCAAGTATCATTGTAGAGTTTGAGTTCCTACTGTTATTACATACTAGCTATTGCAGTGTAAATAACATTTGAGTTGTGTAATTTCATTTACAGTCTTTCAGTTTATTATAAAGGCAATTTACCATACTCATGCAGAACCTCAATGGGTATTAAAACATGGAGTAGCTGAAAATCATTAGCATTTTAGTAACCAAGTGTAAAGTATTGGAGACGCAGCAGTAATGCTCAGAAAGGAACAGGACGGGTGGTGGTGAAGGCAGTTTCTTCAGATGTGTTTACAGTCTTTTGGGAACAGAGAGGCATTATAAGACAGTGACACACTGTGAACTTCAGATGACGAGGAAAGATTGGACAATACTAAGCTTAAAATGAAATCTGCTATTTAGTTCTGGATAATGAGTTTTCAAAGTAGGCTTTTAGCACAGCTGTTTTAAAATTGCTTTACTTTTCTCCTCCAAAATGAAGAGAGAATAAGTGATATATTAAATGGAAATGCTTGGTTAAGTAATTCAGCTCTTAGTAATTGAGCATACAGTTGTGTGGTTCAGTGTAAGAGGCAAACTGCTTAGTTTCTACAAGTTTCTGTACCAAAGAGGTGAACTATTCATGTTGCAATGGGAGCCACTTTCTGCCTTCTTATTTTTTTTTCTTCTTTATTTTTTTTCACTTGTAAACACATTATAAACAGTGGCAGTCACTTTACATGTGCTGACAAGTTAAAATCCACATGTGAATCCCTGCTGGCTGCAGAGGGAAGAGATGTTGCGCTGCTGCAAGGGGAGGGAAAGAGGCTTATTTAGAAGGATGATTTTTACAACAAATGCATTTTAGCAGGACGTTCCTCCTCTAGAAATCCTTTGAGAAGAACTGAGTCCACAACACTGCAGTGTTTGTTTGAAATAATCATTTTTTTTTGCAATATTTGGTGTTCTCTGTTGTACACTGCTGACAGTGGGTTGCACAAACCTGTTTTTATTTTGGGTGGCAGGTTAGTGCTGTGTTCATAGTTAGTTTCTAAAAGCTGAGAATTCTCCTTGCTGTATGAATATGAGGTCACTGTAATAAGAATAGATACATTTTCTAGTCGTGTATGAAAAGACCAGTTTGAGATGTGATTTTTATAAACTTTAGTAGTTCCCTTTGGGTGGATTTTTAGTTTACACACATGTAAATATGCACATACATATGCACACAAGCACATATATATGTTTCAAATTTGATTTTTGAGGTAGATCCTATTTTTATGTCACTTTTGTCTTCATTCGATATTCAGGCAGTATTTGTATAACTGAGACTGTCAAAACCTACCTTTGTTGTTCTTAAGAGTCCCAGAACCCAGCTTTATAAAAATATGAACCTTGCATGAGAAAGAAGGCTTTATTTAATGTGAAAAACAGTTCTTTTGCAAAATGAAAACAAGATAGCTAGAAGGCAGTTAAGATGTTTGGCTTCTATCATGATATTAAATCAACCTTTAAATTGCTTCTGAAATGGCATTTGCAGATCATCAAATAAACAGAAGGCCGAGAATACCAGAGCAGCATTTAAAATGTATTAATTATTATTCCTGTGGACGAATCTGTTTTATTCAGAAGGCTGTATATGTATATTTTCTTTTGTAATTCTTACTCTTCCTATTATATTCTGTGTGAATTTTCTAAGGGCCCTGAGAGAAAAATACCATTTTTTGGAATGGCTTTTATGTTTGGCCCATGATAGCTTTATAACTGAGAAGTAGTTGAGTGCTCAAAAGGAACTAGGTTCAAGATTTCAGTTTTCCTCTGGAAAATTATTGGCTTAACTAAACCTCTGCTAATATTAAAACCACAATGAAGCTGTCCTCTGTGGTAAAATTCTCTCATATGCTTAATATACATTTGAGAAATAGAAAAAAAATGGGGATGGAAGTGTTTGGCCAGTCCGGGATGCAAGTAAGAGCAAGGAAAAACAATTTTCCAATGGGCATTACAGTATGGCAGTCTAACGTAGCATTGATGTCTGCATGCTTTCTTCTTGCTCATTTTAGGTCTCAACCTGTTCACATTGCATTGAAACATTACCTTCATTAGTAATAAAAAATACTACTGCTGTTACTGTTGAAAGATAATTATAATATGTTGTCCATTTTTTCATTGATGGTATTTTTTCCACATGTATTGTAACTCTTTCTTTTTTTTTCCTCCAAGTTGCCATAGGAGAAAACTCTATAATAACCTTTTTTCAAGATAGATAGTGTTTCTTTTTTAACTTTTTTGCCTTTTCAGTGAGCTGAAGTATTTACAAAGAAGCTTTCACATTGGATCAGCTGTATACTTAAGAGGTTCAATCCCTTAGGCAAAGGTTAGGAATGCATTAGTTGCACCATGTTTTTATGAATCCATTGCATCGGTATCTTTATGTGTTCAGAATTGTATCTAATGGAGCTGTTTTCTGTGGCCATCTCTGTTAGCGTGTTCAGCCTCTACCCGTGCCAACTGGTGCTGCTTTCAGGCTTTTCTCCTTCCACACATGGCTGGATCCGACTCTCAACTGAACTGTGCATGGCCCGCATAGCAATTGAGTGGGTTATTTATTTTTTTATTAATACTTTCCTTCTGAAGATTTTAATGCCACAGTAGTATCTGTGGCTCAACACATGGCTATTCCTTTTTTTCTCGTGCAGAATTCTTGTTAAATGTAGCCGTGTGAGCATTTCACTCTTGTCTCGGATTGTAATTATGCAATTACAGAGCAGAGCTTGCCAGGAAATGGGATGTTTCTGATAGCCTCTTTGAGGTGCTTGGTTCTCTGTGACTCTTGAGTCTGCCTGAGGAGACCTGAACAGGGGCATGGCCACCTGTGTACGGAGTGGCAGAGAGCAAACGGCAGAACAGCCCAAGGCAAGGTGTGATCATGGGGTTCAACTGAGAAGGGGCATGCTGCAGGTTTGCTAATCAGAAGAGCCACAGTATCTGTGCTTGTCAGGGTTGTGGACAGTTCCTGCCTGGCAGAGGGTGACCACTTGGGGTCTGCTTTGTGGTGATCACATCATGCAAAAAAGAAGGCCATAGACCTTCCATGCTGCAGCATTGTCCCTTATCTGAGGGCCCCTGTGTCTTCTGCACCCTCAGCAAGTTTGCCGATGGCACCAAGCTGGGTGGTGCAGTTAGAAGGAAGAGATGCCATCCAGAGGGCCCTTGACAGGCTTGAAAGGCGGGCCCATGTGAACCTAATGAGGTTCAACAAAGCAAAGTGCAAGGTTTTGCACTTGGGTCAAAGTAATCCCAGATGCATATACAGACCGGGGGAAGAACATGGTGGTCCCGGTCCTGGAAGAAGAACTGAACATGAGCCAGCAGTGAGCTCTTGCAGCTTGGAAGGCCAGTAGTATCCTGGGCTCCATTAGAAGAGACGTGGCCAGGGAGGATTGTCCCTCTGTACTCTGCCCTCGTGAGACCCCATCTGGAGTACTGCATCCAGATCTGGGGCCCCCAGTACAGAAAAGATGTGGAGCTGTTAGATAGGGTCCAGAGGAGGGCCACGAAGATGATCAGAGGGCTGGAGCATTGTCCCTTTGAAGACAGGCTGAGGGAGCTGGGTTTGCTCAGTCTGCAGAAGAGACCTCATTGCAGCCTTCCAGTATTTAAAAGGGGATTATAAACAGGTGGGGAATCAACATTTTTCAAGGTTAGACAGTGATGGGACATGGTTGGAATGATTTTAAGCTCCAAGGAGGGAAGGTTTAGATTGGAAGTCATGGGGAAGTTCTTCTCAGAGAGAGTGGTGGGGGTGCAGGAACAGGCTGCCCAGTGAAGCTGTGGATGCCCCATCCGTGGAGGTGTTCAAGGATGGAGCCCTGGGCGCCCTGGTCTACTGCCAGATCTGGATGTTGATGGTCCTGCCTGTGGCAGGGGGGTGGAACTTGATGATCCTTGGGGTCCTTTCCAGCCCAAACCATTCTATGATCGTGCCACAGGGATGGGCAGAGGCTCATTTTCCTGAGCCTGAGTTGTGGTCACTTAGGAGGCTCAGGATGAATACCAGGTGTTCTGCTGAGGGGACCTTCAGAGAGCTGCCTGGAGCTTCCAGCTGCCCACACGTGCTTTTGTGCTACAAGGAGAGGAGCGCTTCTGTCATCATGGCTTTTTTTTTTTGTGAGAGTGAACACACTGAGAGCATGAGGTTCTCAGGTTAATGGTGATCCACATGCTAGTGGAAAGGGATCCATGAAGAAGTGGACTAGGCAAGATGGGCCAGGTGACATCACCCTGTATAGGGAGTGAATGTGTGTTTGTTTTTCCTGGCATCCCAGAGGGGCACCAACAGTGCAGGTACGTCTGTAGTTGTGATAATCAATGACATCCAGAAGACTGACAGATCTCAAATGAGGTGAATTTTCCAGAACCCGCAATCATTCCATTTATATATGGAAAATAAATTCCTTTTTCTCCAAGCTTATCAAAATGTAGGAAAAATCAAAGAAGGTCCTTCACAAAATGCTGATAGGCATTTTATATGTTCCAGTCTTCAGTTATTTCTGGTTAATGATACTGGAAGGTTCCAGGCACTCCAGGAATTAATTATTTTGCCTTGCCACTGAGTGGTTTTAGGGGCTTCTGCTGAGAAGGATACAGACATTCCTCATTCCCTCTGGGAAATTTTTATTAGAAGTGTCTCTTAACTGGAGTTTTGTAAACCTTACAGAATCAGATCATAAACTTCATCAAAACATCCCCCAAACAGAAGCAAAGTAAAAGGCAGCTTGACAGACAACTGCCAGCTTTTTCATGAGACAAAATACTGAAACCTTGCCTGTAATTTGTCTTGGCAAATGGTCTCTAACACTAATATCAATGTGTCATGTAAGCTGTAAATGAAAAGCATATTCCTAAATTTGCTGCAAATCATAAACATTTGGCTGTGTGGCATTCAAAAGGATTAGCTTCCTGACATGATTTAAAAATGCAGTTGCACCATTTCTGGTTCTTATGTTTCTGGTTTCTCTGCAAGTCCTGTGCTTCTCTGATCACCTGCAGTTCTTGGCATGAATGCAGGTGACTGTTGGGGTAACTGGATGTGATAGCTGGTGGCCAGATCAAACATCAGGAGGAGCAGATCTTCCTTTAAGCTGTTTTGGATCTCCCTAAAGTCTAGCCCAAACTTGTTAGTTATTTTGATGGATGCCTTTGCCGCACAGTTCCAGCTGTGCTCACTGTCCGCTGGAATTTATTGGGATCTAGAGAATTTAAATTATCTTCACTTTATTTACTTGTGCCCTATGTGTGCCAGCTGAGGAGTCCCACTTCGGTATGATTCCATTCTGCTAATTGATTCTTATTTAAAATGATTACTTTTTGCACCATACCAAAGTGCCATGAAAATGTAATACCAATACCAAAAATACCAATTTATAGGTAGCATAATGTAGACCACGTTCAAGTCTGAATGAGGCTCTGATTGATATTCTGCAGTATTTTTGAATTTTGTTTGACTTGTGATTCAAGTGAATTTTGTCATGTGCTGTACGATCAGAACCGCAGCTGTTCTTTCACAATCCCATTTTGAGAAGTCATTTGTCTTTCCCTCAGTCTGTGGTGGAAAAATCAGTATGGTCATAATTACAAGCTGGACTTAAGGAACACCTCCTCCCTGACCTTGTTGCTTAATTCCAAATGTTGACTTTGTTCCCTGTGAGGCAATTATTCTGCTCTTCCATTTGTGTGTGTTTTACTAACGCATGTTTTGTATCAATTGTTTTTCAATGGTTTACAATTTTTTGTTTTTAATGAGGAACGTTAGTTCTACAGCGAGTCTAATTTTGTATGGGCTAAAAGATGAGGAAAGAGAAGACAAAACTCAAAGCATATTCGCAGGCTAGAGAGAACGCAGTTCAATGATCTGTACAGTATCTTACTTTAGGATTTCTGCCTTTGTGGTTTTTGTTTGTTTGTTTTTCCCTAAGTTTGGTTCCAAGTGTTGTAGGAGTGGGAATTTGTCAAAATAGTTGTTTTAATAGTTCATTACCCTCAAGGATAAAAGTTTTAACATTATTTCTAGACTGAAAAAGCCCTGTAGCATTGAATTTTTTTCCCGCCTTGGTACCTATACCAAATCAGCTTTCTTCTTGTTACAGTTGAGTATAAGATGGGCTTCTGAATCTTTGAGAGAAAAACATCTTTTAAGTCCATTTCTGTGCCTCTTGACTGACCTCTCCAGTTTATCAGTGTCTTTGCTGGAACTCAGTACTGTATTTCACCAGCGTCACATACAAAGGTAGCACAACCTTCTCATTTCTAATTGATATACCTTTATTTTCATAGAGTATACACACAAACTGTTTTTACTTCTACATCAGAGTGGGCAGACTCGTTTGGTTGCTTATCCACATAAGTTGCACAGATTTTCCCAATTCTTTTTCTTTCCCTTTTTCTTTATTTCTTCCTTTTCCAACTTCCCACTTTAAAACTTAGACCACACTGTTACTATATCAGCATTTTTATTGTTATTGAATTCATAATCCTGGACAAGAAAACAAATGTTCTTTACTGTAGTGACAAATTCTCAGGTTACATTGACAAGAAAGCATTTCCACAAACCTATGTTGAATATCAGTAATTTTACTACCTTCCTTTAATTGTTCTGTGTAATGTTCCATTATGCTTAGGAGTTCTTTTGGAAAAGGTAAATTTCTTCTGATAACTCTTTTATTTTTAGTATGATAAAATAGTTTAACAAATTTTAATTGTGATTATTCCCCTATTACTGCCAAAAGATTTTATTTTTTTCCCTCAGCCTCTGCCCCTGGATGCTTTGAGTTATACGTAAGGCATGTGAGTCTACTACTAATTTGCCTTTTCAGAACTACCACAAAAGAGACTGTGGTTAGAAATGGGATGAAAGAGTTTTTCCTTGAGTGGAGCTGGGATAGTCAGAGTCTTTGGCAATGACATAAGGTGCCATTGCGTGAAGCACCTGCAGTTTTAATGTTGTATTTTTGTAAATTTCTTTCTATTGGAGGAGCAGTATGGTAACTATTTTGTTTTAACGTCAGGCTTCAAATTTTTTCTTGGATGTTAACGCAAAACCACAATGCAACTCTCAGGGAAGGGAGGAAGGGAGAGTATAGTGTACACAAATAACAAGATGTGTATACATACAGAGCATTTTTATGTGTGTTGTGTTGACAAGATGCAGTGCCTCTAGTACAGTGATTTACTTGGTCAGCATGATGTTGCTGACAATAGTGCTCTGAGATCAATCTCTGAAATGTATATGGATGTCTCCATTGGCCTTGAGGAAGTGTAGATATGTCCCTAGTATTTTTTGTAGCTAGTGAACATTATTCTTGAAAACCTGGCTTCCTACAGAGAAAAAAAATTGGGGTAATGATTTTAGCAGACCAGGGATTCAGTCAATGAGATGCATCCATCTTTTAGGGCAATTGTAGATTTAGTACCGGCAGTTGGTGAAGGCTGCTGGAGCCAACGCTGATTTGCTTTTGCCTTCAGTTGGACTGGGAGTTGGAAAGTTTAACTGATGACTGTAAAATGCTTGCAAGTGCTTACCTGGCATCCTGGTTAATACGAAAACACAAAAATGTAATTTGTTTCATTCTTCTATTACTTCCAAATGCATCACTGTAATGTAGTTCTGAGCACCTGCAAGAGAATTCCCCTGATGTTTCTGAAATACCATTTAAAGCTCAATGATCTGTGACTGCTGAGAAAAACGTTTAAAAACATTTCTATGTGTACACAAAATCTATGCATCTCCTCTTAGGTACTTTCCTAATTCATTAAACAAGTTTCTGAGGAGGTTATTTCTTTCCCTCTCAATTGGTGTGATAAAGAGTATTTTACTGCTTTAAAGTGATTACATATACTGAGGGAGATATTTATTGGTTTATAGTAGAGTCATTAAAACATATGGGATTATCAGCACCAAGTAAACTATCTTTCCATGGTGTGAATGTTTTTTCACAAAAATAATTGCAGAAAATATATGAGTCTGTATTACTGTGTATTTGTGTATATATATAATATATGTGAGTGTATGTGTGTAGGAAGAAAGTGATTAATTATTCTGGAAAGCAATTACAATATTACTATAACGTGTTTCTTTCTTCATGCTTCTTAGATTGCCAGATAATTTAGGAGCTGTGTACTTTGCACATGCCTGTACGCAGATAGCTCATATGGACAGATCAGTTGTGGTAATATCTTCTTTAAAGTAAAGTGGCTTAAGCTATAGAAAGAATCAGTTAAGCCTATGGATTTATCTTGTAAATGTTGGGTATATCTCCATGTGCCGGTTATTTTATCAGTCAAACAACCTCTTGCTGTTATGAAATCTTGTAAAGGAAAAGTTATTTTTATTTTGGATTTAGCCCTTACAAAGTGACTTTGACTTTCAAAGTATTTCTGGATTAACTGTTGAAATGGAATCATGCTTGTGTTAGTTTGGACACCAGATTTTTTACTTGAATGTTTGGATTACTTGTACATTACTACCACTACTGTAAATATTAAAGCCCCAAACATTGACCTTTCCAGCTGTTCTTACTTTTTTGCTTCTGGTTTAACAGCTGGAATAAGACTTCTGTTTACAAGAGCAAATCTTTTATTCCCACAGCCACGAGTTGGTCACATAAATGCTGTTATCTTTTATTTATGTCATTCAGATTCTCAGACCACTGTGGCTCCATTGCTACTCCTGTCCTATGAATTGTTACGTATGCCTTACTAGTCAGAGTAAGACACATGGAGGTGATAGTAAATACAGAAATGCAGGAATTGCAATGTGAGTAGCAGATATTGTCTGTGCTGTCATTTATGGCATCTCCTCTGTGAGTCAGCAGCCTTCCTGCTGATACAGCTCCCCTCATATGCCTCTGCTTGTGTTGTCCTGCCCTCTGTCCTGCTTTCTTCTTTCTCCTTGAGAACTGCTTTGGCATTGTGACCTTTTGTGTGTGCATTAAAAATAGCTCCAGTAGAAACAGTGGAAGTGCTGCAGACCTTTTAGCTTGGGGCTTCAATAGTAGCCTCAGCTAAACAGTGAAATGCATTGAAATCCCCATTTCTAGAAAGGGAATCAAGTGATGCAGAGAGCCAGGAATAAAGATAAAGAGAATGAAAATAGTAAAAATCATTAGGCTTTCCAGGGTGAACTGGAGGACCTAAGGGGTGACTGAACATCTGTCAGTGTATGAAAGCGCAGTGTTCAGTTCTGCAAGATCCTTATGTAAGGGATAAGAAATTCAGCCCTCTTCCACTCGGGACAGTGGAAGGAATACTTAAGGAATACTTAAGGAATGTGTTTTTAATTGAGAGGCTGAAGCAACTGGCAGTATTGGTAAGTATTTTGTTATCATATGCTGTGTCTTACCTGGCCAGTAATTACACTGGATTGGTGCACAGAAGCACTGTTGGTTGTCAGTACAGTGTATTCTGTGGCTTTCTTTGCAGTTCTTGCTGCAGAGGTGAAGCACTACCCATGATTTCCATGGCCATGTGTTTCTGCATGAGATTTGTATAATGTTTTTCGGCGTGTTTTGCTATTAAGATCCAAGAGCAGCATGGTTGGGTTCACTTGCACCATGGCTGAAAGTGGGTTCATTTTGGCACACTTAACTGGGCAGTTAGTTTTTAATGTAATTGTTTTTATTTAGTTGGGATCTGCTTGTGAGTAAAACTTCACAGAGGATTATGCTATCTCAGTTAATATAGGAAGTTTGTTTCCTTGAAGAAAACAAACTGGACAAAATCAGCACTTTCTTTTGAAAAGCTTTGTGAGCATCCCCAGGAGGGGGGCTGCACATGAGCTGCTGATGGGCAGGTTAGAAGTTGTTTTGGATAGATGAGAAGCTGACTGGCAAAGCTTTTGCTCCTTGCAAATAACCCAATGGTGTTCCTGCTCTGTTGATTAAGGTAGGGGTTGACTTGACCATAATCTGATCTTCACTCATCTCCAACAGCTGCAATCTTCTGATACTGTCCAGGCCTTTGACCTGCACAGTCTGGGATTCTCTGTTACTGCCATGCTTCTGTAATGCCCCATTTAATGCCCTATTTTTTTCAGTAATATGGTAATCAAATATTCCTTTTAAATAATCTTCTGATTTGAAGAGAACTCAGCATGTCTCTAAAATTCTTCAAACACTTAATTGCTTTCTATTTAGTTTTACTTCTTTATTGCCTAAGTTCCATTATGAAATAGGAGCAGATGAATCAAGAAATATACCATATTTATAGTGTTCATTAAGTAGGACATTACAGTTTTGGTTTTACAGAAATACAGAGCAATTTGCATTGCGTGAATATATTAAGAAGTTGTTTAATGAAATGTACCATCAGACAAACCCGATAGAAACACTGAGCTGTTTTACAGTACATTATTGAAAAATTGTTGGTTTTTTTTTTTTTTTTAATTCATTTTCAGTTTCTTATCAAATGCTTTAGCCAAGGAGTATGGAATTTGATTGTAGTACCATATAATACAAATAAATTTGTGTAGACCTGAAAAGATCCCTTTATTAATTGGCTGAAGGACTGGTTGCATGATAATGTAGTATTTTAGACAGTATTTATCATGTGTCCTCATTCTGTTCCATTGACTTTATTTCTTCCATCCCAAAGGAAATAAAATGCTGTCATTTGGTGTGATAAACAGTGAGATGAAGGAAGAGAATCAGTCTTTACTTTTATTAAAGATGACCTACAAAGAGATATTTCTTCTAAATTGGGCTTCTACCCTTTTTTGAGATGTAAAAGGTGAATTGAAAGATTTCTTTTGCTCTTTTCTCCTTTCTCTAAAGAAATAAAAGCACTTAAATTCCAGCTTTTTAATAGCCAAATTAATTTTTATTCAGTGATGCCAATCTCATATCAGCTCTCCTTTCTGGAGACTACTGAGGAGGGGATAGAAATATGTAACTGGTTTGGGGTAGGTGGAAAGCCTGGAGGCAGGTGGGTGTCTCATGGGCTTCCTTAGGTTCTTCAGCCAGCTCTAAAGTGTCTTTTCTGTGACTTGCCAGATTCAGTGGAAATTGCTTTTGGGAATGAATATGTAGTGCTCCACAAGAGGTGTTTTGTATGTCTGGCTCGTGTACACATACATATATCTATATGGCATAGGGAGGACTGGTCATTTTTAGGCAAAGATAATATTCTTTGCTGCATTTAAAACGTGCATGTTTGAAAGCAGCTAGGTTTCTTTTGGCTGAAGAAGGGATTGCAGGTTTTATTTTTGTGTGCTGTAAAAGAAGATTTACAGAACCTTTAGCAAAGAGGTTGCCGTACCTTTCTTACCTCTTGATGTGTTTATGTGAAACTTCATTTTAATAACACTCTTGATCCTTCTTAGATCATTCATATAATTCATATCCACTCATCCCTTAAAGTAAGAGCCCTCCCGAGGACCTACTGAAGACTGGCTTAAATATCAAGGCTGTGAGATTTCTTTCAGAAGAGCAAAATGAAAATGTTTATGTCTGAAGGGCATAACAGATGGCAAGCCCCTGGTTGTGTGATATCAAATGTACCATAGTGACAGTTCCGAGACTCTAAATTATTGTAAAGATTACTCAATATATTGTTTTAAAAGAAAAAAATAATAATCTCCCTTTTGAAGATTTTGATGTTTGAAGGTCTTTCTGAAGATTGTGTACTTTTGGTATCTGCTCTTCAGCCTAAGCCAGCCAGCCAAAAAAGCGCATCTCGAGCTTGGTCCCTGTACAGAGCAGCTCAGTTACAGCAGACGTGATGCTCTTCATGGCACCATTCAGCCTCCTGCCAGCCTTGATGGCGGCAGGAAATTATATTCATCTCTCTGCTTATTGTTGTGCCTGTAATGAATCACACTTACCATTTGGTCTGTCAATTTCAGATAGTCAGTGAAGTTACATTGAGAGAAAAGAAAAAACTGAGCTTGATGTGATGTTTCTGTGGTGGGAGTTACTCATGTTTTCAGAGCAAAGTAAGAAAATTCAGATGTATTTTCACCTCCTAAAGGGACAGCTATTTCTAAATGTCATTGAGGGGACAAGGAGCTTTCTATTATGTTGCCATGTGCTTTAGCATCATCTCCGTTTTTACTTAATCGTAAGAAACAGATTTCTCCCACTGACTTCAGAGAAGGGATTCCAGCTGAAGGCATCAGGTTATCAATGCATTTCTGCCCATGCAGAAATTCTGGCCACATTGGTCACAGGGGAGGCTTCGTAGAAATTAGCCAAGGAGTAAATTAGTTTTATTGTAGTTCATTCCGGTAAATTGTATGTCAGTAAGTAGAAATTGCAAGCCATGAAATTGCAGAGAAACTGCAAAACAATCTGAATATGATACTGGAAAGAAGCTGCCAAAAGTAGCTAGAGAGATTAATGGAAATAGATTTCCAGTGTTAATGAAATATAGTGGCCAGAGTTTTTAATTCATATATTCACAGCCTTTGCTTTGGTACAAAGTGAGAGGGTTTCTTTTGTCTTTCTCATTTTGCAAGAGCTGTTAAACCTTAGATTACAATGTATTTTCTGGGTGAGCTTGCTGATCCTTAGCCTGTACTTATCCATAATCATTCTTTGATCTTTTGGTATAAGAGGATGTATTTCTCTTTGGTGCTTTGCCAGAAAATCACTGCTAATGGATTTCTGGTGTGCTAGAAATTTTGCAGTAGGAACAGATATAATAGTGTTCTGATGGCCTGCAAGTTTGTGATGTGTGGCTGCTGGAATTAGGCAGCTACACTGTGCTTGTGCTTCGTTCTTCCCTTTGCCTCTCTCCTCAAATAGACTGTGGAATCACAAAAGAATGCAGTTCATCACTTCTCATTGAATGTGCTTATTTTCCATGTTTAGTGGCATGACCAAGGTTATTTTACAGCTGTGAATCTGGCATACCATGGGCAGACACTAATGACTTTCTGCCATTTCCTCGTTGTCCAGGTTCTTGCATATGTTTTTGGAGGATTTAAACTGTGAAAGTCTCTCCAGGTCACCTGCATTGCAATCCTGCTTCATCTGAACAGCAGAAACAAATGACCTCAGGCCAAAACATACAGGTCTGCTGCCTGATGCTATTTCTACACTTACTTATTTATAGTTGGGCCAGAAAGGTGTGGATTAGATCTCAGGGGGTTGCAAAGAGCACACCACAAATGTCCTGGAGACCTCCTTTGTACTGACCACCAGTGGGTGACTTGTACACTGGGAATTGAGATATTGCCTGTAACAGTGATGGAAATAGTAGGGAGGAAAGCATATGTTCGTATAGTTTTATTTTATCATTAAACTGCTTAATCTTTCTGAGATTTACACTTCAAAATTTAATTTACATTTTCAAAATGTCTTTCAAAAATCATAGCTCTATTGCATGCATGTACTAGAATCACAGAATCATAGAATGGCTTGGGTTGGAAGGCGTTAATAATAAATTTTCCAATAAGTGGAGTACAAATATCCCAATGTCTGTGCAGGTCTGAATGGTATGTAGTAGCTCAAGAACGTCAAAACCAGATTTCACTGAGACCCTATTGATACTTTTTCCTAAGTGATCTGTTAGCTTTTTAAATATAACTTTTTTTTTTTTTCTCTTTCTTTTTTTCTGTAAGTGTACTCAGTCTGTTATTCCTGGATGGACTGATTGTTAAAACATAATAACAAGAATTTGTCGCCAACTCTGAGAAGTCTTATTTCATCTTCTTCCTTCTTTAAAATCTCATATAAACGGTCAATGAAACAGATATAATGTAAGGATGAGCAAGGGTGGAAACTTCACTGCACATCTCCTTAAGCTGTAATGCAAGTTAATTTTGAAGGACTCCAAGCACTCTTGGTTTCTGTAGAGTTTTTGGACTTTGCATAGAAAATGTCTCCAATCAAAGAAAAAAAAAACAGGGCAATCTTTAGATAGTTTATTGACGTATATTTATCTCTGAATAATTGAGATAGCCTTCACATTGGTCCATTTTGTAAAACTGATGGATTAGACCAGAATGGTTCCACTATTAGCTAACTGTATAGTTCAGCTGGAAATATCACAGAATCACAGAATCACCAAGGTTGGAAAAGACCTACAAGATCATCCAGTCCAACCATCCACCAATCACCAATAGTTCTCACTAAACCATGTCCTTCAGCACAATGTCCAAACATTCCTTGAACACCTCCAGGTGTCGGTGAGACACCTGGAGCGTTGCCAGCAGGTCAAGGGAGGTGATCCTCCCCCTCTACTCTGCCCTGGTAAGGCCTCATCTGGAGTACTGTGTCCAGTTCTGGGCTCCCCAGTATAAAAAAGACAGGGATCTCTTGGAAAGAGTCCAGCGGAGGGCCACAAAGATGGTGAAGGGCCTGGAGCATCTCTCCTATGAGGAACGACTGAGTGAACTGGGTCTGTTTAGCCTTGAGAAAAGAAGGCTGAGAGGGGATTTGATCCAGGTTTATAAATACCTGAGGTGTGGTGGTCATAGTGGTGAAGCTGGACTCTTTTCAGTAGTGCGTGGGGACAGGACAAGGGGAAATGGGATGAAGCTAGGGCATAGGAAGTTCCGCACGAATGTGCGCAAGAACTTCTTTACGGTGAGGGTGACGGAGCACTGGAACAGGCTGCCCAGGGGGGTTGTGGAGGCTCCTTCTCTGGAGATATTCAAGACCTGCCTGGACGCCTACCTGTGTGACCTGGTGTAGGGAACCTGCTTTGGCAGGGGGGTTGGACTCGATGATCTCTGGAGGTCCCTTCCAACCCCTACAATTCTGTGATTCTGTGATTCTGTGACTCCAATAGGTAGAGAATGTCAGAGAATTGAAACAAAAATATATTTTCTGAAAGCTCTTCACAGGTAGTACAGGTATTAGTAACTTCAGTAACTTCTATATCCTTTTCTTTCTTTAATTAGACATATGTACACACACCCACACACGTATGTATACAGAGGTTTATTTCTGCTCTTTCTCTCTCCTTATAGATATCTCTGCATTTAAGACTGAGTAATTCTTGTGTTGCTCCTGCTCTTAGCAATGGCGTGGTTAGACTGTTTACAACAGAATTGTCTAGACGTTGTCTGAGTGCAGAGACTGCAGAGTGATATAGGTGATGCATATTTTGGACTTGGCTTCTCATATGGGAGATGTACTAAAATACCTACAGCCTAGCAGATTTCTTTCAAGTTTTCTTCTTAATGCTTCTGTCCTATCTTCCTCCCCAGATAAACAGATTATGTAAAGGAGGCACTCTGGCATTTGAAGAGTGAGATCTTTACTATTTCTTCTGCAGATAAATTCTAAGGGGTGGCTTTTTTTTTTTTTTTTTGTGTGTGTGTTTTTTTTTTGTTGTTTTTTAAACTGATACTCTGCTTTTATTTTGGCTTCAGTTCTTGTACCTTGATAATCATGCAGATAATTCCCAAGAGCAACTAACATTTCTCATGAAAACAAACATGAGAAAAACAGGGCAATTACCGCTTGGCCCTTGCCAAGCCTATCATAAGAAAATATTTGGCTTTAACTACTCTGGTTTAATCGACTAAGATTTATTTTTATTTTTTTTTTAGTTCTTTCTGCGCCTCTTTCTGTCATGGAGTAATTAAAGTAGTAGCATACAGACAGCATGCTGACACTTTACAGTACCAGCAGGAACAAGAAAAGTATTCAAGGTGACCATCAACAATGTGGAGGTTTTAATGTAATTTTTTTTGTCATATTGAAAGCAGCTTTAGACTGTTTTCAGAACCATTTGTGTGTCATGTAAATCAGTGAGTTGACCTAATCCCTTCATTCTTGTTGCTGATGATATAAATTTCTTCCTACACACCCAGAGCAATGGAGGACCACCATGGTGCTACCTAACAGACAGCATGGGACACGGGACAATGATTGGGGAATGGGCAAATCATGCATAGTTCTCCGTACCGTCGACCCACAAGTCCTTCAGTATTTCTACACACAAATCTGCTTGTCATTTCAGACAGCTTGTGTGGAGGTATTAATATTTGTGTTGTGTCAGCTGTGTCACTTCAGCATTTAAAAGGAGTAGATGCTAATGGGATTGCACATGGGGATTGAGTGTACCCTCAACAAGTTTGCTGATGACACCAAGCTGAATGATGCAGTTGATACAATAGAAGGAAGGGATGCCATCCAGACAGACCTGGCCAGACTTGAAAAGTGGGCACATGAGAGCCTAATGAGGTTTAACAGGGCCAAGAACAAGGTGTTGCTTTTGGGTCAAGGCAGTCCCAGATACAAGTACACACTGGTAGAAGAACTCATTGAGAGCAGCTCTGTAGAGAAGGGTCTTGATGGATGAAAAGCTGGACATGAGCCAGCAGTGTGCTCTTGCACCCCAGAAGGCCAATTGTATCCTGGGCTGCAGTAAAAGAGAGGTGGCAGCAGGGTGAGGGAGGATTTTCTCCATCTACTCTGCCCTTGTAAGGCTGCATCAGGAGTGCTGTGTCCAAGCCTGGGGCCCCCAATGCAGTAAGGATGTGGAGTGGTTTAGAGGAGGTTCATGAAGATGTTAGGAGGGCTGGAGCACCTCTCCTGTGAAGAAAGGTTGTGTGAGTTGGGCTTGTTTAGCTTGGAGAAGATTCCATTGAGACCTCAATGTGGCCTTCCAGTACTTGAAGAGAGCTTACAGGCAGGAGGGGGACCAACTTTTTGCATGGTCTGATAGTGACAGGACAAGAGAGAATGGCTTTAAACTGAAAGACAGGAGATTTAGGTTAGATGTTAAGAAGTTTTTTACTCAGAGGCACTGGCACTGCTGCCCAGATTGCTGTGGATGCCCCTTCCATGGAGCCATTCAAGGCTTGGTTGGCTTGGGCCTGGGGCAGCCTGAGCTGCTGAGAGGAAACCCTGCCCATGCCAGGGGGTTGGAACTGGATGGGCTTTAAGGTCCTCTCCGATCTAAGCCATTCTGTGATTCTGTGAAATTATGCTTCTGCACTTGGGAACTGCTGGCTTTCATTTCTGCTTTATCTGGACCTAATAACTGATTTTTACTTATTTATTTCATAGTTTCCTTGTTTAGACTTGTGTATAGCATAAAATAAATGTTAGATGTCAAATTTTGCCCTTGGATGAACATTAGTAGTTCTGGTTCACTTCAGTGGGAGCTGCAAGCAAAGATCTTAAAAAAAGAACTTGGCCTTGTATCTAAAATCCTTTTTTTTTTTCCTGCATCCTCTATTCCAGGAATGTGTACCTCCCTCTTTTTGAAGTGCAGCGGTAACCAGCTTTGTTAGCCAGCCTCTTTCAGTTGTCCTTGGGAAACCCAACAGGAGGAGCTAAATATTTTATGGGGCTGAGAGGCCAATGTTTTAGACCTCAGTCCGTGCTTTCTCAGCTACCACCTAACCAAAGCATTTATGATTTCGTAAGAGTGTGTAGAAAATTAACACCCTTACTAGTAATAGAGTGATCTTAAACACAAGCCATCTGTAGGAACTGCTACATCTACGCTTACTGGAGTAGTGCTAATAGTGTGATAGTCTAAATGCTTTCTCTAATTTTTAAGCAGCATTTTTATGCATTGTTAATGTATTGGAAATGTGTAGCCATATTTTCCCTGGGGTTTCTGAATGTCACTAACAATCACTGCTGTAGATCACCACTTTTATGGAAGGGAGGAGGTAGAATACTGAGATGGGAGAGGCAATTCCCAGCTCTTCACAGCAGAGCAGAAATGAAGCATCCTTTCCCCTCCTTAGACCATATGGCAAACAATTTTCCAACCCACTACAAAGGAGCCATGAGACATGGGAATTTAAATCAGCCAGCCAAGGAGTAGGCCTGAGAAGGGAAAATCAATATACAGGGGGACCACCTGGGGAAGCTGAAAGCTGCATTAGGTATTTCCCAGCAGATTCTGATAATGATTTCATGCTGCTGTGGAGTGGGATTGCCTGCTTGCTGGTAAACTGGGTACTCTGCTAACATTAAACTGAAACTTGAGAAAGAAATGTTTCTGTGTTTTCAAAGTTACATTTCCCCAGTTAATGTGAAGGACAATTCCCAGTACCTGATCAGGACTTGGACCAAATTCTCCGCCCCAGCTGGAGACTGTGCAGTTAGCTGCAGGATTTGCCTTTCAGGCATGGTGGTTGTTTAATACGCATTGCAAATAAAAAGCTTTCCAAAAGCCCAGTGTTTGGAGCGTTGTGCTGAGATGGGAGAAACCTGATTTGATGTTCCTTCTGTAGATCATCCTTCATAGGGATTTTTAAAACGGGTCTATTAGCTGTCTTGTTCGGTGTCCATCAGTGATTTTTAGGTTGTGCTGCAAGAGCTGGTACTGTGGAGATGTGAAAATGATATGAAGAAATGCTTCAGTGATCTGTGGCAGCTCTTCAGGGATAAGGCTGGTGGCAATGTCAGTCTGAAGAACAAGGATTTGCTGGTAGAGCAACTAAGAAAAGTTGCATGAAATTAGTGAACAGACGAACTTCTGTTTATGAATTGTTATTTTTTTTTCCTTTCTTCCCTTTTCATTACAGATACCACAGCTAAGCACTGAGATAAAGTTTTCATTATTCAAACTCTCACCTTGATTTAGTACTTCACAAATAAGCAGCCACATTCCCAATTTATATAATTGGTGGATAATAATGAGATAATGTAATGTCAGAGCTGGTTTTAGTGCTGCTTGTGAACGTCTCAGTTTTACTTCCATTGACCCTTGGTATAAACTTCAGTGAGATGTTAAGGAGTATCTAATGACAATTTCTCACTACAATATTTGTATAATACAAAGTGTTTTCGAATAGATGATTTTTGGGGGGTAAGGATCCATAGAAGCCCTGTCTATTTCACTCAGGATGGAAAAGAATCATCCATTTACCTGTGTGTAAAGCAAATTTTCTCCCTTAGTACTAATTTAATGTCTTTAGAGTTACCATTTTTGTAGACAAAAATATATTTAGAATTAAAAAAACCCAAAACTTTTATGAGTTTTTAAATTAAAAAAAACACAGAATTTAAATATGAAAAACATTATTAAGATAGTGGCTAACATTTGTTTGCAGTGTTATCTTAGTGTGTTTTATAGGAATACTCTGTTTCCATTGTCTCTAAACAAGAATGTTGTTTCTCAGAACTCAGAACAAAGTAACTTTTAATGTTCCTTTTTAGTGTCTTCACTGCAGGGATTATTATCAACAGTACCTTCTTCAACTTCAGCAATCCAAAAATCAATCTGCAAGTAACACGTGGTATCTGCTGCACTAAGGGGTTATGGTACTCTGTAGAGACATTACTCCCGTACCAGTCTGCTGAACTGCTGCAGATCATATTTCTGTACTCAAAAAGTGGAGATTTCAAGGTGACCCTAAAGGTATATTTATACACAAACATTACTTTTTTCTACTCTCCTGTTTCCTTAGCCACTGTTAAGTTTAGAAACCCCCATGCTCCTTCCCTGCATACTCTTGCATTAGCTTCTGCTGCCTCCCACAACTTGGGCGCTGCTTTTGTACAAAAGGGGATGACACTGTAACAAGGCAATGATTTTAATTACGAATCACCCATCACTACAGGGAATAGCCTCTACGCTTGAAAGCTGGCGTTGGTCTCTTCTCAGTACGTAAACTTCATAATTATCTTAGCAGCAACCCCAGCAGTGTGATCCTCACCATCCTCTCAAATTATTATTTGCCAGTTATTTGTTATATATCTTTGTTTTTGCTGGAATTTCTGAGTTATCCATTAGGATGAAATTGAATCTAAGTGTCGGGATCCCCAACAATAGCTGCCCTTTCCCCTTTCATGATGTTTGCCAACCTTTTCCCCCTTGTGTGTTAGAAGCTATTGCTGCCAAAGTAAACATGGCTGGTCCTACCCAAAATGGGCTGCTCTGGAGTTCTCCTCGGTCACAGAGCCTGGCATATGAACTTACTGGCTTGTAAAACATTCCTGTATTCTGGGTTTCAACTTTGCACCTATGTTTTGTATCAGATGTGGACAACGTCATTGTTTGTGGTGTGCCCTACATGCACTTCTAACGCTGGGATATGTAGCTTATCTAGCTTTATGACACTGAGTGGGTAAGCTTTGTACTCAACATATTTTATGTAAGATAATTTTCAATCATTTTTTTTTTTTCCCCCCCCTGATTGACACTCAGATCTGTGGAGCTTTTTCACCCTGGTCAGCCTGTGTTTTTTCACCTAAGGAGGTCTGTTTCTGGCTTAACATACGTGGAAGTACATATGAAGGAAAGGTGTATAATTCATTTCCTCTGTGTGCAAAAAAATGGCACCCGTTGACATTCATCAATGCCTATTGAACTTTTATGGAGACCAAACAGTGAATGTGAGCACACTGAGGTGATGGGTGGTGCATTTCAGCAGTGGTGACAGCAACAGTGGGCCACCTCTGCTGGTACAGATTTTTATGAACATGGCATGCAGATTCTTGTTCATTGCTGGCAAAAATGCAGAGCTGATGGTGGTGATGTTGAAAAATAGTGTTTTATAGCTGAGAATTTTAATTTTCTCTATCAAATAGTGTTATTGTGCTCATTGTATCTCTTATAGTTTCCACGGAAATAGATAGGAGGCATTACTTTCAGAGCAACCTATGTATGATAACCATGGACATTTCTCAGGTTTTTTATCCCTGCCTGTGGGTCTTCTAAAATGGAAATGACCGAGAGCACCACAGTAAAATCTTCACATAAAATCAGTTGAACCTAAATATGTTCTGTTGTGGTATGTGGGTATTGAAATGTAGAGACAAGTTTGGGGAAGTTTTATGTCACCGTGCCTTTGAAGCCTCTGGCTGCATCCTGCAGAGACTGCTGAGACTGGATTGAGACAGGGAAAATGAAACTGCATGAGCACATCCAGCCTCTTTGCCTTTCTGTTTCGTATCAACAAAGCCACTGGCACCAAGCTATGCAAAACCCAACTTACTTTCCCAGACTGATATGTTGGTATCGCATCTCCACAATCATCTCTTTTAACTATCAGAAATGCATCCCAGTCTTGGGTCTCAGGGTTTGGTAAGTCTTTCCTGTGGCTTTTACATGAGTTAAAGCTACAGATGTAGAGCTGAGAATGTACTGAATCTTAACAGTCAAATTATCTTCTAACATGCAGTTCTTTAACAGCTCATTCCAAATAATAGTATGGCTAAAAGTGATATACAGAAATGATATCACATCTACCAGTGTCTCTGACTTAATGTTGACTCATCCACAGTCACCATGTATCCTCGTTTAGTGTCCAAAGTTCTTTGTCAGGAATTTGATATTAGTAGTGATGGTTTCTTTCTCAACAGTGTTGGATCCATTTGAGGTTAATATTATTCACCACCTGGTCACTGGTCAGCTTACTGTTAGAGCTAAAACAAGTTAAAATGGGCTCAAGGCCAAGCACAGCTGGGCATGCAGAGAGGCCTTTCAGGCTGCTGGCTACACAGGGCTTGGGGCCCCTTGCTAGCAATGGCCGTGCACTGCATGTATTGTCCGTACAGTTACTATGTGTTGGTCTGTCCCTGGGAGATGGACTACCCGTCTCATGTTGAATTTTGAGGGAGGTAGAACACCAGCTGTTCTACCTCCAGCTTTTTTAACGGAGTAACCCCCCTCTTCCATTTTTTCCCTCTCCCTTTCTTCCTTGGGAGCAAACATTTACAGATACTGTGTAATGCAGTGCCTAAAATCAGTACCTAGCTAAAGTCTGGAAATATGGTTAGGACTAAAATCAACGTATGCCAGAGCTAGCTTTTCTTGCAGGGTGAAACAGAGCCTTCTAGTTCTGATGTGTATAGTGTTTACATGGGGATTTGCTTTTTCCTTGCGTTGGAGGTCAGTGCTACTGCTGGAGGTTGCTAGGTCCTTCCAGGCCTGTGCTCTCCTGGACTTCAAGTTACAGATGAAATAAGGAGTTAGGTTCACTGCTGATTCTAGATTGGCCTTAGATACTTCTAATTTATTCCATATATTATGGCATTTAACATATTAAAGAGTGTTAGGTACTCACCTATGTGGAATGTGAATGCAAATCATGGGGGCTGAATACAGAATCTCCAAAAGCAACGCATTTAGCTGTGTGTATCTCAGGACCTATAGCAGTAGTAATTTGCTGTTTGAGCAGTGCACGGAGACCAGTAATATGCATCCTCAGGAATGAGCTATCTTCAGACACTTTGATGGTGAAAATGGGTGGGCATTTGTCAAAGGCAGCTACTAAATTGAAATGAAAATGGGAGAAGGCTGTAATGTCTTGCATGCTGAAACAGTCTGTGAGGGAAGTGCTGTGGCTTTCAGCTTACTGCTTTTCCCATTTTCCCTTGGCGGGTTAGAGCTATTTTTAAACTCGGTATCTTTTAAATAATGCATAAGTTAACAATAGAGACTTATAGTACTGGAAAAAAAACACAAATGAGTTTAAAACAACCCAGAAAATCCTACCCTGACTGCTTCCAGGAGGGTCTCTGAGACGAACAGAGTACGTGTCTGTTCAGTTTCCAGACATCTTCTGCAAAATTCCATTTTTAGAGCAAATCTCCCTTCTTTGAATTGAGATCTTTCATTTAC
Source organism: Alectoris magna (assembly GCA_030625065.1). Taxonomy (NCBI): domain Eukaryota; kingdom Metazoa; phylum Chordata; class Aves; order Galliformes; family Phasianidae; genus Alectoris; species Alectoris magna. Next base: position 128,689,372 of record CM060561.1, on the reverse strand, counting down.
AAAGCGCCTTCCCAATCAAAACAACTGAATAAATACTATGAGGAGAGAAGTACACCAATCTGTGGGCCGTATGTTTTGACATTGCAGAGCCCAGTCTGGTTGTACTTCAGCATCTTTTTTGTCAGGAGTGTCAGGAAAGCCCTTCTCTGAGAACTGTATGCATGAATGGTTTGACTGAACAGTGCAAGTGTTGCATTTTCAAGCGGCATCAGATACACAGTCTATGTGTTCAGTGGCTATCGTATGCATTGGGAGCTTAGGCACCACGGTTGATGTAAGCATGTGAAAGTAAAGAAGACCTGAAGCACTGGACAGTTGCCCCAGGAAAGATGGTAGCGGGGGTAGTTAAGCCTGTTCGCAGTGGCCACGCTTTGTCTGCGTGGATGGCATGCATCCATGGTGTAGGAAGAAGGGAAAGCAGTGGCTGGGAATGTCGTCATTGCCAGTGCAATTTATCTGGCCCTGGTTCCTCTGAGAAAAAGGGCTGCAGGGACTGAGCTGCTGGGCAGATTAATTATCCTGGCAGCTTGCAGAATTTGTAACCTCTGTGGTCATGAGGACAGCGTAAGCAACAGAAGCCTCTGCTTTTGTGTGAACCATGCCAGGAGGCAGGGAAAAGCAGAACTGATTTCAGTTCTTTTTTCTTGTTTACCTCAAGTGGTCCTGCATCCGCACTGAAGGAGCCAGCCTGGTCTGCCCAGTGGGGGCACGCACAGGGAGCTTACAGATACTGAAATTAAAGACATTGAAATTAAGAATGTAGCAGGCGCTCTGGGTCAGCCGCCTTTCTCATATCATCTGTCTAGATCTGCTTTTGCTAATGAGATCTCTAACTGAAGCAAAGGGAGAACATCTGTTTTCAGTGATCTTTTTGCCTTTATTTCCTAAAACGTGAACTCTAATGATCCTAAGGGGGAAAGGAGAGAGAATCACAGAGTGTTTAGGGAGCCGGTATCAATCATGTAATTTTATTCCTTTTCGCTTGTGTCAAATGCTTTTATATCATCATGTAGGCAGTAATAAATATTCATGTGGGTGGAAATATAGCACTTTTTTTTCCAAGTACATTTGGAAATAATTTTCAGTTTGGTTGTCTGAAAAACTACAGTTCTTTGCTGTTTTCCAGATGCATTATTTTAATACTTTCCGAGATATTTTGGGTGAAATAGCTAATTGGAACTGTTTTACAATTGTAAGATCTCTCTCTCTCTCTCTCTCTTCTTTTTTTCCTGTCTTTCTTTTAATTTCAGGAATCTGTCATATAGAAGATGTTTGCTGTTGATTGTCTTGGAAAAGTTATTAACGTGTCTGTCATTGAGGCTTTAATGAGTTATAGGGTTTAGAGAAATAGAAGGTCTACCAGTATGTTAGTTATAGCCCAATAATTGATAAAAGCAAACAAAGAAAACCCATCAACCTGATTACTACAACAGGAAGTAACTTTTAAGAATAACATTTGTAATACCTTCTTGTGTGAATGCATTGAGTTGTTAACTGTATTTTTGGATGGATGATTGCCAGCAGTGAAAATTTGTGATATCTGATGAATTTATGAAGTGATGCGTGTAGCACGTGAATTTTTACAGGATTATTGGCCACGGTGTCAAGGGGAGATCTCTGAATTTTAGGATGAATCTGGGGAGAGTTGCAGAATGTAGTATTTGGCAAATAAGGGCTGTAGTCAAGAGTATGTGAGCCAAGTGCCCTTTGTAGATGTGAAGATTCCTTGTGGAGAAGGGATTGATCTGACTTCATCCTACAAACTATGTTTTTGTAGGACTGCACGTGTGCATCTCCTTCAAGTATTTGTCCGCATATGCTACTGCATGTGCACTTCAAACAGTGAGCGTAGATGGGTTGTGTATTTTGTAATCCCACAGGGTGCACGTGTGTCATGTCTTTCCTTCTGTTGCAAGCCTGAGGACATAAAAGGTGGTGCATGCTTCCTGCTGTGCCTCTCATTCAGCTTTGGCCGATGACCATGTTTTTGGATTCCCATATGGTCTGCAGCTGCTCCCAGAGTCTCTTCTTTCCCTCCCCCCCACTCCCTCTTCTTCCTGTGTTGGAGTCTTTCAGAGAGTTGCACCATCCCTTTCTCCATCTTCCACCTTTTTGCTGCTGATGAGGTGACGCACGATGTTCTTCTGGTCTCCATCATGTAGCCTGCATGCAGAAGTGACACTGCACTCCAGCTTTTCCAGGTTGCCTGGCTTCAAGTGGAGCACTATGATTGTTTAGGTGAACTGCATCTCAAGGCCAAATGTAATTTGTATGATTTTATCCACTTTCTGACGCTCAAAGATGCTTTAGACCAGACTCTAAGTTAACCCTGAGAGCAAATCCTTGCCCTCACTGTCTAGTTCTGGAGTGCAGGACCATGCACTAAAGAAAGAGCGCATCCCTTCAGGCTCAGAGAGTGTGTCTGTGGGGACGTTTCCCAAGACTGTCCCCAGGATCATCAGGAAGGCTTTCTTCCCTTTTTGTTGCTTCTCATTCTCTGTGATCTTGGAGGCTCATGGCAGAAGTGTTTGTTTTCAGGAAGTTTTTATCTCAGGGCATGGTCTGAAGTTGATGTAGATGGAAAATATGCGTTTCAGTCACTGTGGATGACTTTATGACCACACTTGAGTCAGTGCCTCAGCCTTAATTCATCTGCTAGGATTGACTTAGCATGGCATCTTGCACCTACTGCATGTGCCTTCTTCAGTGGTACTGCCTTGCTTTGATGAACAAGTTGGGAGGATTTATTTCATACAGCCTTCCTGTGTATGCGTAGACATACTTCAAAAAGTTATTTTTTCTAATGTAGATTAAAATAAAACCTGCTGTTGGTGTGTTTATTGTTTTAAATGGAGATCTCAGAGGTGCAAATCCTCTTCAGAGCCCCAGCCAGCTCTGGTCAGGTCATGGCAGAAATCTTCTTCCATCTGTAAGACAAATGTTTAGAAGTCTCAGCAGTTTCCGTTGGAATTCTGTCTCATTGGTTTTGGAGCTATGTGAACAGTGCTGTGAACTTCTAAAGTAGGCTTGCCTAGTGATAACCTGTGTTCTCATCAAAACTAAAACAAATAATGATGTAAAGATAAGATGGTTTTCCAAAATCTTACTCAACTTACCAGATTTTCTGGAAAAAGACAAAAACAAATAACAAAAACCAAAACCAACAAAGACGTTTGGGATTTGTTTTGGCCATAGTTTCATTTTTCCTGGGTAATAACAGTAAGGACAACAAAAATGTTCTAAAGTACTGTATGAGTTTTTGAAGTCTTGCCTTAAAAATAACAAATCATAATTTAGAACATTTTAAGCATTTTTAATGTAGCAAATTAATATACCTGTGTGCTCGTTATTCTTTTGGTTGTATTCTTTTCCTGAAAAACTTTCCTTCCTGACAAACATTACATTGCCCGTTTCATTCATTATCTGGCGTGCTCTTACTACTCAGTCACTGACTTTTCTTCAGTCATAACGTAGGGTTCTTCCCTGCATAGCTCTGAAAAACTTTGAGACAAGAGTGTTATTGTGCTTTTTGGAAGTGATGTTTTGCAAGTCTGGGGCAGTAACTTATAATTTTTTTCCATGTCCTTTTATAAACCCCTATCAATAGTTCTGCTAAAGTACGCATTTATATCCTGGGTAAATCGCTGGGGCTCAACTGGCCAAGTAGCAAAGAATAATTGCTTATTTTGAATTGTTTTCCTATTCTTTACAACAAGTTGCTCATTCAGGCAAGATGAATAAGATTCTATTTTGGCGTGTTTCTCTTATTTAAGTATCTTTGAAGATTAAAAAAGGAATTGCTCGGGGAAGAAAACCCATTCGGAAAAAAATGTTAATATGCTTACTTGTTTAACTAAGGGGTCTGGTATTTTTATGTTGAATTACTGCTAGTGAAAGGAAACTGTAGTGATAAAGGGTAAAGCATGTGTGCAAGTTATGGTCTGTGTACGGCATGACAGGGATGGTAACAAAGTAAAACTTTCTAAGCATTCATCCTATGGTCCTTTTTGTGTTTAAAATACATTGGGAAAATAAATGAAAGGATTCCAGAGATACAAAAATATTATATTTAGAAATGCATAATCATGGCAACATAGTGCTGGCAAATGCCTTTAGATATTTGAACTGTGTTAAGGTAGAGGAAAGGGAGAGTGGTGACCAGACAGCCTAGGAAGCTTCCTTCAGCTTCAAGGTGTACATGATTTGGAGTAGTGATGGGAAGAGGAGGGGGGAGTATGCTGGCCCCTGGAGCACCTGCCAAGTGCAAAGCACTGCTCCTAGCTTTTGAAACGTAGTCCATCTGCACCTCTTGTCACCATTCTGAGGTGACAGTGTGATAGTGTAAACAACACCTAGTCCTTCCCCTGTTGTTTCTGTTGAGTGCCTGGCTGGGGTTCTGCCTTGCTGCTGAAGGAGTGGTTCCTGTGCTCTTCTGCACACCAGTCCTTTCAAGTAGCAAATCCCAGTCTACATTTCCATAATAAATGTCACCTTCTGTTTCATTTTCTGTGAATGAGAATAAAGCACACGTGATTCAGGCATGCACGCCTATCCACGATCATAGACACATTCTTGTAATCTGAAATTAATCTGACATGCATGGTTGTCTCATCGCAGAGGGTTCACTTCATTCAGGGGCTGAGCAGCCTCAACTGCTGCTCATTTAAATGGGAATTGGGAGTCTTCATTTGGTGCAAGTTAAGATTGCAAGAAGTGAAGTATCAGCTTTATATGTCTGAACACTGCCATAGTTGCATTTATAGGAAGTGTAATTTCTAGCAGCTTGCAGTATCTGGAATAGCACTTCTTCAGTTCCTGCTATTCAGTTACCTTATTCTAAGATGAAAACATTTCCTCTCTTCACCTTGCCCTTAATGTGTGCTTTCTGGTGATATTACGTATTAATTCTGCAAATGCATTATTTAACTAAAGAGCATTTTAGGCTGCAAGCTGTTAGAAAGCGAAATAGCGTATCAAAGGCCGCTTGAGTTATGGAAGAATGCATTTAATCTTATTTTCAGTTTGCTTGAGTAAATATTAATTTTCTACTATCTCGAGATATGGATTAAGTCTTTAAAGAGAATGTATCATTGCATTTCAGGAGTTTTCTTGTGCTTGTGATGCTAAGCTGAGTTCTGTTTAATGTGGTTTAAAGCCAAGTGTTTCAATACAAAATATAAAAACATTTGGATAGTTTCTGTTATTCCATGTTATTTCTGACTTCCACAGTCAAAAGCTGTAGGCTGTATTGTACCTACATGAAATGAGCTTTGCATATGCTGCAACTCTCTGTGAGAAATTTGTATTTACCCCAGAGACTGTGTACCTCGATGAAGAGAAAGTCAGTTGTGTTCAGAAAAGGGCTATGCTCTGTTAAACTTCGTTTCCCTTTACAATACTTCATAAGAAAGTGCAAGATAGGTCAGCAGGTTTTAGTGACGACAGACACTTCTTCTAATGCAGAAGTGGTCTTTTCTCTGCTCTTATAACCCAAAATACTTAGCTGTTGTGTAAAGCCTGAGCTTCCTTTAGAAAAATGGTACAGATATTGAAAGAGCTGGAATCCACCCGTTCTGCAGCATCACTTATCTGCTGTTTGGGTGTAACCATGTATTCCCACAATGTGAGTTCCCATGAAACTTGAGTGTCTTTCTAGGGTTCCCATCTGCATAGTTATTCTCTTGTTTTGAATGTTTTCATGCTTATTTATTTTTCTCCTGAGCCTCCTATCTCAAATGCTTGATCTGTATTCTGTTGTTTAAACAGGAACAGACCGATTTTTAAAAGTGCTATGTATTAATACCCTCTGCTTTTTTAATAAATATTGACTCAAAAAATGTCACGTGTAGGTTCTGGGGAGGAAATGTCAATCTGGGAGCAAAGAGGAAAAATAACTGACAGTAGGTCCAGGAGACCTGCTTTGATTTAAAGCTAAAGCTGTTATATCTCAGATATACAGACATTTTCCAATTAGTTTTTTCCCTGCTTCCTTTGGTCCAATGAATCCATTGTACAGCAGAGTGGAAATGATGGAATTGTTGATGCCAACCCCAGAATAGTCTGAAGAGCACTGATGAGTGCACTTATTATAGAAACAAGCAAATCAGGGCTGTGAATTGGAATATGAAGGGCTATGCAAGTCTTTCACTATATGTTTTGAAAATAAGTGCTTCATCTGTTACATTTCTGATCAAGGTTTCAGTTTGGGAAAGTTGTGGGACTTTTTAAAATAAGATATTTGTTGAAAAATTCCTGTGCAGCACTATGAAAGATCATATTTGTAAGGCATCTGAGGTGTCTCAGACATCTTGTTGTCTGTTCTTGTGATCTACTTCTCTGGATACTGTGGAGCAGAGTTAATGCATCTCCACACAGCACTGGTCTGTAAGGAAAACAAACATATAGGGAAAAATTCTAGCTAAGACTTTCCTTAAATTCAGGCACTTCACTTTTGAATTGTGTTTTTTATAAAGCAGTAAATGTTTCTAATTATGCCAGTCAGTGTTGAGATTGCATCACCTCTCCCCAAACACTATTAGCTGTGTGCAGAACCAATTAGCCTGTAAGGAAATCATCACTGTACGTGTCTTTGTGATTTAAGAAACAGCTGTATTTATTTTGGTAACTTTCATTTTAATACTCCAAATATTAAGATAGAATGCTGCGGATTTCAGTAATCTCAGCAATCCTTAGCAGATGCACTGAAACTATTCCTGTGAAGAAAACATTACAGAATTGATTCAATGCTAGTATCTCTGTAAATATGACCGTCTGTTTTTGTGAGGGAAAGAGAAGTCCATGATAGATATGCATATAACCCTGTAGCTCTTATAACTTAATAGCCATGAGCATCCTTGGAGGTTGACTTGCTGTAAGTTTAGCTCAGTGTTCAATTCTACAGTAGGATGTGGAGCTTTTGGAAAGCTTTTCTTGTCCTGCAAACCACATGAGCCTCCCTGATGCTTGCACATCAATGCATTGCACTGTGGAACTTGTGTCTTCAATTCAGATTTCATTGTAAGTAACACATGACATGTTAGAAGGCTTATTTTTAGAAACATAAATTATTTAAAGAATTGAGCAAGATTCTAGAAATATGTTGTAAGGAGAATAATAATGATATTCTTATACATTTCTGTGCTGAAGAGAAGAATGCAATATTGAATGTATACTCATCAGTGTGAGACTTAATTACAGACAGTACTGCTGTTTACTTAAATTAGTGTTTGCAAAACTGTACATGCAGTTGCTTAAAAACAGATGAGCACTGTTGTAAGAGGCTCTTGAGCTCTGCACTGAGGCCCTGGTTTGTCTTCTCAGGGGTGTTCCACACCTGGCTGTGGGTACAGTGAATGCAGGTGCTGAACCAGGAGAACGATATCGCAGGATATCTGCTCCTGCAGAGGTGATCAGGGTCGGAGGCTGTAGGGCCATGCCTTGCCCAGGGGATCAACCCTCTCCCTCTACATACTGTGCAAAGGGAGTGCCGCAGGGACCAGTCTCCTGGTCCTGCTCACAATTTCCGTGTGGCTCAGCAGAGTGAAGGAGTGGGGTAGGATGATGTGGTGGATTTCTTTGTCTCTTTAAAATGTCCATCCACACCCTTGCTCAGCTGCAGAGGTTCCTCTAGGACACCAGGTTAGCTCAGGCTGAGGAGCTGGGGTGGATCTCTTGTTAAAACAATGTCAGCACATTGCTGAGATGCCAAGCAAAGATGACAGGAGATATGAAAGTAAGTTTTCTTGTAGAAATGCTTGGTCACATTCAAACTCATCATTCACTGGAGCAGAACTTTAATAATAAGCAGCTTTATGCTCAGATGCAGACCACAGCTCAAGCCACCTGCGTGTGACCATAGCCCTGGCTGGCCAAGTGGCTTTACAGGCACTGGGCATTGCGGGCCCCATTGGTCTGCTGTGCTTTGCTTCTGATTTCTGGATGCGTGACTTACCCTTGCATGTATAACCTGTGTTGGGTGAAAGGAAAGAAGTGCAAAAGGGACAGTGGCATCTGGAGCGCTGCTGAGCTCCATATTCCCTGTCCCTTTGCCACTTTTTGCAGCCAGAGGCCTTGTGGTCAGGTGCTGTGGGCAGAGGAGCCATTTGGGGGGGTCTTAGTCAAAGGCTGTGACAGAATTCATTGTATTGTTGCACTTTTGGGCATGTTTTTTGTTCACTCATGGCTCTTTGCTGCACTGCATTTTAATCGCTGGCTTGCATCCTTAGACATTCAGTTTTTTATGACAGAGATCTGGCTTTGTGAAAATTAACTCTAACTTACTTCTTCATCTCAGTTACATTCAGCTGTTTAGAGAAATGTTGACTTGGAACTCTTTGGATGAAAACGAGGTGCATGACAGGACTGCCAAATATATTCCTGCTTACTTACGGGTCTGGTAGAATTGCTTCCATAGTTACGTCTTTTAATTCTTCCTGCAAGATGTGCTTTGCTGCACCACATTCCAAACTGCTTGATGCCATAGTTGCCAAATTCCAGAGAGCAACGTTTTCGAGTCTTCTAGAGCTGACATGGCAGGTGCTCAGCCTGACCTGCAGAAAACAAAATAGATAATCCTGGAAAAAATTCCTGGAAGGGGTAAGCAACCTTTCAGAGAGGAAGTTAGTCCTTTCAGAAGTGATAACTGGAGTTGGTGGGCTCAAGTATGAAACATACCTTTTTGTTGTGAAGAGAACACTTGCTGTTATCGTAGAAAGCTATCCTGATTTTATAAATGGATATATAAGGTATGCATGAGAAGCTACAGGAAAAGACAGAATGATCATAAGGATTTGTATTATGACAAAAGGAAGACTATGAATCTGTGGCAGCATTAAGCCCACTTCATGGAGGTCAGTAGCAAGCACTCTGGAGGTGTCAGGGTGCTGTTTTTGTTTAAGACTGCTTGGGGAGAATGCTTCTTGGGCCAAAGAACAGTACGCACTGACTCTGCAGCCTTCCAGCTAAGGGTACGTTCCTTCTGCTGCCCAGGTGGCAGAATGAAATGTTGCAGGTGGTTTATTGTTGAGCATGGCTGAATAAAATATGTCCAATTCTGAAAATGTCTGTTAAGACATTAGACACATCAGTGAGCACGATGGAGAAAGCAATTTGGTTTGTGTTCTGAGTCAAGAGAGGTAGTATGCAATCTCCTATTTTCTAATTGTTAGATACTCCAAGCAGAGAATTCTGCAAACAAGGCAGTGGATTGGTTTTGATTTAGGACTGGATAGAAATGGAAGATGAGAATAAAAGGACAGAAAAAGGAAGGATAGAAAGAAAGGATTCCAAAAAATGAAGGAGCAAGAATTGACAAATAAGCGAGTTTGGATGTGTAATGCATAGTGTATTGCTGACAGATGCCTCCCAGGCATGTAAAATATGTACTGTATACATTTATATGGATATGTAGCTTATAGAGGATCTCTCTCTCTCATATATGTATATGTACATAGGGAATGCATTGTAGCAGCAGAGCATCAGTCAAATGAGAATTTCATTTCATATGAATGAACCAGCTGCAAAGCTTAAGATTTTGTTTATAACTTTTTTACCAATCCATGCACCAGAGGAGGCAGCTAGCAGAGAGCTGCTGACTGCTGTTGCTTTGTGCAGCTGTTGTGGGGTATGCAACATGAATATGAACCATCTATTTAAAAGCAATTTTATGCCGATATGTGGAAAGTCATTTGCATCAAATAAGCATAAATGTATTTTTCTGAGTTTCAATAAATGTCCTTGGATAGAAAGGTAATTTTAAAATACCAAGTTAATGAGTTCATTTTATCTTAAGGTACCAGTGACAGCAGTTAAGCACGGAAGAAATGAAACTGCGTCATACCAATGCCCATCTGTCCTGGTATTGGCGATGAAAGATGCTGTGAGAGAGCACATGGGCTCTGCCACATTCTGGGTCCATTCCACTGCCGCCTCCCAACATTCATGGTATTAAAGATGCCAAGAGGCACACTGCTGCCTTTTAGTATCTGTTTATGAGCCTGTTACCAATGGCTGTCTCTATTCCCTTTTCTGTTTCTGAAGTACCTTCGGATACTGTCTGCCTGAGCAATCTCCTGCAGAAACGTGTTGCAAATTTCGGCAACATGCTTTGTGACACAGTACTACCTCCATTTTAAATTAAACTACTAATTTATTCAGGTGTTTCCTTGATCTAGTGATGTGGAATTAGGTGAATAGCAGCTTCAGTTTTCTCTATGATTCATGTTATTTTACCTACCTGTATCTTATCCCCCCCTCTTCACTTTATTTTCTCTTATCCAAACTGAAGTGCCTTTTATGCTTAGAGAGGATGATTTACCAGTAGGTAACGCACAGGGAGGCCAAGTATCCTGCTGGGTCATTAGCAATGCCAGAGACGTCTGGCAAACCAGACAGATCCTACTTGGAACAGTATTAGCAAATGGTTTTTTGTCTCTCTGAAGCTAGCTGTCCTCCTGCATTGTACATGGCAAATGAAGATTGATGACTGTAAGTTTGGGGAGCTGTGATAATTCCTTGGATGCTGGTTAAGTGATTGGTGTTGTCTCAGCATCTGGCTCCCGAGGATTCGATGGTGAAGGGTCTCTCGTCTTCCCAGTCTTCATTCATTTTTACAAGTGATGAATTTTATTTCACAAAGCTCCGTGCCATTTGTCATCTGTGGATGTTCTGTGAGATTTTCCTGGTAATGCAGACTGCTTCTTCAAGAGGCTGCTTTCACCACCTCTCCTAACTGTGCATTTTGGATTTGTTTTGCATTATTTCAGACTGCAGCTCTGGGTCACCCACAAATGCGGCTGAGACCTTTGATTTCTAATCCATAATGTGCTATTAAAACACACTTTCTTTATTAGAAGAGGGAAGTTACGATGGTAGAGCAGGTACCTTTAATTTTAGTTTCATGCTCTGGAATTTGGCTACCATTCTAGATATTTTTCACATCATGACTCATTCTTCCGTAGCCCTTATACCAATAACGAGTTTTTTTGTTTTGTTTTTTTTTAATGTCTTTGTAGTTTCAAACCTGTTTCCACCTTCCTGAAGTTACAGCAGATTGTCTCCATCACAATAATTTTTAGAAGCTAATTAAGTCCTAGATTTAAGGTTTATGATCTTTTCAATTTAAGTTCTTTTTTAGGAAAACCCTCTTCTGAGGTTCACTCAGGTTTGTTCTGTGAACAAAAGTGGAAGTAGTGGTAATCATTTTTTCTTCTGAGCTCCTTTCTGAAGCATTTCAGATACCTGCACAGTTGATGCTTTTATTTAACAATAAAAAGAAACATCTCAATAATTTTTCAATTACTGTTTGCTAATACTCTCTAATTATATGAAAGTACGCACAGTTCAGAAGATGCTGTTCTTGCTGATTACTACATAAACATTTCTTGGGGCATGAGTGACATTTCAAATTTCAGGATAAAATGCAAGTTATGAGAGCAGGAGCAGGTAATCACAAGCTTAAGGGGGCAATTTTCCCAAGTGCTTGTGGAAAAAATGACAGCACAGCAGGGGCACGTTTTGCTGTCAAGAAGGATGCACATTTTAGGATGGATGTGTTCAGTATTAGTGCCAAACTATAAATGCAGCCTCAAGAGATGCTGACTCCTGGGCTGGTCTTCCTTGGCATCATGCAGAAGTGGGAAACAGCAGCATAGGAATGCTTCTGGGCAGTACAGGGTGGGCTGGGGAATAAAAGCATGGCCAGCGAGAGGGGACCTGAGGACAGAGGAGGTGGGTACAGAGGTGGGGACTATGGAAGGAAATTATATAAATGGGTGGGACCATCAGCATCATTTGCCCCCTTTGTACTCCGGTTTTATGGAGCTGGAGGTGGTTTTGTTGGTGGGGGTATTTTTTTAAATTTTTATTTTTTCAGTAATATTAACATTAGTAATTTGATCGCATTTAAATTGCAATTAAAAATGGACTTTGAAACTGTTAGTGAATTCAGAGCTGCTTCAGGTTGTGTTATTGTTCTTCTTTTGTTTGGGTACAGGGCTGTACTCAGATCTCACTAAAATATAGCGAAAAGAAGTATGCGGTGAAATATTGTGTGTCAAGAAATGACTACTCTCTTCCTAACTGCAGAACTTAAAGTATAAACTCTTTTTCCCTTGGAAAGCATAAGCTGTATCTGTTCATCATCATGTACCGCATCATACAGTAAGAAAGTTCTGATCTTAGAATCATACAATGATAGAATGGTTTGGGTTGGAAGGGACCTTAAAGATCATCCAGTTCCAATCTCCTGCTATAGGCAGGGACGCCTCCCTCTAGACCAGGCTGCTCACAGCCCCACCCAGCCTGGCCTTGAATGCTTCCAGGGGGAAGCATCCACAACCTCGTTGAGCAACCTGCTCCAGTGCCTCACCACCCTCACAGTAAAGAATTTCTTTCTAATATCTAGTCTAAAGCTACCTTCTTCCAGTTTAAAGCCCTTTCCACTTGTCCTGTTGCTACATGCCCCTATGAAGAATCCATCCCCAGCTTTCCTGCAGGCCCCCTTTAGGTACTGGGAAGGAGATCCGACTTAGAACTGCAAAGATTGAAAAGGACAAGACAAAAAGTCCATGGTGCGTTAACTGTAAATGGACGGTGGCACCACAAAATGCACACTGGCATTGCCAGCTGGATGCAGTAACTGCCCATGTGCACAAGGCTTTCCCAGCTGCAGGGTATGGCCATACCAGCCTGAGCCTTGAAACTACCACTGCCGCTTTCCAGTTTTAATTTGCAGCTTTCCTTGTATCCTCTCTCCGTCTTTAAGCTAGCAATGGGAGCCATGTGCATAATAGAAAGCTAGTGAAACTAATAAACAAGAATGCCTTCCACCTGCTTAAATCTTTTCCCAACAAGAAATGAAGTAAAGCAGAACCATGCTGTTCCTAAGCCAGAACATGCTATCTGGCTGTAGAGCTTCATGTCTCATGCTGGCGGTGGAGGCTCAGGGCTGGAGGCTTGCTCTGCAGTTTGGTGTTTCCAGTAGGATTCAGGGCAGCACTATGGTGTCCCATGGGCATATTGGCTGTTAACAGATAAAGGCATTACATGTATTTTAAGTCAATTGGAATTAGAGATCTTGGAAGTCCTGGAGAGGAAAAATTTGAGCAAATGTTATTATTTGGAAGAAACTTCATCAGACGTTCATGCTTTGTATCATTGTTACTGAAATGTGAATTTAAGCTCCAGGAAAGGACTGAGATTGGCTACAGCTCAGCATTTGTGTAAATCCCTTGAGGACTCAACCCATTTATAAGCCTGTAATTTCTTTTTGGACAAAGTCTTTAATAGTCCGTAGGAGTAGAAACATTACAAAATAATTGCTTTCTTCTTTCTTCCATTCTTGTTAGCAGTAGAAAGAGCGGAAAAGCAGTGAGAATATTTTAAAAAAGAGAAGCTTCAACGAACAGCAGTGATTTTCTTCATTGTTTTTTTCCTTCCAGCATGTAGGTAGTGTGAAAACCAACGCTATATCAAAGAGAAACTAGCATGTTTTGATGTGCATTTGGTTAATCAACAGATACACTGATGAAATTAATTATCCATATGAAAAGAAATTCTGCAGTTCTTTCGAAGGGAAAGACAAGACAAAAGTTTTAAAGCCTTGGCTATTAAAGCAAATGTATTCATGGAGTAAGGAGGTAGCCAGTGCCCCTTGAAGTGCAAGGAGAGATTGTGTACAAGCAGGGAAAAGGTGTCTGGATAGTCATGAAGATAAAGGAGAATTAATGTCAGATACAGAAATCTGCTGGCTAAGTGGCCTTCTGGAGTTTATTATACTGTATTGTTTTTGTTAGCTCGTGGCTGATAGTGAATCTGTATTAGGACTATCGCGTAATGCAAGGTACTGCAAATAGTCCCTTTTACTGAGTGGCAGAATCATCCCTTCTCCTCCCTCTCATCTGGTTTTCTGCTTTCTTGATCCTTGTTTCATGATAATCCACCTGCCTTTTCTTCCTGGCATACAAGTTAGGCTGTTCTAGAGAATTACTTCCCATAGCCATTCCCTACATATCTATGAGTCTTGTTAAGAAACTTTTCTGAAAGGAACGTGCTGGTAGTTTCCCTTCTTTTACAACATGATTCCCTCTCTTTTACCTTTTTCTTTTTTTAATTGTTTTTTTTTTTTTTCTTTCTTTTTGGATGTATAAATTCCCCTTATAAACTGATTTATAATTTGGACCTTTCCAATTTACTTAGTAAAGAGTCTACACCATCAGGGAAAAATATTTTATTTGAAAAATTTCCATATCCTCTTGTCTTCAGTACCCAGCAGCGCCCATTGTTTTTACTACAGCCCTCTTGAGCAGCAGGCTCCCTTCTCACAACTTGCAGCTGCAACTGTTAGCTTTAATTGTGGAGTTGATACAGTATCTTTATCTTATTAATGTCTCCATCATTTCCCATCCTTTTCTCCCGAATGTCTTCATATACTTGTCAACACTTTCCTACTGGAATTTGACCCATCCAGGCCTTTGTACTGATTTCAGCTAGAATTCTATCTTCCTTTTTAGTGATGCATCTTACTTGAGATCTTTCATTCGATGTCCATGTCTGACAGCAAATTTAATCAGAAATTTCAGGTGTATGTAATAGAGAGTTGTGGAGACAGAAATCAGAGTCAGCAAACAGAAAAAGCGGTAGAGTTCCCACAACATCTAAAGAGGCACAGCAACGTTATCAGATATCATGAAAGCAGTCATTTCTCATTTACAACATTGATGTGCCAACGAAGATGCATTTTAGTACTATGATTCTGAACTCCCTTTATTTCTGCCTTTCTTAAGTTTGTAATTCTTCCTGTGGTTTCTAAAGAGGTCCCTATCATTTCTGTTCTCCCCCCCTCATAACTTTTTGGCTTTCCATCTTCACAGTCTCTTAAATCTGGGCAGTTATTTCTTGTTAAAAAGCTGGCAATTTTCCACTTTTTCATCCTTCTCTCCTTGAAAATGAAAGTTTGTTTCATTTCTGGGGATAATTCCCAATTTGTAATCAATTCCATATTTAAATACAAACTTGTTCCATTTTCCAAGGTATTTTATAGCCTCTTCTTTTGGGTCAGAGTGCTTTGTGTTACCCTGTCTTTTCTTTCTATTTCTTTAAATACGTGGCTTGTTCTGTCCTCTTTTCTCTTGCCACTGCAGATTATTCCTCTTTTCCTTCCTGGAACAGCCTTTTTCTGCTGGGCAGCGAATCTATTTCCAAAGTTCATCTGTTTTCCTGGGATTCCAATCCTGTCTTTGGTTTGGTAAACCTTGTTATCCAAATGTAGTTAATTCAAAGTAGAATATAGACACATACAGACGCATATATATATGTGGTATTGGATAAAGATACCTTCCTTAATTGAGCCCATTCTCTGTAAGAAAATTCCCCGATTGCCACCTCTTGTGTGCTTGTGTTGTGACAATTTGGGAGAGTTGGAAGAGCAGAGAGGAGCTTGGAGAGAGGATTTTTTGTTGTTATTCTGGCCTTTTGTGTATGAGGTGAACTGATACAGTTGGACTTGGGCTTCAAAAAATGATGCTGCTGTCAGCAAATCCAGCTACACTACCTTCATTGTGTACACTTTAAAAATAATTGAATTGTAAAGGCAGAGTTGCTATTACTATCATAACTTTGTTTTCCTTTTAAAAGGCATAATTGACACATGCTTTTTTTCCTGTGAAATGTTTTATTTTTATAACTTAATGTGTGCAGGCTTTGCCATTCATTTTCAGTGTTTCAGCAAATGCTTCTGAAAGTCTAATTCCATGTATTTTCTTTGTAGATATTTTTTTTCCTCAATATTCTACATTCTTGGTATTTCTAAGATTTATTTTCACAGACTGTAGCTCTTTTGCATGTAGATTTTCTTTACAACTAATACCAAGACTAATACTTACATTGACAGAGGGAGGGAGTTGGATGATTATATTGAAACGCACGTTATTTTATTGCTGAATGCTCAATGTCTTATTTTGATAAATAATTAAATATTTCACTAGAGCTTTTTTTTGTTGTTTATTTTGAAGTAGTGGATTTTACTAAAATTATGCAGGTAAATGCTTCTCTGTTAGAAAGACAAATCATTTACTGCAAATTTGAGGTGATTTCATGAAAGAAGCATATCTTTTGGTCTAAGTTTCCAAGATTGTGTATAATTATTAGATTGTATCTTAGTCTGTAATAGCACAGATTGCATTACTGAATCTGCGAGTAGTGTGTTCTTTCATGATAATTCCAGCACAGTGAGTCATAATAATAATAATTATATATATATATATATATTTACTAGTAATACATTTCTGGATGCATTCTGCATGCCATGTTTTTTAGGGTATGCTTTAAAAACGTGCTAAATTTCAGACCTGTCATCTGTTTGTAGGCTCTGGGCTTGGTCCCCTGGAGCTGTGTAGGCTGAAGTGATGCCATTTCCTTTCCAGTCTGGTTCATTTCAGGAATCAAGACAGCCATCATGAACCTCGAGAAGGAGGAGGCTGCCAGCAGGTCTCCAGCCATTCTCAGCCCATTTATCTCTCCTTTTACTTCTGTTCCAAAATAGATAAGCAGGTGGATGAAATGGATGGACCCTTCTAGGAGTCATGCTCCTAAACATAACTTACAGGACCTAGGAACATCCATCCAAGACATGGTGGCTGGGAGAAGAACCCTGACTGCTGGTGACTCTGGTGCTGGGCGCTGGAAGACTCTGCACAGCCCTGAGGAGAAACTGGGTCCTGCTGGGGCAGGGTGGCACAGCTCAGGGTGGGAGAGCACTTGGCCTGCTTGTTGGCACAGGCCTCAGGCAAATGCTGAGGGGAGAAGCATAAATGAACAGCGTGTGTGAATCTTCCCCAGAAAACTTTTCCAAGACTCAAAGATTTACAAGTCTCCCATTCAGAAATTTGTTAGCATCCCTCTTTTTTGCTGCCTGTGTTGCTTGTGCTCAGATACAAATACAAAGCCTTTATTTTAGCAGCCAGTTTCTATTTACTCATTGACAGTCAATGTCTATTTGAGGTTGTAGCAGCATTTTCTACAGCTTAAACGGCTACCTTCACGCACTGGTGTACAAATCCTGGTGCATTTGAATCCCCATACAACCCAAATGTTTTACAAGACTCCAGGAGCTTTCCATTCCCCGTTATCTCATGGGCCTGTATTTGCTTCCAGGTAATGGAACTTTCTGACAAGTATCTGCCCAGACCTTTTGAGAAGAGATCTCCCTTGGTCAGTGTTATTAATCTTACCTCAATTTGGCTAGAAATAAGTCTTCTTTCATGCATTCTGGGATGACAGCTGTGTTTTTCAGGAAGACACCCTATTGATCTGGCAAATCTTTTTGCCAAGGGAAGTGCAGTCATGGCTCTTTTCCTTTACAAACCAGGTACTCCAAATCAATGTTTGAGAAATTCCCTCTAGCCCATAAGTGCATGAATTTGCTGTTTATACAATTGAATTTTATCCTACTTGTAATATACAGTCTTGAATGTTATCCAGTTCTTTCCTGTGGGAATTTTTTTTCACTTGTCTTCTTTCCAACTTAGCATTATCAGCATATTTCCTTAGAGCGCTCCTGGTTTTTGTGCCTGGGCTGTTAATGAAATGTCGGGTTGGCAGTTTGTAGGGCTGATATGGAAGGATCCATACTTCAACATTCTGCCACTTGGGACTTGATCTGGGCAGTCACCAGTGCCTATGTGAGCAAAATGTCTATGACCTGGCTGCCTGCTTTGCCAGGTAGAAGTTCTGGGAAGCTGAGTGGCTGCTGGGCATTGCACAGCCCTGGCAGCACCCACCACCCTCTGTCCTCACCTCTCCTGTATCCTTACTGTCCATCAGCAACAGCACCCTGCAAAACCCAAGGGCTGTCAGGCTTTCCCAGCTGCTCACGTATCAGCTCTGCTGCTCTGTGCCGCTTCCTGCCATCCTTCCCCTCTCACACCCCTGATGTTTTTCTGTTGGAAGGAGCAACATGCAAATTTGCCTTTTCTGCAGAGGAGGTGGTTTGTTCTCATCATCTCATGTCCCACAGGTCTGCAGGCCTGTTGATGTGCTTTCTTCACCAGGACTTCATCTTTGCCAGTTCAGTCACCTCTTATGTGGAACAACATCATATCTTCATGCAAACTTTATCCATGTGAAATTCTGAAATTTCTGAAAGTGTTAAATGAATTTTCTGATGGAGAAGGTATTATTTTGCCTAGAAAATAACTTATGAGGGCCTAACTGGTGAAATAAAATGAAATGTCATAATGTGCATTTTGCTTATATACGTTTGCCTCAGATTGAAGTACTTTTTAGTGTTTGTTTGAAAGCTCTGTCTACTTTTAAGGCTGGGTTTGTTGTTGCCTGGCTCATTTTCCTCTGATGCCTTGAGGGCCTCAGGGTTCACAGAGAGGGCACACAGGACTGGTTCCTGCACAGGCCTGCCCATGGCCCAAGGATGGCTTGTATCTAGCCATCCACCTTCACACTTGTGGTAGAGCAGAGCTGCTGTCAGCCTTTTCTTGTGGCTCATGGCTTCATCTGCCCACTAGCCCAGTGTTGTACACGTCTAGGATGCATTTTGGTATTACAGGGACATTTCATTACTATGCTGTTGTGTCCAGCTGCTGGAGGCAGCTGCCATGTTCGCTCCAGCGCAGCCTGCTGTAGTAGTGCCTCTGACAGGTTTTTCACTCTTCTGTGATTGGTTTTTTGTTTTTTGTTTTTCTTTTTTTCCCATAATTTCCTTACTGTTCTCTTCAAACAGAAAGCAGAAAAGTTTCTTCAATTAAAACTGTTATCGGTTTTGAACATTCCATAAAGAAAAAGCTTATTTTCTTGCCTTCTGATATTAAAAACCACTGTATCCCATGCACTGTGTAGCTCCATTGGAGGTGGTTGTTTCTGTGATTTTTATGAACGTTTTAGGAGGAGTATCCTGCAGTTTTTGCCCTTTTCAAATGTAAATGTTTAATCATTGCTTGCTGAGAGAGCATGCAAGAACACATGCATGAGGTTTATGGCTCTTTTTTCTTATTCTTGCAGTGATCTTCTGTCTTCTGAATACCTTGAGAGGCATATCGAGCAAGGTGGAAAGGCAGTGGAAGTTAAAGTAAGAGTCTTTTTTTTATGCTTTGCCTTTTTCAATTTGGTTTGCTTTTGGTGTTAATGTAAAGTCATTTTCTTACAGGGAAAGATATCTGATTTTTGAGGCAGTTTACTCTTCTGAAACAAGCATGTTTTATGTCTTCTAAGTTTTCAGCGTTCTTACATATGAAAAATTTAGTACATTAATGTTTATATCAGAATGGTATCCATGAAAAATGTGTACTTAGTCATTGTTTCTGCTAGTAAATGTAATTTATTTCTGATGGCTGTTGAAGAAAATCCTGTTTTGGTAGCTAGCATTTCCTTGTTGTACTAATGAAAAACTCAAGTTTGTTGTTTATAAGGAGCTTCTTCATAAGTTTGAGAGTAGCAAGATTTACTGTATAGTATTTTCAAATATTTAGTCACTGTCTGAAGTCATGGGTTTCTTTCTGTGGATGTTTGTAGACACAGTGGCTACAAGGTCCTCTTTAATGCAGTACTCATCTAAAGCAGGTTCCACTGCCTTTGCAGGAGTGCTTCTGTTATTTGTGCATGGCATGGGAGAATTTTCCTGAAGACCTTCTGGTTATTATGACGGTATTGTGTAGAAGAAAGATATAAAATTACCGTAGATTAAATAAAATGTGCATGAAAGGAATATATTATGCATAATTGAAGCTCTTTAGTTTACATTTAATTTAAAAAGCTTTTTTTGTTTTTACTAAATCCGAGATCATCTAAGTACCCTGAAATGAATAAGTTAACCTCATAATGTGAAAGCAAAAATGAAAATGGACAAAGCAATATTTTAGCCTCTGAGCATCTGACGATTTGTTTCCTTTGATTTGTCCCTTTCTGGAGTTTGTAAGCTTGAAATCTACTTTCACACTGCACTCTGATAATAGCCTGAATATATTTTCAGACTGAGGCACATGCATATGTGCTCCATTAACTCATAAAACTCATTCCTTAGCTGTGCTCAGCAATCAAGAAGCCTCGACTCAGATTCAGAGTATAAGTCAAAACAGAAATGAAGGTAATAGCTGATGCTAATAGGATCCATTTGTCTCATCAAGGTATTTGTAGAAGTTAGCAAAACTAAACTTTCAGAGTACCATCACTGAATTAGGACAAATCTGTTTCTGATGATTCAAGCAAGGAAATATTTGAAATCAGTGTCTCCTCTCGTGCAAATACTGCTTAGTTACGTGGGGAAGAGAAAGCAGAGTCAGGCCTTTATGAGAAAGGTCATGAAAGTGTTCTGGGCAAATCACCTCCCAGCCTCCAGCATCCCAGAGATCATCTCCCCTTCAGTCAACCTCATGGCAGGGTCACTGCGTAGCGTCAGCAAAGGCTCTCCACTGCTTCACTCAGTACTGTCAAACGTTCTTTAGAGAACTGACCTCGTTGGCACCTTGGCCTTCACATCCGAGCTGGTCTGAACTGTGAAAAAGGCTTACAGAGTTGTTTCACTTCTCTCTGCAGTGGAGAGTCATTTCCTCTGTGATGATAAGTTCCCCCTCTGCTCTTCTTTGTTCCTTGTGCTCTGTGGGCAGGGACATGCGAGGGGGCTGTGCTGTGCTTTGCCCACCACCCAGCAGGCAGCAGCAGTCCAAGAAGGGGAGGTTTTTGCATTTATTTTGCTTATTTTGCTGCAATTGAGCATCCAGGATCAGAAAAGAGAACAGCAATTGTTGTGCCAAAATGTCCCGAAGAATCTTCTGGCCATGATGGTGGCCAAACATTCAGAAAAATTCAGGTATCAGAAGGATTTTGGAAGAGTCTGCACAGTACATTTTGATGCCAGACACTGAGTGAGGCTAGGTTCAGTGCCCAATCGCTGCTTTAAAGTAAATCTGCCTGCCCCTGAGCAGCCGGTACTTTTTAGAGTACTTGTACATGCCCTGGAGAGCCCTACTGGTCCTTCACATAAATTTGAAAATGCCAGCAGTTTCTGTTTAGCATTTGAGAAACTGAGCTGTGGTTTTAAGTCAAATGTGTTGAAAATCTTTCTTTAAATACAGGGATTTTTCATGATCATGGTTTAGTACCCTCAATTTCTTTGGCAGCTGTTTACAGTACCAGTGAAACAACCTTTATATTGGTGCTTTTAATACATATCAGGCAAAATATAAATAATTACAATGCTCATACACCATGCAGAGCTGATAACACCTTCTTTCTACCTCTCTTCCTCCTCTCCATCCCCCCTGGTAAAAGTCCCTGAGCTACAGAGCACGTCCACATCTTTTGCTGCTCCTTAAGATGCTTCAGAGAGGTGAAGGGACGGGGGAGGGAAGAAATACTAATAGAACTTAAAATACCACTTTGAATGAGAAAACGGAGGAGAGCCCTCAGCTTAACGCTCCTTTTTGTTTACAAGAGAAGGTTGAATAGATTCGATTGCTGCATAATTCATTAATAAATGAGACCACTGTGTAGGTGGAGTATGTGCATGTTTTTGCACAGTACCACTATTTAGCAGCTGCAGAGGGAAGGCTTCTCTGTGAGACATCCTTGTTGACTTGACACAGTTCAGCAGCATCCAAGACACTTATTAAACAGGCAGCAAAATGTGATGCTTAAGAAAAACAAAAGGAGGTAGATCTTTGAATTATTTTCAGTGTTTCCCCCCATTTTACTTTATGTTTCTAGTTTCTTAGGAAAGCAGCAGTATTGTCCTAAATTCCCTCTGGTAGCAAAGAGAATAATCAATTAAGAAAGAGAAAGCCATTCCTGCCTTGCCTTTTTCCTGTTTTTGTCAGCCCAGATCATCCTGTGCTCACGGCACATAAACACTCAACTTGTGTCTACTTTATGTTGCTGCAGTATACTTCTGTGTCCTTTTATCTCCCTCTCTTTCTTTTTGGGTTATCATTCTGTCACTGGTGCTGTCAGTGAGATGAAAGGCAAAAAAAACAGCCAGAGTGCTGAGTAATTCACACTGCTGGATTTTCCTCTAAGAAGGAACAACTGGTATCTCTTCAGTGACATTTTCTCTTATGAAATGTTTCAGTTTTCCACTTTAGATATTATAGAAGTAATTCTTTTTGCCTGTCAAGAACATTGGACAGAAATCCCAGTAAGAGATCTTGCACAGGTAAAGTTGTAATAGATTAATGCCATGCATTTTTGATGGCATGCTTCAGTATAACCACATGGGCCAAACCATGACACAATACAGCTGTATTTCATAGATAACCCTGGAATTAGAAAGGGTGGTAGTGTAAACACAGTCTGTGTCCTGGGCACAAAATTATAGCAAGAGTGCTCAAAGCATGAAACAACATTACCTTTTGTTCTCTGGAAGGGAGCAAAATATTCATGGCCTGAAAGGCCAGAGATGGTTGAGAACCTTTGATATGACAGGCACTGCTTTTTGTTTATGTGTTCTGCTGACCTGCTCTTCTGGAGGAGGTGTTGAGGTGTAGTCCATTGGCCAAGGGCAACAGCTGTACCTGTCACATCTTAACCCTTGAGTGTAGGGAGACCATGTCCTAACCACGGGGTCATAGAATCACAGAAGGGCTTGTGTTGAAATAGACCTTAAGTTCTAACTGCCTGCTGTGGGCTGGTTGCCACCAGACCAGGCTGCCAGGGCCCCATCCAACCTGGCCTCAGATGCCTCCGGGGAGGGACATAAATTCCATTCAGATGTTTTACTGTACCATCACAGGTACTGACAGATCATAAGGTTACACTAACAAATTATTGCAAATGTTGCAACCAGAATATACTGCCCATCTGTGGGCAGGATATTTTTTATCACTGACTGCTGTGTTTCCAGCTTTATAGCAAAGGGCTTCCACCAGCACCTTCCAGATTTACAGTCACCCACTGTCTGAGCTGTGCAGAGGAATCCAGTCATTTTTCTTCAGCTTTTGATGCCTCACCATTTCATAGCCAGAGAGGAAGGAGTTTCAGCTTGGCAGAAAAGCGTATGTGCTAAGCAGGTTTCCCTGGTAGGGATTACATTCTGTTCTTAAAAAATTCAGCTCACGTGAGGGGTGGTGGCACGGGAGGCTCTGCCCTGTGCAGTGTGTGCATGTACCCGTGCCTGCACAACCCGGTGCTGCAGCCCTAGGGGAGAAAGGAACCTAAAAAGGAACAAATCATAAATAATGCAGGAATTATATCTGTCTATTTCTGGCAGGTCTTTTTTGGGCGGTGTCCAGAGACTAGGGAAGCTGTTAGTAGCAGAAAACTCATTTGATAGAAGATTTTGTACAAGGCTTTCCATAGCATCATCAGAGCTTCTCTTTCCCATTCTCTCTACAGAGCTTTGCTTGCCTCATGGCTAATGATTAATAAATCTAGACTGTAATTTACTTTCTAGCGTTAACAGTGAACTAACCAAAGATAGCTGACAGAGAATCCAGGAGTCTGACACAGTTGAATACGGGCCTCCTGCAAGGCTGATCTCCAGACTGCTGTCATTGAAAAATTTCATTAATAACTTAGGTGAAAAAAGGTATGTGTATGTTAATGAAAATAAAAGTACAAAATTGGGAATTATTGTAATCCACAGAAGGAGCATCTGGAGAACTGGCTGTCTTTGAACAATGGAGTAAATGAAAGTGGGATGAAATTTGATAGAACAAAATGGCAGCTTCCTTCTCTTAGGACTAGTTATACGGCTTTTGCTGTAAGACAGGAGTTCATGAATGGCGGAATAGTGGATGACTGCACAGTTCGCATCTAACCAGATACTGCCATGACATCATAATGGTCAAATTATTTCCAGTAGGTAAGGGATAGTATTAATATTATTATGTGTCCTGTTGAAGAGCTGACAACATTTTAAAATTCCTGTGCATTTTTGGTTACTCTGGGTATCTTTTTTTTCTAACAGCATCAAGCTGCTGCTCTGAATTAAGAAGCATTGAGGAGCAACTCACTTTCTTGTTTTAGTATTATTTGAATTATGGAGGCAATTCCTCTGGGTTTCAGTAAAACACAGTATCCCCTGTGGGATACCAGAGCTGGATAATGTCACCTTATATAATGCATTTGTCTGACCTAATAGTCCTGCAAGCTGGTGCTGTAAGTGTACATTTGCATTAACTTTTCTAAATCTATCCGTTTATCTCCTTGCTATTACTAGCTTACTTTCTGTTAGCAATACATTCTGCTGCTGTGAAGGAGGAAATTAAAAGTAGCCGCATTCAGTATAGGAGCCTTTCCCAGGCCTTGCTTTAAATATCCTGCACTAGAAGGAATCCCAGCTCATGATCCGCCTACAATCTTGCACCTTTTATATTGTCTTTCCTCTCTTTATGGCATAAAGAAAAATCCAGTGTTTTAAGCTAGTCCCGGAGGGGAAAAAATGCCAGAAAGTCAAAGCCCTCAAGAGCTCCAAGCGTTCATCCTGCTGCGGATGTGGGCCCCAGTGATGTAGTCCTGGTTCTGCTGAGATGACCTGTGCTGGCTTTGTGACTACAAGGGGACACCTCCTGAGTGCTGTCCACTGTGGTTTTCACAGAGGGAAGGGAGTGGCCCAGCACCTGAATTCATAGACAAGTCCTGCCAGCCTTTTTGTACCTCAGGCGATATTTTTCCATGAGCTATAACATACAGCATGCATAGAGAATGAAATGCACCAAAGTTCTGTAAACTGAATCCATATGAAGACTGAGCATAGCTAAGAGAAATTAACTGCTGCTATAGCATTAAAGAACATTAAATCCTTTTGTAGAGGTTCTTACGAAAAAATAAAAATATCTTATTGTGTTTAACTTAATCCCCTTGAGGAGGAATTAAGCAAAGCAAACTGAAGCTACTGTGCTTCTGGAGGAACTCTTCTATGCAAAGCTTCAGTGTGCTTTAGCCTGATATCTTTACTTACTTGATCTTGAGTTCTGTAAATAGTGCTTGTCTTGACTCTTTCGTAGAGATACTGAACTGACACTGTGTTATATACACTGGGTTAATGTTTCCAGGTAGTCTTGAGCTCTGTGAATTCTCACTTCAAGATAAGCTTCTTTCATTCAGGATAATGAAGAGCCAGTAAGGAAATCTGATTAATACTTTTCTCCTTTCTATTCAGGTGTTTACCACATTCTGACTAATAGGTATCCATGTAGGTGCATGCCAGCATTTCATCTTATCTTCTGTGTTGTGTTTATAGTAATCTTGTGCATCACGTGCTTATAATTTGGCTTCAGACTCAGTAGTGGTTGTTGGACTATTGTGAAAGATTAGTATGGGTAGATTATAAAGACTTCAAAGTCCCTTTCAAGGTTTGCTCCCTTTTTTCCACGTGGAGGAATGCAGAACTGGGGCAAAGTGGCTGTCATAAAAAGGCTTGTATAACTTGACTCAGAAAAACTAGGCACTGCTACACTTGCTGACTTAAACTTAACAGAGTAAGAAGGAAGAGGTAACCAGCCCTGTTCTCTTCTCACCCATCTGCATTCAGCAGGTGATAATTAAAATCATTTTTTGTAACACTGAGGCAAGGCAAGAGGCTGCTTCCAAGCAGGTGCCAGGACAGCTCCTGGCCCAGATGGTGGTGTGCTGACACGAGCTGTGTCTGCACCCTGCAGCTGCACTTCAGGAGTGTCTTTTGTAGCCGCTGGGCAGTGTATGCAAGCCTCATTTGGCCTCAGAGTGGGAAGCTGGGCTAGTGGCATGTGCCATCTGCTGAAGGCACTGCTGAGCCACCTGCGGCCACTGGAGCACATTGCCTGTGTGCAGGACCCCATTGTGTACACGTGTGTGGTTTTGATAGTGCTGCCAACAGTCTTGTGACATGGGCATTGGAAGAAGCCTCGGAAGCAGGGATGCTTTATCTCTAATTTTTGAATTCACATTTCTGATTTCGAAACCTGAAATAGAGTTATAGCCAAGTGACTCTATTGCACTTTGGTTCTTTGTCTTATGATTCATGTGATAGCTGTCTTTCCTAGAGAGGGCACTTTTACGTTTCAAACAAGTTCACTTTCCAGAGTCTGCATTGCAGCGTAGCTAAATGCAGAGACTTGCTCTGTGAGGGAGCAGTGACACATCCCTGTGGTGGTTCCTGGGCCGCTGCAGGATAGTGCAGCCATGCCAGTGGGTTGTCTCAGTTATATCAGCATGTGGCAATTAAAAGAGGTGTTCATCTTTCCATGCAGTTCCACTGTCAATAGGAGCAACACAGGCCAACGTGCCATTCTGACTTTTCACTGTACAAAGAGAAACCTATCAATAATGAGTCATTTTTTGCTATAGAGGTCAGCTATAGAAAATTTCTTCTCCTATTGCTGTTTCCCATGCACTGCGTTACTTATTAATGGGTTAAAACTTGAGCAAGCATCAATAATTTGTAAATAGATCGAAGTGATTACTAAGGAAGCAGTTTTAAAACTCATGCCTAGCAATGGGTAGCTCCTTAAAAAGCTAATCATTATCTGACACTTCTCTGAAAAATAGCACAGTGGTTAGCTGGCCTTAGGGAGCTTTCTGCTGCAAAGGGAAAGGGAGCTGTGTTAGGATCTGAGCTAGACCAGCAATCTCCTTTCCTTTGGATTAATGGGTATTAAAAGAGGAATATGTAATGCTGGAAGAAGGAAGTTATTAATTTTAGGGTCAGTGTCTGGAGCATAGCGTGAGTTTTAATGGCAGGTACGTCTCCTAATTGCAGGAAAAATGCTTACTTTGAAGATCTGATGTCAGGTGTTATTTGAAAGCAAAGGAATGAGCATCCTTAATTTTCCTCCCCTGGGAAGGTCATAGTGTCTCTGCAGTGAATAACAAGCACTGTCAGCATCTGGTCAGCAAATACTTTCGTTACTGAAACTGCAGAGAAGCGTGAGCCTCCATCATCACTGACTGCAATGGCTGTTCTTTATTTATTTCCATCCTTCAGTAATGGTTAATGTGTTCTTCATGCCTCTTTGGTGATTACTCAACAACTAGTGCTTCTTTGGGAGAGGACAGGCTATATTAAATATAAAGAAAAATATAAAGAAAGAAATAGGAACAGACTTCACCTGTGTTACCAGCATCTCTACCAGCATCTCTGCCAGCATCTCTGAAAACATCTCGTGTTTTCAGTATTTTTGCCATTCCAACTACCCAAATAGGCTGCAAGGAAACTCAGGCTGACACGGGTATAATGGCTACGAGATGGTCGGCAGGTAGTTGTAGAAGTTCACAGGACAATATAATTCAGGATTTGCCTACAATTATGCAATTTAAGCATGAAGATCAAGGTTGAATCATGAATTCACCACCACTGTCATAATGATTCATTTACTTTAATGGATCCTACTACGAGTTCATTTGTGTGGTTTTTTTTTTATTTGTTTTTTGTTTTTGTTTTTTAATATAGTAGAATATTATTCCATTTTTAGCTGCCCATACTTACTAAGTATCCACATTTTCCATATTGCTCTTGAAACTCACCAACAGATAACCAAGAGCCATGAATGCTGACAGAGAACTTGTCTTGCCTTATGCTAACTGCAGCATGGAGAATGGCTGTGCACCTCATGGAGGCTAAATAGTCAAACTTCTCTTTTCTTCTGGACCCTGTCTGTCTGGTTTCAGTTTTAGAGCAGAAAGGAATAAGTGTGAATCTCTCTCTTGGTGACCTCTGTCAGAAGAACATCATTATTTCCTCTTCATCTGAAGCCTGAGCTATTTTCCAGTAGCTGACAAAGGCTGGCCTGGTGGTTTGATTTGCTGAGATGGACAATTACTGTCTGCTTTTCAGAGAGCAGAAAAGGCCTGAAGTGGCTATGGGAAGCCAATAGCTCTTTCTTCACAAAAAGACCTTGATTCTGTTGACTGGACTGTTCTTGGTAATGCTGCTAATTTCATCTATTGAGGGAAGTCTTAATTCTCATATAATACCAGAGTATTTTTAGGAAAAACTGAAATGGCAAGATTTTTTTCAGTTCCTGTCATTCTGCTACAGGCACCAATAGAGAAGAGGGACAAGCCTGGTCCTTCAATGCATGCTTCCAACGATAGAGCAGAAGTGGATTTATGTGGTGATTGTGCTTAATCTTTCAGAAGTGTTACATCTTACTGCCATTCTTCCTGCAGCATGGTGTACTCTATTACAGCACCTGCTGTAAAGGAGCATTAGTACATGTCAGGAGCAAGAAGATGTCAGCCTACAGAGAGGCAAGGTCAGGAAACTTCATGTCCAGACATACACATGTCCTAGGAAAAGCATTAATCTATAGTATCCTTGCAGTTGTGCTCTCATTGCAGAGCCAATCCCAAACTTCATAGCTTTAAGTGCTCCTCTTTTCATGTTTTCTGGACTGTTCAAATGAAATCTGCAAAACTTAGGATGTACGGTTTGCACCCACTCTACCAAATGCCATGTTACAGCCATGATTTACCTGTTTGAGATGCTGTTATTGCATTAAGCAATTACTTTTCTCAGTGCTTGTGCCATCTGCTTTCACTGCATCATCTCTTATTTCTTTGCTGAGATTATGATGGCTAGGTGGTGGTACAAAACCTCAAAACTTCATCTAGAGTATCCTGATAGAAGGATTTCTTATAATGAAGTTATCATCTTCTTTTTTTTTTTTTTTTTAATACTGCAACATATACTTGAAAATAGTTGTTTACCTTTAAAACCCCTAAAATGTTAATAATGGGTGTGAAGTGACTTACATTATCTTAATAGGAACATATAAATCCATGTATAAAAGTATCCCCCAAACATTAGTTTAAAGAAATAATTTTTTTGCAGTGGTAAGAATGAGTCTGTGAGACTGAGATCAGACTTATACTCCTATCTCTGTCAGAATTAGTGTGAACTTCAATAGATCAATGAATTTAATTGATTTGACTTGGTTTGATTAAATAGAATAGACTGTGTGTGTCTAAATGGCATTTTTCCTAGCTAAAAATTTAAAACTGTTTTTGTTGTATTTTTCTTTTCAAGATTGGTATGCATAGAATATTGTTCATGGATTTATTATGAAATAAATTAATTTGGAGGTACAATCTTGGGACATTTATTTGATTCTCATTAAGAAGATCAAAACCACAGGCTTGGATCTTTTGGATTCTTAGCATGAAAAAATGTTTCTCCTGGTTATAAGGACATAATTTTTCAAACTAACAGAGTTAGTTCTTTTTACAGTGCAGTGCTGAATACATTCAGTGCGCATGCAGTAATCTGTACTCCACGATCAGTGCGACTTCTGTGAAACTAAGGGTGGGGGGTTATGTTGAATAAGGTAGGCTGGATTTGATTTGAGAAGTGTATTTTTTTATTTACAGTATTTATAGAAGGGGCAGATATAAACTAATGTTTCCTTTAGCTTTGGAGCACTGGGGAGCGTTTTTGATTTGTTTGCTTCTTAATCAAATCTTATTATTTGATAAGCATGATTTTCTCCTTAGAAGTAGGAAATTGCCTGGCCCGCAGGGCAAAGCTCATCTTCTGACTTAGCCATGTGCAGAACACGTGGCAAATCTAAGCCCCTCGTTTACAGATCTCTACAATGAAGAAAGATGGATGCTTCTGGAGTCATTTGTGTCTGAAATTTGTCTTGAGATGCTGAAGATTTTCATCTCCATTCAGTTAGAGAAAGTCCAAAAGATGATTTTTGACTCTGTACTAAACTTGTAGGTGGCTTAAAGGAGATGGGGTGAACCTCTGCTATGTTCTTGGTGCTATGTCCCTGGGTTGGCAAAGTAATAATAAAGAAGTAGTTTTAAACAGGTTAGAGCATGATACTGTGGGACATCCTGTGGATTTACGCTCTCGATTTCCAATTTCAGGGAGGAGAACATTGCTATTATCAGGGACAAATTCGAGGAAATCCAGTATCATTTGTTGCCTTGTCAACATGCCATGGACTACAGTAAGTCTGCTGTTTTGTTTTCACTGAACTTCACTTTCTTTCCTGTACGTCTTTTAAACAAAGCTGTTTAAAGAAAAATAAGTGCCATTTATTCATTAATTGGTATGCAGTCACTATTATTATCTCAATAACCTCTACATAAAATTAATTTAATTTGAACCATGTAAAATTGTTTTATTCAGGACCCACTGCCAAAACACCCAAGTTTTCTCTCTTTTTTAAACTAAAGACAAATGATAACAGCTTTGACCAGATACTGTTTTAGGATAGTTCATAGTAAGGATATGAAAGTAGCTAAAAACACTCCATTTTATGGGAAGAAAAAATAATACCAAATTGATATGAACCATCTAAAATTTGCTTGTGTTCTTTTCTTATTGTTAGAATGTTGTATTTTATCTTTCTTTCCTACTCTGTTTACAAAGGAAAGTGTCAGTGTTGAGTTTCCCTAGACCTATCCATGTTCTTCACAGAAGTGCTTGTCTTAAGCTGTGCGCATGGGATAATACCTCCGAGATAGTAAAATCTTTGAAAAACAGAAATAAAGGATGAAGAGTTGTACAAATTTGTTTTTAAATACATCATTTTAGTGATAATGTAGTTAAAGCACCTCTCACTTCAAGGTTACACAGAGCTGTGTGCTGTCAGCTTTTGGACCTGTCTACTTTTGGCACTATTGAAAGATACTCATCAGGTTTACAGAGAAGCCAAATCACTTCTGCATCTGTTGACTTACAGGACCTCAGCACTTCTGATGCTGAGATTGTCTGGAAAGGTCAGGGCAGCAGGAGACCGTGAGTGTGGAGATTGCTTTCTCTGAAGAAGCAGGACTCAGCTCATAGAAATCTTCTTCACTATTATCCATCTCCAGCTGTTCTGTAGTTTTCGTATCAGACACACATGTGCACGTATTTAAGTGAATTTTATGTTTGTACTTTCTTTATGAGGAAGGGGGAGAATGCATGCATTAGACCCATCTGTCATTCTTGCACTCGTTGTCTGACTTAGAGATGTGCTTCTCTCATTTATAGTCAAGGTTGAACAGCTCAATGAAACTGACCTCAGGTTTGGTACTGTCAGTGAGCCTAAAAATAGCAGCATCCTGCTGCATCTTGAAGGGATTTAGCTTCATGGCATCCATTAGCAGTGATCCATTAGGTCTAGGCCCCTGCCAACTCCTAGTAGAGAGTGCAGCAAAAGAAGGAGGGGCAGCATGTGTCCTTTCCTGGCCTCCTTGCTGGTTGCCTCTTAAGACTGATCTGCTGCTGCTCAGTATTCTAAAACTGCCTAATGTTCAAATAGAGCTCTTCTAATGCAGTAATGTGAAGAAAGATGCATTCCTCCCTGTATGATTCAGCTCTCTCTTGCTATCTTTTTTTTTTTTTTTATTTTTGTGAAATGTTTCAGCAGTTATCCTTCACGCGGGATGCAATATGAAGCTTACTGTAATGGGCTGGTAATTCCAGCATCTGGTATGAAAAAGTATTGTTTTCCTGAGCTGTATTAACCTTACCTTCTCTGACATCACATCTCCAGCATTACAGCTGGTTCCTCCATAATCTGTTTCAAATGCTAATTAAATACTACGAACTCACGCTAGCAGTCCAGTGTCTCACTGGAATAAAGGAAGCTGGGGAGAGTGATCTTCTAGCAGGGTCTGCAGGGCAGAAACTCCACTTTCACGAATTTTGGGAAATGCATGAGTCAGAACAGATGCCTTTAATAGAGTAACAAGTTTCATACTCCCAAAGTTCATGCTAATCTCTCTCACTTGTTATACTACCCCTAGTTCTTGGCCAGTTAGAGCAGACATTTTTTCAGACGTGCCTGCAGAGATAATGTTGTATTTGTTTAACTAATCATAAATTGTGAGTTCTTCTGTTGGTAATGTCCATGTTGTAATCTTCATTAATTAAATTAATAGGTGACTGGCTAATGAAGTGCTCAAAATTACGAATTTCTTCTCAATAACTTTGCTAATGAAAAAAGTTTCTCTACAACCTTAACTCCAAGCTTGCTGGAATTTTTTCTTTCTGTGGGATATGCAGTAACCACAGCTCTCTATGAGATAATGCAAAACACTTTGAATGCAAAACACTCTGGTTGCTGGGATATAAATGATCTGCACTCAGTTCTGAGCTGTGCTCCGTTCTGTGTTTGGAGGCCAGTCACAGGAATCAGTTGTGCTGTGATTTTGCTGCCCACTGCTGGTAAATACATAAACTGCTGTTGTCTAATTTGCAGTTACTTTCATGACTGCAAATTTGTTTTTCTGGAGACTTTATGTAACCCAAATACTCTCTAGCATCATGTGATACCTTGACATTGGTATTGGAAAAGAGCCATGGGGGGCAAGTCAGATCTGAGGGTCAGCTGTGATTATTATTATTAAGTGACTTGATCAGAAATCAGTGCTGCTGAGTACAGCGTACACACAAGAAGTCGTTTGTTAACAGCACTTGGTCTTGCAGACTGTGCTTAAAATTGTAATGAGAAGGAAGGAGGCTTTGCATGATGAAGTACTGTTCCAGACCTTCCCAAATGTCCCCAAATCTTACATTTTTCTGAGGCAGAAAACTTCAGCAGGTGCTAGAGTATTTATTTTAAGAGCACAGACAGTGTTTGTTCCTGGAGAATAAGCACAGAATTGTGGGTGTACTCATGGCAATGTCTGAAGTATGTTATAGACTCAGCAACCCAGGCTGCTTCTGTGAATGCTGAATGGTTAACCCTGTAAATAAGTGATGCTAAGAAAAATATGCTCACCAGGAGATGTAATAGTCTACAAACTTAATATATACTTGCATTTCTAAATAGTCAGAAATGAAATGGCAGTATTTCACTGAGTGCATTAGGCCCTGACCAAAATCAACATTTTGTTGATTAAAAATTAAGTTGCATTAAAAAAGAGTGTCAGGATTTGTCATTTATAATTCTGATAATTTTTTTTAATGTATAGGAGGTTGCTGAAGAGCAATCTAAATAAATAAATGATCTTGCTTTTATGCTTCTGTAATGTGTGCCAAGTTTTAACTCACAGGTCAGATTTATAGTCAGGCTCAAAGTCCTGTTAGGAGCACTTTGAAAGGGACATGCTGATACAGCCTAATTCCAACCATGCATGTATGTCACTGCAATAAGGGGAAAATTATAAAAAAATTGCTCATTTGTTTGAAGATCAAAATGGTGATATAAGAAATGCCTCCCTAAACTCTTTACCTAAATAAACTTGAGGTAGCTCGTCATGGAAAGCATAATTGTAGGAGTGGACCAGGAGTACCAGAACATCTGGTGTTACTGTC
This sequence comes from Alectoris magna, assembly GCA_030625065.1. Taxonomy (NCBI): domain Eukaryota; kingdom Metazoa; phylum Chordata; class Aves; order Galliformes; family Phasianidae; genus Alectoris; species Alectoris magna. The sequence goes on along the minus strand of CM060561.1, from coordinate 128,656,194 downwards.
TTCATCCATCTAGGATGCCTTAGCACTTCAATACTTCATTTAGAGCTGAACTGTGCTTTGTAATAGAACTTAGAAAAATGGTGGTTGTGTTTGGATGTTGCGTTGAGGGGTATGATTTAGCTGGGAAGTATTGGTAATGGTTGGACTGGATGATCTTCTAGGTCTTTTCCAACCTCGATAATTCTGTGATTCTGTGTGACTCTGTGGTCAAGCAAAGTGCCAGATTTTCAAGATACGTAACACTGTGCATGTTACGAATAACCTTCAGATTTTATGATTATAAAGATTTTATGCCATTAAGAATGAGCCCATGAATTCTTCATCAGAACCAAGGATATGGCATAAGGCTTTGTCCTCAGTATCTGTATTTTTCACCACAACTCATTAGAAACCTATATGATCAGGTTTTAATTTCCTTATCATGAAAGTCATATAAAGTCTGTACTGATACAGTGCCATATATAGCACAGACGTTTTCAAGAAAGATGAATTAATTCAAGAAGAAAAGACCATCTATCATAATTGTTATTACTGGAGTGCCTCAAACATCCTGTTATGCCCCTTGTCCTCAGTACTATGCAGTATTACTCTGCAAAGAGTTAACCAAAACCATGAAAATCTAAGATCAGTTCAATTAAATCATATTTTTATTTGTGGGAAAGCTGTAGGCAAGTTTGAAAATCTCTGTATGAATACTTCTGAAGGCAGAGCCCTTATTGCAAGTAGATCTGTGTGAGATTGGGTCTAAGCTGGATTTTGTGGTGTATTTGTATGTTGTAGGGAAGATTTGTGGAAGGAAGTAGAATCTACCTATATCACCACGGGAACGAGCATCTTTCTGAAGCAAAGAAACAACAAAATGATTCAGAATTACGTTCAGTTCCTGAAGACATTTTTAACTGCTTCTCTTCTGAAATATTTATTTTTAAATATGTGAGCTTCTTAAACTTACTTCAGTACTGTACTAATGTTTGTTTTAAATTTATTTCTCCTGCTTATGACAGTGGGATGTTCTATGATGGAAATCATACTTACCTTATTGAACCAGATGAAAACTACACTTCAGATGTAAGTAGAACTTCTGGTAGACCTGCTGTATTTTTTTTGTGGAATACAGGCATTTGTTGGTAAAGATCAGGCATAAGACTAATTCCCCTCATTACCAACTCATTAACTCAGCATCTGAGTCCTCATAATCACAGACAGAAGTAGTCCTCCAAAAATCAGGTAGTGATGATACATGTGTATGTTCCATAAGACTTGGAAGTAGAGCAGTGCAGCACTCCTGGAGGCTGAATGTCCCTTGGAGCCAGCAGGAGATGCCTGTGAGTGTTCGGTCCCCTCCTCTGGCACTTCCCACCCTGGGTTTGTTATATCCCTCTCCTGCTTTGCTGTAGGCTCCAGTGCAGCAGCTCCCATGATTCTCACAGTGTTCCCTGGGCAGCTCTCCTAAGTCCAGCTCTAAGTGTGCTCAATGACTTCATTGCTGTACTCACTTGTAACTGTGGTGTTAGCAATCCCATCACAGCTGAGAAGAGTGTAAAAAAATGGTGCCTTGCAGGTTGCACTTTTCCTAATGTAGGTGTTGAATAGCAACACCTTTCTCTTTTTAAGGCTCACAAGATGGATTTATTATTGAGTTTTAATACATGCAATTATTTACTATTTCAGACTGACTTCCATTTCCACTCTGTTTACAAATCCAAGTTGTTTGAGTTTCCTTTGGATGACCTGCCATCTGGTATGATTTTTTAATATTCATGGTTATTGATTTGTTTTAGTCTAAGATCAGATTTGTTAATCATCTTTGATGAGTAATCTTCTGACAGTGCATTGTTTATTTGCATATCTCTTCCCTATTAAATTAAACAAAACAAACGCTGTAAAAAAATGGGTCTGAAATACTGAAGGCACTGGAAGAGAACCTGAAGGGCTGAAAAAACTTGAATCCAATGAATCAGACCTCTCCCAGACCTTCATGTTAAGATGTGTGTTTCACTTAACAAGTCTTGCAGTCTACAGACTGCATTATCTGCTAAGACTTACAGAAAAGAAGGGAATAGGGTAGCCTAAAGGTGATGAACATAAACCTCACATTGCCAACAGCTCATAACTTTTCATGGATTTTTCCCATTTTGAGATACAGGATGAGTATCATGGTGTGAATGTAAGTCTGAGGGGCACGTTATTGTTGTTCTTGTGCCCTCTAATTTCCAGTACATTCAGCATCTCTTCTGATGCTGGCTGTAGTGCAGGTATTCATTTAAATACAAATGACTTTGGAGGTAGAAGTGGTTTCAAGCGCTTGTAGTAACTAATCCCCCCAAACACTTTGTTCTGTGTATGGAGTAAGAAGAGGTTTTTAAAAATCAGTTTTCATCTGAGAAGTTGGCTTGTTAATTGAAGCAAAAATGGCAGTATTTGTGACTTATCCTCATTCTGTCAAGGATTTGCAGTATTTACAGATGCATTTTTTTACACTACAAAGTAAATGCTAGATAAATGAAACTGTCCTTCATAGACACTCATTTTAGTAGAAATGACCTCTAGACTAATTTCTTCATAGAGAGAAGTTACAGATGTCCAGTCCTATTGCCCCAAGTATCATTTGTCCTATAATAACACACTGGGATCTGGGTTCCTATGATGCTGGCCATTGCCCATAAGATGAATTGTTCTGTTCTGGAGCATTGCGTGTGCAGCTTTGTTAGCTGCTAAGCAAAACAGAATTGTTCGGAGAATTAATGAGAAGAAAAACAAAAACAAAAACAAAAACAACCAAGGGAATTTCTACAATTGGGTCGCCTTGATTTCACTTCTGGAGAAGCAATCTTTCTGCCTTTAAACACAACAGTTTCTCAGCTTGGTGCCTTATATCCCCGCTGCTTTTGGCCAGGCAAGGCAGAGTATGGAATGGGGTGGAAGGGCAGCACAAAGGGCTTGTGCACAGCATGCTGTCCATGTCCCTGTCTGGAAGCTTACTATGTACGTGCACCTTACACATGAACCATGGGTACTCCCTTGCTTGCGGAGATGGTAACGAGAACAGTGTACTGAACACGAGGCTGACTAATCAAGTGCATCTTGTATCAGAGTTTCTTAAGGATATGTTGTTTGAAAGTCTAGAAATAATGCAGTCCCTGCTGAGTGATTGAGAGAAGTCTTCTGTCTTAGACTGTTAAAGCAGGAGACTGCCAGAGCTGGTCCTTACAGATACCTGTCAGCAGTCTCCTAAGATTTCCTAATAGTTCAATTTTGTCAAGATTCTGGAGTAAAACAATTATTTTCTACTTTAAAAATTATGAAAAGAAATTCATTGTGAGCAGAACCCACCTGTTTCACCTCCACCAAAGCTCCTTGATTTTCAAAAGATCTGTCAAAATAAGGCTTCAGATTTTTTCACAGTAATCCAGATACGCTTGCACAGTTCTGATTTTGCCGTAGATAACAAGTAAATAGTTGTTGGCTTTTCAAATGGAAGATGTTTCCCTTGATTGAATTAAAATCGTAAGATCATAGAATTACATTGTTTAAAATGTTGAAAAAGAGATTTAATTGTGGAAAGCCAGTGGTCTGAGTTATAGAAATGTTTGTGATGTGGAGAAAAGGTGATATCTCTTTGTGCTTAGTATCTCATACGTGGTGAAATAAAATTTAACTTACTGTTTGCTTTTCTCCATGCCTGTATTTGCTTTTGTGAAGCTGTTTGAAAACATTATTCTGAGGCTTGTTGTAAAAGTTTTGGTAGTTGTAACAAATTATGCTCTGACTGAAAATCCCACTATTTTTATTTGTCTTTGGTTACTCAGTTTAAGAGCATTTTGAAAGTCATGTTTCATGGACAGCCACTGCTCCAGAGGATGAGAGCTGTTCCCACTATCATCTGCTTGTCCACCTTTCCCCCAGCATGAGCTCTGGTGTTCATCCCCAGTCCCGCAGCACACCGTACCCCACCTCCTCCTTCACTCCCAGCCTGCGCTGCCCCACCAGCACTGCTGCCTGCAGGGTGTGCTCTATTGCCTTAACTTTTCTTTTTTCTTGTTTGCTTTAAGAAATACTTGCAAGTAATTGCTCATATTATAGATTCTTTTTTTTTTTTTTTTGGAAGTACTGCTGCAGAGTCATTATTGTTAACAGCAAGCACTGTGTTAGATTATGGCATCAGTATTTCTTACGTTCCTTAATACTTTCCTAATTTATCAATTTGCCCAGTGTAAGCAGCTGTTCCTTGATGTCAGGATTTTCTTCTTATCTTCTAAAGAGTCTGTGTATAAGCTCAAATTTCCACTCAGCACGGCATTAGGAATGCCTGGATGTATCACGAGCTTTTATATTGATGTTAGGAAAAAAATCAAGTAGTAGGGATTACTCAATATCAGTAATTGTAAAAGCCCACTATTTTACCACAGTTCAATAGCAATGATGTACTTTTTACATTCTTTTTCCCTTTGGGAATTTAACAAAGAAAGAGGCAAACGAAAAAGAAAACAGCTATTGCAAAAAAGAATAAATTGTACACGCAATAGCATCTAGAGGCAATGACTTTAAATACGGAAAGCTTCTCCCAAAACTCTGCATGTTTAGAGCCTTTGACTTCATAATTTAGTAGACCGTATGTTTTCTCACAGTCTGTCTTCAGACATTTAGTGCCCTGGCATTGTCTTAGACAACAGTATTTACTGACGGTGTTGTTTTTCAAGTAGCATGTAACAGATGTCCCTTCCTTTTGGGGTCACTTGAGTTGTCCTTACATTTTTTCAAGATAATACCTTCCTGTCAAAATTTCCGCTAGGCTTTTTCAGCTCTGCATTTCCTGGGTGATTTTGCTGGTCATGTTATTTAGCCTGAGGGTCTCTGGCTGGAAATGGCTGTGCGAGTTCATCCAGATTGTGAGTTATGGCGCAGAGTTAATGCGTGCTAATGTGTCAGCATTAATGACTGCATCATTCCCCTCAGAGATGGCTGACTTCCGATGGTAGGAAAAAGGTTCGCATTTACTGGTCAAGTTATCTGGGATCCCATACACATGTTGTTAATTACTATTTCATTGATTTAGAAGTTATATTTTTACTAGTTTCATTAATGATAATACAGAACTTCAAATGAAAGCTTGAGAGGCAAGAACACAGACTGAATTTATCAACATACCCAAAGAACAATCCAATATAATTTTATCTTTAAAAATGTGAAGATTTGGTTTTTCATCATTCTGAGCTCCAGAAACTCCTGGCCTTTAAGCAATAGATAGGAATCCTTGGATATTATTAAATTTATTATGAATCTTTTTTTGTACAGAAAGTCGTCAGGTGCACTGGTGTAACCATGAAATCCTAAGCCTAGGATTGCAATGGCCCGTTCATAGAAGGATATCTGCAAATTTCAAGCACCAAATGAGAGAATAATTGTTGAGATACAGCCAAGGCAATGCCAGTTAGCCAAGCTTTGCTTTGATGGTTTGCATTCTAAGTAAATAGCCACTCCAGGTTAACGTTAGCCCTTACCCCTGGAAAAATTTTGTCAGATGGGCAATTCAACTTCTCATTTTAAGCCTTTGCTGGCATAACAGCTCTATCAAGTTCCTATTATTATTGTATTCAAGTGTATTTGAACCTCATATAGAAATTGCTGGTATTTTACTGTAGTATGAGAGGTAAAATTAATAATTGTCTTGTTTGAAATATTAACATTTACCATAACTCAGGAGCTCCCTATATGCATAGCTAGCATGTTAAATAAAATACATGACTGCATATTGATTTAACACTATAAGAACACTCTGCAGCACTCATGAACAGCCAATCTGTTGACGGGGGGGGGGGGGGGGGGGGGGGCGGGGTGGTGTAACATACATTGCACGGTACAGGCAGCTCTATGCACGTATATCACATATTACACCAGAAGAGGGTGAGAAACTGTACAGCTGTAAGAAACCTGTAGAACTATTGAGGATTTTTAACACAATCAGAAGTTGTCTATAAAGGTATGTGAACTGGAGTCCCTCAACTTACACATCTTCTATAGTGCTGTCTACTTCTCTGCAGGACTGGTAAAATTACCGTGGAATTATTGCAGTCTTCAGTTCCTGGGGAATTAAGGGATGTCCAAAGTTAGAGAAAATACAAAGGAGGAAAACTAGGCAAAGGAAAAAGGTTACAGAACGCACAATTGCAAGCACTTAATTTATGTCTCAGAAAAGTTCTTTGTGGGAATATGTAAATAGTAAACATGTTTATACAAGATAAGGAAGGAGTTTGCTATTGTACAGGGAAAGGTGAGGGAGATGCTTTGAATCCAGAAGATGGAAAAGTAGAATTGTCATAGAATCATTGAATGGTAGAATCATTTGAATTGGAAGGGACCTTTAAAGGTCATCTAGTCCAACTCTCTTGCAATGAGCAGGGACACCTACAGTTACATCAGGTGCTCAGAGCCCAGTAAAGCCTGACCCTGAGTGTCTCCAGGCATGGGGCATCTGCCACCTCTCTGGGCAACCCGTTCCAGTGCTTCACTGATCTTATCATAGAAAACTTTATTCTTATATCCAATCTAAATCTTCCCTCTATTAGTTTGAAATCATTTCCCCTTCTTCTATCACAACAGACCTGCCAAAGAGTCTGTCCCCTTCTTTCTTATAGCCCCCCATGGAGTTGTGAGGGAGAGGGTGAGAACAAGCATCACCTTCTGTTTAGTTTATATTGTGTTCCTTTCTATCAGTGGCTAGTGGTAGATTTGGCAAAAGAATAAACTACTCGGTGCTTGCTATTAGAGGTTTAACAAATTAAAGACACAGTGAGATTAGCAGGGAAGAATATTGTACTGACAGGGAGCACTGCCAAAACCCCATAACATTTCTCCCAAATCAAACATGTTTTACTTTGTGAATATAATCTTCTTAAAGTGTTAATTCTGCCTTTCATGCTCTTATTAATTTAGGTAGCTGTTGCGAGAGCTCGGTGAATGCCTGCTGAATTCCCAAAAATGTGATTTGCTCTGTGGAAGCTCTGTGCTAATAATATTACATCCCCAGTATTGGTAAAGTTTAGGCATAGAACATCTGCTGTGCTTTCTGAAGCACGACACCTCCAGATCATCTGTTTCAGCAGACCAGATTATCACTAGTGGAGTTTTAATAAGAACCCTGTTACAGGCAGGCATCTGTAATGTTGCCTCCTTTCTAACTGGAACATTGAAAAAAGGAGTTGCTTTTGCATCTGATGCATGGAAGAATGCCATACTACTGCCATGAAGCATTGGGGTCACTAATTGTTGGGCTGTATTTTTGTAAACACTCAATGGGTTTGCCTGTGTTTTCTGCTTAGAGTTCTGGCACATGAATGCTACATCACAGAAGTTTGTTGTAAAGCCAAGACACAAAAGAAGGAGAAGGCAGGTATGCGCCAATGTGCTTGTTTATAAGTAATATGCTATCAAGTTTGTTCTGTGTCTGCTGAACTGTTTCATCCAGATGGAGTCCTGTTGCTGCTCCTGGACTGGCATGAGGTCTCTATGTATGATACAGCTATAACAGAAACTGGTATCTAATGTTGGCAAGGGATTGCTGGACTCTCTTGTACAGCGCCTACCTGAAGAGTTAAGTGCTTATGTTGTCACCTTTCATTAAGGTGCCACCAGTGTCAATTTCAAGAGAATTTTTGGGTACCCTACGATGTATGTGTGTGACCAAAGCACAGCAGACCCTCTCCGTTACATTTATAAAAGCATGAGGCAGTTCCTCCCATAGGCTCCATTTAATCTGTTGCTGAATCTCAAGAATAGCATTTCTCTCAATATTATAACATTTTTAAACAAAATTAAATTAATTAATATTAAATTGCACATGGAAAAAATAATGGATAAAATATTTCATCCAATTTTGGATACATATTTTTTCAGAAACTCCTAATTAATGAAACATTAACAAATCACTTTTATGTTGCAGTGGTGACAAGTGCCTACTTTATCTCACTTTGTTTTAAAATAAATATTCTAAAGTGATATTTCAGTCTCTGTTTTTTAAAGGGGAGAAGAAATTGACTTATATCTGTACCTTGGAAAGACAGAAACAATTCTTTGCTTTAGGAATGGAGCTGAAATGATGGTACAGGTCAAAATTGAGCTAATTCAAGGGCCTGAACAGTGCTGGCAACATCAAACAGAGAGCAGTGGGAGGGGGAGATGACTTTCTCTCTGACTAATGTAAGCATCTCAGATTCAGAAAAGAAGTGAGAAAGACATTGGAAAAATTCCAGAAATCATTCATGAGGATCTTCCTTTACATTAGGTGGTTTGCTGTCTTTCTTTAAACTAGCCATTACTCTGCATTTTCAAATCATAATGATGTAATAACTCTCTTGAAAAAAAACAAAAACAAAAACAACCAGGATAACAAGAACACCATGGAGAAACACTGTCATAAATGTTTCTAGATGCAAAGTAAGTGTGTGAGATGGAGGTGGGTACTGCATTTGCTGTGTGAATCAAGCAGTGTGCAAATAAAAAATAGAGATTTTTTTTTTGTAAAAAGTTTAGGAAGGATTACTTTCTCAGTGAGAAAGAAAGTTTATATATGTGGGCCTCACTGAGAATTGTCTTTAAAATACTTAAACTTGGAATTAGTTGGATTAAAATACTTGATTTCATTGTTTAAGTTCAAACAAATGTTCCAGAGGAGGTGAAATATGAGGACTATTTACTTGAAAAAAAATCCAGTCCATTCCTGTTCACCCTCCACAAAATACGCCAACCAGTTACACAGTAAATTTCTTTACTCATTTTTACTGCAAATCCAGACAAAATTGTCAAACGTGTAAACCTACAATTGTCTTCATAGGGTACATCTAAGAATTTTTTACTGTGACATAATTAAGCACAAGAAGTATCGTCAAAATCTAAAAGCAGAATTAAGACAATTAAAAAAATATGTGTGAGAAGCTTGTTTGCTGAAGCTGTTCCTAGTTATCAGTTACACTTTCTCTGTAATCTGTCATCATTAGGCTGTTTTATGGTTGTATTCTCTCTGTAGGTTCGTCAGATTCCACGTAAAATTGAAGAAGAAACAAAATACATTGAGTTAATGATTGTAAATGATCATCTAATGGTAAGACTGGCATACTTCAATATCTTATATTTATCAGTAGAATAAAATTGTCTTAATTTCCCTGTAAGTGATGAATGGTAAAGAGTTGTTACTAAGAGTAAAAGAGTTGTTATGGCCAGAAGAAATGCACTGTGTCTTTAAGAAAAGAGATTATGCCATTGATGGAGATGTGTCTGAATGTTAGCAAGGTGATTTCACCAAGAATGCAAGCAGGCCTGCATACCAGAGAAGGCATAATAAATTAAAGCTTTGCATCCAATGACATTAATGACAATGGTGCTTTAGTTGATGGCTTTCTTTCAGACTTTCTTCAGTGCTTGTCTTCATTGCAGCAGCTCAGCAATCAGTAATGTAATCATTGACTTTGTGCAGCTGCTGCTGACAATGGGATGATTAATATTGACTAGATTTTTTTGGTACATCCAAATAAATTTAGAGAAATGTATTTTGTTAAGCTTGAGTACTTTTTTAGGGAAAAACATAAATGGGCTCTCTAATGTAGTGAAGGCATAAGAAAGCTTAGTGTATTGAAGAAAAACAAGGCTTATTGAAGTGGTAAAAGGCACAGGTTTATGCCAGTGAAGTTCATTATTAATTAATAAAAGGCATAGCAAAAGAAATGATGAACTCTTCATCTCTTGCAGTCTTCAAATATGGACAGGGTATTTCTTGAAGATGTGTCTGTTTCAAACAAATGGTAGGATTTGATCCTGAAGCAAATGGGTAAAGTTCAGAGACCAGCGATGCCCCTCAAACTGCTGAATTTATCATTAGGTGATTTTTATGATTCTTTATGGCTTTGAAATCAGTGTATCTATACATTTGATCAATCCTTTTTGTATCGTACAACTTCTTTCAAGTGCTGCTCAAACTGGCAAAATCAGACAATAGGAGTCTAAAAGGAATGTATCATTCTTATTAGACAATTTTAGTGATACCAGCATACTCCTGTCAGCTCAGTTTGGTGAGAGTAGCAATAAATTCTTAGATTAAAACAAACAATAAGAGATGCTGAATTCCTTGAAGTATTATGTTTGTCCTGAAGACCTGAAGCTGCAGCATTTCCACTGGGAACTCATCTGTCTAGGGACAACGCTTCCTAATTTTTGGTTAATTATTGGCAATGCAAGAATCGACCAACTTAGAAGTTTGTTCTCTGAAGCAAATGTCTTTGAATATCTGTAATAAGCCACATAATTTCCTTCCATGGAGAGGAGGCATGCTCTGGGCTCATTCCTTACCCTATGGCTCATAGGTGTGTTTTGCACATTCTTTGTGTGTGCAGTAGATGTGGCACTCTAGGTGCACTCAGCCAGCAGCTCCCAGGTCCAGGGACACCTCCATTTATTTCGTGCCATATCCATTTCATCCTTTATACTATTTTTAGCTTTGTTATTTTAGTAAGTGAAATTTCCACATTTTTTTTGTGTTTTTTTTCCCTCTATTCCTGCTCATAAACCTTCCTTTCCCACCCGCCAGCTGCCTGACACTTCTTACGCAATAAAAGATCCCAACTTCCAGAAAATGTTCCCTCCAAAATCAAGTATCTTGGGACTCAAGATGGTCAAATATTTCTGAAAATCTTTGCCTTTAAGTCCTGAATTCTTCTAAGATAGTTGTGACCTTCATACTCAAGGCGCTCATTTATATCTGTATTTCTGCAGTCAAGAGTACCCGAAAAAGTATCTTCAGTATTAAAAGTCAACTTTATCACACTGTGGTACAGATTTCAGTGAAGATGCCCTTGCAATCCGATTGCTAAAGTGATTTGAGCCATTATGCAGTGTGATATTATAAATGAAGAAATCCAGAAGCTAGTCTAAGGGAGAGAAGTATTGGAAAAAAGTAGGAAATCTATTAGATTGAAGCACAGATGCAAGCACATTTGCAGTAACACTTCTAAATAAATCTCAGTTATAGAGCTTTTGTTGCTAATTTCTGTATTGGCACTTGAAAATTTCCTTTAATATTGCAGATAATAAAGCCAATGAAGAGATTAACAATGGGTTCCTCTTCCTATAGCAGTTTTTTTTTTCCTCTGAAGCTCTTAGAGTGCTTTCCTTGCAACAGTTGTTGTGAAACATACCAATAATGTGCATTTCTGATCAGTTTCCTACTGTCATTTATTACATTCAGTACAGAGACCAAACCATACACAGAGGCTCTGCTGTTGGTATAGTTACTGTTTACTTTGTGAGTTTTTTTTGGAAAAGGAGCTTGTGTTTCTAAATCTATACTTGTAATTTACCTGTGTTTGTTTTGCAGTATAAAAAGCACCGCTTATCAGTTGGCCACACAAACAGCTATGCTAAGTCAGTTGTGAACATGGCAGATTTAGTAAGTATCACTTGACTGAATGTTCTTTTACGCATGAGATCATCATATGATTCTCCTTCTGATAAATCAGGAGCTGTTATTTCATGGTGTACCTAATAACAACAAATACAAAGATCACCAATTTTCATCTAGAACTGAAGTCAGCCATGTCAGCCTTTGTCTAACATAGTGTTAATTTTTTTTTGTGGCTGCAAGCATTTAAATATCTTTTAATCATATAGATCTCTGGAGTTTGAGGTTTAAAGAGAATCTCAGACATGACAGTTTTTAACACAAGCTCATATGTTGTCTACCTGCAACCTAAAAAATCATCTGAATTAGAATACACTAAAATTTCTCTAAAAATGAGAGAAAAATGAAAACCATTTGAGTAATGAGTTAGAACGGGGACATACAAATGGATTATGTGGATTATATTTTTGATACTAAGTAGGATAAGCTGCTGGCTCTTACATCTCATTCTGGAGAAGCATTACTAGAAGAAAGAAAAATGTAGTTCCCACTCTTGAACTGCGGAGTATTAACCCCCCAACATTGAATGGATGGCTACCAGTGAGAGGTTAAATACTCCTGTAGAGGTAAATAGCAGTGAAAACAAAGGGTTTTTTTTTTATCTAAGAGTGTCTAAGATCTTGTGCCCTGAGGTGAGCTGGACAGTATAAGAGGCCCACTTACCCCAAATCTTTGAGTTGTTTGAAAAGCTTCTGTAGCATTTTGTCAAAAACCTCACCTGTTCTATGAGCCTCTGCCTGAGCAGGACCTCACAGGGATCTTTTTGTGGGCTAATAGAGAGGATAGAAGAATTAGGCCTAAAATCTAAATATTACTTTATTTTCATGTTTGCGTGTTGCTTTTAAGAGAACCAAAAGCACCTGGGGGAACCTAAAATGTGGTAGAACAAGCTGAATATTTTGTCACCTAAGAATGAAACCTGTTACAAAGAAGGGGTAAACCTCACCTTCATTCTCCTTGACATAATCTATTTGTTCGTTCTGTTAATGTACTAGATATATAAGGAACAGCTTAACACCAGGATAGTATTGGTTGCCATGGAAACCTGGGCTACTGATAACAAGTTCACCATATCTGAAAACCCCTTGGTGACCCTGCGTGAGTTTATGAAATATAGGAGGGATTTTATCAGAGAGAAAAGTGATGCAGTTCACCTTTTTTCGTACGTAATCTCGTGTGACGTTTTCTTACTGTTTTTTTTTTTTCCTTTCCTTGGGGGTTGCTTATCACGAGTGCCTGACGCGTCTCCTTTCTGTTGTGTGTGTAACCCACAATAATTCAGAAAATAACATTTCTGAGGGGAGGTGGGAAGAAGTTAAAACAGTGCACAATCTGCCTGCCAGTGCCACCAGAAGTTTTGCTCCCCTTTTAGTTTTAACATATTAAGCTTGAGCTGCATGCACTTTAATTAATTCCTGGCTGTCCTGTGCAATTACCTGCTCTGTGAGTGCAGCTGCCTGGAGGGTGATGCATGGTTCCACCTTGTAGGTTCACTTCTTTAGTAGTAGAGCACAGACAGCACTGCTGAACTGTGTAAAATCAGAACATTGGCTTTAAAACCCATGAGTTTTCCTGCTTAAGAAGCACACTGTTGAATGATTTGCATGCTGCAGGATTACTGAAAGGAGCATCGGATCCTCAGAACAGTTTGTCCTCCAGAAAGACATACACTATAAGAATAATAAGCTGGGAGGCATTTTATTATCGCTAAACCTCTAAATTACTTTGATAATATGATTGATATAACAAAATATATCTAACAAATAACGTAAACACTCTTGGTAGGATTTTCATCCCCAGGAGACAGGCCAGGTAAACTGTTCTGTTGGAGCCCATATCCCTCTCTGCTGAGGGAATGGGAAGCTATATGAACAAATTTAGTTTTAACTCCTCAGTTTCACATGACTCCAGTAGGGAGCCAGGATGCGCAGCCCCAGTATCCAGCTGCTCAGAGTTTTTTGCACATGATTAATTACTGTCATTGCTTTTCTACGTGAAGTTAGATCTGTAAGTGTTGCTTGCACATTTTAGTTTCTCAGTGTCTCAGTTCTTCATCTGTAAAATGGGAATCATTTTTTTCCCCCCACATCTTTCTTATTTCTTTTCTGGTGAAATTGTAAGGTCTTTGGGGGAGATGTTTTCTTGAATGTTTGTGGATTGGCTAGGTCCTCTTTCTCCCTGTGATTGGGACCCTGGATAACAGTGCTGGAAACACCATTTTTGCTGGTGTTCAAGATTTGTATTCATAGATTACTTAGAAATACCCAGTTCTAAAATTGTATCCCTGAGTAAAACATGGCTGAGTGGGGAGGGCAAGGTGGCTGCTCTGGCAGCACACCAGTTAAAAATCAACTTCCACTTTCAGCACAGTAAGCCCATTGTGTTCTGTTTCATGCTGTTTTTCTGTTTTCCTTTGAGAAAACCAATGTGCATTGGCTTGGCTGGATCAGTACTTCTAAAGTGGTGCAGAGCATCTTTTGTCTCCAGTAACTGGCAATCATTCAGACTGATGTGGTCAACATCAAAGGCATCATTAAATTTAGGCTTACAGTGCAGCTGGCACCTGGACGAGATCAGTTCCATTTCTAGGGAGTTTTGACCCATCAGGGAGCCACAAGGTGTATCCCTGTCATTTTTGCCACGTCTGCATTGCTGAACAGGGCATGTATCTTCTTCCCAGGCCCCCAGGTGCTGGAAGCACAGTGGCCTCTCTTGCACTCTGTTAGCATGTACCAAAGCAGTGTTGAAGTGTAGACTTTGAAAACCACTTGCTAAAGTATGACTGATCATAGAATGGTTTGGGATGGAAGAGACCTCAAAGCCTACCCAGTTCCTACCCCCTGCCATGGGCAGGGCTGATCCCCACCAGCTCAGTCTGCCCAGGGTCTCATCCAACCTGGCCTTGAGCACCTCCAGGGATGGAGCACCCACAGCTTCTGTGGGTAGCAGTACCAGGGCCTCACTGCCTTCTAAGTATGAACAAAAGTATGGTGAGGTAGAAAGTCTTGTCTTATGCTTTATAATATTAGACAATCTGAGAATGAAGAGGGAAGATGGTAAAACTTTTCTGGAGACAGTCTGTCATGTGAGATTTGTGAGTGTTTATCTGTTATTCCCATTTTATTTTTGCATAGTTTTTCTACATAGTGATGGGACTCCACATTTGCTGGTTTCTCATTTGAAAATAAGATAAATACTAGGATGGGTAAGTGCAAAACTTGTGGGATGACCAGGGTAAAGTTTCTTTTCCTTTTTGTCAAAGGGGGAGTCGATTTCAGAGCAGTCGAAGTGGTGTAGCTCACACTGGTGGAATCTGCTCCTTGCTTAAAGGCGGAGGTGTGAATGAGGTAGGCGTGGGTACTGGGATGGGTGAAAAGTGGTGGAAATTTGTCTGCAGGGAATTTATCAGTGCAGTTCCTCAAAATATCCTGCTGCTGCTTCACTGATGCACAGCCTTATCACTGCTTTGTGGAAGGGATGTCTTAATGAAGAACAGTACATGAATAAAGTTGGACATGGGCTCAAATACATTTTCCAGCAGTTTTTGCAATATTCTGTCATTCATACTTGTGACCACAGTGGCAAGAAAGAAGCAGACTTTCTTAATTTGTTTGTAATCCAGCATTTAAGTCTTCCTCACTTGTTCATTATTTTCTATTTCCTCTGAAGTAATTACTTTAACATTATGAATCTCATTTTGCCTTTTATTGCTTTTAAATGAAAAAAGCTTTGGCTGTATCTGAGATTATAGAATCATAGAATCATTAAGGTTGAAAATGACCACTAAGATCACCTAGTCTAATTGTCAACCCATCACCACCAGGCCCTGTTAACCATGTCCCTCAGTGCCACATCTGCATGTTTCTTGAAACGCCTTTAGGGACGGTGATTCCACCACTTTCCTGGGTAACCTTTTCCAATGCATTACCACTCTTTCTGAGAAAAATTTTTTCCTAACATCAAACCTGAGCCTCCCCTGGTACAGCCTAAGGCCATTACCTCTTGTCCTAATGCTAATTATCTAGAGGCCAACCCCAACGTTGCCACAATCTCCTTTCAGGAAGCTGTAGAGAGCAATGAGCCTCCCTGAGCCTTCTCTTCTCCAGATTGAACAATCCCAGTTCCCTTAGCCACTCCTCATAAGACTTGTGCTCCAGACCCCTCTCCAGCTTTCTTCCCTTCTCTGTCTGGACATGTTCCAGGGCCACAATGTCTTTCTTGTAGTGAGGAGCCCAAAACTGAACATAGTACTTGAAGTGCAGCCTCAGCAGTGCTGAGCGTGGAGGGAGATACGTGTACCCAACTGACTACTCTTCCTACTTTACTTACTTGTTTCAGTTTGGAAAGCCTGACTTAATGGCAGTTACCCTGGCACAGACATTGGCCCAAAATATTGGCATTTTCTCAGACAGAAGAAAACTAATAAGTGGTAAGTTTGTATGCTTCTTCACCTTGTCTCAAGACAAAATCTTAACAAGTGGAGAATCTTACCAGCGTCTCTCTGATATGTTCTTTTTAATGTTTCTTACAATGCTGGAATGCTATTACTGTTCTTGTAATAAAAAGAGGAGACACTACCATTGGTTTTCCTCTATTTAAATGCCATGATTTCCCCCTGCCCTAATTGATGGTAGCACTGGTGCCATTATTTTGTTAAAAATAAATTGTAAAGGTGTCTATCAGCATTCATTTCAGGGAGATTGATTTAACATCCACAAGCTGAATGGCTGCTATGCTACAGCGCGGAGGTAGAGAGACAGACATTATTAGACCCAGGGATGATGATTAGCCCCCTCAGTCCTGTTACACAGGATGGATTTGACAACATACCTCCTTCCCTGCTTGCCTTTAATGAATTCCTCTTCTGTATTACCCAAATCTCCTGTATTTATCACTTTGCTGCTACCATTCGTCTGCTATTTGTAACCTTGCATTTCAACTTCCTAGTGGCCCCTGTTAACCTGCAGCGCTTTAATTCAGCTATCCCTGATCCCCACAAGCACCTCTCCCTCCCTGTTTTCACTAAGCAGTATTAGTACTGTACTTTTTAAATGGCATAGGACAATTCACTGTGCTGAAAGCCTTACATTTAAAAACATAATTACTATATTGACTAACAATTGTTTTCATGGATTTTGTTTTCAGCCATTGTAAAGACATAATGCAGAGATACATCTGCAAGCAAAGGTTATTGCAGTGCACATTATTTTATTTTGAAAAATACTCAAACACGTAGGATGCTCTGTGCTATTTACATCTTCGGTATTCATTTTCTAGCTGCATAGTATTAAACTGCTGTAAGGAAAGGGGGAAAATAGTAGAGCTGCCAGATCCTACTGATCTGGAAATGTGGAGATTAACACACATTATTTACACTGGAAATGTGGGGATCAAATATCATGACATGGGAGAAGGTGGCAGAGCTGCTTTGTGATATGCAAGTGCTGGAGGCTGACACTGCAGTTTCCTCTGACTTCACTTAAAGGAAGGAGAAAAAAAACCACAGAGCATGTTTTCAAAGTGCAGGATTGCAAAGAATCATGCATAGATTTTGAAAGAAGGCTCAGTGTGCACTGACACACTTAAATTAAGGTGTGCAATAAAAGGGCAAATGATTCTTTTCAGTTTACATTTAAAACTGCAATAGAATTGATTCCAATGTTATTTTTGTGATAAGAAATGTATTTTGGACTCTCAAGACTCAAGATGTAAATTTTACTTTGTTGTCAGGTGAGTGTAAGTGTGAGGACACCTGGTCTGGATGCATAATGGGAGACACAGGGTAAGACATTCGCTGGAGGGAGGTTGCGTCCTGAATACAATGACATACAGAAAAAGCATGAAAATGTTTCCCTTTTGCATTTCAGTGGAATATTTTCTGTGAATTGTTATTTTTCAGAAAGCAAACTATTACCTACAAAATGTACTTAGAATAGACACTTACAAATATGTGAATAAGTAAATTAATGAGACAATGTAAGGATTTTTAGTAACCACTGGTTTCACTCGCAGTGCTCAGAAGTTCAACAGCCAAGCCAAGTTCTTCAAAGCAGAAGAACCATGTTTCACTTCTTTTCTTCTGTGACTTTGCTGCTGAGTTGCGGAAACAAAACACATCCAAATTCCTAAAATACCGTGCTCAAATTTCTAGCCCATGTCTCATTTTTAGTACTTCCACTGCAGTCATTTTTCATCCTACAATTTGTATGGTAACACTAGAAAAACTGCTCCCATGGGAGGTTTGATATGATCGTGCTCACATAAAATAATCACTGAAGAGATTTTATGTAAGGACTACTGAATTTGCAAATTTCTGCTGTTAGCTGAAATTTATGATGCATCCTAGTGCGTGTGTTCAGAACTTAATTCTTTGTATTACAGACCTGTCTTTATGCATATAAATTAAACTAGAGTCTATTATGAAATACAAATAGTACTCCAAATTTTTAAAGGAATTTTGATCTGACTTGCAAATTTTCACACTTGCTTTGTAGCAAGAACTATTTTGAACAGTGTAAAGCATATTTCATTCAAAACACTGGAAGTATCAATGTGTGCCCTTTTTTCACTTTGTCTACTTAAAAGCAAGCTACGTAAGATTTTTCTGATTTTCAGTATGACAGAAAGCCAATATGGGGAGACATACTTGATTCTTCTAAAAAAGTGCTTCCTTATCTAATGGTCTTTAAATTCTTTATTCGAAGTCTAAACCTTCAAAATAATTAGGCATACAACATATATATGCACTCGTAGCTTATTGTTGAACATTGCGAATTCTACATTCTCTGCAGTCTTTAGGTCTAAATCATAAACACTAGAGACAGTAAAGAACAATTATATTTTGCAAACTGTTGTTCCTGGCAACGCAGGATTGTTTTATGAAGTACTGCTGCTAGTATTTTGTTTTATCTATTGGTAAACTGATACTAAAAAGCCTGTGAGACTCCAAAATCTGTTTGAAGCATAGGTGCTTTCATGACTAAGGACCTAAACGTTATTATCACTTAAGTCACTTTGGGAAGAACTCTTTCCCTGTGGAAAGAAGCCATTCAAAGTGTCTTTGCTTCGGTTAAAGCTCACATTGGTATTAAGTGCAACTCAGATTGGCAATCAGTACTCAAATGAAATCCATTCCATGGAGCACAAGAGAGAGGGAAGCTGAAATGTTAGCTGATGTTTGCTAGAAGCACATTCTAAAATGGTGTAACTCTATTGTATAAAAATGCAGCAGGCCAAAAGAGCAATTTCATCTAAGAGAGGAGTGAACTACAAGCAATCTTTAAAAGGGCCACGTGTGAGAAAGGCAGCTGTTGTCTACTGCAGGTTGTATGGGAAGAAATAATTGTATTTCTGAAACAGGCCCTTTAGTGGAACTGGTCACGTCTGTGAGAACCACACATTGACTGTTAGGATTTATGGTATTTGACATAAAATAACTTAGTGGAAACTTTTTGTCTTCTCACTTTACGTGAGCTCTGTGTAATTGTTGAAATATGTTTGTAATTTACTAAAATGATCTAAAAGTTAGAGAATGTTGCAAACAAATATCTTTACTCTGACTCTGAACAGTGTATTTTTAGCAGCTTTTCTAAAGGATATTATAGGTGTCTCCTCTTATTTTGAAGACAGAAAATCTACTATAAAAAGCACCTTATTTCTTCATAGGTATTATCTTCCAAGCAAGTTCTCCAAGTGTGATATTGAAGAGTATCACGAATTTTTAAACAATGGAGGTGGAGCCTGCCTTTTCAATAAGCCAACCAAGGTAAGAATTATCTTATTATTGAGTATTTTTTCTATTGTAGTTCTAACTTAGATGAAATCAAGAAGAGGGATGTCTTTGGGCGAGAATCCCTAGAAGATGAAGTAAGAATAGTTTTATTTCACATCTGTTCCAAGATCTAGACACTCTGCAGCAGGGGGAGAAGAGCTGTGCAACCACTATTGGTTACAGGTGGTTGTGGTAGTCTTCCTCTTGGAGAAGGAAGTTTTTACAGCGGCATTCAGAAAACATTTTTGAAAACTGGGACTAATTTTTTTAATGCTGGAAGAGGCAGAGCAACAGAGAAAGCCCTGAGGATCAGGGAGCAGATGCAGTGGAGCTGCGGTGAGGGAGCTGCACAAGCATCAGGACTGCCTGCATGGGTGATACATCCCCTCCATCTTTGCCTATAAAGAATGAAATTGGAGGTTTCACTGCATGAGTTTTGGAAATCAAATGAAGTGGGGAATATCTCCTTTTCTTTGCCTCTCATGTCTAAAGTTTTTACCAGCTAAACAGCTTTATTCACAGGGAGCATGCAAAGACTATGAAATGATTAACTGAGACATTTCAGGGAAATAAATTCAAAGCAGGGTTAAGGAAACTCCAGCCAAGATGTAAGCAGTTCTACAATGTGAGATTTGCAGCAGGGTTTCAGTATAGTCCTGCTCCATTTACTAAAGCAAATGTTAATTTGTAAAGTAATTAGAGTAATGATCTTGAGTCTTTTCTACATATAATTAATATTATCCTCTATTTAATGGCTGTCTTTCAAAAAGCACATGAAGGAGGCTAAGGCAGTACCACATGGGAAAAAGACTTGGTGGCTGAGGTAGCCACAATGCAAAAAGAAAGCCAGTTCTGGGGTGAGCATGTTCCTCCTGGAGCAATGGAGGAAAAGTGCCAGCCACAGAATTTCAGTGGATATTGAAGAGGGGAAGAAAATGCATGACATCTGGAGAAACTGCGTCTGCTTATCTGTGAAATGTTATCTCCTTTTCATGGAATAGCATAGTAAAGTGGGGAGAAAGCACTGTAATTGAGTAAGAAGTGGCAAGGTTTCTCATTCTTTAAAATGTTCCTGCATTTCAAATGTGTTTTTTTTTCCCAATTTCATTACAGACAGAGAGAAATGCTGATCATTTTATTACTTTGCTGAGTGGATTGTTTCCATAATGTAATGCTTTCTTACTTGGGCTTGCTTTAGTGATTTCGTTCATTTACCCATCTGTCACTCTGAAAAACACAATTACTCTGATCTCAATTTAGATTACTGGCATTTGCAATTTTTTCTAGCTGCATATGAAAATGTGAAAGTCAGATGTGGAAGCCAGGGTGATTTAGACTCTTTCCGTACTGCTGTTTGGGTTGAGTTGAGGTTATTAACAATGGATGTCTGTCTAACTCAAAAGGCTGTCAAGCACACGTGCTTCCTAGCAAAGGTGGTGAAACACCAACTTCTGGTTTTCAAGAAACATGAGATGTGTCAGAATGCAGCATTCGACAGCGCTCCACTATGAGATCAGCTGTGATTGCCAAAATCAACTCCAGGAGCAGATTGACCATAAGCTCTTTTCAAGCCATTAGGTGAATTAGATAATGTCTTTTGGGGATAAGTTATGTAATTATCCTGTTTTTGTTCTTTCATTTCACATTTAGTTGTGCCAACGTACTGCAGGAAACTGGCAAATGTGTTAAGTTGGGGCACTCTGTGCCATCTACTTGTCTGTATTGAGCAGCACAGGTAGAGACACTGAAGAAGTTAAGATAAATAAAAAAAATAAGAAATGAGCAGTTTAAAGTAATCTTTAGTAATCGTGACAGATAATTGCTTGCTTATGTGTAATGTAATTGCATATTGCAGTCAAATTTCCATTTCAGTAGGGGATCTAGTAATAGCTGCCAGCATGTGCAGCAGTGGGCTGGTTTGTGGCACCGAGGTGGCTGCGGGGTGATGCTGCAACCTGTGGGCTGCAGAGAGGCAGCAGCCAGTGAACCACTGTACACCACCAGCAATGTTTGTGCAGGTGGCTCACGAGCAGGGTGGTTTCTAGAATGATCCTTGTTTAAGAGGTGAACTCTAAGTTAGACTAACTTGGTAATGCACTTGTATACCTTCTCCTTTACGTAATAAAAGCCACAATTATGTTTTCTTATGCTCAAAGGAAAAAATTATTCTTTTTTTTGGGGGGGGGTAGGGGGGGCAGGGGGGTGGGAAAGGATAGTGCTACTACAAACATGCAGATTTTTACATTTTAAGTTTTAGTTTAGTAGGAGACTGAAGGGAAAAGATACGGAAGTCTTACCAGATTCACCGATCTGCCTGTGTCGCATGCTTGTGGAAAACTGCTGCAAATTCCCAACTGTGATAGTTGAAAAGAGAAGGCAGTGACAACTGTGGCAAAAACTGGTGAAAAATCCCAGCCTCTCCCCTCTCCCTGCATTTCGGAGCCATTTGGCCCCAAAGGGGGACTTCCTTATAGTTATTCTTTCTGAAGGTATAATGCAGGATTCAAGCTGGGGCATATGAATTCCAGAACAATAGAGTTACAACTCCTGTTATGATAATATGGAGTTGTTTTACAAGTTGTCCTTTATTGTCACACCTTTTGTTTTTAATTATGGCTTCTGCTCTGACTGAATATGCTGTGAAAACGATGCTCTGACACAGAACACACTGTGTAACTCAGTGTAACTGCTGAGTTAGATGTTATTTGGTCTCTGCACATTTCATTTGTATTGTTTCTAATCTGCTTCTCTCTGAGTTTGGCACTGTGTTTTGGTTAAGGCATTTGGAGTGTTAGCTGAAAAAACAACAATTATGGAATAAATATGACAACAATTCCCTTTAATTTCTGATTATGCCTTGCAGCTTCTGGATCCTCCAGAATGTGGCAATGGCTTTGTGGAAGATGGAGAAGAGTGTGACTGTGGGACGACAGCAGTAAGTCCACTGTGCTTTAAATTAGCAGCTAGGTCCTCCAGCTGCCCATCACTGCTTTTGGTTAAATGGAGGAAGACAGACAGTTCTAAGGTCCTGAAGCAAAGAATTCATCATTTCTTATCTTTTTCCATCATGTTTAGCACAACGTGGGCCGGCTATAAAATGTAGATGTTTTATCATGACTTCAATTCTAAAGAGTAACAGCAGTAGCAATAGCTACCTATGCAAAGTCAGTCCTTAAAAATGATGAAGTATACTCCTTGGTGGAAACATGACCCTGGTCAGTGCTACAATGTCAGTATTTAATGAGCAACATTGTGGAATTAGAAAAATTATTTCCTATATTGCATAGTGACAATCTGTGCAGCAACTTTATACCCCACACTGCATGCTCTCTTCTGCCTCCAGGTGCTTAGCAGCCTGGTGAAGAATCTGTCCAGGTAGCATGCTAAGAAAGAATGTGAGAAATATGGGGCTCATCTGCTTTTCTTGTGTGTTCTGCTACAAATGTCTGTGTTTCTCAGGAGTGTGCCAGCGAAGGAGGAGAGTGTTGCAACACCTGCACACTGACAGCAGGCTCCCAGTGCAGCAATGGGCTCTGTTGTCGGAAGTGCCGGGTAAGGGCATCATGCTGGCAGTGATGCAGGCACCACAGCATCTGTACTTCTTGTCTCTTTTCTTAAAACAGGCTGGAAAATGATTGTCTGGGGCTTTTTCATGTGTTTTAGGCTTGACTTCTTCAGGTTGAGAGTTTGTTCATAAGTGGAGGAGAATCAAAGCCTTCTGGTTTCAGAATCAGGCTGAAGTGATGCATGCACAGGCTTACTCAGGGGTCACTCCCATAATGCCTGCTGTGTTGTTCTGTATTTGTCTCTGTGAGGCTGAATGGGAAAATTATGCCACAAATGGCCTGAGATAAGGATGTGATAAAAAAGTCAAAACAGCTAGCAGCTGTGTTCAGAAATGTTCACCTAAAAGACACCTGACTTCAACTTTAGTTAGGTCTGCCTGCGTCTCTTTATGTTCGTGCTGACTGAAATCCCACTGAGTAAAGCCAATCAAGTCCTATGTCAACTGTAAGATATTCTTCCTGATACATCAGTAAATAGTAAAAGAGATCTGGCCAGATCTTGGCTGTAAGGGAGCCCAGATAAATGAGACTTCAAATAGTTGTTGATGCTCATTTAGTAATAATGACAATTATTATTAATGGTGCTAACACCATGGTGGTGTGCTATGTGTGATATTTTTACCTTCATCATTTGAGAGTTTCATTTCCTCAGGAGGAACATTATTAACTGCAGACCACGTTCTTGATTGTGCTCATCCTAATGGTAAAAAGAGAAAGCGCAGATTAGGCTGGAACAGATCACATTTGCCTAAGGACATTCCTTCTTTTTTAATGTAGTACAGAAAAATGAGCAGATTGCCGGTGTGGGTGAATTTTGCTCAAGTATCCAAGTCACATGGACACCATACTAAAGAATCTCAGAAAAAGAATTAAGCTTCTGTGTACCTACATTTTTTCTGCAAATGAGATAAGGGCTTGTCTGTGTAAAGAGCAGGGAGTGGGAGCAGAAAGGAAGAATTTTGTAAAACACACGTCCCTAGGAAATGTTAATCAGGAGAACTCAAAGGACTTTTTACTAGCAGTTCCCAAACTTGAGGTTACCTTTCCCTGCTGAACTCTTCCTGAAAGGCAGGAGCAGAAAAGGGACTGCAAACAGAACATGGTGGGTATACATCCCAGCATCTCATAGTATCTCTGACAGCATTGCTGTCTGCATCTTTCCAGAAACAGGTGGGGAAAACATAAGCTTAAGGTTGAGAAGGTGCTAGAGTCTTGTTTTTGCACTGTCATATACTTGTTCACAACAGCTGTGGAGTTAGCAGTTGTCCCAAACAAAATGTGTGCACATGCAGTAGAAAGTCACACAGCTGTAGAATGAACTGGGTAGCACAGGCTTAAGAAGCCTTCCAGGCAAAATAAGAGCTCTGAAATATGTCCATGACCAGAGGCACCAATGGTTGCCCTTATGGGGTGCCTTCCTGCAGTCTTTAATCAGATTGTAAATGCATATGTTAGGTCACTTGTTCATTTTTCATTGTTAAATCCCTGTTCAATTAGAAATTGGTGTCAAATCATACATAATTCTGTATGTTTATGAATAGTTTCTGTTCTACAACAGAAATGGGGCTTTGTAATAACTGTAATGATAATTTCAAGAGCATTATAGTCTTCTAGGTCTTAAAGGAATTCAGGATCTCTCCCTGTGTTTTATTAAGGGGAAATAAGTCACAGAAACGTGGAGGCCTGGCCAGAATAATGGCACAAGCCACTGCAGTGTTGGTGTGATAGGCCCCTGGGGCCCAGAGCAGCTCTTATCACCAGGGGTGAGGTGGTGGCTCAGGCAGTGCCACTCATACCAGCAAAGAGCCTACGGATAGTGTGACGTCCACCCCAGGGGAAGGAAAGCCTTCCCCCTTCGTTCAGAACCTTACTATTTCTCGTTCTTTATTTTAGTTAAAATGTGAAGAAAGTATCACATTTAAGGCAGGACGTGGAGAAACCAAGATACTGATTTTCTGTCCTTTTTCTTCAGTTTGAACCTAAGGGTGTTTTGTGCCGAGAAGCAGTGAATGATTGTGATATTGCAGAGAACTGCACGGGAAACTCCAGTCAGGTGATTTTTATATCTTATGTCCCAGAAATGAAAAAAAAAAAATGCCTGTTGTATCTCAGTCACTATGAATGTTACTGACTTGTATGGTATGATGTATAAAAATTGCTATTAAACTTGGTGTAAGCTCCGAAGGAAAATATGAAAATGAGATAATATTCCATATGCCACTTGTACACTTTGTTTCCAAACATTTCTGAATGATCTCTTAGTTATTTTCTCTCTCTTTAGTGTTCTCCCAATATTCATAAAATGGATGGATATTCATGTGATAACAGGCAGGTAATTATCATTTCAACTTCTTTTATGTTCTTAATGCTTTTATGGATTACGTCTTACAGAGTTTAGTTTAAGAACTTTGGAAGTTACCTGGGACAGTGTCATCAAATTCGTTTTTTGGGTGCTGGTCATATTTTGGAGCTAAGCATTTAAGTAGGATCGTATTACTTGACTTGCTAGAAAATACAGCAAGTCTGTATATTTTGCAAATGCTTTTTTTTGTTCATTTGTTTGAAAAGCAAATTATTTGAAGTTCTTTGTATATATTTTCTTTCTTTTTAGGGCATTTGCTTTGGAGGAAGATGTAAAACCAGGGATCGACAGTGTAAATATATCTGGGGTGAAAGTGAGTAAATGCTAAAGTTTCTAAGTTGGTGTCATTCATGTGGCTTGAAAAATAATCTTTCCTGAGAAAAATTATGGTAAGATGTGTACTCAGAACCACTGAAAACAACCAGGACTGCATGTTGTAAACAGTATTGACTGTGATCCAGAACTCTGCTCCATTTTTATTTTTGCCCTTGAATTTTAGTTTTTCTTTTGAGCAATTTTGGTATTTCTTAAACTTTAAACTCAGTTTTTTAACTTTATGCTGTTTGTTTCTGTCTTAGCTGTGTGATTTTTTGTTAATGGCCTAGTGCTGTCTACATAACCTAGTTTGCCAGATAACACATTCCCTGCTCCTTTTTGTGGCATAAGCTATATCAGGCAGACCTGTGGCCTATTCTGAAATGTAGGAAAGATCAAAGAAATAGCAGTGGACACTCAGTAAGAAGAACACAGTCCAGCATGTGGACTGCATGTCCACATAAAGACAAGGTTTCCTAAAATGATGCCTGCTGGCTGCGGAGAATACGTTTGTCAGGCAAAGTGTGTATTTAGCTATCATTCAGTTAAAACTCTGGCAGTTGAAACAAACCTGCATATGTGCAAAAACCACACATGCAAGAAGGGAAAAATAAGTGATTCCTTTGGTCTGGATGATAATGTATATCATCTCATCAAGCACAGCATATCTGTAGTTATTTTCCTGTTGCTATTGTAGAAAATTTCTGTTGTCTTATGTTTGATTGGCAGTGTTGTAACTGTAAGAGAGGTTTGATCATTTTATGATTGGAAAATAAGGAATTAGGTTGCACTGCAGTACAAAAAGGTGCCGTTTACATACCTACCTGTGTTGAAAGCATACAGGAATTTCTATGTGGTCACATGTAATACTTCCCTTGGACATCAGATATATTACACATTTATATTAACAGCACGCAGACTACATCAGTTTCAGTGATATGTTTACACAGAACCTTTGGTAGGATAAAAGCACTTTGAATGGCTTTATTATGTTGGGAAATTATAGGAGTGCAGGCGATGCTGAAGACGGGTTCCTTATGCAAGTTGCAGAAAGTTGAATTTAAATTTATTTTAGAGTTTGGCTCAAAAGTATTGATATCTTTGGAAAGCTTATGCTAAACAGCAAGATGGTAACAATTAACCTGGAGGTTTCATGTGAGCTCCCTTCTAAACCCCTGGCATGTAGTATAAGGATATTAAGCTGTTGGCATTTGTGCTGAATGTGGTGCTTCCTAAGCAAGCTTTGCTGGTTAGCTTTGATGAAAAGAGACAGAACACCTTCTCCCTCCACCTCACTCCTTTTCTCTCTCCCCCCCATTTTGTTTTTTCCTCCTCTTTTTCAGCTCTTGAACTGGTATTGATTACCTTAGTTGTGTGAGACTGAAGTCTTACATTTAACTTCTCATTAACAACCTAGAGAGCCTATAATGACGTTTATTGATTCATTTCAGTGGCTTCTGGACATTTTGGGCCAACAAAATTGGTCAATCTGAAAAAAATTTTGAAAGAATCCTGTCATCAATTCTCAGTTCTTATTAAGAATATCTTGCAGAGCTCCACAGCGCACCTGCAGACCATGATACTGCACTTGACAGATTGGGAAGCTCTGTTTCCTATCATGGTGCATCGCTGTTTCCCAGGACTTGGCTTTTCAAAGTCTTCATCACCTGAGAAGAGATTTGTTTCTATTTCAGAAGTGTCAGCTGCTGACAGGTACTGCTATGAGAAGCTGAATATTGAAGGGACTGAGAAAGGAAACTGTGGAAGAGACAAGGACTCTTGGATACAGTGCAATAAACAGTAAGTTGATCCATTTAAAAACAGCTGGTGTGGAATTTTTGTCCCATCTTCAGTTCTCAAGGTTGCATGAAGAGGCCTCTGTACAGAAGTGTGTCCTGCTTTTTCATTCTAATTCTGCTTACAGATCCTTTCCCAGATCTCTGTGCAGATGTAGTAACCTTACTTGTGTTCCTTTACAAACTCCTAAGTGAAAAATATGCATTAACATGAGAAAGGTCTTACCCTCCTAGTTTGACAATGTGCAAGTCCCTGCATACAAGTTTAAAGTCCCATTGACAGTTGTGTCTCTAATTCCTTTACATATGTTAGAGACCGCTTCTACTGCTTTTCCATTGGACAGCTGTTGTACCTTAATAGGATATTAAATCAATGTGATGTGGTTTGTTCTTGACAGTTCTTCATTTGCAGAGCATTGTTGATAATACATCACAAAAAAGCGTCATTCTCAGGAGAATAATTTTTGTGGGAAATAGGACATTATTTATGGCAGTTCTGTCAGTGAGAAAAAAAAAGCAAAGAATAACAAATATGTTGCAAGGCAAGTGAAGAAAAACACATTTTTTGAACATGCATTTTTCTTGAGTTTTCTTTTTTGTGAGTACCTGTTTATTCTCTCAATGCAGGGATGTGCTTTGTGGATACCTTCTGTGCTCAAATATATCTAGTGTGCCCAGACTGGGAGAACTTGATGGTGAAATCACTTCATCAGTCTTGCAGTTTGGAAAAGTCTACACTTGCAGGTAATTGGAAATCCTGAAAATAGGACTGTCAATATACATCTTGCATGGAAAAGCAGCTTTCTCATTCTGAAGTGGAAAACTGTTTCCATTAAAAAAAAAAAAAATGGTGTCCCTAAAGGGGAAATCATTCCCTAAAGAAGTAATCATTATTCCAGCTCAAACTCTGTTAACCTTCCGAAACTTTACTGTGTAATGGAGAGTACAGCCATTTTGCAGACCCCTTTATGTAGTTGTCAGTTTTGCCAATGGAGAGTTAATGCTCTTCTCTGGCCTCTTGAAACTACAGTCTTTAATGTTTGTAGCGTGCTTAATTTGCTGAAAATACTAAGACATTTGCTGCACTGCTAAAGCTAACTGGCAGATTAATGCATTGCCATATGTTAGTTTAATCCCAGTTATAGACCTGGTATGTTTTAACAGCAAGATGAAATAATGTCCTGCATAACTAAATTCAATGTTTTGTACAACACAAGCTCTTATGCAAGAAAAATGTTGTTTTCATCATTATTTTTCTTTGATGTAGACATACTCCATTTTACTTTGCTTCTCATTAGGGCAGGTGAGATAAATTAGCCAGTGCTTACTCTTCCCTTGTCCTGCATGTGTGACATAATGCAGACAGAAATGAAGGTAGCAGCCCAGAGCACACTTTCTAAGGTGTCTGGTAAAAGCACAAGTTTCTGGGGTCTTCCTGCTTGTATTATAGTGGTGGGCATGTGAGGCTTGATGAGGAGACGGACCTGGGCTATGTGGAGAACGGGACACCGTGTGGGCCGAACATGGTGTGCCTTGACCATCGCTGCCTCCCCATCGAATCCTTCAACTTCAGCACCTGCCCGGGCACCACAGATACCCAGATCTGTTCAGGACACGGTGTACGTTCTTATACTCTTCACTCCTTTCTTCCGTTCTCGCTGAGTATACAGTATTGTGTAGTAGAGTAGCTAGACCTTGCATGACGCCAGCAGCATGACTCTACAAGTCTTTATACTGAAGGAGACATATCAGTGAACATAACGTGTTGCAGTCAAGGCACCCTAAACTAAGAGTCACAGTAAGTAGGTATTAATTTTACAAAAATCTTACCAGCCATCACTTCAACTAACTTGCTTGGTATTTCCTCAGGCACCATTCAGAAGGATGTAAAGATTTTATTGCCCATTTCTTAGCAAGGCAGGGCTCTGTTCTTCCAAGCGCTGTTTTTAATTACCTCTGTTGTGTCAACAGCCAAGAAAATTCATAAGGTCGTTTGATTTTGTTGGCTGAGAGTTAATTCCCTCCAGAAAACGGAGCAGTGAGCTGGCTCCTGCCTCTCACGGTCACCTTCTTTGGTCAGTGCAGAGCCTATGGCTTTGCTGTGGCCCTGGCAAATCCCTTTGTACCTCACACAGTTTGAAAGAGTGTCCGGGTCCCTGTGGCTTGACTGAGATCAAGGGAATTGTTCTCTCATAATGCCTTTTGTCTCCTGCGCTGCATGAAAACTCCCTTTATTATATGAAATTAAGCACTTCTTCCTATTAAAAAAAATAATTGAGTCTCCTAAAGCAATTTTAGATGGCTCTATTAAATATACATTGAATGAAAAATATATTAATGTACTCTGTATATCCCACTATGTGATATATTACATAATATATTACAATATAATACATATATAAAGTTTAATGATGTGTTTAATATATTTATATCCAATACATAAATTAAAAATTGCTGTGTATTAAAAATGTTATGCAAAATTTTTCAGGCAGTTAAAGTTGGTTCTATCTAACTGTACCTGTACTGTAGTTTAATTATGGGAATAGATTAATTTTATTATTTTATTCCAAACGGCACTTTTGGCTGCAGGTTTGTAGCAATGAAATAAAGTGTGTCTGTGACCGATTCTGGGGAGGAGATGACTGCAGTTCTCGCATCAAAGATGATGGGTTTTTTTATAAAGATGCCATCAACAAAGGTATGTAGTTATAATCTTTTACCAATAATTAGTAAAGCTTGGATTTGGGCAAATTTCATTAAGCAAAACTAGCTCTATGACTCTTTCAGCCAGCATGCAACATGATGCACTGGTAGGAGCCTCATTCCCTTCCTTCCTTGTTCAGCAGAAGCACTTGTTGTTAGTGCTGCTCATGAGTATTTGGTGCAGCACTTGTGACCGTCACCAGTGCGTCTAGTTGTACCCTGCTTGCCCTGGACATTTCAGTGCCCTTATTAAGTACATTAAGGACAAACAAAAATTTACTAGTTCTTGTGTCCAGGTGGAAAGGTTTGGTTACTCACATGTTTCATTTTTGTTTGTAGAGTCAGTTTTTTATTACATGGCAAATACGCAGATTGTTGACACGCATATTTTAGTCTTATACATTTTTTTGAGTGAGAGTTTTATTCCTCTTAAGGCTTGCATACAAGCAGATCATGTATTGGAGGAAAATGAGGGTGTAAATGTTTTATACGGTCATTAGAAATTGCTCTGCGAGGCAGTTTTACTGTCTTCCAGAATGTCATTTCTGGTCTTTTTTAGGTTTTTTCAGCAATTGAGAAGTTTTAAACAAAGACAAAAAGTCCCTTTTATTCCAATGTAAGCATTCGTTTACTAGACAGGTAATACGGTTGCAATACAGTAGTTTAATATTAATGACATTATATTGGTATACCTGGCACAACTTCCCAAGTAGCAAGCATTCAGTTATATGAAACAGATGTCAAAGTTTGATGTATGAACAAACTTTTTATGTCCATGCTATGTACTTCATGATGCTATTGCTGGTTACAATTAGTCATCCTAGTGCAAGTTGTTCAAGCAGGTTTTTGAAAGGTGGTGATTTTACTGTTCTTGTATATTTTATCCTGAACCTGCATATTTTTCCCCTTTCTTGTGTTTCTAGGTGTTGTTAGCACAAACATAATAATAGGGGCTATTGCTGGCACCATTTTAGTGTTGGCTCTCGTTTTAGGAATAACTGCTTGGGGTTACAAGTAAGTAAATTGTATTCTTAATTTAGTTAAAATGTGCTTATTTAATCTGATAATTGGCTACGTTATGATAGGAACAATTCAAACATCATCTAAAGAAATCCAGATCTGATTATATTTGTACAGTATCATTTTTTGTAGTGTTAGCATTTCTCAAAGAATTCTTATATGTATATGTGATGTTGCTTTTGGAGGGCTTAATCCAGGTTTGAAAGTCTTTTTTTTTTTTTTTTTTTTTTCTTTTCTGTACTTCTTTTATTATTGGAAATGGCCAGATTGTAATTTTACTGCATCTAACTAAGGAAACGCCAGAGTACAGTGATTCATTTACAAGTCTTTCCTAATGACAAAATACATTTAGAAGGATTTGCCTTCAGACAGTAAAGCAATTAACCACAGGTTTCCTTAAACACATATTTGTATTCAGTCAGCTTATCCCCAAATCTAAGCACATTATTTTGTGAGAAAGAACTGTACTTTGTAAATAAGTTGTGAGCTCCTTCCTGATGTAGAACTGTAAATGTTCTGCTCACTGAAGGTCAAAGTGTACTGTTTTAATCTGACTGCTCTTTTTCAGTACTTCTCCTTTTGTGAATTTCTTCTAAAACAAAAAAAAAAATGTAGTTCTTTTGCATACATTACAAAAAATCAGGTGCTTATTTGGTCACTGGTGTTTGAGTGTGGGTGACCGCCGGAGTCCTTCCTCCATGGGCACCTGGGGCAAGCTGTGCTGCAGGCAGTGCTGTGGCCAGGACATGGCCCCGTGGTTTGGCATTACAAACTGCCATGTCCCCTGCCCCAGCGTTACGCTGAGGTAGGCTGAGGGCAGCTGGAAATACATAAAGAAAGAGGCATTTGGAAGAAAAGCTGAGAGGATTAGAATAGTAAAAAGACAGGTTATGCTGTCATGATAGTTCAACCTTGGCTGCTGGCAGTATTTGAAAGTCTGGGCTTCTATATTGAGTACAGCTCCAAAAGTCAAGGGTTAGTTTGGAGATTAGCCAGGGAGATTCACTTTTGGAAGAGAACGGGAAAAATGCACCCTTCGTCAGCAGCATCAAAGTAAGCAGACTTAAAATCCTCATGAAGGGCTCCTCCAGCTCAGCATTGACTTCATCCATCAACATGAGTGTTTTTCCTTGTTTATTCTTGTTTATGATTATGTTTATTTCAGAACTGGATTTTGTTGAAAAATTTTGAGCAAAAATTTTATTCTGTACATGTTTTTCTGTCCATGTGTACCTGCATACTGATAATGTAATCATATTTCTTTCTCTTCTCTTTTTATGGAAAGAAACTACAGAAGACAGAGGTATGTGATAAAAGTAATGGAATGTATTTCTGGAAAGTTCTGAAAATAGCTTTTCTTGCTCATTTACATGCTACAAAGAAAATACAGGGGTGATGAATTATCATAGTTTTTAAAATATTTACTTGAATCTATAAAATGGATATCGATTCTATAGACATTAATTGAAATCTCAATTTCACTGGACTCATTAGCAAAAGTAATCTTTACTTCTTAGAGCATTTTAGGAAAACAGGAGAGTATTTCCAGTAAAAGGCTGAAAATCTGCTACTAGGGATGAAATTGTCCTTGAGAGGCTGAGGATTGAATAATTAATATTCACACGATGTTCAGGAGCCTTCTGAGACAAATTCATTTCCACAGCTTCTTTGCAGTTAATGCAAAGTACAATGCAGTTAAATTGGTGTACGAAAGAAGAGCCCATTCCCTCCAGCCACCCTGCTGAAGTATTTGTAGCCAAATCATGGCACCAGCTTCAGCAGAGGCCTCAGCTTTCACACTTTCAAGCTGGTGGCCAAAACCCAAACAGTGATTTGGGGTTCAGCTCCCAGAAGACACCATCATCTGCTTGACAAACCAATCTGGGAAGATCTGCTGCTTCCCACAGGCCTCTGCAGATGGAACATTCTCTCAAATTCTCCTGTTTTCTGCCCATATTACCAGCCCCTGATCCAAGCTGTTGCTTTGTGTGTTGCTGCTACCTGTCGTGCTTGTTCTTCACATCCTCTGCCTGTGTAGTGCTTTCTCTGCCAGGCTCAAAATACTTGCAAAAAGCAGAAAAGCTCTGCCAAGTGCTGGTTAATTTGTGTTGTGCGCAACAAGTTCAGGGAGGAGACAGAAACAGCGACTGTAAGAAGTCAAAGCAAGCATTATGGTTGGGTTGGCAGGTAGGAAATGTCACCGGGCACAAGGAAGGAAGAATTTGGGAGTTTGGTGGTGCTGAGTGGTGCATGTTGCATCCACAAACACATGCATAGGCTTTGAGTTACTCTGTGCACATCAGCTTTGGCAGAGGACAGAGCAGTGGGAGTCTCAAAGTATGGGAAGAGACTACCCATGGTGCGATAGCACCGGAATACTAGAGAATCTAATGTTTTCCGAATTACCTAAGGGTGTGGTTGGTTTGCAGCTGTGTCTGTGGGCATGGACACTAGCATAGATTGCAATTTTTGGAGGTGATGGAGGGATGGAGATACTTCATGAAGAAAATGAAGTTTGTAGAACTATTCTGTAGAACTACCTATTCTAAATAGAATTACTTTGGATATGCGGGTGCTCCACAAGCGTTAAAAAGAGGCAGCCACCTCAGTGTCTTTTTTTAACATTGTTTATTGTTAGTCCTTAAATAAAGGTGAAAACAAGCCATTGAGATATTTTTAAGTATTACTAAAGGAATAGTATTGGTAGTGCTAAGTGAAACAAGGAACCAGAAAGTAACAAAAGGAGTGAATTAGCAAGGATTCTGTTAGCTGGGATAAAGTGGCTGTATGGGGAGCAGCTATTTCTGACCGGGCAGTGAGAGAGCACTTTGCTAGAGGAGCCCTGGGGAGCAGAACTGTGCGTACTCTTGTCAGTACTGAAAAGATGTAGCGGCTGAGGAATGGGAACTCAAGAACCGTTAGAGAAATAACATGCAAGTACTGTGCTACATATTTCAGTGCATATTTCAGATACTTTAGGACCATTATAAATTCAAATCTGTAATGAAGAGAGACCAGTTCCAGTCTGGAGTGGGACATAACCTAAGTATGAATCAATCTTCTGATAAATGTGCATCTTGATAGGGGAAAACTGAAGCCAAGAGTATTGAACAGTGCAGGGATAATTAAACTGTTGGTATTATGATGTAGCCAGCTTTCAGATGAGCAGTTTGTATTTTCTGGCTTGGTGGAACTGTACTTGGAATATTTAGATTGGAGTTTTTCAGCTGGCAATGAATTTACCACCTGCACAAGAGTAGCATAACTTGATTAAGACTTCTTAATGCATCATTTTGTGCACCAAAACCACACTTCTGGCACTAGAAAAGGGTGAACTGTTCTCAAATTTGTATGGCATTACTTTTATGCATCTTGGCAGACTGAATCTGTTGTGGTGATCAGTAGTAGCTGAGAAGCTCTGATGCTGGCATCAGTTCCTCCACACATGAGGATAATTAATGAACCGGAGGTCTTTCTCCTCCCGAAGTCTAAACAACTTATTTTTGTTATTCTTGAATTCAGTACCGGTCATAATAATTGAACAGAAGGTGTCTATCTCAGTAATCGTTCAGAGGGAAAAACACATTCACCTTTCCTGAACTCCTCTTTGACCTGGGCGTGCGTAGCCGGGAGTACCTTTGACAACCCACACAATGAGCCCTTGAAATGTCTGAGCTTAGATATCCAGCATCCCAAGAGCCACCAACTTTAAAAACAGTGATCAGAGTTTATCAGTAAAATGCTCCTTCCTTTTCCCTCCCAAAACCACATCATTCCCTTTCCTGAACTATCAGAAATATGCAGGAGTCTTCTCTTGAACAGTTGAATTACTTCTTATAGATTGAATGTGTGTGTTTAACAGGTTTCCTCAAGGATCATGATCCTCGCCTCTTTCCTTAAAACATATTTGTGTGCATTTGTGTGTGTACTCATGCCTGCCATGTTCTCTGACTCTCTGATGTTTGTTATGCTTCAGACAAATACCCCAGGGAGATTATGTAAAAAAGCCTGGAGAGGCCGACTCTTTCTATAGCGACATGCCTCCTGGAGTCAGCACAAACTCTGCATCTAGTTCTAAGAAGAGGTCTGCTTTTCTGTCGCATTTTCAGATTTCTACCTGTTCCATCACCCATTATTCCATTAGTCAGAACATTTCATTGTTTTGCAGCAGGTTTGATTCTTTCTTCTTTCTTTGTGGAATGTTATGGTCAGCATCCTTTGTGCTTTGATTACTGATTTTTCTCACATGCCTTGAGCTACTAATTATTACAATTAGACCAGAATAAACATGTTTTCCAATGGAAGCCAACTTTGGGCAGTCCAATATTCATCATTTTCCTGCATGAAAATTGCTTTCAAGTAGACTGCACTAATAACTGCTGAATTAAAAAATATTTAAATTAAAAACCCACACTTTTTTATCATCTTGTCATGTAATCAAAGAAAAGGAACACTGTCTTGCTTCAATAATAAATGTAAATTGTTTTTATACCTTTAATTATTGGTGTAATTAATTCACTAAGTTGACCTAGACTTCTGGATAGTATCCTTGCTGTCTCACAGTAAGGATGATGGTACTTACATTTTATTCCATTTTCACTTATTGGACTAATGTACTAAATGGCTGCCAAGAGTTATCTTAAAAAATGATTCCACAGAGTCTTTCTGTAGTTTCTTGCTTGCTGTTATGAGTAACTGAAGAGGGCATTAGATTATTCCACTGTTCGGATTTCACTTATTCTGCTATTGCTGTGATTATTAGCAAAAGAAAATAAGTATTTAAAAATGGGAAATTCATTAAAAAAACAGTGAGTCCTCTGTAATTGCTGATGTCCTGAGGTTATGATGCTTCAAGTGCCTCTGTAGTCAGAGATGCTTTAGTTAAGAAAATCTTTGGCCAGCACTTTAAAACAATTTATAAGAAGCTGCGAATGTCATTGAAGGGATAGACACTCTTGAACTGCTTCATAAGTAAACTGCAATCTCAGTTCTTGTCTCAGTGAACAGTCAGTAGCAGTTGACAAAGCCATTCTCTTCGTGGTATTTTTGATGAAAGTAAAGAGAAATATATGGAATGGGTACATTTGCAGTGCCATTGGGTATACCAGCTTGAAACTATATGCAGTTTAATTCAATCTGGTCTATTAATTATGTTATTAAGAAAACAGTGGTAGTATGTGATTAATTATTTCCAATTTTTAAATTCAACTTCTTAGATTTATGAGTTGTTATTTGTTTCCAGGAGCAAAAATTAATTTTAAATGATACAGTGTTTGTGCTGGAGAATCTATTCTCGGGTGGGTAAAATTTTGAAAAAAAAGTCTTGGAGAAGCAGATTTTTGTATAGGTTTGTGTAAGCAGGCTTGCATTCCAGTTAGTTAAGAAAAGATTTGTTTTTAAATGAATGTCATTCAAGGTGTTTCTTCCTTTGTCCTGTATCTGTGTTTCATACTCCATTTCTTTCACGTGTTATGTTTATTATTTGTTCTGAAAAGCTAATGATTTCTAAGGTCTGTCTGTACTAGAGAGGTTTTTTGTTGCCTGCCACCAGTTCAGATACATTGTGCCACTGTCAAGTCCAAAAAAGCAAGTCTAACAA
Organism: Alectoris magna; assembly: GCA_030625065.1. NCBI lineage: Eukaryota > Metazoa > Chordata > Aves > Galliformes > Phasianidae > Alectoris > Alectoris magna. Next base: position 128,619,616 of record CM060561.1, on the reverse strand, counting down.
ATATTCCATTAACATTGTGCTGGACCTGTCACAGCGCTCCCATTTAAATGCCCAGGGACTATTTCCCACCTTTCGAGTGGGCTGTGATTTGCTCTGGGTGGAAACATCGATGGCATCTCTTCACAGGTGTTCAAATGACTGGGATATCAGCCTCCTGGGCTTTTCCTTGCTGGAAAACCCTGTGAAGTGTTAGTTAGTATTCACAGGCATTCAAAGATTAAAACATGAATTTATAATAATTCTTGTTGTTGTGAAATAGCAAACACCAAAGGCAGTACATAGCAAGCCACTCCTGGACCTGAGGATAGATGATTAGGAGGAGAAAATGATTGCCAAATCTCTCAGTGGATCTGTCAGTTCTCAGACCTTCCATATTTCATATAAGTTTGACTTAATAAAGAATTAATAAAGCCCTGGGCTTACTTCAGTGTGCCTGTGATTAGCCTTATCTCCTGGAAACTGAAGAGCATCTGTCAGATGCCTGCACTGCAAGGAGAGCAGAGATGGAAAAACACAAGAGTGTTCAGAGTTTTACGAAGCACAGAAATACATCTTTTAAGCAAAACTTCTTCCTAAGAAATAAGCCGTCTATAGTGACCACTTTTGCTAGTGCAGACAGACCTTAGGCTATGTTATGGCACTGACTTTGGCAATGTGGCTGTCTCTGAACAGCTGAGCTAGCATTTGTGTTGAGGCAATGCCCGTAACAGTAACTGCATCTGAGCCCTCCTATTCCAGGTCAAATGGATTATCTCATTCCTGGAGTGAAAGGATCCCAGACACAAAGCATATTTCAGACATTTGTGAAAATGGGAGGCCTAGGAGTAATTCTTGGCAAGGTAAGTGTGAGCCTTTGTACTGGTCACAGTGGAAACCAACATCCGTGCCATTGCTGCTCTCTGAATGCTTAGGTAATCTCAGGAGGGCAGCATGACTCCTTAAAATTCTGCCTATTGTTAACCTGGAGTTAGGACTTAGCAGTGCCCAGCACAAGCTTTATCACGTAGAAATTGGATCTAATTTCTGCTATTTCTCCAGTGTGAGGCAACATGAAAGAGATCAAGAGGTCTGTTCACTTTTGCAAACTTTCATGATTTTATCATGCAGTATCTTTTCAGAGTTCAAAAGAGACTGACCAATGGCTTTTAAATGGTCACAGCTAGTGACTTGTTGTGTATGCAAAGAGAATATACAGTTTGGAATTGAATATAGGTCGGTTTCAAGATATTTTACCATCTGTCTTTATCCTTTGATTTCTTTCAGGTAATATAGGAGGAAACAGAAAGAAAGTCAGAGGCAAAAGATTTAGGCCACGGTCTAATTCAACTGAGTAAGTCTGAATTTACAACAGCAAAGCCAGAAAGTACAGTTTTCATACTTCTGTTTTGTAGACCAAGACTAAGAGTACTGAAAAGTAGACAGAAGCATTTTTGCCATGTGGCCCATTCTGATTGCTGACTGATAATGGCTGATCTGGTAATGGTGTGGCTAATGTATTTCAAACTCTTTTTATGTATTCTTTAAAAAATTAACTATCAGTTTTCTTTTTTATGTAGGCATCCTCACAGTCATTCCCATAGCAATTCCCAATGATGGTGGCAGCCTGCACCATCACTACTGGTCTTTATCTACAGTAAACTGCCATTGCTGAGTGTATCCTGGTTCAATATTGAATTTCTGATAACACATTTCCTACCCTTGTCTTCACCTTGGGTTGGACCATTGCAGAGTTAGCAATTTGTATTTCTGCAAACCTGCCTGGAGTCTTTAGGGGAGGTATCATCTCTAAGAGTATCCTGTAGTTCATTGTTGTAAGCTAGCAAAAACTGAAAGAGCCAGTCTTGAGTAAGCCATGACAGTCCTTACCAAGTGACTGATCTGCAGACCCCTGCAGCATGACTTAAGAGTTATGTTCTATACTGATGTGGTAGTTACATTTACTGAAGAGCCCATGAATTCAGTGCTTCCCACAGGGAAGGAGCCTTTTACTTAATCCTACTGGTTCCAGCTTTTTTCATGACTGAATGGGGAATGGTTGGAAACATCATCTCTAGGCGTGTCAAGCACTGGTTGGCTTTTACAGCATTTACACCCCACAGGAATGACCCCTCTGTGACTGTGATGGCAATGAGAGTGCCCTTTCTCATACCATTAGTACTAACTTTGCATCTGTATGGGCAAGCAGGCTTGATACCAACCCTGCTGGAACTAATACTAACTAATACCTCTCTGAGCCCTGCTTTCTGCAATTTGGGGAGTTAAGTCTGTTCTGAAATTTTTCTTCCACCTGCAGTCAACTTTCTTGAATCAAGTAGGCTTAGAAACGTTCACGGAGAAGACTCTGTCTTTCAAATTACAGAAATAATAGATAGATGCACAATGTAATTACGACATTACATGGCCAAAATGGTCACATGGGACCAGAAATATTAGTCCCAGGCCCTTTGGAAAAGTTTATCAAGTGCCCCTGTGCTCTTGGTCTTAGTGCTGATAAACCCTTAAAGGAATGTTAATTTCCTGGTTTTCTTTTCTCCTTGCATGAGACAGTTTGATAAAAGTGAAATTAATCTGACCAAAGTGAGATTGCAGGCTCTTCTTTAAAAGCTTGTCCTGTGCTTTTCTTCATTTTCTAATTGAATTCTCAAGCAAGATTTATAAAACCAATATGGCTAAATTAATTATGTCATTATTCTATTGCTTAGCAGAGATGCAAACCGGAGCTGGATTTGATCCATAAAGAATGAGGCCAGAGCAGCTCTTTTTATCCCAGAGTGAACAAAATTGTGTGGGAAGAATATAGTTTTCAGTAAAAGCAAAAAAAAAACCCAACCCTCTACTGGACATATTTTTTTCTTCTGTGCTGCTCAGCTGCTATACATTTGCTCCAAGGTTTTTGGAGCACAAAATAAATGGGTAGACAGTGTGTGAGTTAGAAATCTTTTTCCCAATGTCATTGTTCTTTTTTTTTTTTTTTGGAAAGTGCCCCCAAATTCCCACCTAATTCCCAGCTGTCCTTCCTGCTTCTTTCTGTGCCTCTCAACCCTGGTGCTACGCGAGCTAGAGATGTAGAACTGCATGTTCTGTCCTGCAAGAGGCTCCTTCTGATGGGGCCTGTCCTGGATTGCATGAGACCGTCTGAGTCTCCTTGGCAAGCCTGTCACTTGCAGAGAGTTCTCACCATGACAATGATGTGCTGTGAGATTCAGTGGGGAACAGAGAGAGAGAACTGCCCAGGGCACTCAGTGGTCCGGTCATTGAGATAACGTGCTCTGAGAGAAGGGAAAATTGACAGAGAATGGTCTAACTGTGGCCAACTTATTCATTAAAAAAAAAATAATTAAAAAAGATGCCAGCTGCTTTGAGGATGCCTCAGAATATGTGGTGGCTTTTTCTAAATTTATCTTCTTACCTTCTCTGGGGAACACAGAATAACCTTAAAATCTGTTTTGAAACAGAAAACCCACCTACGTGACCCCTGCAGGTCCAAAGAATACTTACTGAGACAGAAAATAGAGGGGAATGGTGGTGTTCTCTTGTTAGTGTCAGAGACAAATAGATCACCCACTGGAAGACTGCATTCATTTGTGCCATACCTTGTGCAGAATTCTTTTTTTTTAATGTTCAGATGCAGATTAATACACTTGCCTTCACTTGCCTAAAAGTATCTGACATATTCATCAGTCTGCAGCAATTGCACATACTGTGGACAATGTTTTTTTTTTTTTGTATCCAGCACCAGATAACAGAGAATTGTGCCATTGGTCATTTAAATGATTTTTTTTAAACACTGAGCAAAGTCTGGGCTGTGCAGCCCTCATGAACAGCACTGACAGAGGGGCTGCTCGGGACTGTTCCTGAAACATGTCCTGATCACACCTCTGAGCATCCTTTTGTGCATGGCAGATCCATGGCACAGGGCGTCTGCTGGGAGTATCGCTCTGCAGAGACTGCTAAAGCTCTTTTGGGATGTATTAAATTGTTTCTAGGTGTTTTAAAACAAAATTCTTCTTCAATAAAGGCAAGTGGTTCAGTTCACATAGAAGCAATGGCAAAAGGCTGAATGTTTCTGCAGCTTTTTCACAAATGGCCTGATAAAACCGATCAGAGTTATCCAAGAAATACAATGAAAGTTTCCCGAATAAGCTGAATTTTAACTGGGAGCTTGTGTTAGAGCAGATCCCGGGAAGTGTGTAGTTTGCCAAATAGCAATTCTGCTCTCTGTTAGTTTGCGCTGCTTTTCCTATAAGCGTTTATCTTCCTCGTTGTTATAACTGATGCGAACACTTTTGGCTTAGACTCTCTATTATATATTGTGTTTTTGCAGCAGGGTAACCCATGCATCTGAGCCTGGGCTTTCTCTCGCCCACCCAACCCCGTCCCAAGGCATAAGCCCAGAGGGCTCTGACCCCCCCCAAACAGGGAGCCAGGATCACAGGTCAGTCTCACCTGCCCCTGCGCTCTGGGCTGCCATTCTATCCCCCGACAGTCCCTTTCCTTCAGTATCCCCCAGTGCCACTGCGGCGAGAAGCGGTGACTGCTTGGAGGTGCTCTTGCTGCCCCCGTGCTAGCTGGCCTTCCTCCTCCGAGCCCGAGGGTACCCAATATCCCCAGCCCAGGTCTTTGCACTGTTGCATGTTGTGCTGCAAGCCAAATGATGCTGTTGGTTGAGCTGAAGGCTTATGTGTAAGAACGCCTTGGTTTTCAAGGGGAACTTTTCATTCAAAGGAAATGCGGATTCTGGCCCTCATTAATGATGTGGCCATGAAGATCAGCCTGAGAGCTTACTAATGGGATCACTTAGTGCTCTGCGAGTTACCTGAGTTCAGCACTTCTGTAACAGGCAGATTGGGGTGGTGAGCGATGGCCTGTGGTACAGCCAGAACAGGGAACCCCGCTGCACGGCGGTGCAACTGCTGCATGCTTTGATACCACCCTACATTTGGTTTTCTAATGCAGGGAGCCAGGCTGGGAGTGTTTCATGGTTACCAGAAGAAGCTTTCAAATGAAAAAATCAAGTCAAAAGTACTGCAGCGATGCCTGATTTCCAAGAACAAACGTAGTCACACATAGTTAATGCTAAAACCCAAACTTATTAGTTCCTGATGATGCTGGTGTCAGCCTGTGGCTCCACTTGCAGTTCTTCTCATGCTGTGCTACCTTTTTTTGACAATTTCTTTCCCTAAGAGCCAGAGCTGGGAAGCATGAAGCACTCCTGATTCCTTATCAGTAAGTGAGCTGAGGAAGCTACTTAGAAGCGAGCACTTGTGACTGAGGGCGAGAACGTTCAGAAAGCTGTGGCTGCGCTTGTGCGGGGTGGGGAGAAGTTCCAGAGCCAAAAAGGAGGCCTAAGCAGTCAAAAAGTGCCGCTGCTTTTGTCTCTGACATAGTCTGAAATATGGGCAGGGTTAAAGGGCACGGTCTGGCCCCACCAAACCCCACCTGAGCAGTCCCTTGTCAGGCCTGTTTCCATGTGTGAGCTCAATGGAATCCCTTTCATAAGGATGGTGAGAACTGACCCCAGGTACCAAAACTGACTTAAAAAGATTCTTTTTTTTCCCCTTTCCCTTGGTTACAAGTTATTTCCTGTTTCAGAGTGTGCTAATCTCTATTAAATGAAGGTGGTGTTTACAAATAATTGTGAAACTATTGCCATTCTTATACAGCAAAATCAGATTTAAAATGGACCAGACAGGCTGCTGCTTCTATGCTGCCCTTCTTTCCTTAACGTTATGAAGGGGGAGAAATTCCCTCGACTTGGTACTGGGTGTTAAAAAACAGTCAAAAAAAGTTATCTTCTTCACTGGTAGCATTATTGTCGACTAATTAAACACCATTTTTATTTCTAGTTTTCATGTAGCTAATTTGAGTATGTAGCTCAGTCATGTTTTACTAAAAAGGATGGTTTTGGTATCAAGGTTGCTTCTGTAAAATGGGAGATAGCCCTGAAGCCCACCTCCTTGAAAGCTTCTTGTGGTCCTATCACAGGAAACAATCATAAAATCAGAGGTTTATTTGCACATAAATGCAAAAACTGCCACTGCATTGGCAAGCAGTTTAAGCCTTTCAGTATACAGAGGCTGAAATTCATTCCTGTAGAAGGGCCAAGCCCAAGTTTCCGTACTCATTTTGCCATTGTCTTGCAGTTTGCTCTAGATGGGTACAAACCTGTGTCTGCAATGGGCAGAACTGCAGGACTGGAGCCCAAATGCCCCTTCAACCTTATTATGAGAGGAGTTGAAAACATGAGCTTAATGCTGGCCCTCTGCCTAGGAGTGAGTTTTGCTCTTAGGAGAGAAAATGAGTGATGTATCCTTTCATAGAATTTCCAGATAAACCAAACATGCGAGTCTTGTTGTAGTTCAGATTTTCTCATGCAGTTGTACACATTACCTAGTCCTCACCCTACATCCATACTGATTGATTTGCCATATTCACTTGCATTTTGGGGATGAAGACATCCTTGCTAAGCTTGTGCTGTGTGTTCTCAGATTTTCTATTCTTGTTCTTCTGCTTTCTCTGTTCCTTCCATTGCTTTCTGCAGGTATTTAAACCCATGGTTCAAAAGAGAATATAATGTAGCTAAGTGGGTAGAAGATGTGAATAAAAACACTGAAGGACCATACTTTAGGTATTTTGTAAATTAATTCTATATCTTTTTTAAGAGCTGTTCCAGCATATACAAATATCTTGGGACTCCTACCTTGTATAAATCAATACAAGTTACTGTAGGTGCAAAGGGCCCCTCTTCTTTTGCTGCATTTTGATGTCTGTTTTTGGCTTCATGTGCAATTTACAATTCTTTTACTGAATGTTTTAATGAAGCCATTGAAAAGGGTGTGTGTAGTGCATGCATTCCCACCATCATCTGTAGCTTGTAGTAGCTTTCTCATCATTTTATGCCAAGTAGTGTTTATGGGCATGAGACGTATTTATCACTAATAAAGTAGTATTAACTTAAATAGAATTTAATTTACTGAAGCAAACATAACACATTCACTCTACCCACTGTCTTATATAGTGCATACTAAAATTTAAATGGAAAAAAAAAAATAGTGGTATTTTACCCTCACCATACAATGAAATAATTAACATTATGATTGGATAAATAAATGTATGAGAATATACTCTGTGCTCTGTTTATCAAACAACTAATGAATCTGTTACAAGTGAGTGTAGGGTTCTGTTCCCCAAATCCTTTGTTTTTGAAAGGAAAACGTGTATTCAATGCCTTCCAAGTTAAAGAGAAGTGTGCATGAGGGTAGCCTTCCTGCTGTACGTAATCACAAGTCTGTGTTCCCAAAGATGCAATCCTGCCACTGAACGAGCAGTCTATATCAGCTGAAAAAAAAATACAGCTGGCATAGGGGAGAATGGAGGACAATTTGTGACAAAGGATGTGAAACTGTGTAAGCTGACATATCAAACAGGAGGCTCAAACAAGAGTTACAGAGATGTAAAGAATAAAAAGTGCAGTTTTTAGCCAAAACGGTGAAGATGGTAAGAATGAATAAATAGAAATTTAACTGTAATTATGACACAGGAGTGGACCTACAAACAGTGCAAAAGGGAAGAAACATTCACTATGTCTGGTGTTTATTTGGGGAAAAAATATGATGGGGTTGTAACAGAAGTTAATGAAACACTTTTATTCTGATAGTTACACTGGAAGGTATTAAGTAGCAGCTTGGGAGTTCGGTCATTTTTAGAACTGAAAATCCCTTGAAGTCTTATAAGAGCTTAAAATAATCATTTTTTAATACCACGTACATTTGCTTTTGAGAGTTGTTAAATTGCAGAGGAAGTTGCAGAGAACTGTTCCAAAAAGCCGTCAGGTCAGATGAGGTGAATTTAAGCCTGCCAGCCCTGAGTAGCAGTCCCTGATGCAGGAGTTCCAGGTTTCAGGGAGGATTTTGTGGTCGTGCTCGTCAGTGTTGGCCAGGTCAGGGTATTGGTGCTCCGACATTTGAGCAGATGATCGTGAGCCCAGTGGTTTAACCATCGGTGGTGCTAGCAATCAGGTCCAGTTCTGGTGCCTGCAGTTCAAGAAGCTTGTTCAGGAATGAAGGAAATTTAGGCACGTAACCCAGATAAACCTTAGAAGAGCCTTCAGGACCTCAAGCTGTTTGGTTTCATGGAAAAGTTAAATGCTTAGTTGATCTTAAAATCCACGTATCTGCACATGGAGCAAAACCTTGATGAGCATTTAGATCAATACTGATAATGATCAAAATTCACTGGAAGGTGAAATTAGGCAAACTCACACTAGGAATGAAGTGTGTGTTTATGAGCAAGAAGGAAACCTTTTCCTGTGAATGCCCTCTGGACCTGCGCTGTTGAGACAGGGCAGTCAGCCTCCCACTGTGACCTCACCTCCCTGCTGCCTCTCTGGGGTGTTCATAGCTGAAGCCCTCTGGCTGCAATAGACAAAGACAGTACTGGAATATAAAGATAGGAAGTTTAAAATATGTTACTTTAATCAATTTTAATTTACTTAAAACAGGTTCAAATTCCTGGGTGCACACTCCTAATTTGGTTTTCATTTTTTAGCATCAGTATTTTTTGATTTAGTAACCAGATTAAACTGACGGGAGCATACCCCAGCCCTGAGGGTTTTCCCTTGTTGCAGTGAATGATTCACATTTCTAATTGCATTTGAGATAAACCAAATGTTTTTCTGTGTATATGTGAGGATTAAGCTGACCCATGTGAGTTCTTAGGGCTCTGTATCAGCAGAGATGAAACCTAAATTAACAGTTTTGCTCCACAGAAACTTACTAATGACTGCCTGCAGCAGTAACTTGAGAAATGGGAGAGAAGCTAGAATAAATTTAGAAACCTGTGTGCTCTAATTAACTGAGGTAACCATAGAGAACTGTTCTGCAGGGGTGTTATGGAAGGCAAAGGGTCGAATCTCCTGGGATGAGTTGCCATGGGCTTTTGAGAGGTTACACCACATGGTGCTCCCAGAGCTCAGGCACAATCTTAGTTAAACAACTGCTGTTGGTAGGAATTTGCTGTTCCTTAGTGCAGCATGTCAGAATGTCACACAGTTGGGTTTTGATCTTGGAAATAATTCTTGGGAAAAAAAAAAACCCAAACAGATCTTGTTTAGAAAACCAGAAAGTCAGGCTGAAGTCGAGCTGTCCAGCTGATCTTCGTTTTAGGAATCACAGCCTAAGGCTCTCACACCAGATCATCAGCCTGGAGGTATTTTTTGTTGTGAATCTTTGATTCATCTTTTCCTTTAAGGAGGTCTGAAAGGAATACTGCTCTTTTGCTTTTTTCCCTGTAATTTTGTGAGTAATATTTTGATGACCGGTGCTGTTGTAGGTGAACCTGAAGTAGACTCAGAAAAAACCAAAAGCACTTCCTACAGCTCCGAGGAAATTTGCACATTTTCAGGAAATAGGGACAGAAGATATCAAAAAGACTTTCTCAATCAGCTTAAAATGCATATATATATATGTCTGTATAAATCTAAAATTGCTTTCCTGACACCTGGTGTCCTAGTTATTAAATTTAAAGAGTTATTAACTTTTTTTTTGTCTAACGGGAATCTTCATATAATTACTTTTTATTAATAATAATAATAGTAGCTGTGTTGCTAGAAAGCTCCCAGCTGTGAGAGTTTCTTTTATAGGAAAGGAAGAGCTCAAAAAACCTCATTTTCCTGCACAAAGTCTCAGCTAGATGTTAATTTTACACGCCAGACCACAGCTGTGTAACCCCAGCGATAATCCTGGGTGGGAAATCACTTTCCAGTTTCAGCATTGCTGCAAGGGGCAGCTGCTGCTGGTGATCTGGGGCGTCTTAAAAGATTCAGGAGCTACAACAGTGTCATAAAATGAACCATCAGCATCCCCAAATGCAGTGCATGTACATACAATTATAGACCAAAGAGATGAGAAGTTGCCCTCTGAAGCACTGCACTGCCTACTTTTGAATTCTTGCAAATATTTATGGGTAACTTAAAATCTTAAGGGATATTTAAAAATAAAAAAGTTGCAAAGAAAACATTTATCTAGATGGATTATCTGTAAGGGAAATGGTCATCCCAGATCAAAAAGGTGTTGGCAATGGGATGTGTGGCTGGAGCAGAGCCTTGCTGCTGTGCTGTTGGGCAGAGACCCTTTCTTTTAGGATTTCATTTCAATAATTAGGCGGAAGAGTCCATTAAAGTGAGTGCCTACTTTGGGAGCACAGCTGGGCAGTGCTTGGAATGAGGGCTCCAGGCAAAACCTCCACCTCTCCTGCAGCTCCCCTAGGGCTGAGCCTCTCCTTACTTCTTACTGTGCTTCTTCCATTGAAGAAACCTGACATGTGGCTGTTTCCCAGAAGGAACTGCATTAAAATGCTGAAATGCTTCACCACATCAGTGGTTTTAGGGAGACTGCAACTTCCTAACATAGGCTAATTTATGTTGCTAACATTCTACACAGAGCTGCCCTGTGTAAGCAGATGTCAGGTCAGGCTGATGTATACAAGTTTGAAGTGCTTTCACCGAGCTGACTTTTAAGTTATTTTAGACTATGAAATAGAATGGAACACAGCTCACCAACAGTTCAGATCTGTCAAGGCCACTGCTTTGAGTTTGGCTGAAATGACACTTGTAGGTTACAAGACATCTAGTTGTGTGACCAGAGGACAGTGTGCAGTGCCAGGACTTCCCCCATTTAGGATAAGGGAGGGCAGAGCAGACACATGTCTGTCTGCCAAGGAGCATGTGCAGGCATCCTCAGCTCCATAGCATCTTCTGGACCCCAGCAATCTCCCCAGTTAGTTGCAGCTTGTACAACAGGAAGAGAGACACACCGTAGTGGCATCTTGCTTCCTGGTCATAAGTGAAGTCCTTTCAACATGTTAGGTGCATGGCTTCATTCAAGGTTGGTGGTAAAACCTCCAAAACTCTGTTGGAGGTTGGGCTGCTTTCACAGTTTCTTGTATAGGGTCAGCTGGAAGCAGCATTTGGCATGAAAGCTAATGGATGTGATAGCAGGAGAACTAAAACCCCAGTGAAAGCTGAATGGATCCCTCCCTTGACCAAAACCGTCAAGTTTTGCCTTCCTTTAACCCTGGAGTCACCCTCAAGTGTCCCTGAATGCTGTTTCTTCCACCCCATAAATGAGAAAGGTAATTTCTGGCTCTTTCTCATTTAATGTATATGTAAATCTGGGATACACAGCACATAAACAATTGCAGGGCAGAACCTGAAGGGTGATCAAGAAACCCGAACTACATTTGTCTCACAAGATGCATCCTCAGATCTGTGGGCACACATTTGATGACTACTGATATACTTTCACAGTCTCCACAGATGAGACAAAATATGACAAAACCCAGCACCTAACTCTATTGCAGAAACAAGTGGTGAGAGCCTGTGAGGAGAGGGCAAGGTCATTTATTTAAGTGTGCAACTGCATTCTCAATGTGTTCGACCTGAAAAGTTCCCAAGGAGGATGCACGCGCTGCTGCCAGAGCAGTTGTGGCTTTGCACATGCGGGTGAGCAGTGATGTGCACACTGATTACGTGTGCAGGCTGTAGGTGAGTGGGCAGCATGGAGCGCGGCTGAGAGGAAGAAATGGAGGCAGCTACACTGGAGGTCTGGGCTTCCAAACCTTCCAAAATGGCAGCATCACGTTTGCAAGGCGTTTCAGGTAACTTTTTAAAAGCACTTCCATTTTGGGCAATTTGTTCTCTTTCCTCCAAATCTTTAAAATAATAGTTCCCTACAGTATAGGTTAAAATTCCACTACTGCATCAAGAAGGAGAATTCTGCTCTCCCACCACCGACACGTTTCTCTAAAAGCTGCTAGTTTAAGGTGGTCACCTGTGAGGCCTCTGCTGGCTGCAGTGGAAAGCTTTATGTAGCACACATGGGTGAACCGTAGAATCACCGAATGGCTTGGATTGGAAGGTACCTTAAAGCCCACCCAGTCCCAACCTCCTGCCATGGGCATGGCTGCCCCCCACCAGCTCAGGCTACCCAGACCCCATCCAACCCAATCTTGAATGCTTCCAGGGATGGGGCACTTTATGTACTGGAAGGCTGCAATGAGGTCTCCACAGAGCCTTCTCTTCTCCAGGCTGAACAAACCCAGCTCCCTCAGCCTGTCATCACAGGAGAGGTGCTCCGGGTTTCTTATCATCTTCGTGGCTCTCCTCTGGACCGCACAGTGACTCCAGCAGCATGAATCCAGCTGGGCATTCTGCAGGTGCTCCCAGTAGCTCTGCATACCTCGTGTTCACTGAGAAGCAGGCAGTTAGTATCTGGTTAGCTATTCATAGGTCTATCCCAGGTGATTTGTCTGCTTCTACAAACTCTGATTCTCATTCCAATTTCCTTCTCTTTTCTAAGAAATCAAGGCTAGAAGTTGCTGCTCAGGTTCTGAGTTACAGTCACCTGGCTGCTGAGGGTCTCGTTCAGAGGACCTGCTCTGCAGGGAAAGGTTCCAGATGCCCTATTCCTAGGAGGAAGTTGCTCCTTCCAGGGTTGCCTGTTGGTGTTAATGTAGGGGTAGATTGGCTGTGGTTTTCCTTGTTGCCACAGCCTACTCTTGTGATGCCAAAATTACCCACAGGAAGAGCCTACAGTATGCAGGAAGCAACCATGGTACTTGCACAAATGAACAGCTTTCTCATAGGGATTACCAAGCAAGATCTAACAGATCTTGGCTCTTTGCTTCTAATCTCCAGGTGCATCATTAGAACTTTACCCATCAAGATTTTAAATCCTGCTGAATCTGTTAGACAAAATCCACAGATGAACAGAATACTAATAATCTGTAGAATCCACTCGCCTTGTCTTGCCTCCTTCTTCCTCTCCTTATTTTTTTTTTTAAATTTATGTCCATTAATATTATTTTTAGCAATCTTTTTCAGTCCAGATTTGGCACAGATGAAGAACTTGTAGGCCAGTGAGCAGCAGAGCATTGAGCAGGTTACCACTGAGAACGTTTCCCTGGATTTCTTTGAGAAATAACCTGTTTTGTTGCTTTGCAGTTTGGTGCCCAGATCTGTGATATTGGGCAGATGAATTTCCTGTTTTACACAGCAGTAGCTATTTAATTTTTTTTTTTTTTTTTCCTGAAAATGGCCGGTTCATCTTAATGGATGATCAGAGTGTGTTGAGCATGTGTTGAGGATGTTCTTTTCAATGTTTGGATAACTGTACTGACTCCAAATTTCTAATTGCTGTTTAGAGGCTATGGCTATAGCATCATGAGCCAGACTGGAGAGCTGTCACCATATAACTTCCATTGACACCTTGTTGCCCATGGTTATCATCAATCATTATTCGTATGGCAGACAAGAGAATTTGCTGTCATAGGGAGTTTTACAGACACCAGGAAAGAATGTGCTAGTCCAAAATAAAAGGTGAATGATTTCACTTAAATAACAGAGGTGCAAGACAGTTCCAGACACAAAAGAGCCCCTGGCTTTGTCCATAGTCTTCTCTAGACAGAAGGACCTGATCCTACAGATCGCAGAGGCAAGGCCATCATCTGTCAGCCAGGGCTGCTCCCTGGGGCTCCTTGCTATCTGTGGTGCTGGTAGTGGTGCTCAGCACTGGGGCCTACAGCTGCTCAGCCCCTGCTATGTGTGTGGGGGTTATAAGTCTGTCTGAGGGGACTGAAGGAGTGCTTCCATCTCAGGGACATGCAGAAAATGCTAGGCAGCAGTGCTCAGGGAGGCTCTGGGAGATGTGCCTGCACTCATAGGAGGCCTCCTTAGAAAAATGCCCTCAGTCAACAGAACAGAGCTGGGGGGGGGGGGGGGGGGCTCTCATACTTCAAGCTTTGGTTGTTGTCGGTTGTTTTTTTTTTCCCCTTTTATTCTGCCCAGATTTTGAGCCTAATAGGAACCTCTCAAGTGGGAAAAGTGCAGATTCTCAAATCAGAAGCATTAGAATTTTTTCTTGGGTATAAAATTTCAGTCAATAATGTGCTGCTGCCTTATTGACTTGAAAAGAATGCCTTTCATGTGATTCAAACATTTACTTGCTCCCGCTTACTCTACTCACCTTGTACAGAAATGCTGATTGCCATTGACTAATCAGTCCATTTTTGTATATTCTCATCAGACTCTTTCTTTGGCTGGAACAATATGCACTGTATGATGCTTGCATGTCCAATAATATGTTATTAGCACTTTGTATATGCCTTTGTTCCTTCACAACTAACAGTTTGGCCTCCAAGTGCATGCATATGTGTAAATTAATGCATTGTTGTAAGATAATAGATTTATTTGCTATGTTTGTATCAAAATAGAAGGTGTGTAAGATATGTTTAATATCGGATAATTGCCATTTAGTCATCCACTGGCAGAAAACACTGTTCAGTTTGTATTTATACTATGACTGCTTCAATTTAGGATTCATAACACCATTATGTGTTATATGTCTTTTAGTTCTGTTAATTTTAAAATGATTAAGTACATTAGCATGTAAATCAGTTTAAGAAAACATTTTTTTATATGCAATACGATTCTAATAAGTAGGAAATTTTATTTTTTCCTCCAGTGTTCCTGAGAGCTATAAATACCTTTATTTATAGTCATGAAATGATTAGACTACCGATCAAACAACTTTGTCCCCCAAATATCAAACTAATAGTAGACAACATACTTGGTTCTGAACCAAGCTTCAGAGTAATGGCAGTTGCTGTTGCAGTGCTGGGATGCGAAACCATGACATTTATTTTGTGTTTCAACATCTCAGGACACTGTCTCCTGCAAAGTCCCCATCTTCATCCACTGGATCTATTGCTTCCAGCAGAAAATACCCTTACCCAATGCCACCGCTTCCTGACGAGGAGAAGAAAGCAAACAGGCAAAGTGCCAGGGTATGTGTCCCTCTTCACTGCGTTTTTGTTGCTGGTGTAATTTACTGGTAGCTCTGCAAAAGGGAAGTGAGGAAGATCTTTGAGAAACAGTGAGAGTAGAGCTGGCGTTTCCTTGGATCTGTAGCTCAAGCAGCTGCTGAGGGCTGAGCCTCAGGCACAGATTAGAGCAGTCTTGGAGGGCTGTGTTTATAGACACTTATTTAGGTGGCACTCACACATCAAGCCCAGATTTCAGTACTTCTGTTTCAAGCTGGAAGCTTGCCTGGGGCAGCCTCTGGGCTGAGGAGAGCAGTATGGCTCCCCTGCTTGGCCTTCCGGGGGTCTGAAACAGCCAGAGATGCACATCTGTGCTGGGGGATGTCTTCCTTCCAGTGTGATGGAAAGGTGAATAAGCTGCAGCTGAGCAGGATGCGAGGGATGTGAATCAGGCCGTGGTAGACCTGGAAAGGCTTTTTCTGCTCCTCATGGTGGGCTGAAACTTCTGGAATGAGATTTCCAGCTACTACCAAGAGGCAGTGCAAATTCTGAGTCAGCCCAGAGAGGAGATATTTGAATGATCAAAACCCCTCCAAAATTTACTTCAGGTGTGTTGCTTGTGATAGCTTGCAATGGGATTCCCACCACTGCTCTCCATCCTTTTATTCGAGAAAGAACTGAGTGGAATGCTGCAGATGGGTGCTGCAGGCTCTGCCTATGCCCTGTGCTGGGCAGGGAGTAGCCTGGAGCAGCACCGGGATGCTCAGTGTGTGGGGAGCTCCAGGCCGGCTTGATGGTTGTGGACATACCCAATACATGGAATGAGCAAAGGGTCTGCCCGGGCCAGTGGACAGCTCCAGGCAGGCAATGTGGGTGCTTCCCAGCCCTTCCCAATCACCCCTCTTGGGTAGCAGGCTGTGTGTCTTTGTGTATAATGTGTGTTTGTGTCCCTTTTTTGCCTCTCCAGCTATGGGAGACTTCCATTTAGCTGCACCATTTTCCTGGGATGACGCAAGAACTGTTTACTTTAAATTCTGTACAAACTCAGCACCACTGAGTCGTTGCGCATTCATCTGCTCTTCAGACAATTCAAAAGATCAACACAGATGCCCGTGACCACGATGAGAACCTCCTCTCATCTGGAAGGGAAAAAGCAGTCTCTTTTTTTCTTTTCTTCTGTTTTTGTTTTTTGATCAAGCAGAATTTTACAGACTTGATGTAAAGAACAACCCAAACCATCCCACCTACCAGGGGACCATTAGATGGACGTGACGAGGCTGTTCCGCACGGTACCAGACACGCTCACCCCACATCCCGCCTGGGAGAGGGTTGGGGTTTTCCCTTGGCTTAGTTCAGCTCCAGGTCACACTGACCAGCCTTGGGAACGTGCACTCAGGAGAAGCTGGCCGATGTAAACTTGTACGCTGTGTGCATGAACCTTGTGTTCTTTGCTTTCCACGTGTAAGGGATTAACAACATACTGTAGTAGCAATTAGCATGCAGGAGTAAGAAATATAGGATTTTTTTTTACAGGATTTCAAGCTTTGAAAGGCAACTCTTTGAATCTAAACATCAAACAAACAAGGATTATGGGGGTTTTTTTTTGTTTTGTTTTTTTTTGTTTTGTTTTTTTTTTACCTTACGTGTTTATAATCACAGTATACAGATTGTAAATATGTATACATTTGATAATGTCAAAAATAGCTGTTATATATAAGTGTATTTTGCCAAATGCCTAAAGAAACATGACTAACATCATCACACTTCAAATTTTCTAGTATATGAGCAGACAACTTTGGAAATACAGAAAGTACAGTACTGTAAAACCACGTCTCAGAAACTGGTGTTTGACCAAAATCTGTACTATCATCTTCTAAGTAACCGACAATCTCAGTTGTGTGGCGGAATGCAGGAACCAGTATGGTGGCACTTTTTGTGTTAAATCATCATAAGGGGAAGCAGCCAAAAAGGGCTGTTCAGTGAGATGACCCTACCCGACACTGGGGCGATCAGGAACGATCCCGTTGACAACAGAGACAGAGCCTTGAACTAACATGCAGTACAAACTTCCTGGAAATCTGGGAATACTTCTACATACTCAATTCAGGATGTGGTGATGTGGAGTCCTCTGGCAAGACTTGCTGTGTGTTTCTGATAGAGCACTTCAGATGCTGTTTTGGATGAGAAGGTGTAACTTATGAGAAGCCTAACAATTTCATTGCACTAGATAATACCAGTGCTGGGCAAGTGGCCAGTTTCGTTGCTGTCTTTTCATCTGTTTGTGGAGTCTTCCTTACTATGTGCTTGATTGCTCTGCTTGCTGCCCCTGATGTCCCCTTGAAATTTTGGGGGGGCCATAAACTGAGTACAAATGAGTTTAGCCAGAAAAAATGGAAAAAAATCCCAACACTTTTACTGTGGAGATGTTGGTCTCCCGAATTGATGGATAGTTAAGTTTTGAATACTGAGACTTCTAAAGGGTGTCTGTTGTAAAACAAAGGTGGACATTTACATTCAGTAAGAAAACTGGACCATGTTAAAACAATTTATAATTCTCCAGCTCTCCAAAATGATAAATTCTTAGCTTCCAGTAGTGCCATTACAGGACAACACACGTGATTCTGTATGGTGCAGTTGAATACCTTGCCCAACAGCCGAATTATCGATTAGACATTATCCCAATGGGAAGATCTGCAGTGTTTCTGAATCTTCTACCTCTTTCGTGCATTTCCTTTAAGAAGCAAAGCCAACACTTTCAGCCTCTTAATATATTTTTTTAACTTTTAAGTAAGTGAATAAAGTTGGATATATGTAAGATTAAATTAAGAAATGTCTAAAGATGTCAGCAACTATAAAATATATAAGATTTTTAGAAGCACTATATTTTATGATTAGGCTGTTTGTTGGATTGTAACAAAATGTTGACCTTGGAGTTCCAGTGATTTCCTCCACAGTCAACAGGTTCTGGTAAGTATTTTATAGAAAGGCAAAAATGAGCGAGTACAAAGTACAAGACAGAACGTGTTGAAAGAGCCAGCCATTAGTAGTTGCTTTAGGAGGAGATTCTGCACTTTTGTGACGAGTGAAGAGCTTTCAGCACAGAAGAATATATTTTGCAAAGATTTACTTTGAGTGTAGGTAACTGTATTAAAAGTAGTTGATAGTGCATAGCTCATGAAATTAGGGCCTGAGCCATTATCACCTGAAATCGATAGAAGTCTGTTATCGATTCTGCTGGAAGTTGAGCAGAATCCTCAAGGAGTTCACCTCAATTAGGAAATTGTGCTACCCGATAGCCTCTCTGTTATTCTGTTGCCTCTCAGCAGCTTTCCCCTTTTGTCTTAGTATTTTGTCTCTAATAACTGGACTGTTCATCACGTGCCTTTTGCGATATTTTGTTTGGTTACAAACTAGCATGTGATTTTGAATAATCTTGTGAGATTTCTGTGCATATTTCATATTCACAACCCTTTACTCTTCCCTTTCCATTCTGCCTTATCAAGAAGCAGCAAGATTTGGCAAACAGAACTGGATGTAACATACTGGCTGTTTGTGTAATGTTCATAGCTTCTTGTTTTGAAAACAAATGGCTCTCCTGACTGTATTTTCAACGTACTATGTACTTACTGCTTCTTACGTGTTTTGGTATAATACATTCGTAGCGTATCATGATCCAGTTGTGTTTGTAGCGTAACTTTAACAGTCACATTCACATTTGGAGATGTGTAGTAACTGGAAGTCCAGTTATGACTTCTGAGTTTAATGAACATTGACTTTCACTTTGATTGTCTAGAGTGAGAACATCACAAAAACATTCATTTTTTTGCAGAATCCTTCTGCAGAAAATCGTGCATCAAGTTGGCAGCCTGGATACCTGGTCATGGCACAAAACCTGAATGTGTATGGCTCTGAAAGCCTCTAATGCCAGTGGAGGCCAAAGAGGAAGTAGTTTGCTTGCATTCTGTGCTTTCCTACTTTTAAAGTGTGTTGAAAGCTGCCAGATTAGTAACCTTGAAGATGACTGCAAGTATCTTTACCCACAGTAATTGGTTACACTGGCAATAGCAATATAAATAGCTGCATAATACCTCATGTAGTCTAAAATAGAGTACTTGTACAGTTAGTAAGATAGTTCAGTCATTTTGACTCCTTCAGACTCAGACTTGTTTTTGTCAGCTATGCTGAATATCCAGATATGCTGAAGTGGGGAGCTTATCAGTTCTTCTCAAATACATTATAATTACTTGTCTATACGAGCATACAGACAGCAGGATGAGCTAAACTAATCCTAGTCTTGTATTTCAACATGTGGGAGAAGAACTGTGAGTAATTTAAAATAAGATTAATATCGCTAACTGATGGAGACTGAAAAATACAGACTCTATTCAAATAATAAGGCTGCACAGTGATGCTGCAATTTAACAACTAAAAATCTACCTGCTAATTTTGGATTTGTTGAGGTGAGAACTTCATTAATCTGTGCTGTTGCCATTTGGTGAATGCACTCAGGCATTTTACCAGCAATGGTTGGGACTGAGAATTTACATACAATTTTGTTACCTGATGAGAAGTGTGAGATGCATCTTTGAAGACAGTGACTTCCAAATGTTTTAAGAGTTTTGTTCCTAATTAATGATATGTTGACCCTGCTAAGCTGATGTACTCATGGGTTCATTTTGATTATGCTAATGAACAAATGGGCCTTTGGGCTGTAGCCTCAATTAAAGAAATTGTGTCATGCTGGTGTACCGAAGTCCTCTTACCTGAATCACTTGCTGGTTTTAAATGAACTGAGTGGTCTTGTCAACATCGATTGAAACAATTGTTTTCAAAACCAGGGCTAAGAGTAGGTCTGTACATTAACACAGGCATGCATACGCTACAAATTCAGACCGACTTTGCAGTCATTGTATCATGGACATCGTCAGCATGCTAAAGAATCTGCTGGAATGAGAGAATACGTGAAGTTAGGATATAACAGGATATAACAGGATATAATGTGAAACAATTATGAGACTCCATAAGCCTATGTGATAATAGGTGAGCTCTTAGCAATTGCTCTGTTACCAAATCCCATATTTAGCTGTCATAAGCAAACTTACCAAATTCCAGTGTAAAACTCAGCATGCAGAAGCTCTTCCATTCCCTTTCCACTCCTACTAAAAAGCACTCCCAAATCCACTAGCAGCCTCTTGTGTTGGTTAGCTACGATACAAAAGCTGCAAGTTAGCTGTCTTTCCACCCAACGTCCTAGGTAAGGTCTTTCCAGTGCTTTTGGTCATGTTACAGTATGGGTGAAAGAGCCTTGTGTCTCATTTGCACTGGTAGAACCATTTGGTGGTTTTCATCCAGGTTTTCATCTCATTCTCTAGTGTTTTGGAAGGAGAAATCTCTTTTTTTGATCACTGTAACCTAAAAGTCATGCTGTGTCCCATTTCTCTTGCTCCAAGTCTGAAGGCAATCTAATTCTTCCTGTAAGCTATCTGAAGATCTGCATCATAATCATTGTTTGGGCCATTTTTATCAACCACAATGTAAGGTTGATTTACTTCATTTTTTAAGAACTTGAGCATTCTGGTCTCCTCCAAAGTTAATTTTTTTGCTCCAAATGGATCATCCATCAGACTGCTGACGGCTCACTGTTTGCATGGCTTCCAAACCACGTGACATCTAGCAGCAAAATGGGATTTGTCTTCTGTCAGATTTCCTGGAGATAAATACGAGCAAACTGCACGTGTTTGTACAGTTTGCCTTGCCATGTCTGCATGGTGGGGCGAAGTTCCCATGTGCACATAGCTGTCACGCTATGACAGAGCAAGAAAGAAGGAAAACAGTGAAGCTGGCTGTGCAGACACAGTTGCAGCACAAATAATAGGATACTTATGTGCAATTTCACCAGAAACAGGAAATGTTCTCCTAGAGACACTGAAACATTCCTTTGACCCAAATATTTCCCAAGTTAGCTTACAGAAAGTATTTCTGGTGCCTTGGGTTATGGGTGCTGATAAAACCAAAGCTTTGGAAACATGAACTCTTCCAGCCACCAGGTGGTATCGTGTCATCCCAGAGTAGTTTGCTGCAGCTGGTTAGAAACACAATACAACCATCAACATAAATGTGTTATCCCAGGCGAGTAATCAAAACAATGTTCAGAACACAGAACACGAGAAATGTTGTGCCTGACTTTTAAGTAAGTTGGCTCACCTTGCTGGGTCTGCTGTTTTTAGTTCTTTTTAAGAAGTACTTCAGCTAAAGCAGCTTTAAACTCTTTGAAAACTTCAGTTATGCAGGCTGCAATGGCTCTAATGGCAATATAGCGCAGCAGGAAGATAATGAAATGCAGAGCAGCCCTCTGAAGGGAGAAGTCTAGGTGTCAAGCTATTCTTAATTACTGGAGCATAAAATGTCATAGCAACAAGCTATTCTTTTCTCTTTCTCTACTCCTGTAATTAAGAAAAAAACCAGAAGTTTTGGTTATAAAGAAGTCTTGAGGCCTTAAGACCTTATATATTCTAATTTCAGCATGGAGAGTCTATTTTTACAGCTCAATTAGAAATTCTGTACATAGGCCTGACTGACCTTGTAAGTATAGCGGTGCTAGCAGCTAATCACACAGTATCGTAGGGCTCTGTATAACAGTAAATTCTGGCTTATTTTGGTGATTGGTACAAGGATTCCTGCTCACTGCCTGTGTAAAGAATCTGCCTATTTTATGCTTGGAAATACAGCCCAGAACATATTCAAACTGTGAATATATAACCTGATTTTTCCCTTCTGAAGGGTGAAGATGTATTCCAATAGGTAGTGTTTTATATAGAATACAGTACTTATTTTTATTGTCACATAAATGCAAAATATTTTTTTCAGAATAGCAAAGTATTACAGAGTTTTTAATCTGCTGGAGAAAACACTCTTTACAACACGACCAGTTCCTTCTGCAAAGCTTTTGGGGCACTGTCTCCCAGTTGGCTTC
Organism: Alectoris magna; assembly: GCA_030625065.1. Lineage (NCBI taxonomy): Eukaryota > Metazoa > Chordata > Aves > Galliformes > Phasianidae > Alectoris > Alectoris magna. The sequence continues at coordinate 128,597,826 of CM060561.1, read as the reverse complement.
ATTTTGTGCTGATGTTAAGCCTGGACATCGCTATAAGAGAAAGATATCTGTCTTTCCACTCATGCCAGCCCTGACAGGTAAAACATTCGGAGAGGCAAGAATTGTTTCACCATTGGGGCTGGGCTGATGTCGGCAGAAACAACCAATCTAATATGTCATGTTGTTGTCTTTGCTAGTTAAAATCCTTTAAAAGTGGTACGTGACGTAATAGAAACAAGATTTTGACAGACACCAAAATGAAGCACTGCAATTCACAACTTCCATCTTTGAGCGTGATATTTTTATCGTCAGCGTTACAGGCATTGGGCTGTTGAAGTGAATGAATCTGGCTTTCATGTAGCTGAACAAAACGTTGCTTTTTATAAAATAAGATCGCTGTAATTTGGGGTTCTAAATTCCTGCTCACTTTTAATAACAGCATCACATATCTACTTCTATGAGAGTATTTAATACAAATGCCTGTGGTTTTCAATGTTACTGACATACTGTCACATCAGTAAAGTGACTTTCAATGACAAAGACCACGTGTGTGTTTTCCTTCTTATTTAAATTACTGTATTTAGCACATCTTCATCCTGTTTTAAAGATCCCTTTGGAAAAAAAGAAAGTGCTGAATGTATGGGGGAAGAGGCTGTTGCCTAAAATGCAGGTGCTCTTTTTCGAATTACACATTTGAAAATGATCCTATAGGCTTCCCAATCTCGGTCTTACTGTCCTGCTGTTCCTTAGGCATGCATGTCTGAAAGCAACCTGGAAAAAAATATGTCTATTTTAAACCATTCTCAGTTTTTTGTGTGAAGATCAAGAATAATCATCCCATATAGCATCATATAAGGATTCATTCAAGTATGCCTTCCGGGAAATAGAAAACCTCAATTCTGAGTTATTGTTTCATCTACCATAATGGGAAAGCAATTATTAAAGTTGTGACAATACTGTATGCTCACTCCTTAGTAACCTTTATCATTATCTTTGTTCATGTTTAAAAGCAAAAAGTGATGTATTCTGCCAGTCCCTGTGAAAACCTTGGGTTTTTGAAGCCCGTAGGGAAGGCAATGCCTTCTTTGGTAAACTAGAATTGGTTTCTGGTTCTTGAACTCTTCGCTTTACAGTTTTCTCTGTTTTGTGTTTACAAGTTCCATGAAGATAACCCTGTTGTTCTTGCAGCACTTTACAGCCCAGTAGGTGATTGGTTCAAGTGAGGAAAAGACTTGGGATCTTGGTTTTTAATTGCATCAGAGAGCATGGGAAAAAAAGGCAGAACAAAAATCGTATCATCACAGAATCGTAGAATGGCCTGGGTTGAAAAGGACCACAATGATCATCCAGTTTCAACCCCCCTGCCACGTGCAGGGTCGCCAACCACCAGACCAGGCTGCCCAGAGCCACATCCAGCCTGGCCTTGAATGCCTCCAGGGATGGGGCATCCACAACCTCCTTGGGCAACCTGTTCCAGTGCGTCACCACCCTCTGAGTGAAAAACTTCCTCCTAATATCTAACCTAAACCTCCCCTCTATACTAATACATAAATAACACCACCTCCCACCTTTCTCTCAAAAACCACAAATACACCACAAAAACATAACCCACCTTTGTACTTTTCAAAGTAAAGAAATTCCTTGTTTCCACAGTGAGTAAGCTGGACCATTTTTGCATGGTGCAGATCAGCTAAGCGCATTCTTCAAGCCAAGCTTTTATTTGCAGGTGCAACTTTACTCACGGGTATTATTTCATCATTAATTCTCAAGATTTACGGTCTAATTTCATACCTATAACACAACTTCTGGGCTCTGAGACCGATCAGTGAGTTACACTTATCTACAAGAATGCTGTATTCGTTATTGCCTAATGTTTTCTTTCATGAACATACCAGGCTTGTGCTGGAGTGACACAAGTCAGTAGTGAAGCGCTCACCAGCTTCCAGCTCCCTGCCTGTCCTGCCCCAACAGAATGGGGGACAAAGTCTTTGAAACAAAAAGTAGAAAATCCCTGCAGGTCAAAGTAAAACAGTTAATTATGTGAAGGAAAAGAGAGCGTGTGTGGGGGGAAATTTACTCACCACCTCCCAGCAGCAGACCCACGCCCAGCCACTCTCCAAGCAACACCTACTTGGGAGAGACCTTCCTGATGAGTGCAATGTTATATGGTTTGGAACATGGCTTTGGTCAGCTCAGGTCAGCATTCCGGGCTGTGTCCCTTCCCCAACCTCTCACTGGAGTCGTGGGGTGAGCAGCAGAGGTGGCCCTGAAGCTGTGCACGCACTACTCAGCAACAGATGAAACACCAGGGCACTACTAACACCATTTGAGCCACAAATCTAAAACACAGCACTGTTATGATGAAAAATAAAGGTTTTTATGACGAAACTCCATCTGAGACAGATGGGAGTAGTTTCGGACTTTGCATGCTAGTTAGCATATAAAGACGGGAAGGTACTTGCTAGGGTTTAAAGAGAAGGACAGAAAAACACCAATTGACACTTCACTGCAGTTTCGCAACTTTAAAGTTCAAAGTTAAAGGTAATGTATAAACTGACACAGCACACTTTTTTGTTTTAAAATGTTTTATGTAGTTACACAAAGAGAGCAAGAATCTTACTGAAACAAGTGCCCCCGTACAAGGGCACGCTGTCGGAAGAGTTCTCTGCTATGTTTTGTTTTATTCCTTTTAAGAGGAGCCGTAACAGGCAGTCTCACACTCAGTGCATGGTGTCAATGATCTCATCTTAAAAATGCCCAGCCGTCAAAACAAGCACCTTAAATTTTACTGATGCTCTAACAGAAGAGAGATGATCATTCCAAAGGTAACTCTTTCCATTTATACATGTCTTGCATCGCCAAAGACAAAAGAATATTCTCTTATGCCATCTGCATGATACTGCTGAAGACAGAGGGTGGCAGCTTTCACTCCAGGAGCATTTTTTAGTGAATCACAGGAAAAAAGTAAGCACAGAAAAACAAAGTATGTCCATAATCTTTGTTACGCATTGTGCCTTAGAAGTTCATGAAAACAAAACATCTTTAACAGTCACAAGTTGGAAGTTACACATGACAGTGCATGATTAGTTTATATTCATTATCAAAACTGAACAAGTGTGTCAAGCAATACCTTCAGAAAATACATGATTTCCAATATTGCGGCACGCAATCATGCAATAATTTGGCAAAGCAAAGCACGAACTGGAATGGTAACTGTGATCATCCACCTTCCCTTTTGATTCAGATGCTCATAACACACTGTATGAACTGAAAAAAAAAATTAAAAAAAAATCACTTATTAGAAAAAGGTTGGGTTTTTTTCCTCCTACTGTGTAACAAACTCGGTCCATGAGCAATAAAGCTTTGTAATTACACGTGAAAACTATCTAACAGTCAATTAAAGTTATCTCCTTAACAACAACAACACAGAACTACTTGAATGCACTGTCCTGATTATCTCACATAGATACAAACAGCCAGGAAGCCAAGACCTACAAGGCTGGCAGGGTGCGATTTATTGTGTCCACTCCAGCACCTCCCCCAGTCTTTCCCAGGAAAAATGCCTACCAAGCCTTAAAACAAAGAAACAAAGTCCAAGTGATGTTAGCAAGCGTTACATCTTTTTGAAGCGTACCGGTAAAGGAATCCACACAAAACTCATAATGAAATTGGAAACATTTCTATAACTGTGTGAAAGCTTTGTAATAGGATACTCAGTTCCAACCCTTTTGCCTAGCTGAACTCCAGCAGAGCTGAACAAAACGAAACCCCAAAACTTTGTGCTCTCAGGTAAATACTGTTACCGCAGGCAAGAGGCACTAACTGAAATTACTGATGCTTGATTTCAGTTTTAAGTTTTCCCTTAGGTTTATCCCGTAAGTTTAACTGGTTCCTTAAAGAAGTTCACTTACATCATCGTACTGGAAATTCACAAAACCCTGCTGAGATGCATCCCTTCTTCTAAAACATTCTGCAAAGATATTAAAACAAAACGATAGGTAAGAACTACTCAGTTGTTCAGAATGCACTGGACTTTTGTTGTATCTTGGCTACATGCCTATTGCAAGTGCTTGACTCTAAGAGTCAACCGTTTGTATTAATCCTCAGACTACAACTTTTCGGGTGAATTTCTCACCTTCCTCACTTTTATTCTAACGCAAAACACAAGGTTCAAGACTGAACAAAAAGAGAAATGAAAGCAGAGCAAAGCAAAGGGAAGAAAAAAAAATATCCCAAAGTCACAAGAATGAGAACTCAAGAACAAAGCAATTCATTTCAAGACTTAACTGATCCCCGTGTTTGCCATCCACAGCACCTTCCCTTCCATTAATAAATAAGAGTTTGCCAATTTTGATAACACTTTACCAGTCTGTGGAACAAACCTTATATTAGTCCATTCTTTTCAACAGGGACTTAAATAATCATCATCTTTAATTGTTACGGTTCTGCCTGTAAAAGAAACCTATTATGCGTTACATAAAAGTCGAACATGAGAAACCCGAGTAACATGTTTTTATTTAATAAAATCTAATTAGAGAGATGATGCTAACAAGGCTATAATCTGACGTACCAGTGAGAGCTCTGAGTTTCACACAGCAGGCGATGTAATCATCAAATGTAATCTTTCCACGAGTGCTGTATCGCCTGGTGATGGCAGACACTGCCTGCGGGCTCAATCTAAATCCTATTTGACAACAGAAAGACCGTATTGAAGACAGGTACGTTAACACAGCTGAGCGTGTTTTTAATGGATTCCGTGTATCAGTTACTATAGTGAGACAATAGTTATGGGGGAATGCTGGAACTCAGCACCAAAAGCAAGGAAAATTTCACAACTTACCCATATTAGTCAAGGCTTTCTCCAGTTCTTGGCGATCCACTGTACCACTTCTATCACTGTCAAAACTTACAAAGTGTTGCTTCCAGCCATTGACCACAGCCCACAGTTCCTTAAACTCATTAAATCCCAGTGTGCCAGACATATCTCTCTGATTTCAAAGATAAGAAAAACGTTCCTTAGCTTCATAACTTAAAAAAAGACAGCCCTCTGTCAAATGGAAATCATCTTTCTTATCATCTGCAGGTGAAAACTCTTTCTTTGAAGGTCACTGCTAGTGGTGTTTTGTTATTACATCCTCTGTAATGGCAAACTAACTGAAGCACACCTCCTCAGCACCAACAGAGGTAGCACCGCTGACAAAAACCAAACGTCAGAGGACTCATTATCCCCACTTCTCAGTTACACCTTATGAATGTGACTCACTTAACAAATTCCTCCTCTACCTGCTGCAGTGAAATTCCTACTGATACAATACACATGTGAAGTAAAATCAGATGCCAAATCAAAAACGTAAGTTGGAATAATATTAGAATATTATCAGATCTCTGGTATCACAAGCAGTTTGCCCAAGTTACTGGTCGTCCCAGTTTCGTTCCTGCTCTCTTATTAAGCAGCAAAACATTTGAACATGACAGACTCAGTTTAAACTACAAAACTCCAAATATTCCCACCCTGCACACTGTATCTAAATTTTCCATAGGTTGTACTGCTGAACGCCATACAGTCTCCTGTGCGATACCTGAATGAATTCATTCAAGGAACAGGATTTAGGAGGGCCTTAAATGATCTGCAGCCTGTGTAGGACAGATGCTTAATTCATTAGGACATTACCAGATTGTCCAGTTTCAAAAGTACAATGAGCTATTCGCACAAGCCTCTGTTCTGGGCTGTCAGACCTGACTCTTTATACATTCAATGGATAAACAGCCCCCTAGTCTTAGAGGAATGTCACTTGTTACAAAAAGATGATCACTGACAGACTCATTTGTTAGAATTCTGATTTATATAAATCATTCTGATAATGATTTATTACTGTAAAAAAGTACATGCGTAAGAACAGAACACTGTAGTTCCCCATCACAACACTTATCAAGTGAAGGCTGAATGGAAACTGCAAAGCATTTCCCAAATATCAGGTACTCTCCTATCTTTGCTTACATAATGCCAAATGTTTATGCTCCATAACAAAGGATACGTCCAGCATTGAGATCATAAGTCTGCACGTCTCCAAGTTGAAAGCTGGTTAAATTACAAGAAGGAAAATTATTATTATTTTGACAATTTCAGTTTTATTCATCTAACTTTAAGTCCCTTGTTATAATATAAAGCAGTGTATACAATCTTATATGAGCTCTTCCACTGGACAAAGCCATACCATGTTTCGATCCAAATAAGAGCTTTTAATCATTACTTGTTAGAAACACTGACAGCAGACCATCTGGAGACACTTCAAATTCTATGTAAAATTAATTTGCTCTTAGCTCAATCCATAAAAGTTTTGGGTTTCAATCGAAGTGGTCCTTCATATTTTAGCACAGAGATCATTTTAACGAGGCGCTTTGCTCACTGTACTCTATTTTGTAAATGGAATGCTATGCCCCAGGTCAGAACGTTTTGGTCAGTATCAAAACTCAACTTTCATTGCAAACCAAAACTGCACAGCTCAGCAGTGGAGAACGAAGGCAGCTGAAGAGAAGCCCTAAGTGCACAGAACTAAATACAGAGAATTTACATTTCAAAGTAGTCCATATGGAAAGAAAGCCTCTTCACCATGCAAATAAAAGACCGAAGAAAGCACAACTACAAGCACTCTCCAGTAGATGGTACAAGAATTAGTGCACGTTAGCGTTGTTGCTTTGTTTGTTGAAATTGTTAACTTACGTTTATAGGCTCCTGCAATCCCTGACTGGGTGAGACATCTCTGTAGCTCATCAGCATCTATTTGTCCATCCTTTCGATAACAGAAGATGTATCAGCTATTGCTTTAAATCACTCTCCCAGTTTGGTTACTCCCAGTACCCACTCCCTTTTCCATAGGCATTAATTTATTTATCCTTCTTTGAAACAACTGATTACCTGTCTCTATTTCTGCTATATGTCAAAATGCTATTAATGACCCCTATCGCTAATGATGTTTCTTTAGCTGATACTTTTGCAACACACACTACCTTTCACATTCAGCGTTCTCAAAAACATGAACAGGACTGGCAGGTTTCCTCAAAGCTCAATGGGTATTTCCTTCTCTTTAGAGATTTATAGCAGAAAATCTGGAACCCAGATTGCATACATCCTCTTCTCAAGACCACCTCAAGACTCAGAAATTTAAAGAAAAAAGGAAAAGAAAAAAAGAAAAAGAGCTGTTGGGGAATACTAAGCTGGTAGCAGAACAAACACAAGCAGAAAGCAAACTGTTTTGAAAGAAAAAAAAAACAAACAATCAAGTACCCCAAAAGATATGTATCCACGCTGTTTGAAAACAATGTCCTTCCAAAGTACACCTCTTGGGGCCAAATAGAGAAAACAACTACTGAGTCATGGACAGCAGTGAACTGACCAAAGGAGAATTGCAAATCTACGCTACGCTCCCTAGAAACCAACATGAAGCTCAGTTCACAGACAGTCTGAGTATAATTTAATCTCACTCAAGGACAGAACATTTGCAGTGGGACTGCCAGGTCGTGGCATGCACCAATGGCTGATCACCAGGTGAGAAGGCATGGCTAACACAGGGAGCTCAGGTGCAAGCAACGCACATGTGTGACCAGCAGAGGAGGAGCCTGCATCCACCGTGTCTCACCCTCACTTGAGGGTTAGCAGCACCTCTCTGGATAGAGGCTGCACTCTTCTTGAGCTGTTATTGGAAGGGGGTGAGCCAATTTCACTTTTTTTAACCTGCTACTGCTCTGTAGGGTTTGTATCCTACTAGAAGGCACTGTCATTACCTTCATCTGCCGACAGCAAAAGCAATGTTACTTCAACTCTTTATCCCCTATTTAATACTTTACACTGCTTTATACTTAAAACAAATTTGTTTCTACTTCTTTTTTCTTTAGGTACAGAGATATAGCATGGCATGGTCAAAATGATGCAGCCAGCTGACTGTCAGAAATCACAGAATGGCTTGGGGTGGAAGGGACCCAAAGGATCATCAAGTTCCAACCTCCCTAACACAGGTAGGGCCACCAACCTCAAGATAGGAAAGTAAATGAAGTATCATTTATTAGCAAGTGTAGTTAATATATTAAATGACATTTGACATGGTCTAGAAAAAGAAGACAACATTTTGATTCTATGCAACACTAATGGCAGCGGAAAAACAGGGCTGCATCCAATCTATTCCATCACCCTAGCTATGCAGTTGTATCAGAAACATTACACACACAGGAAAATTAAAGCATAAAATAATAATTTTAATTAGCCATGCATGTTAAGAAGCAAGTATCTTCAAAACCCTTGTGTATTCTGAAAAAAAAAGCCAGATCTGGATAGCTTCAGAGTAAGAAGTAAGACAGAAAAGCATGATCTTTTGATCATGTTTACATTACCATAAAAGGGCCTGGCCTTCATCTTTTGAAGTAGAGTTTAAAGAGCTAGATCGTACAAGACACAGAGGCTTTGCAAACAGATTAAAAATTGTTAGTTCCTATGCAGTCAATAATAAGGATTTGACTTCTTTCTATAAACAAAGGTGATTCATCAAATCAAGGCAAGATTTCTGTTGTAAACTACTTCAAGTAGTTTACAAGCAAGCTCAGGCAACATTCTATGTTAGGCATAAAAACAACACAGTGGCAAAGCACTACCAAAGATGTTACTACTTCTATAGTGAGAACTACTGGAGAACTGCGATATGTGGCTTTTTGCAGACCTTTATAGCAGGCTGTGAAAACTGATAATTTATGTTTGATTTCACTGACTCCCTAACAGAATTCTTGCTTCTGGACAAGTACTGGGCCCTGGAACATACTCTTCTGATTCTAAGGATGAAACAGTTTAATAACTACTCTATTTATAATTTCCATAAGGAACGGTTTCTACAAATAAAGGGTATTTAGAGTACTAACATAAATACTTGAGGTAGTAACTTGATCATACCCACTGGCTCGCTAGCTTTCTGGTTTTCAGTAACCAGGCTCCACTTGAACTGTCTGGGAGTGGTCTATACAGTACTGAGGTCCAGCCCTGGCCACAGCACTGCATTCTGTGTGCTGATACCTCTCTCTTCCTCTTTACAGCAGGACCTTACTCATTTTTCCAGCATCAGTTACAGGCTCTAATGCTGATTCCTGATACACTATCTGGTGGCACCTGAATGCAGAAGCACCCAAGCTGGCAGGAAATTGTCATTCAGCCCAGGCTCTGTCTTACTGGAGAGCCTTTACACGTAACACTTTAGTTAACCCAGTGTTCACCTTTACTACAAAAATACAGGATCTATGTATTTGCACAGGCAATGTTAGAGAAGTAATGTATAGACCGAAAGAAGCATTATTAACTGAAAGGAATAACAATGTGAACAAAAAGCCATAACCCAAATGACAGTCTCAATCTGAAAATTTAAACATGAGCAAGACTGCTGAATGTAAACTCCCATGCTGTCATTACGTGTACCTGTGGATATGAGATCTAGGAGCAAAGCTCTACATTTTCACACACCCTGTAAGTGTGCAGTAAAAAGCTGTGTTATATGTATCACCAACAAAGACAGAACTCCTGGCTCAAAAAATCTGATTTGCTCCTAACCTTATTTCCAGGAACAACAATAAATATATGAAAATAACATATGCCATGAAACCACAGAAATTAAAAATGCAGAGTGCGATTGCAAAGGGAACAAAGTTGTGAAAGCCCTTTGCTCTGAAAGAGTAGTCATGCTGTCCTACAAGCAAACCTGGATATTGGCACAAGTAGAGACTGCCGTTACAGTTATGACCCTATTAAACTACTTCATCATACAGTGATTTCCTTCTTACTGGCATTTCCTGCTTTTAGTAACAGCGCCTCCACAGCTGATGTCCCCATTGTTTCTGGCTTCCTTTTCCAAAAACAGCATTTCCCAAACAATGGCTGAGCCACAATTCAGCTGCAACATTTTAAGTAATATGCAGTCACCACACATACAGGAACTATACGTAGGCTGTGCATATGCACAGCTGCATCTCATACAGTACAGCTATGTAGCTATGCAGTAACTACGTAGTTTAAATAATACTAACCAGCTCTTTGACTGTGCTGATGCATTTCGGCAGACAGGCTAAGTAAGAGCAGTCAGCTATTTATCAACAAACTGAAACCATGGAGCTCTCCCTGCTGCAACAACTAGGCATTTCTAAAACACTGTAGAAATAACTGCCTCCCAAAATAAGAAGTAAATAACACGGTGAAAGTTTACCTGTCCAGCTACTGCAGCAAAATAACCATATAGAGGATCCTGAGCTTGTCCAGGGAATGCTGGGCCTCCTGGAGCTGCTCCATACTTTAGAAATCAAGAAGAAAATTTAATAAAGTAAAGATTCAGCTAAGTGTATGAAATAATAAATTTGTACTTAAGAATCAATCTGTGCTTTTATATATGGAGGTCGCTCTGAAAGTAATGCCTCCTCTTTGTTTCTACGGAACCAGCTACAGAAAGAAAGAGGGCACAATAACACTCTTTGACAGATCAAATTCTCTGCTACAAAATACTGTTTTTCAACGCAGTCACTGCCATTAACTGTGCATTTTCACCAGTGATGAACAAGAGCCTGCGTGCTGCTGCACAACCTGTGCCAGCAGAGGTGCCCCACTGCTGCTGTCACCACTGCTGAAACGCACCACCCACTGCCTCACTGTGCTCACATCCACTGTCTGATCTCCACAAACGTCCAGCAAGTGTCAGTGAATGTCAGTGGGTGCCATTTTTTCTGCACGGAGGAATTCAGTTCCACACTTTTGCTACAATCCGCGCTTCATGTCAGATGCCATTCTGTCAGCCGTGCCCCTCTGCTGCCGTCTGTCACACGGCAACAACATGTAATGGAAGATTGGTGGGAAGGTTCCACCTCTATACTATACCACCAACATCCGTCTCTGACGTCGTGGGCCAGCACTATAAAACAGGAGGCATTACTTCCGGAGCAGCCCTCCTACATAACCTTAATGCACGTCTATCACACAACCTCGACTCTGGCGTACTCTTTGCTACTATTTCAGCCTCTCCGCCCAGGCGCTGATGTGGCCCCTTCCTTCTCCGCGGGGCTCGGATCCTGCAGTGTCGTGCCGTGCCGTGCCGTACCGCACGAAGGCCCGCCGCCCCTCACCGCGAGCCCCTCGATGCCGTGCCCCCTCATCCCGCCCGCCGCCCGGGCTCGGCCTCGCTCACCCCGCCCTGATAGTAACCGCCGCCGGGCGCCGGCTGCCCGGGGAACGCCATCTTCGGTTCGCACCTGCCCCTCCCGCCCGGCCTCGCCCGGCCGCAAACACTCGGCCGCGTCGGGGAGGGACCGCGGGGCGGGCCGCAGGCTCCGCAGAGAGCCGCCTGGAGGTTCTTCCACGCGGCGATGCAACCGACAGCCCCGATCGACGGGGCGGCCGAGCAACGCGAGGCGGGGCGGCAGGGGAGCTGAGGGAACGGAGGGCGATCCCCCCTCGCCCCCCCGGCACCCCTCCGCTCGGCGTGGTACGGCCCCAGGCCCGCGGCGGCTTTTCCTCCTCTGAGCGAGTGGGCGGCGCGCTGCCGCCGGGAGCGGCGCTTTTCTCGTCAGTGCCGAGCTGTGGCGCGGCCCGTTGTCTCGGCGCCTCGGGTGTTGGTGGTGGTGTGACCGCAAAGCCCATGGGCTCAGCGATTCATTATTGCATAGAATCACAGGATCGTTACGGTTGGGAAAGCACTCTTGAGATCATCAGGTCCAGCCATCCCCACCGTGCCCACAGACCGTGTTCCTCAGTACCACATCTACACGTTTCTTGAACCCCTCCCGGGATGGTGGCTGCAGCACCTACTCCGAGCAGTCTGTGCCACTGCATCACTGCTCTTTCTGAGAACAAATTTTCCCTAATATCCAACCTGATGGTAGAGGGAGTATGTTTGAAGCCCATCTTTTCAGCGTGGCTAAGAAGTGGAGTGACCGACGAGCTTTTGGGCCTCAGAGATAGGCTGTGTAGTAGCATATGTTGGTATCAAACTGCAGCAGCCAAGTGGTTTTATTTACCAGAGTTGATCTGTGTGTAGGACAGGTTATGAGAGACGTGGTGCTAAACTTAATTCCAGCATACATTGATGTCTAGGCAAGAGATCTTCCTACTTAAATAAGACCTGGTTGCAGTGATAAAAAGAATTAAAGGCTGGAAAAATTGCAAAGAAGTGATAAAGTGTATAAGTGATAAGATTTGAAGAGGTGTACACTGATAAACAAACTGACAGATATATTTGATGTGCAGGTCGTTCTGAATGCAGTGCCTCCTCTTCATTTCCGTGGAAACTACAACTGCTACAAAGAGCACAATAGCACTATTTGATGGAGCAAATTCATAGCTACAAAGCTGTATTTTTCAGCATAGTCACCACCATTAGCTGATCTGTGCAGATGAGCCGATGAAGACATTCTTCATTTAGTGGTGTGATAGGCTGCGTGCGGTCATTCAGAACACGGCTTGTCTTTCGTGTCACTGTGGCCACTGCTAAAATGCGCCACTCACTGCCTCACTGCACTCATATCCATGCTTTGGTCTCCATAAACATTTAGCAGGAGTCAAGGAATATCATTTTTTCCACATGGAGGAATTCAATGACATACCTTTGCCTCATACACACTTCATGTCAGACACCACTTTGTCATGTCAGACTACCCTTCTGTTGCCATCTGTCACACAGCAACAAAATGGAACGGGATATTGGTGGGAAGGTTCAGCCTCTACTGCCATACCACCAACTTCCACCTCTGACTTCCTGGCCCAACGTAACAAGACAGAACAACGCATACAAGAGTGACCAGTGGCTTAAAGGGAATAGGAAGAAAATTTTAATTGCATTGGTGAGAATGTAAAAATGTAGACTTGTTGGTAGGTGAAGATGCTAAAACCATAGTAGCTGTATAGATGGACACGTTTCATAAGGTGGGTTTCTGTGTTGTTTTTCTGCTTGAACTTGGCACAAGCATCCAGTCGTCCTCCATTTGCAGTGCTTCTAAGACCATTGGCAGTGAGTTCCGCACTCCCTGGTTAATGTTTGCGAGATTGTCTAAATTCAACCACGCATATGCAGAAGAGCTAGGGCGATGAATATCACAAAGGAGTGCACTTTAAGTGGTTTGTTGGTAGGTGCTTTATTTGCACTGGTGCCTTTGGGTTCTGTTCAGTTTTCATCCAAGGCAAAAGGAAGGCAGCGTGAGGAGATTAACTTTTACATATCTGCCTGAAGGGTTTCTGACCTCTAGAGAACTGTTGAATTTACAAGAAGGTAGCATTAGTAATGCACCACTAAGAAATATGTGTGGAATATATGCTACTGGTTTTGTAGATCTCAGAGAAGATGTAAGCCCTCTAGTGGGGAGACTGAAGAAAAGAAACACAGGATGCTAATTCTATTGCCTTTGAGATAATTCAGTATATAAGAGTACTTTAAGTATAAGAAAAGACCTAAGTAAAATAATTTTGTCTAGAAAATGAAGATTTTTCTTTACAGCTTGTGTTCCATAGGTTTTTCTGGATTCTGTGTGATAGGATTTTAAGAGGGAATTCAAAAGTGAGCTATGGTAATAGCATGAATACCTTACAACCTGGTCACTAGCCACATTCACTGCATTTACCATGCTTCCTTAAGGTAAATGAAGGCCAGCATAAGTCTGCCTCTGGTCACAGTCCTGCTGGCCTCCCTGCTGCTTCTCCACCAGGGAATGGTGCGTTCCAAACTGAGGTCAACTCACCATGGCACTGGAGTTCCTCCACCTGGAACCGGGAGCCTTAAGGCTCTCAGTGCTGCTGCTTTGTTCCCATGTGGGGCTGTATGCTGCGGCTTCAGGCTTTCCTGCAAACTGGATATGGAGTTTGTCCTTTCCAGAACTGCAGTAGAAGGAGCTAGGGAGGAGAAAGGGAATTAAAGGGTAAAGTCCAAATTTTCTGAAATGTTTACTTAGTACATCAGAAGCATTAAAAACTTGAGAATAAGTTTATATTACTTAATGAGGGACAAGGAACCCCACTTTATTACTCTTTTAGTGGCCATAACTTGGCAAGTGGTGTAAATTCAGGCAGTGGAGAGGTAAATATAGTACAGACCAGAAGGCCTTACTATAATGCCTTGCTCAGCACCCAGAATGAACAGACCTCCATTGTTCAGCTGTTGGTTTGGTTTTTTTTTTATGACACCAGCCTTTCTTTTTCTATTTCCTGCACATTGTTTATGCTCAGTTCTGCAGCCAGTTATTCTGTACAAGGATTTTCTGTTGCATTGATATCTGCAATAGCCAACTATTTTGCTGGAGTTGTCACCTAATATGCTTGCAGGGGTGGGGATGGGGAAGGTATTTCTGACACTTTATGAGTAAAGATTGTTACAGAAGTTAGAAGTTTTTATAAAGTTTGATTGCCCATTTCAAGCTACCTGAATTTTAACCAACTCAGTATGACTTCAAGTCTCAGTTTACCCTCCCAGCTCCAACCCCTGTAACAGATGGCTCAGTGATGAACTTCCTTACCTTTTCCCTTCCTCTGTATTGTGGGACTTTTTCATCGTTTGCTGGGCATCAGCAACAGTATCACTAAAGCAAGATATCCTAACTGTGGATGGTACAGTTAATGAGGTTTTGATAGTGAATTTTAATTTGAGGTTAACAATCAGCTTTTATTCAGTACTGTACAATAACACAACACATTCATTTCATTGTAAATGTAGCAGTTAGCGCATTCCCAAGATGAGATCTTTACAGAATTAAAGCTAAAAATGTAGTTTTGCAGTAACAACATTATTTCTGCTGTCTTGCAGCTTGCAGTTGGATGGTTCCCAAGATGGTCTTTAGCTGAAGTTGTAATTAAGGTATTAAAATATCTGAATAAACACGTCTGTGGCTCGAAAAGACATTTGAAGTTCTGCTTACTTTGCATATTACTTAACAGTTGAACTGTGTATGTACTAGTGCAGCGCAACAAAGCACGGTGATAAGGCATCTGATTCCCTCTTACTATTGTTACAATCACAAGTGTCAGCATCTGTGTTCTGAAATATATCAGAATATACATTCTCATGTTCTACCTTTGTACGGTGTGAAACTCAAATGTAATGACTGAAATGTAAGCTCCAAGGCCAAATGAACTTTGAAGCAGAGTCCTGAACATCCAGCTACAAGAGGATATTCCTGGCACCACTCCCTGCTTTCTGAAGAATTACTTAAAAAAACCCCCACAAAACACTACGGGTCGCTAATGAAAAAATGAACAAATTGTTCAGGAAGCAAAGCTTGAAATGCAAAATCCATGGGCTAAAAATGAATCCAGCCTTTTTTCCCCTTTTCACTGCATTTTCTGTTTTGTCTGCACTGTGGCTTGGTTTTAATAGATGACCTGAAGCGTTATTTAGTTTTGTAAAATTTCCAACAGCTAGGACTTGAAAGCACTGGCTTGCTCTCAGGTAGCCTGAACTTATTTCTGCCACTTTATGGATATAAACCTACGCATCAGAGCTTAGCTGTGCATTAGTTAGGCAGAAAATCAGTACGACTCTGTTCTCCTTGCCATGTTGCACACTGAGCTCAGTTTTTCCAAGTGTTCAGATATGAGGATTTAGGAATCTTGAGTTCTAAAACGTTGTTAGGGGTTCAAAAAAGCTCATAGCTGGTTAGTCAACCATGGAAAAGTACTTCGGGACACAAAACCGGCATGTGGAACATTGAAATGGTGTTTCAGGTGTCCAAATTCATGGTTCTGATCCAATAGGCCCCTAGTGTTCATTTGCGCTCCCATTCTAAACTCTTAGTAAATTTCTTGACAACCTGTGCTGATAATGTTTATTCTCTCCATGTCTATTGCTTGAACAGAGTTGACATCACTGTAGCGTTACCAGAATTCATCTGCTGATCTGCGATTTCCATAATCGATGAGACTGGCTGAATTACTGGGGGAATGCTTTGGGCTGGTTTGCTGCAGCTCTAATGCATGTGTGACTCACGCAGGAGAAGTGGCATGCAAATAACAAATTCTGGGAAAGGAGAGCTTATTATTTATTTATCTGTTTACTTAATTTAAGGGCAAAGCATGAAAGCAGTGCCCCACTACCATGAATGATGCAACAGACCTGGGGAAATCACCAGTTTCAGCATGCCTGGCATGAAAATGTGCCGCACCCTGAGGAAAAAAAGTCACATTCCTCATCTTGATGTCTCTTCTTGGTGCATGTTTTGGTTACTAGTGCTGTTACTACACAGGGTGTATGCCAAAAATTCCTCAAGTATTGCAAAACACATCCCCAAGTGGCCAACATAAGATGTATTTTCTGTTCCTGTCACAAAATTTTGTCATAGTTTTGAGTACACTTGTAAAGCACAAATGTTTTTCTTCCTGCTGTGGCTTCGTTAAGTATTTTTTTTTTCCTCAAAAATTTAATTCCATGTATATATACATATGTATATATTTAAAGGACCATTCGATTTAAGGAATCGGTTCATTTAAGGAATTAGACTATTGCTGTCCCTGAGGATGCCCACCAGGTGTCACACTGGTACTACCAACGCGGGTGCATCAGCCCGTGTTTGGGCTTGGTGGCTTTTTAACCTATACACATTTATGTTTCACCATACACAAATGTAAGCTCAGCCAAAGAAACGGAACCCTCCTGGGCTGGCAGTCGGGTACTTTCTACTTGGGTCTCAGTGCTGATTCACAATATTCCTCGGTAGTTTTTCTGAGCCATTCTTTATGCCGAACTATCTTTGTAAATACCTAGCAGTGGTTTAGGAGTTTATATGTAGGCTAACATGTTTATTTCTGGGGAAAAACAAACAAAAACAAAATCAAACAAACCCACCCTCCCCCCCCCCCCCCCCAAAAAAAAAAAAGAAAAAGAAAAAGAAAAAAAAAACAACCAAACAAAAAACCATACAGTTTTATGCATATTTTTTAAAAAAGCTGATCTGAAGCTTTTGGCCAATACCTACATATTTGAGTATGCCAATTTTAAATAACCAGTTGGGTTACGCAGTGTGATTTCTAAAATCAGTTGTAGATTTTGAGATTTTGTCTGTATGAAAAATGTTTTGATGTCCACAGAAGAGGGGAGAGTCCGCCACTTAACAAAAAACTGCTTTGCTATCTTTTAGATAAACTACATCATGTGGAACTTTTCTCCTCTGGAGGTAAGAAAATGTGATAAATAACATTGTAAATATTATATAAAAATATATCAGCATTTGATTCATTGAGCTTGAGGACTTGGTACTACGAGTATCAGGACAGCTGATACCATACAGAATATTCTTGAATTTGTCAGACGTCTTGCACACTTTTCTTCCTTGTCATATTGATGCTCCTTTCTTGTCCAGATCTTCTGTAGCTGAGACCTTTTACATTTTGTTAGTATGTACATTAAAGATGATCGTTTCTTTTCCTTTTTACGCGCTAGATGTACAGAAGTGATCAGAATTTTCAGGGAAATAAAATCATAGTTCTACATCTTAAAAATAATCTACTTATCTTGTTTGAAAGTATGCATAGGGCTTAAGAGACAGCAAAGAGAGTGGCTTTGCTTCAGAAAGTTTAGGCTTCTTTCACGAAAAACCCACAAGACTTTATATCTTTTTTGCTTTTTTGACAGCTGTCTATTGTCATTAACAACAATCCATATCTTTATACAATCTACCTGATCCAGGAACCTTTACAGATGCTCTTTTGTATTTGTGTTGTGCATTGATGTGTGACAGCCAGGAATGAATTGGCCTTGACCCATCCAAGAGCACTGTTTGCCAAGTTTGCAGCAAAGCTTTCTGATTCCTTTCTATTTTCTCTAAGTAAAAGAGCAATCAGTTGGTGGCAGCGGACACTAAAAAGAAAAAGAATCTTTGAAGTTCACAGCTGCTCTCAGATGTAGCAATCTAGTCTGGGCAATCTTTACGGATGGGTTCCCATGGCTGGCTAAAGCTCTGGTGATGTCAGCAGAGCTGTTACTAACCACGATCATCTCCACACTCCTCTGGATTAGGGTATTTGTTGAACTCTGTTAGGATGCTCCCCTCTTCTCTACCTGCTTTTATCCACAGGGTTTATGTCTGTGTTCATTTCTTTCTTTCTTTTTTTTTTTTTCTCATCACCTTTTGTAATAGCTAGTATCCAGAATGGCTTTTTGAGGATTTAGCTTAATATAAATGCCTCTAAATCTAACAAGGCAAAGCATCGTCAGCCCTTCACATACAAGCTTGATTCAATCAAAATGAGTGTCTTCACCATGATCTACAGTGGAAATCAAGGGAAAAATTGAATAGTGGGGGGAAAAAAACACCTAAAAACGACGGTCTTATAAAAACTAAAAATATTCAGGGTAGAGCCAATGCGATAGCAGTTCTGACACGTAGGATGGTTACAGGACAGCTTGTGACCATCATTACCTTCAGTTTAAGGGCATTTATTACATCCAAGGTTTGGATTTAAGGCACAGTCACACTGTGTTAGTGTGACGCTCAGCTCTTGCACTGTGATCCCTGTAGTTTGCTTCTTCTGCCACAGATAGGAGATTAAATTCAATTTTTTTTTTTTCTTACAATGCATGTATTAAAAACTAAACATCTCTACTTCAGAAGTTGTTGTCACTGTGTTTTCTACTGGAAAATATTTTTACTGTTTTTCCTGACACATTTCTGACAGAAACAGTGCTTGGACTGATCACCGGAACTTCTTTCCAGATAGCTAAAGGGAAAATCCCTGACTCAATTTACACATACTCTGTGCTTGTGCCAGAGTGACCTACTTAAGAAACTCTTCCTCTTTTGTTTTTTTTTTCCCTTCTCATAAACGTGTGGAGAAAGATAAGTGATGAAACAGCGTGATCATTTTTTCATTTATCTGTTTTCAGGAGCGCTCGGAAGAGTAAACAAGTGGTATGCAAGTGCTGCTGCTCATTTGCTCATTCGGACATTTTAAAAAGAAACAAGCATTAGATGATGTAAGGTGTAAAAGGTGTAGTGGAAATGCTAAGTCACAGCTTGAACCAGTGACTGAGCACCTGGTGGGAAGGCAGGGCCAACTGAGGGGAGCTCAGGTGTATGCAGTGCACCTGAGTGACCGGAAGGTGTACAGCCAGGATCCAC
The DNA here is from genome assembly GCA_030625065.1 of Alectoris magna. Taxonomy (NCBI): domain Eukaryota; kingdom Metazoa; phylum Chordata; class Aves; order Galliformes; family Phasianidae; genus Alectoris; species Alectoris magna. The sequence continues at coordinate 128,578,740 of CM060561.1, read as the reverse complement.
CCCTTCCTGGATCTCATTTAAGGGTTGGCAGTGGAGGTAAGGTTCTGATTGCTGTTGATCCCTGCCTACTGGAGGCTTCCCAAAGGTTAGCAGCTTTGTTTGTTTGTTTGTTTGTTTCTGTGGCTGCTTCATTTGGGCTCATCCTCGTTTGCTGCAGCTGAAGACTCTGCTGCCCCACTATTGTGGCTGTATTTTCCATTACATTGTAGCATTACAATAGAGAATGATATTTCATCCAGTGCTGGTGCCCTTATGCTAAACTTCATGATTTAGGCTTGACTAAAGCATCCACACCAGTATTCACTTTTGATCTAATGTTTGCAAGAGACAGTGAATCCACTCCTGCTAAAGAATACTTATCTGATAACATGAGGGTAATTATCCTCACTGTTTTTTATCTTCAAGGCACAACCAGAAGACTTTTAATCTAAATTCGTAGGGTTTTAACTCTAAGATTTCTTTGTTGTGTCTTTCTCATGCTGGGATAATGATATTTGATACTGGTATTTCTTCTCTCTAATGGTCCTAATACTTCTCCTAACCTGAACATTTAAAGCTTATTAGTCTTTGTGTTCTTTTCTTTGGAAAGAGAATATTAGAATCATAGAATTTTCTAGTGCAATGACTGGGTGTAAGGAATATAATGAACCATGCATATTGTTAAGATAAAAGCTGTGGCCTTATTGTTGATCTTGGAATTAAAGCTGACTAAATGCCACCAGGTTTGGAATGCCTTTTCAAATTTAGTTGCTTTATACCAAATTGCCTTTTGAATTCCAGTGAGTAAGGTGTCCCCTTCACCTTCTTTTATAATTGCTGCATCCATAGATTGCATCCATAATTGAGCTTGGATACAACCAAGAGCCATGGAAACATCATCTTGTACTACACCAAGTACATCTGCAATCAACTGGTGGTCCCTCTCATTAATTCTTCCCCACTGAGGCAGTATATTAGATAAGAGCCATTGGTTAGATCCCAGTGTTGGCGGAAAAGACTGCAATGAACGTTACAATGTGTGTAAATCATTTGTGGCTGCACTTAACTTATTTACAATTATTTGAGCATCTATGCTAGTTAAGACTTCCAGTCCTGTTCCTATGATACTGGTCACATTTCTCCTTCTTTTTCTCAGGCAGGCGAAGGTTCATCCAAGTAATGTTAATCAGACTGTGCAGTACGAACTTAGAAAAGACAAGCAGGTTGGTTTGCTTGCGGAGATACTTGTTTACATCAATGACTTTACTCATTTAAGAGACAGTGATGGATTAAATAACACTCTGTATTTCTGTATTAAATAATGCCTGTATTTCTGATTGCATATAGTCCAGTTTCACTAATTTGTGGAGATGGGGCAGGAGCAGGTAAACTGCCTTTTTCTTTTCCCCTGGAGTATTAGCAAAAGCTCCTTGTCCATCCAGGTCATTCTTCTTCCCTGCTGGCTCATTTTACAGCAACAGTCTGTTCCTGTGCTTTTATGATTTCCTCCTTAAGGAATGTCCAGCCTGCCTGGATCCCTTTGCCCTTCAGAACTAGCTCACAACTCTCAACCATTGTCCTAAACTGTTAAAAGTCTGCCCTCAGGAAATCCAGGATAGCAGTTTGGCTGACCTCTCATCTGACTCATTTGCAGCACTGAGCTCTACAGCACTGAAACACACCCTAACATAGAGAGCTAGCCCACAACACCTCCTTCCTTGCCAACCCCTTCTAAAGAGCTTATAGCTCTCCATTTCAGTACTCTGGCCATGTGAATGATCCCTCCATGTTTTGATGATGATGACTTATTCATAGTTCTCCTGCTGCACAATGACTTGTAGCTCCTCCTAATTGTGGCCTGTGCTGCATGCATTGGTGTAGATGGCTATTGGTCTCACTACTAATCCTGGCATACTGCTGCTAGACTCAGCTCTAGTGAGCCTGGTTTTATCACCTTCCCTCTTCAAACCTAGTTTAAAGCCCATTTGACGAGCCCTGCCAGCTCCTGGGCTAGGATCCTTTTACCACCTTAGACAGGTGGACCCTGAATAAACTGTCCCATGATAGGGGGAAAAAGACAATTTCCTCTGGTGGCATTAGCCTATTAGCCATGTGTTAATCAGGTGGATTTTCCCGCTTCTCTCAGCGTTTTTCCCTTCTGCTGAAGGGATCAAGGAAAAAAACCTGAGTTCTACTCCTTCATCTAGCTGCCCCAATGCTCCGAAGTCCCTTTTGATAGCTCTTGGGCTTCTCCCCGTGACCTCATTGTTGCTGACCTGAACTACCTGAAGTGGGTAATAACCAGAGGGCTGTGGCGGACTTGAGAGCTTCCTAGTAATAATGCCTCTGACCTGGGCCACAGGAAGGCAGCCGACTTCCCTGTGTGTAGGGTCTGGTCAGCATGCACATAGGGCCCTCTGTTCCCCTCAGGAGAGTCACCTATGATAATGGCTCTTCTTTTATTCTTGACAGAGACAGTCTTGAGGTGTGGGGGTAGCTGATTACCACAACTCAAAGTTGTAATGGAGCTGCATATTTCCTTATGTGTGTTTTTTGGAAATAAGTGCAGCAGCATCAAATGTCAGATACTGAACCTGGGAAGAATCAATCAAGTTTCTTTTCTCTCAGCCTCTGGGTAGAGTGCTTTAAATTGAGTTGCAGCTTTAAACCAAGTCAAACCTGCCTGAGTATGCTTGTGCTTTTGTCTGAAGCTTATGTGATGCTCCTTGTATGCTTCTCACACCTGCTGCTCTGTTAAACAATGCTGGAGTTCCATATGTTTGTATAGCTTCTGGTTTTTCAGTAGTTTCGTAAAAGACAAGCTGCTTTTTTTTTTCTACTTCACTGGCTACTGGATTATGAAATTTGTTTGAATAATGACCTGGGAATGTTGTATTGCATCCACCCTTAGCATTTTTTTGTTGAATGAATTCATTTCCCGTGGTCTGTGAACTTAAGGGATTTTTCCACGTTCTTACTTCCTTTTAGCTGTAAATGAATCCGCTCCATAGTCTTCAGTGTTGTTTTCACAGTGTGAGTGCAGACATTGAGTAACTTCCCTTCTCGGTACCTCTTAAAACAACAAGATCCTGTTAGATTGTATCCCTGTACTCCCATCCCCGGTTCCCTGTGAATTGTTTGGACATGGTTCATCGCTGTTTCTAACACCCTCTCTGAACTGTTTTCATGCAGTGGTTTCTTTGTGTTCAGGGTGATGGCATGCCATCGTTGTTCCTCTATAATGGCCTTCTGCAGGTCTGGATTCACTGGCACAATGGCTGGGGAGCACAGTTCGTCAAATTGCTTCTGCCCTCATTACTTGTAAGGATATCTGGGGTAATATAACTTGCACTTCTCCTTAGCAGTGATTTGGTTTGATTTCTCTGGTTATAAATACAGAGCTGCAACTAATTCCTGAGAAACTAGAAACCAGCTTGTCTGATATTAGTTCTCCATCTGAATTTACCAGCGTAGGCTACAAGAAGCGTAGTCCTGCAAGTAATCTGCAACTGTTTTCATGAAGTTATTAACAATTTTTAATTGCCATTTGTCGGCTTTTGTGAAATTATGTCCAAGCTTAGGTTAACCCTAGTGTAAGTTTTTAATTTTTATGATTTTATTTTATTTTATTTTATTTTTTTTACAAATTGGAGTTTAGTAGTTGGGAATACGTTGGAACTTTGTCCTCATGAAGACACTGAAGTATGTGGTTATACTTCCACATGTGCCATAGGACCAAAAATGATTTACATTTTTCCATATTTATATATGAAAACACATTTTTTTTTCTTGCACCTAAATTTCTTTTTGGGGTAAAACATGTTTTACACATGCACTATTCTGGACACTTTGGGGAAATCATAAATTGTGCCTGAATACTACTTAAAAAGTTCAGGCTATGTATGTTTATGTATAATCTATGTTGAAATGAGGGTAATCAGCTGTCAAAATGATTTGCCAAAAGTTTTGGTGAATTTTATAATGTTTAAATCAAGTTCAGCGGTTGTTTCAGAAATATTTTTAATTCAGGAGTTTTCAGCTGGTTTTAATGGATTACCTGCCAAGAATCACAAATGGTGACTGGGATAAAAATGTGTGTTGTCAGGAAGCTTAAACTTTGCAGCAATCTGCATTACTAATGGAAATTTTGTAGGGGTCTGTGAACTGAAAAATATGACAAGTCCTGATAATCCAGAAAGGAATTCATTTAGACAGTGTCTATAGCCTGTGTTCTGCAGAGAGAATAGCTGATCACAAGGTTGCCTTCTGGCTCTCTATTATGTAAAGCTCCTTGTAATTAGAGAACTATCCTCAGCTTCAGGAAACCTTTGTCCAATTCCTTTCCTTGCCTCTGACTTCCCATGTGAATGTGTGTGTCAGCGACACAGAATCATTAAAGAAACTCGTGATTCATCTGTGAAGACAGTTAAGTATGAATCTGAGGATCAGCTTCTCTGTGAAAGACAGGGAAGTCTCTGTCAAGAAAATGTGAGTATTTGTGTTCAAAGCAGAGGTCCTAGAGAGCATTCAGTGGGGTTTTCAGTGATGCTTAGGTATTCAGTACTGTCCCCAAAGATGGTGTAGAGCTGCACAAGCACCTTGATCCTTCTCAGGATTTTGTAACTGGACAAGAAATATCTCTCAGGCCTGGGCACGATTGAGATCACAACAACTTAGACTGTCCAGCAACACTAAGCAGACTTGATAGTAAAGCAACACCAAAGCTTCTGTAGTGGGACTAAAGGTTTAACCTTTGTTTAGACTTATCCAAGTAAGGAAGTGGTTGGATCCTAGTGGTTCAATACTCGCTCAGCTATATCTGCTGTTAGCTACGCCCCTTGGGGCTACTGCATATCTGACATCACACTACTTCAGGCCTATGTAAATCTGATTAATTAAAATCCCATCTTTTCACTAATAAGTACATTTGGGGGTTTGAAATGGATATTGAAATCGCGAAGTTAAATTAGTAGCATTATACGTTATGTAGAGGTCTAAAAGTCGTACAATACCTATGCACTCTTCATCAAAATAAAACTTTCTTATGCATTGAAATCCAAATTTAGCTATCAGGACCATATCCGTGTGACTTCTTGCTTAAAAAGCTGGAGGTTATATTTTCTAAATGTTGACTTTAATTTAGGTGTGGAGTTGAGAGACGTTGTTTTATTCCTACAGAAATTCTTGCAACTGTGTTATGTACATACACACATAAGAGCTCTTCTTTGTGTCTGGAAGCCATATAGAAAATATCCTTTCCACAGTGTATTTCATAACCCTTCTAATGTCCTTTCTAACCAGGCTTTTTCAGTACATTGAAAATATATACATATGAAGAGTTCAGCCTAGAAAAATATATACAGAATATAAACACTTTTCATAAGATTGGCTATTGTTTTCAAAATGTTGCCACTGAATTATTTCAAAGTATCGTGCAAAGACTGCTGAAGAGCTGTTCTCTACAATGTTCGAGGAACAAATATATAAATTTCTGAAGCAAATACTTTCCAGCTGCCCAAAGAGTAACAGAACATGGAGTCCCTCACTTATGCTGGAATAACAAGTGCTGCTGTGGATCTGACCTATTATTATTTACTGAAATCAACAAAGAGCCCACAGCTACCTTCAAATGAGAGAGCTCTGGATGAGCTCCTGAGAGCTGTTTCACGCATCTATGCAAACAAATAGCATTGTCTGCTTGGTCTGTACATAACAGGTATAGGCATTTTATTCTTGGAGTTAACAGCAAATTGCAAATTGTACTTCTCTGCTTGATGTTTTCAGTAAACCTGGGCCTAAGTTTTAGCCACACAAAGCAACCTATCAGTCCTTGAAGAAGTCTTTTTGTCTTTCTTGCATGAGCTGCAGCCCTGTGCCCAGGAGCTAGAATTTAGTAGTGAATGAGCATATGGATTGTATTCAGTCAGGCCGTGGTTACCTTGTGCTGGTTTTCAGTGGGGGTAAAGCAGACCTGACTCAACCTCTTAATGCAGGGCACTCAAATACAAAGAATCATATTCTTTGATAGAGAAGGTGGCAGAACCTGAAGTCCTGTAACAGGTGATCATAAAAACAAACTGTATGCATCTTGGAACAGTTACTATTATTAATATAAATCTGGAGTGTATGTCACTGAAGGTAGAATATAGTCCCCAGTGTCAACTATAGATATTAATTCAGGCTGCTACTGTGTATTTTATTTTTTTTGTCTTGCTTTCACATCTACTTACACACAAACACTAACAATGTCTCCTTTTCTGTTTTTTTTTTTTTTTTTTTTCATTATTTTTTTTCTCTCTGCTTCTGCCTGTCTTCTCTTTCTGAGGGAGTTTAAGGTGCTGTTATGGGTATCCCTATCTTAAGGCCCTTAGAGTCCATGACTGTTTTGTACTCCTCTTCAGTAACTAAGCAAATATCTATGTATGTAAGCATTCAGGGAGCAAAAATGGGAGAAAGTCAGCCCGGGCAGCTGTTTGAAGACAGGATCCCATTTTATTTCTTCCCCCAAGGCCTTCCAACGCTAATGTGCAACTAAGCATACCAGCAGCTGCATCATAGCAAAAGAGGTTCCAGGAATTATAGCAGAATACAGAACTGTAAAGAATTTTCTTTATTGAGATTAAAATATATGCATTTTCATAGAATATTTATAAAATTACATCCAAAGAATTTCAGAAAAATCAACAATCTATTCTTCATGATATATAATTATGACATGCAATATAAACTCCTACTAAAACGGTATTTTCCATCAGCTCCTTTCCTTACAGCTCACCGCATACACAAAAAATCACCAACCACTGTGTGCATGTACTTGCAGAGAAGCTTAGGTTGGTAAGCACATCTCATGTCTTTTTGATATTTTGGTCTCTCATCTCTCCCCTTGCCACCTGAGTTTCTGCAGTGCAGCAGGGATTCAGCAATCCTCAGCAAATACCCATTGAATGTTAGAGCGCCTGTACACAAACCAAGCAAATCTTATTCACCTATTTCTAAGGCATGAATATAGATCTCTTTGATCAGATGTTAATGGAGGACAAACTAATGTGGGGAAGGTGAGAGCTTTCCCACAACTAATGCCTGTCCTGTGCCTGCTCTACAGTCTGGTGGCTTCAGAGGTGGAAGCAGGGTGTTTATACATGCATGCATGTGTGTGCAAAAGCATGCAGATCTGAGCCCCAGTGGGCAGAACACTGAAGAGGAGCAGTCACCATCTAACATGAGAGGTTTCCCTGATTCTGGCCAGCACTGGAGATTTCAAGTGACTGATACATTGAGCGCTTCTCTCGTACTCTTATCAGGAGTGGAGGGTGAATAGAGGGAGTACATGAAGAAAAAGGAAAAGGCCTATACCTGTGTGAAAGCACGTTTGGGGTGAGAGATCTCAGGGGGCTCCTTTGATTTGAATTTTAAGCTTGTCACTGGGATTGTTTTGTTCAGTTAGAGCCTGCCCAAGCTTTTCACTTTTTCACTCTCCAGACAAAGGAGGATAGGGACTTCGTATTGCCTTCAATTTTTTTGTTTCTTGTTAACAATACAGGTTAGTCTAATTACACAGCAGACTTGTTGATAATGTAGTTTGACTGTTCTGAGTATTGGGGATTTCTCTCCCAGCCCTGTCGAATTCGTGTTAGCTGTTTGTCTAGACAAGGAAGTATGAGCACAAATTTGACAACTAGTACAATGCATGGAATAATGAGAGAGAGCATATAGGCATTTGGAAGATACCATCTGTATGATGATGGACTCAGGAACCACTTTCCACCATAAACCAGTGTGTGTGCGGTGCACAAAATCAATGTCAGATATCCCAGTTTGGACTAGGGGAGAACAAAGAAGAGAAAGAAGTAGAGGTCAGAATACTAAACTGAACCAGAACAAAGGCAATGAAAATGGTTTATATAGTATCAGATTTCTTATTGTTTTTTAATAAAAACTTATTGAAGCGGATCTCCAGGCCATGATTTTTTTTTTCCCATCAACAACCTTGATAATTTTTTTGCACACATTGCCTAATGTTGCCATATTTGTAAAAATGTAGAGAAAAGGCTACAATTTGAGAGATCCAAGCCTTTTATGTGCTTTAGTGCTAATCTACCCAGAACTATATTGTGCAAGCTTTTCACCTAAATAAAACATAAATTGATAGTAGTTTCCCCTGCCAGCCCTGTTCCTGCAGAGGCACTGCAGCACCAAACTTCTTCCTGATGTGGGGTCAAGATGATGGCGTTAACAGAGGTAGATTTATTGAAGGCACAGCAAATGTTAGAGCCTACAGAAACTGCAGACTCTCTTTAGATGCTTGCTCTTGAAAGGACTGGAGTGATAAAGTCAGTTTTCAGAATCGTGTTAACTGAGTTATCTTGTGAATGAACAAAATTAGCCCAATAAATGGCTAAAATACTTTGTGACTGTGTAATTTGGCAGTCATTAACTCCACAGTGTCATTTTTCCATTTGTCAGTTAGCAGTTTAGGTCTTCCCAATTTTATGCTGTTGGTATAATAATACCAATTGTTCCATAGGTAGCCATCAGTTGTGTGTTTTTTACATGTGGGCTGTACAGCCATGTAGGTACGTATATGTATATTAATCAGGTGATGGTGAGTAATACAAACGTGGCATTTAGAGTTAATAATGGAGGAAAGACCTAAGTCACTAGTAAATCCTTCTGTGGTCATAGTTTATAAAGGAATAGGGAAGTTTCCAACTGAGAAAAGTTTTTTTTAGAGAAAATCTTTTTCTTACCTGTACAAATCGAAATTCTCTCCAGTTGACATTGTTGCTGACGGAAGGCAAGGAAGTTATTCCAAGAAGAACAAATAAAAAGAATCCTAAAATCCCCAAAGCCAGATAAGAGTCACTAAGCCAGCCATTTGTGTTGTCAAATGGAGTAGTTTTATTGTTCAGTGCCTGAAGAAAAGAATACCAGATATATCTTAGTGTTAGCAGTTTTAGGATCAATATGAAGAGAAAAAATGTCCTTTAAGGTAACTAGGAGATAAATATTACACATTAACTATCTGAAAAGGATTGGATATTTACTTTGAATGGCTACTGAAAAAGCAGGAGTGGCATTATGTAGGTTCTGTGTACCTATAATTGTGGTACTTATCTATTGTAGACGTACTGTGAGGACAGGTATGCAATTGTTTGTTGTTGAATAAGGTCAGGAACTCAAAGTATGTGCTAATCCCTGTTCATTGCAGAGGGGTTGGATTATATGACCTGTAAAAATCCTTTCCAATTCAAACTATTATTTGATTCTATGATTCATAAAGTTAAATGGAGAAATAGAGAAATGTTTCTTTATATTGATCTTTATGTATTTCTTGATTATTTCAGTAATATGTAAACTACCTAGGAGGAAGACTGATACCAGAAATTCCCAGAACTCAACATCAATAACATTCGGATTTATCTATGGTTAAAAGGAGCACAGAAACTAGGAAAATAGCCTCATTAAAAAGAACATTAGACTGTCCACATGAACTTCTAAAGTTCAGCATCCCTGGTAATATTAGTAACAGGGCTAGAGGAAGAGAAGACATAGAGCAAGGAAAAAAATTACCTGTGAGACGGTTATGTCCTCAATTCTCCATCTTACATAGTAGCGAATTGGGATAACGAGAGTATAAATAACGTGCAGAGAAGCAAATGCCAAGGCTACTAGTCCAAGTTGTTTCCTACACAGCATCCATTTGTCCAGCCAGTCTGGGAAACGCCTGTATTTGGTACCTCTGTATAACTGAATAATTGCAGCAAGTACACCAGGGAGATAAACCAAGGCAAGAAGAACGAGTGCCATTATAGGGCAGATCCGATTTGGAATGGAAATTGCAAGAAAAAATGAATAATCCTTATTTTCATAAACACAAGGGTATATTACGTCACGAACCAAACAGTAGAAGAAAAAGAATGCAGTTAGACCAAGGGACAAAAAGATGGGAAGCTTCCACATTGGAAAGAGCTGTAGAGGGTAATTTTCTATTTCCCGAGCAGCCAAGAGAGATCCTTGGTCTAACGGTGTGAGACCCAGTGCGCGAACAATATCCATTACCATTTGTTTAGCTTCTGTGTCATCTCCACAGACAAACACCTGTAACCAAAAACAAGCAGAGGTTTTGTCAGACTTTTCAGTGACATTTTCAACTGCATTTCTGCCTGGGTATGGACAACATGAGCACAAGCTTCCAGATCCTTATTACCTTCCTTGTTAGCCTTAATTTATATAGATAAAATTAAATTATAAGTAATTTCTTGATCAACGGTCCCAAGAATTAAGAATATCAGTCTTTTCTTTAGTGAAAGACATAGCTTCAAGTGGCAAAATTTTGTATATGACAAGAACAAAATATAAGAATACAAATCTTTGCTTGGGGCACTTGAATTTCAGCACGCTCTTTTGAAGATCCTGCCCACAGTTTGTAAACACAAGGTTTTGTAATAGTCAGTAGGAGCAATATTTTCTGTTGCTACTACAATGGTCTATAAGGGCTTCAGGGAACTGAATTCAATATATATCATGAATATATATCAGAATATCATGAAAGTTAGCATTATTCCTTCCCATATCTAGTAAAAGTGTGAAGAAACACTTTTTTTCTGAGTGCTAATAGTAATACTCCATTTGGAATAGGCAAAAAGGGGGCAACTTCTGCTGTCATTTATCTAAGTAAGATGAAGGTTTCAAACACCTAGGCTTGTAAATCTTTGGTTTTTAGTTCGGGCAAAACTACTTCTATCAACAGAAAGCAAAGTTAACAATATTTGAATAGTTGCCTCACAGTAGCTGAAAACAGGGCAGTAATAAATTCTTTCCCTTCTGCAAAGATGCTCTATTGTTTTCTATGACCAGCTTGTCTGTGACTAAGGAGCTCGTTAACATGGTTTGTACACGTTGGTTTTGTGTTAGACTTCCATGGTGATGGATTCTGATTTAGAAAACTATTAATTTCTTCACTGTCCAGCTAATTTATCCCATTGCTTATACTCATTCTATCGCCCCATTGTATCCCTTATATCCCTTTTTTGCACTCTTAGGCGAACAAGTGACACAGCACTCATTTCCTCCTTATTTACTGGTACTGTCTTTGTAGCTGTGCTTCCTTTTTTTCCTTGCTTCTCTAATGTATCCTAACAGCTCCCTGCATTCTGAGGCATGCTATCAATATTCCTTTTCATGTCATATTCGAATCCCAAAGTAAATTTTAGCTTACATTTAATTTGAGATTTGCAATTACAGTGAAAATTCCATCTCAGCCTTGTCTGAGTCATATGTCCCAAGTGTGTGTTTTGTCTAACTGTTAAAACCCCATATGATACTTCACAACTGTATGAAATAGCAAACTCCTGCAGTTCAGTCTTACCTGCCGGCTTGCATCTAGGGTGCCTGACTGCAGAGCCCAGGCAGACACGGTGTTAAAGGCTTTCACAACCCTCGTGCTGGGCACCAGCTGAGCCAGGTATTTTGCATTGGATTCAGGATACTGGTTTATTTTTAAGTTGTTGCTTATGTCCACCAACACTTTTCCATGGAGTGTTTCCTCTAGTGATGCAAGGAAGTCATAATGTTGCCTCTGGATTGCTATAATAATGATGGCAGCTTTCTGTGCTGCCTCAGCATGGCTCAGCACCTCTGCATCCTTGGGAATCAGGCTGGATGGCCATGGGCTCCGGCTTCCAAACACAACAGGGTAGCCAGACTGAATCAGCTTATGGCCCAGAGCTCTTCCAAAATCTCCCGTTCCAAATATACACACTGTCTCTCTTTTGTTGGATGTTTTGGGAACCAAAGCCATTATGTTGGAAGAATTTTTACTCATCTATTAGAGGAAAGAGAAAAAAAAAAAAAAAAAGGAACAAACTAAGTAAAATATTGATCTCTTGAAAATGAAAGGTTAATTTTGGTTCTGGATGTACAAAATAAATATCTGCACAGTTTTTAAAAAATGAATTCTGGATATTCAGCTTTCCATCTCTGACAACCCTCCTTTCTGTTCATCTTCCAGATTTTAACATCCAGCTGAACTATTGCAATTTTCCTTTCTCAAAGGGAAAGCAGGAGGAAAGGGTACAGGATTGCCATGAGCAAGGGTTGCACATGTTTCAGGACCATTTCTGTTTCCTTATGCTATAGAAAAGCATTAAAGATGAGCGAGACTCTAATCAGATTAGAACCTGAAGGTCTGTTTGTAAAACACTTGAAGAAGTGGTGTACAAGCTAGCTACAAACCTATGCTGTCTGCAGTACTTCCTTAATATGCCCATTTAATGCCAGTATGGTTTATTATTATTCAATTTCCTGAAGAATGTCCTATGAAGTTTTGGACAGTGGAATGGGCGTATTTTGTGTTGAACATATGTTTCTCATAATGAAATTCTCTTTGAGATTCCTATCTGTCCTCCTTTATCACAGTACCTGGAAGCTTCAAAGACTTTAATGTATTATCCATGCCATAGCAGTATGTACGGTCCGTACTTATGGAGTGAGACCCATGACCCCAATGCAGAATCAAACAGGGCTGCTCCAAAGGTCTTCTGGTGGATCCATATGCTGCTGCCCTCACTTTACAAAAGGTGACCTGAGGACAGAAAACCTGAGGCCTTAAGGAAGATCTCCAACAGGAGATCTTGTGAGACCTCTCTCTCCAAACAGCCACTAATTTAGTACTTGGATCTTAGGTAAGTGGCTTAATTAAAGCTGTGGGAATAACTGATTTTCTAATCTGCAGGACAGAACTGCACAAAATAGTTAGCTACACCTAAAACAATTGCTCTGCTATGGCTGTTTATTAACACTTGGCTTACATTCCTATGCAAAGCCCTGTTCAGAATGAAACTGCCACTTAAAATGTAGAGATCATGCTCTTCTTTTTTCTTTCTTTTTTCTCGGTGTTCTTTTACACATTTAATACTTACTCTCTGAGGGCTCTGTTACTGTCCCATGGGACTCCAATGAGAGGAAAGCTGTACTATCCTTTTTGCGGATAGTCTGTATTTCAGAAATGAACAGATGAGTTATGTATGTAATATTAATAAATGGTTCAATTCAGTACCTCATGTTACTCAACTTTCCTTTCTCAAATTTTCCTTTTAGCAAAGTGGGCCCCTATCCAAAATGAAAAATAAAACTTCTTTGTGATACGTGGTTGTCCAGCTGAAAACTTCTGTATTTGCCCGCAAGAAATCATTAAGTTATTGCTGAATGAACTATGCAAACCATTTTCTTCACCAGAGTAAGACTGGACAAGAGAAACTCAACAAACCAACCATCTCAAATGTGTTTTATCAGATAAAATACTTGGTATATTTACCACCAAGAAACACTGAACATCTCATTTGCTAGTGAACACTGAACTTGCTGGGAAAGAGAAGAAGAAAAAAAGAGGGAGATGAAAAGTAAAACTAATGTAAAGAACATTTTTTTCTTTCATTTTCTTTTTGTGTATCTGCAGTTTCTTGAAGCCCTATCTAAGATATGAAGGGACTTGTACAAGGCAGTGAATATTATTCCATAAAGAGCTGAAGAGAGTTAAAGATGCCTTTATTGCTAGTGGCCTAATTTAATTTAATACCACTTTTAACAGGAAAGACAGTTTCCTTGAATCAACTAAGCAGAATTTACTTATTTTCTTATTAAGAATTACTTATTATAGGGATGCCCATTGCTGTTGTGATAGTGCAAATTATATATTAGATAAACTGGTCATGAACAATTTTCTTAACAAATAAGGTATATTGTAAAACAGATGTTAATTGAGTTGTGCATTTGCTATATCAGAAAATGACTCGTGAGACAAAGGAATTTTGCTTTTAAATCCCAGGCTGTCTGGATTATGCCTCCTCCTAACAAATAATGATTTAAAGTCAATTTTCTCAATTTAATTGTTTTTTTCCTTTCCTTCAAACATGTCTATGTGCCAACTGGCTGTTGTTAAACTGAAAAGGTTGTGGGCACTGCAGTTGACTTCTGGAGATTAATTCAGCCAGTAGACTGCACAGATAAATTTGGGCTTTGCTGTGTGTATTTGAACAAAATGAACAAAATATACCTTTGCTCTGATGGCAACTCGGTGGGTGTAAAGTTGAAACAAGGAAAATGGCCTTGTAGAGTCCTTTACAGTGATAGCTGCAACGAGAGAAGATACTCATTTGCTGTAGAAAAAGGCTTTCTATTGTCCTACATCAGTGTGAAAGACCTGATGAAGTACATCATAAAGGACATAGGGCCAGGCTGGTGTCAGAGCTCAGCCCGAAGGCTGACACTGGGTCTCTCATTAAGCAGCCGATGGCAGCAGGGTTTGCTTTGTGCCCACATGCTGGGCATTCTAAAAGCACTGGAGGAAACAGAAACACCAGCAAAGAAACAAATGACCATCCTTTGTTCTTTCATGTATGTACCCAAATATTATCTGAGAAAAATCAGAGCTTTGGGGAGCTCTGTGTTCACCTACAATACTTTTGCTTATGTCCATCCTCCTAACGTTAGTAAGCTAGTGATGCTTTTTGTTATTTCAAAGATAATCCATGTAAGCTTCTTACTGATAACTGTGTCCTTTATTTTCTACATTGTTGAAGTTTTATACAGTGAATTATCCTTTTTTAGGGAAAATGGTGACAACCTCTGATCTGATTGTCACTTGATCAGTAATGACAGAAGGAGGCACTGGAAGAACAGAAGCAGCAAAACCATCATTAAATACTGCATAAACACTTGGGGAACTGAATCAAGATACAATTTTCTTCCAGCAATTATATTTAAGTACCTACGTGGGAATTTGAATGAATATAGGAATGTTGCTTTGTACATGGGAAAAAGGAGGGATTTCCTAGCAGAATCATTGCTGAAGATGAAACACAGTGCCAAAAGTGGAAAGGCAGACGTGGGACTGAGACAGGCAGGGATGGAGAACGGAAAGATCAGACAGATGTAACATGAAATGGCAGACAGGTGATCAATGGAATGATTCAAAAGGTTGAATGACAAGATGAAAGGATCAGGAAACAGAAATTTTACTATTTACATTTTAAAAAGAAGCAAACCAAATAGCTCTGGCAGTGATTTTGAGATTATCTATCCCATCTCCCTCCCTACAGCAGAATGAACTACATTAAAGCCAAGCCTGACAGATGCTTGTCTAACCTGTTTGTGGATCTGGCAGTCTCCCTTGCTTTCTGCTGTCTCACTGGTCATACTACAAGGCAGATTTTCTTCTGTCCAATCTGTATTGCCTCCTCCATTGTACACACAGGTGTCAATTTGTCCCCCTTCTCTTTTTCAGAAGCCTTTGTTTGACATAAAAGCTGTTAGCATTTCACCCTTCTCTAGATGAAAAAACACCAGATCCTTCACTGCACCTCATGCTTCTGAGAGTGGGGATCTTCCTAGGCTAAACTCTTCCAACTGTTAATTAAAAGTATGGTGCTAAAGCTGAATGCAGCACTCTCACTGATATCTCACCAGCTGGAAAGGATTACTTCACTTTCCTCATAGACAACACATCGTCCTGCTGACACATCTGTCTTATTCACAGTACAGCTGATTCACAGTCATCTTGGGACAGCTATATGTACTTTAGCAAGCAGTGTGTGTGGCAACAGGAAGGAAGACGTATAGTGAAACAGCTGGTGCTGAGCACATGGTCACACTGTCTGTGCGCAAGATTTCCACCTTGGAGCAGCCTTGGGTTTAGCATTGCAGCCTGAATGCCCATAAGCAGCTGCAGTGCACTGGGGTGCACCCAAAGCAAATCATCTGGCTCAGTCTTTGTGGGAAGGAATCATCTTGTTCCATATGCTCCAAGAAAACAAAGCTTGGTAATTAGTGATTTGTGTCAACAGTGCACTTCTGATCAGAACTGAAATACTTGTGTACTGCATCCTGCAACATCCCATTTTTCAATGCAGAACTGCTCTAAAGCCAATAGCTCCATCTTCAACATGTACAGTTCTTTTCTGACTCTGTGCTGTATTGTGCTCTAGCCCCTGTTAAGTAGCACCATATTTTTTTAGTCTGTAACTTTGATTTGACAAGATCATTTTGATTTCTAAGGCTGTCCTCTAACATGCTTGCAGGCTTTTTCAACTTTGTCAGATTGTCAGCTTTAATAAGCATACTGTCTATTCCAGCATCCATGCCATTTAATAAAGTTCCAGAATAGGACTTTAGCCAGGAGAGACCCCCAGTATATCTGCTGTAAATGTAGCCTTCCATTTTGACAGTGATTAACAGAGAGACTGAAAACACCTCTTTCACTCATTCTACAGAACCCTACCTTGTATTAGTTCATTCAAGCTGCATTTCCCTCATTTGCTTATGAAAATATTCTCTAACATACCATACTAAAACCTTCACTCATCTCAAGCTGCATAGCCTTTGTGATTCACCAGACCTGGTATGAACTTATAAAAGGAGATTAGCTGGGTTTGGAATGCTTTCTTCTTGACTAATACATGAGTCTACAATCCATTTTTTATTTTGTTTTATCTTCTATTTGATTTTTGTATTTGAGAATTGTACTTAAATGGTTTGTGCCAGAATTCTGCACCTCCTCTTTCTACTTACTTTTCAGGATAGCTGTTATTCCTGTGTTCCCAGCCTTTGAAAACTTCACCTCTTCTATGTAGTTCTTAAAGGTAGTTATTAATGGCTATGGAAATGCTTCAGTTATTCCCTGAACAATTTAAGGCAAATTCCATCAGCCTCACTGATCCCAAATCATTTAACTCACCTAAGCATGATCTAATATGTTACTTCTGTCACCCTGCCTGAATTCTCATTTCTTTATTACTGGTGTAGAGTGAAAGAGGCATTGCAGAGATGGCTTTCCTGAAGTCATTAGTCAATAGCTTTCTCTCAGCAGAATACTGGATAAATCCTTTTCTTGATTTTCCTTTGACAGTTTGTGCTTTTACAGTATTCTAGATGTATTATTTAATTACTTTTTCTTTTTTTTTTT
The DNA here is from genome assembly GCA_030625065.1 of Alectoris magna. Lineage (NCBI taxonomy): Eukaryota > Metazoa > Chordata > Aves > Galliformes > Phasianidae > Alectoris > Alectoris magna. Next base: position 128,561,801 of record CM060561.1, on the reverse strand, counting down.
GTACAGTGGCTTTTCAAATTTTAGCAACACATCTGTACTGTTCTATGCTTGTTCATAGATTTTGATTTCTGTATGATTTTTTTGTTTGAAGTTTCTGAAGAATTCACAGCTTCATGGCTGTCTTCCTGCAATCCTTCCTCTGCCTTGCTAAAGTTTTCTGTCTTTCTGCTTTTAATGCCATTTCTATAAGCAGGTGTCAAATCCTCAGATCTCATTTTTCCTCTCAGATTCTACTTCTCATGGAACATCACCTGCCCACCTTCTGAGTTTAGTATTGTCTGCTTATTATTCCGCTAGGTGAACAAATCTGTTTTTGAACAATTGATCTTGTCTAGTGGCCCACTGTATCTCTCAGCTGTGACTGAACATCTTCATTTTCTCTTCTATAATGTTCCAAAATCTTCTTCTAGAACTATATCCTTTTACCTTTTGATTCAGGGAAAAAGTTTAGATAATCAAGTGGAACATAAGAACTTTGAGAAGATAAATGGCCCCAAGCATCGTAAGGAGTTTGATCTATAGCTGTATAAAAGAAAGGTTAGCAAGTAAGAAGAAAGTTAATGGCCAGCAAAGCTGTGACTGAGGTAGGTTATGGTGTAGTCCACCAGAGGGTCTAGTCTCTGAGGGTTTGTCTGTTTCTGTTTTTCCCGAATCTCATTAGAGCAAGGAGTAGCTGAACTTTCTCACACAGTATCAGAATCATAGAATGGCCTGGGTTGAAAGGGACCACAATGGTCATCTAGTTTCAACCCCCCTGCTATGTGCAGGGTCACCAGCCACTAGACCAAGCTGCCCAGAGCCATATCCAAGCTCTCAAGTCTCTCCAAAAGGTCTTTTAAGCCAAATCTTTGTATCTCTCTGGTCTGGAAGAACTGGAAAACACTGAGTTCACGACACAGATTCAAGAATTAGCTTACATATCTTGCATCACCGAGATGACATTGAACTCATTCCACCAATTCAGAGGTTGTTTCAAGCAGACTCTCAACAGCAGTATTGAGAGAAAGCCCAGCACACCATCAGACTTGATGAGATTACCCTTCATCATCTTGTGCAATCATGAGCTGATCTTTCTTGAGTTGGCAAATTGCACTTCTGGCAGAAACAGTGAAAATAAACCATTTGTAGGCGCCCTATGCCCTACAGACCTGCCCTGAAGACCTCTTTGAACAGGCAAAACAGGAGCAATGAGTTTTACCTCTGTGATGCTTCTGTGTACACCTGATCCTTCCCTACTACTGGTAAATATACATTCTCCTTAAACATGGGCAGACTGCATTATGGCTTACCACAGTGCTTTCACACCATGCTAATGGCATGTATTCATGCTGGTGGCAATGAAGAATAGTACCTACAACCAAGAGTAGAAAGATTGTGGATTGGCCATTTTTTACATCTAGTCCTTTTTTTTCATTCAACTCCTTGTATACCTACAGACAGGCATGATGAACTTCAAACAAATAAATACATTAGTGTGTATTTCTATTTGGAATGGTTAGTCCTTTCAGGTCTTTTCTTTCCCATGCTGTCAAGTTCTACAAAGTTAAACAATTTCTATTTGAAACTGAGTTAGTTAATTTTCATTATTGTCTTAGCTGTTTATTGCATGTACTGACAAGTAGAAATAACTTCCTTTTGATTTTTTTTTTTTGGTGGAGTTTTGTCTCAGAAAGTCTGAGACGTGAGTCATCTATGATCAAAAGTGCCCTAATATGTTAAAATTAAATAGAGTGGCCTATTAAATACAGCAGAAAATGAGAATGGCTAATACTTCATTTCTTGCATATTCAGTATTGCAGCTTTGAATGTATCTTTCTGAAATGTTTTACACGTGCATGATATTCAGTAATCCTGGAGTAACTTGGAAAACAAGTGAAATGTGATTTAAAAACTCTCATTGGAAAGACATGTATGCTATTCTGAGGCAATCTCATTTTCTTAAAATTTCATGTTACTGTCTCCACAGAGAGAGACTGCACTCTCTAAAAAATAGCACTTCTTATAAGCTGGCAGTTGTAGAACCAAATCTGCTCTAAATTACAAACTGTATTTTCTGTTTGCTACACCAGAAACTGAAAGGCATGTGGCTAAACTACTCTCCCTTGATTAATCTAGTACTTATACACATAAAGAAAATAGCAGAGTAGCTCCTAACAAACATATCACAGCAAATTATTCATGAATTTTCTTTCAAGCAAATGAATATGTTCAGTTCTGCTCAGCAGAAAGTCCTGAGCTCCAAGTTTTGACAAAGCTTATAAAGAATAATTGTTTGAGACGATAAATCCTCCTACAGAGGACATTGCATTTCCCACATCTTCTCTTTTTATCAGGAGAACACTAAAGCTGCCTGGAGGCTCTTCAAACAGATGAAGTATAGGCCTAAACAGATGGGTTTAATGTTGTCTAAATCATAGCAAAGTACTGAGAGAGCTGGAAATCTCACCACCTCCAACTTTCCCGTAAACACGTAAGACTCAGATATAACTGGTGTAATTTCCATGGCCTTTTTAGGGTTGTTGTGCTTTTTGGAGGGGTATAGGTATCAAGGTTTAGTCCAACTGCCAGAGAGTGAGAAGATTTCAGAAAACACCCAAAGCTGAGTGATGGTGAGAAGCTGCAGGCCTGTCTGCAGTGCGGAGTGGGGGCACTGGATTTATCCCCACTGTCATGCTCAGGAGATGTCCTGAGACCTTGGCAGGTATGTTTTGAGACCCAACTGTGCATAAGCGCCTTTTGGATTCCTGCTGTGTCCTCCAAGGCTGTCTTCTCTCTCAGTGAAGCTATTTTTCTGTGCATCTTTTGTCTGCTATTTAGAGACATTAACAAATAGCTCTGTCTCACAGAGAAGTAACACTAGAAATAATGAAGCCTGGCTTCCTAGGGATTTGTGTTTCTTGTCTGATTACAAGTGCTGATTGAAACTGTTTCCAATCACAGGAGATCACTCCTTCAAGATTTCTTCTCATGTGGATTTTCAGATCTTTAAACGTGTATAGTCACAGTACAGTTTTTCATTTTCTAGGATTCTTATGTGGAGTCTTCAACTGCCTATTTTATGACACTGAAGAAAAACAAACCCCTCATTTCTCCTGGTGTATTTGTTTGAAAGCATCACTAAAACAGTGGTTGAGGGACACACAAAATACATACACACACATCCCTCAGTATGATCGGAGAAACCTCACTTTCTACATAAATCAAGGTAAAATACCATCAAGACAGGAATTAGCTGGCACCGCAACAGCAACTGACCAAAATCATGCCTTTGGCCCACTAAAAATGTAAGAGTTCAAACCCTGTATTTATTTTGAGCTCTAGCAATATGTGATAAGACCAATTGTCTTCCCATTTACACTAATGGAATTGTTGATTTTCAATTAACTTGCTTTTGGATTGGACTGGCGTAAGCAGGAAGATAACAGAGCCCAATTGCTCCGTGACACCTGTGATAAAACAAGAAGTGAGGTGGCTGCTGCAGCATAGAAGCCTCTGTGGTGATGGACCCGGATGCCTTCTGCTCTTAGCAATCTGAGGAGTGGGTGGGAGTGTATGAAAGATTTAAGCAAAAGTGGCACGAATGTGAAGCTTTCTTGCCAAAACAAATACATGTGGATTTGCAGCATGTCTGGAATGGGGCCAAGCAGATTTTCTTACAGAAAGTTCATTAATCTGCATTCTTGCTTACATAAGCCCATACACTAAAATGCTGTTATAAAAAAGTGTTTATAGACACTTCATTTAACAGCGGATAGCTTCATCAGCACTCTTACTCACTCAATATGAAGTAATTAAATGTATTATTTGATTCTTTTGTTTTCCTTTCTTTCTTTTACGTGGAATTGAAATATTTTGTGTCCTACTTGACTGCAGTCAAGCAGCATCTGCAGACCCGTGCCTGCATTTAGGAAAAATGAACACTGATATTTCCTGAAAGAAAGGAATGGTGTTCCTCACACAAAAAAGTGACAGTTTTAAATGCTGCTACATTTTTCAGTAAGGAAAAATTATCAGGCTTTTATTTTTAAAAACTAGCTCTTTCTCGATATAGAAATTCCTCTTCTTAATGAGGCAATAATTTTAGGAGTGTTCAAACAACAGCCCTAAGCTACAGGCTTTGAAAATTAGCAGCTGAGGAGCCTGAATTTAAAAACATGCTTTGAAAATACTGACAAAAAAAACACAAGTGGAGGTGATATCTGTCAGAAATTTGCAGAACTGTTGAGAGCAGCCTCCTCTACTGAGAAATTTAGAGAGCTAATTTGTTGTAGAGATCTTTTGTCTGAAATTCCCTTTGAGTTCAGCTCAAGTTTTGCACATGGCTGAGCCGCTAACTCCCTCTCCTGGAAAGTGGGAAGGGGTTTGAAGATGTGGGTCATTGCCTCAACTCCTCACCTTGGCACTGGCAGGAATGAAACGTCTCTGCCAGAGTACTGCACATCAGCTGCTGATCTGGCAGCACAGCAGTGTTGCCTAATTGCTCACAGTGCAGCCCATGCTATCCCATGCCATGGTCTGCTGCACAGGGGCACAGCAGACCTCACATGGGATCTCTGACATATCTATCTCTGCTGCCATCTTTACAGAGAAGGCACCTCAGTTTCTGGTGATCCTGAGTCTCAATCAGATTTGCTAGGCATCTCATACTCATCCCTGTGAAATATGTTGGGTTGAGGCAGAAGTTATGCTTTTGGTTCTGCACCCGAAGACCATTCGATGTACAGCTAAGTAGCACCAGACCATATTGCAGTGAAGGCAAAGGTGGATATCTGGGACATGACATGGAGCAGAGGCCAATGAAAATTTTAAGTATTCTTATTAAGCTTAAGAAGAATAAAGAAGGCACTCATGGATACAAAAATCCCTTCATTTTGCAAACAAATAATGAAAAAAAGCATAGGCCAGGCTGGAGAAAGCAACTTATTTTTTTTGCTAGCAGGGAATTTTGCTCAAAACCCTTTAAGCTTAATTTTAAAGTGACTTATTTAAACAAATAATTCCTTAAGTAAACACTTTTCTCACTGCTTATCATCCATCAAAATAGCAACTGCTAGAGTTAATTTTTCATAAAAAGCCTCAAACACAGCTTTTGGTAGCGCTGCAGGTTGGTGATCCAGAGGTTTGGATTCAATTTCCAATCTAGTTATCAAAGAAAAAAAAAATTTAGACCTGCACAGGGGACACATTGACCTCTTGCTCTGCTTGTATATGTATGTATGTTCTTCCATGAATTTTACAAGCAAAAGAATTTAGATCCACTGGATGCTTTTTATGGTTCCCCCCTCCCCCCCCGAATATCTGTGCAGTCAGTTTTGAGAACATTAAATGCACCCTGACCCTAACACTGCCGGTACTGCTTAGTTCTGGAAGTCATTGAGATCTACTCAGTATAATTTGGGGTAAAAATGAGCTGAATGTCTGTGCCATGAGGTACGAAAGAAAGTGTCATGCTGATTTTGTAATTGCCTAATTGGACTAAATAATTTCCTCCTGCAGGGTGACCCTCTCTTGCAGCTCCACCAAGGAACAGCAATACAAAATGAAGAACTGAGTTTTCTGAATAAACCCATTGTCTTTATTGTATTATCATTCTATGCTATTACGGTTATTGCATAATTACCCACTTGTGGTGAGTACTCATGTCTTCTTTTACACATTTCCTGCTCTCACACTCCCTGTAGCACGGGACCACCCCAGAGACATCCTTCGTCAAACACTTCTGGGGCTCTAATGATGCCAGAGTGTTTTTTGCTCTTTGGCAATCAACCTCTCCACTAAATTTCCTAACACTTCAGGCTTGTTTATCTGGAGGCCTACAGAAGCTTGCTCACATAGTTGGTATCACTAATGGATTGGTGACAGGCAGCAGTGAAACTCTTTGATCCCCATCCTCAGGTGCTGTAAGTTGTCTGGAGTGGACGGCTGAGCTGCTTTCACCATTGATCAAGCAGTTTGTAGCAGATTATTATAATTAAGCACCTTTGAAGTGCCAAGTTTTATGAAGCTCTGGCATGGTTCAGGTTGTAGAATTCAAATGAGATTTATTAATATTCTCTCTCTCTTTTTTTTTTTTTAATAGGATATTGTGCAGCTTATGGAAATGGCTTCTCTACACATTCAAATTTGTCTTGGTGAGGCTGCTCCCCCTGGGGAAGGCACACGACCCAGAACTGAGAACAGTCCTCGCTCCTTATTTCATCTTAACCTCACACGTACCAAAGTAAGTTGTAGGATCTGCATCTCCCAGCTGAGTTCTGTACCTCACTGAATCATGGGGTCCATGCCAGCAGTGCCAGAGCTATCTCCACCACAGCCATGGCATTCCTCACGTCCCAGAGAGGATCACATCAACATTTCAGCCAAGTAAAAAGACAGCTTGAAACCACCTTAGCAATTCTGCCTCCAGGTCTATGCTCAGCAGTCATTGTGAGCTCAGGAAGCAGCTTTGTGAGATCCTTAATTAGCACTTTTGTTGGCAGCTGTTCCTTCTCCTCCTCTGTTTCCCAGCAGAACTGCCACAACCAGTGCTCACCCCTCTGCCACCCACGGCTGCTCAGCCCAGCTCAGCACTATGCCCAGGCTGCCACCACAGCTGTCTGCCCAGTAAGTGCTCCACAGGGAAAATAGCCAAGACCACAAAACAAAAAGAAAGAAAACTAGAGACCCGGATGGCATTACATGAACCAGTCTGCTGAGCGTGCTTCCGGCCAGGCCAAGAAACCAGGCCACATCCCGGGGGAATTTGATGGGAGGGGTCCTGGGAGGAGGGAAGAGAGAAAGTGCTGGAAATCTGAACTTACCCACTTCTAATCTGAAACATGACCTCAGTTAAGTGAACTTACTGTTTTATTGTCCCTGCTCTCACATGAGAGGAATATTTGTTGAAGAAATTTTGATGAAGAAGAGACTAGATGGGTCCAAATGAGGTCAGACGAGGAAACCCACTTCTTTTCTATTTCTGAGCATGCATAAAGGCATTAAGGCAAACATTTGATCTGCAATATGTACATGTACAGGTTATGTTCAAATATATCATCTCCCCACCTTTTCTTCCCTCTAAAAGCAGCTTTCAGAAACCAGAATATACATAAAAGCCCAAATAGAAAAAAGCAAAAACAAACAAACAAACAAAAACCACCCAAAAGCCAGTATCTATAAAATATAGTATGGAGTGTAACAAATATAAAATGTTGCAGTTGCACTCTGCTAGCCTTGTTACTGAGAACACAATGGGAGAATGGTTGGCTCAAAGCTTGAAGTTACCACATAAACAGATTTTAATAGAAACAGACTGGGGAGCAGTGAGAGAGGCCTTAAAATGTGCAGATGTGAAGTACTCTCCCTGAAGGCTTGGTTGCTGTCTCTGCGTTCTTGAGGCACAACAGGAATGGATTTGTAGGGAGGAAAAGTTGTTTCTCAGTGCCTCACACCCATGCCAAGCACACTGCTGGGTGCTGTCCTTGAAGTAGCTGTGGTCTGGCCCTGCGAGCTGTACTGCTGTGAGTGGTGGGATTGCTGTTCTAACCCAAGAGCAGCTGAGAACATCCCCAGGCTTCACTGTGATCTGGAATGAGGAAGTGAGCTCTTGCTCTCAAATAAAACACTAATGTAGGTAATGTGCTCTGTTAACGATTTTGCGACACAAAGTAGATTGCTTATCCGGTTATGTTTTCTGCTTTTAACTAAGATAAATAAGTTAAAAATTCCATCTGCCTAGAAGTGTATAAATATTAAAAGTGCTTGATAGGTTTGAATAAGCAAATTCCTGTATGGATGAAGAAAGTACAGGGATGCTTGATTTTTCAATGACTATTGTAATATTTTGGTATGCAGTCATGGTGCCACCTCAGTTATTACAACTTCATGCTTGTCAAAATCATTGCTATTAACAAAACTAGGAGCTTTGGAAAGCCACATCTAAAAAAGAATTTACATCTTTCACTAATGGAATCCTTTCAGAATGTCTCAACAATCTGAAAAAACTGCCCTGTCCTGTGAATGACAGTTTATATTTGTAGATTTAGGGGGGACTTGAAATCTTCTTATATCAAAGCTGACTAACAGTTCTGGCAGCTGCAAATGTTCTCTGAATTAATAACATGGTGCTGGCATAAGACAGTGCTCAAGAAAAATTCATTTCTTTCTGTAGCACTGAAGCCTCTCACTTCTAAAATACTGAACAGTTTTAAAATTGGTATACTACTTGAAAAGGAAGAGAAAACATGAAATCCACATGAGTCCAGAAGTGAAAAGAATCCTTAGCTCCAACTATTATTACAAGTAGTTTATGATTGGTGATAAATCAAATACCCTTGGATTACCTCCACTTATTACTAAAATTCAAATCAGAATTTTAGCTCTCTCTCAGGAAGAAATATCCTATTTCCAGATTCATCATTTAAAACCCACTGACCAATGCTTATTTGCAGAAGACTTCTCCACTTCCTAAACTCTAGCAAACACCTCTGAAAGATTAAATAAACTTGTTGCCAATTCTGCAAGCTCTCTGAATACCAATGAGCTGATTCAAAGTTTGGTTGCTGTAACTTTACAGATAAAACTACGTCCCTATATTTCAGTGCTTCCTTGCATCATCAGTGACTGAAATATTATGTAATGTCAATACAAAGCCCTGGCTTTGTATTTTATGTATAGCAGGGAGGAATGCTAGGGTCAAATTTTGTCAGTACACCGATGGTTAAGTTCAAACCCACCTAAACCTCCTGGGATGTCAGTGTTGCCATTCCAGGTGTTTCCTAATTCCACCTGCAGAAGTGAGAGAAACCTGGGGATCGGATCGCCTCTGTAAAACTCACCTGTGCACTCAACATCCTGCTCTCCCCCTGGGAAACCAGAGCCTTCCAGCTGGTGAGGTGCTGTTAGTGCTAGGGCAAGATCTGCTCTTAAATGCTGCAGAGAGGTCTTACTGCCTGGAGAAGAATGTAGAAACCTGACAGCCTCACTGGCATTTATCTAGTAGAAGCCACGGTGCACGTGGGAGGGAGAGATGAGGAGATGTTGCAAGCCCTGTCTGTCTGTGCTGGGTGAACAAACTTCCCGTCAAAGTTGTTGGGGAAAGTCCCAGCCCATGTATTTACAGCTGAGGTGAAGCTGTGGTTGCTTTTTTTTTTAAGCAGGCACTGGCTTGCCCCTTGGCTATCTGCCAGCAAAAAAGTTCGGCTGTGTTGTCTGCTCTTGAAGGGCTAACTTGAGAACTGCAGAAGTCAAGAATGCTTAAGAAGCAGAGCAGGAACTATTTGCCTGGAAGGAGAGCTCTCTTTGTATCATAGTGCTCCTGGGTCGTTCCAGATGTGGGTAGGGACAGTAAGAATGTCACCTTGGGATGAAAGGAATTTGACATGAGGATGGCTGAAAGTATCAGATCTCTGAGATTTCCTATGTATTCCCAGCAGTGATCCCGTGGAGTCAGAGCCAGTCCTGCATTGGTACTGAGAAATGCATCTTTAAGGCAAAAGCCTGTGAGTATGCAAAATTCTGGATGTTACACATCTGTTTGGAATGGGGTATAATTCATAACAGATGCCTTAATCATCAAGAGATCACGGGACGGGATTGTCATCCAGATAGGAGAAAGGGGCTCAGAGTGTCCCAATAACACTGAGATTTTATAAGAAGTTTGGGGAATAAAGGAATATAAGTAATATTGTACTCAAGATCTGGAAGAAATGTTTGCCAGTAAAGAGAAAGAAATTAAAAATAAGAATGATTTTTTATATCATGATTTTGAATGACATGCAGGAAACTGACTAGGAAAACATAGGAAGGACACGGGACATAAAATGTAAAAGTAATCTTTAAAAAAAGAGGAAGGGCAAGAAATTGAAGTCAGAAGAATCTGTGAACAAGGGATGAAGAAAGTATGTATGTGAGAGTTTGAGTCCTAAAGACACCAAATTATGTTTGAGATTTAGGACAGGAACAGCCTGTGTCAGTTCTACACTGGCAGAAAATGCAAGCTAGTGTGATGCCTGCACCACAGGAAAAGATCCAGGAAATCAAAACGATGATATCACTTTGGAAGAACTTGTGAGAGTCAGCAAGGTGTACAAGGCATAGATAGAGGGAATGACATGGCTGTGATTTTCTTCTAGGAACAAAGGGCACTGAGAAAGTGAAAATGTTGAGTTAATCAGAATAGTATTAATTTTCAGTGCACCCATCAACTAACATGCTGCCAAAAATAGTGTTATTACACCTAAAAGAGAATCTTAAGGGAATGCAAAGGGAGACAGTTAATTCACAAAGCTTAAAATCACAAGGTTAACTCCACAGGGAATATAAAAGAAATAAATGAATATGTAATAGATGGAAAAAGAGGAAAAATGCTATGCCTTTGAGAACATCAAAGCAATGTAAGCATCTAAAGCCCACACAATAATATAAAAAGCTGAGAAAGAATTTGAAGCTGTTTCTCAGTAGACCAAGACCTCAAGAATATTAAATAGCATAGGAAAAGGTTGAATTGTCCAACAATTTTCACAGCTATGCAAGTCCTTGACATTGTAAGGTCATACTTAAAGAAGGAGCTGGATCCGCTCATTGGGATGGGTAGTGGAATGAAATGAAGTAGTTCTTGTAGTTGCAGAGAAATCAGATGAAACCTCTTGTTTGTCCATAGTTGTACTCAAAGGAACAAAACGAGTTTGTTATGCTGCCAAGAGGAGATATGGTAAGTGACAAATACCTTTCTCTCCTTAGTACTTCACTGGGCTGCTGGCATGTGCTCATATTAGGAAAAAGAAAAGAGCAGGTGTTTTTGAACTTTCATAAAACCTTTGTGAGTTGCACTGTTTTCTCAGATGTCTATTTAGGCTGCATATGGCACCTGAGGAAAAAAAGGTGATAAATTTTTCATGCCATTCAGGTTAGTGAGATTTATACAGATGACATTTAGATTTGATGAAAAATGCCAGCTCAGAGCAGCCGCGGAACGAAACTGTGCTGCTGGGCTGAAGCTGGACAAACAAAACTGTAAATGCCATGTAACACAAATAATAATATACTTGAAGAAAAATTAGAACAAAACCCAAGTAAATCATCAGAAAATATTCAGCTTGTCTATTCCAGCAATATTTGGGTGCTGAAATGTATAGAGAATATGTACCTAATGCAGTTTCTTCAGAGTGCCATCAGGCAGAGATTCCCAATGATCTCGGATGTATTATTGAAAAATTTGAGAAATAGAAGTAGTTCCTTAGACGTTTCAGACCTTAGAGGATATCATCCTTGATGGCTTTGGGCATGAGTTGATGTAATCCTTTTAAACACTGTGGTTTAAAATAATCACAGTAGTTTATGAGTTAACAAAAAGTAGGCATGAATATATTCAGAGGAAAAAATGTATTTAATCTTAGATGTGGAAATAAACAAAACCACACATTTTTATTTACTGAAGGCCAGTGATATTTGAAACAGATTATAAATCAGAAGAAATTACCAAGTAGAGCTTGGCCAATGGTTATTTTTCATTATTTTTTCAGTTATGAAATGTGACTCACAACTTCAATATAACCTTGAAATTGAAGTCAGGATTTGCAGAGCATTTGACAATGGAGACAAGCCCAGGGAGAAGTTTGTTCATGTTACTCTTATTGCAACAATAGTTGCCAGCAAGAAGATGCTTCAGAAAATAAATTTGTGTCATTAATGAAAGATTAAATTTAACTTGAAAGCATGAGAGTGGTAAACTCGACAGTGCTACAGAGAAAGATCTTCCAAAGCATGTGTGGATAATTTCAGGATTCAAAAGTATAAGGAAAAAGCCAGAACATCTTCTAAGTGAGTCTCAGCTCAGCAATTGTGTTTAGTAATAGAATAAGAAGTATCTTCTATAGTGTGACCATGAAGACTGTATCTAGTGAGTTTACAGAAAACAGCAAAACAGGAAAAAAAGTGAATCACAAGAGGCTGTGTTGATTTACACTTACTCTGTGTCTGTGTTTCAAGCCATTGTTCTCCTTTTCCTGAGATAGCCTTACAATCTCTTACTATTTGCCCCTGACAAGAATACCGCAGGAAAAAAAATAGTGTGTGTCAAATTTATTTTTGTTAACATTACATACCTGACAATAGGCAAAAGCTCAGTAGACACAAGTTTGTGCAGGGAATTATGCTTTTAGAGAGGTTTTGTCCAATTCCTCAGTCCAATAAAGCAACCGAAAAAGTCATCAAAATACCAAGAAAATTTACTACAGAGTCCAAGTCTGACTCAGAAGTGGATGCACCACATCTCAGTGGCAGGAAGGCACCTGTCGACAAGGGATTGGCACCTATTCTGCAGACATCTGGAAACAAGGATTTGCATGTTGGCATCAGACTCAGTTGCAAAGATGCAGAAATATGGAAACAGGCAAATAGCACCCACATAGGCATCAGCTGGAGCCCTGGGAATGGTTGGTGCTTTATGGTCTGCACTGAGGCAGCAGAAATGGCCTCACACTGGAATGCGCTCCAGGCCAGGGTGTTGGAGCAGTTGCAGAGCCAGGCAGGGCTGCTCTGTCCTGTCCTGTCAGGGAAGGGTGCTGGTAATCAACCTGTTAGCCCTGTCCTTGCCATGGGCCTACTTCAACACCCTGCATTCCTTAACTCTGCTCAGGCTAGTGGTGGGGAGCACTGGGATGCTTCTGGCTGAGCTGTGTGGGTTCTTGCTGGTGTCCAGGTCCTCCTGGCACTGGAGGAGAGACCTCTTTTCTACTTCCACCTCCATGTGCAGATGGCAGGTCACTTTAAGCACGAGTGACAACTGGTCCACCCCCAAACAGTGCTGTGTTCAGCTTGCCTCTACTCCATTCCTCACTCCTGTATCCTTCCTGGGCACCAGCTGGTGGGACATCTCTATCCTGTGAGAAAGCCTAAGGGACAGCCTCTACCTGCACCTTGTCGCTGTGCTGGAGCAGAGGGTTACACATGTCCATGTTGCAGTTTGGGCTGCTTTTTGGGTGACCTGTGGGTGACAAGCATTGAGTCTGGGTACGCAGGTACACATAAGCGCTGGGCTGCTTTCCCTCCCCTCGGTCCCCCAATGCCTCAGCTTCTGTTTCCACTTCTCCCTTCACCTCCCCATCCAAAAGCCCCAGTGCTATCAGGAAGAAGGAGTACAAAAGAAGGGAGTCTGTGACTGTGGGTCTTGCCTTCACTCCTAAGGGCACCCTACTTGAGGCAACAAACTCCAGCAGTGAGGAGTGTGCTCTGCTCTGAGCCCCCTTCTGTGGTTCTTCTGATATATTTTTGAGCTCTTTACCCTCTATTCCCTTTTCTTTCTTTTTTTTTTTTTCTTTTCTTTTTTTTTTTTTTTTCCCTACCCATTTGTTATTTCCTATCATCAGTTGACTGTGCTCCTTTTTCTAGGAAAAAAAAAGAGCAGTTGTGTTACAAAGCTACATGTTGTTTGTAGGAGGTTGTTTCCCCAGGCTCGGAGACATTGTAGAAGAAGAGATGACAACCTTCTAAAAAAAAAACCCAGAAGGGAAATAGAAGAAAAGAGGCACAGAGCCTGTCACTTTGTGCTGCAAAATCTCCATCAGACAATAAACACACACTATGCGTGTCCCAGGATATGCAATCAGGTTTGCTGCCCCTGGGAGAATCAGCCCAGGTGCCCTAGGGGAGGCAAAGTGCCTGTGGGACACTGCAGGGTACCTTGAAGGCTGAAGGAAATTTACTGATAAATGCAATCTCCAGGCTGGTGATAAACATTTGCAAGTCTCTGTTATATCACGGTTTGAAATACTGTTGTTTTTATGTTTTCCTTGGCAGAGAAGGTATAGTCTTGGGATTGTACCTTAAAGTTTTAGCATCTGAAACAAAAGTTCTGGCTACAGCATTTTAAAGCCTTTCTTTGTTATACACAGCCTTCACAGATCGGAGGACATAGTAAAGCAGATCTGTTGCCAGGTGCTTATTCTGAGGTCCAAAATTGCAAAAATATGCAGACATCTGCCTCTTCTGGAAGTCAGCATGGCTTTCAGGATTTATGTATTAGAATTCTCAGTGATGCTAGAATAACATGGATTTCTACCTGAAAATAGGGCATGCAGTAGCATGTTTTAAAAATGAGCTTTGTCCTGTATTCTTTGCTCTATATAATGGCATTTCTGAGCAAAACATATTTGCTGGGAGTGAAAAATCAGGACCATCGTGTTTAGGAGTAGCTGTCTTAACATCAGCTTTCCCACAATGAATAAAAATATGATTCTTGTACCCTTCACAAAGTCACAGGTGCAGGTCTTGCTGTTAAATCCATGAGATATTTGCTCACTGGCATAATCACTGGCTAGAAATAATTTGGAATAACTTCATGTTCCTTTACTCTGAAGCTGTTCTATGAAAATTGATTAAAAAAAAGTTTAGGAGTCAAATTAGATTGCATTTCCCTTTCAAAAAAGTCAACAAACTTTCTTGTACTTTGCATAACACTGCTGTAATGGCTAGCTTTCTACGTGTGCTCTGTCTGAAGCTGTTAACTGCAAATATTTGCAATCAATTTCTACAGAGTGGGAATTTCCAGGCTATTGCTAAACATAAGCTCTAGTACATTTGACAGCTTTAGTTTTCTTTCTTACATAATTATTTATCTGTGAGACAGTGAGAGAAGCACTGGGCATGCAAACAGCTGAGCAACACGTCTCTTAAAATTGCAGATCAAGATCAACAGCATTTGCTAAGGTGCTCAGTAAGTGAAACCACAATTCAAAAATAGTCAAACAGAGCTGAAGTGTTGTGTAGTCAGATGTTCAAAGCTAGGGGAAAGGTGAATTTTTGGAGGAGAAATCAATTTATAGCTCTTTATTTCCACAAAAAATCACTAACCACATTCAGCCTGTCCACATAACCAAAACATGCTACAATTTGATCGTCTGACAAAAATGTTTAAGAAAGCAAGGAGAATGAAGAAGAGAATCCTTTTTCATGTTGTCAGAAGTGGGACTGACACGTGGAAGGGCTGGAAGCTGGTAATGACTGAAGACTTTTCCATTTGCTGTTTGCTGCTTGGCAATAGTTTTCTTGGATTTCTGCCTATAATGATAATCTCTGGAAAGGAACTTCATTTACATATATTTGTGTGAAATGTCTCAAATGTGTACGTGATTTCTCAAGAGACATGCCCCTAGAATATCATGTCTTTTTATTCTAAGTAAAAGGAATTTTGGTCAGGTGGCATTTGTCATTTACTCACGGAATGACATTTCCATTTCTGAATAGCACTTTCAATACCATTTGGTTTCAGCCTTCCTTGCTGTTTCTGCAGACAAAGCTACCTTATGTCCAGAGATAGCTCCTGTGCAAGCTTGTGAAGGCTGTCCTGGGTTCCTGCTGTATTTAAGCTTGTTGCTTCGTTTCTAATTAGTTTTTTTCTTAAATTATGATAAACATGTGACACAATTGTTCACTTGGTTTCTGGGAATATACTCCACTGATGGCAATGTCTACTAGGAAGCCATAACATCTCTGATGTATTAGATACAGTCATTGGCTGATATGGAGAAATGCGGAGGATTTAAACTCAGCATTTCACAGATAAACTATACCATGAATTTGTGTGAGATAGAAAGCAAAGTACCTGCAACTGAAATATTCTGAGAATAACATCCTGGTATGGTTTGGGAAAGAGGTTCTTGAGAGAATATTGACAAATTTCAGTCAATGGCGCAAAGCAATACCCCCTGCTTAATACTTCTGGCTGGACTTTATTCCATTCCTTGAAACAGAACTGTTGTATTCAGGGGAGGTAAATAAGAGGTGCTTGATGTATTCTGAGAAGCTGAATATCTTTTCTGGAAGCTTATATGCATGCAAAATATTAGATATTTTTCAACTAAAACAGTTTTATTTTAACTTTAATTTTGAAAAAGTCAGCATTTCATCTCATTTCCCATGTTTGGGATGCAATCGTATTCTGAAATTTGGAATTACTTGTGAGAGAGGAAATAAGCTTTTTAATTTCTGCCCATAATTATGCCAGACTATTTTTTACTATTTATGTAGTGTCTTTGCAGCTATACTCCAGCTAATGAAAAAATGAGCTGCAAGGAAAATTAACCCTATTAACAAGTGCATAGAATATGTAAAGAGATCAATGTGCTGGAAAAGAACTCAAAAGCCCCAGCTGCATTTTCAGCATCTCCTCCTAGCAGCTATGTAACACCACTGGAATAGCCAGAGATTTTGCGGAGTTCAGTCACTGACAAAGTCATACCCACTGCTAAGCTACTCAAACATATGACCAGGTTGCAGAGACCGAACAAATTGTCACATATCAGCTGAGCTATACTATCTCTTCCTGTGCATGCTCTTCACTTATTCCAATGAATAATACCACATTAGGTTAAATCTCTTCCTGTGAACTTTGCAGTGCTTAAATCCCCCATCAAGGTAGCTATGACTGCATGTGCACAGTATTTGTGCCTTGCTTTAATCCTTCCTGACAACTTGTAAAAATAGATTTTCCAGTCACAAACTTCTTAATAGATATTTCTCAGTACCATTCAGCATGGGAAGAGCCTGAAAAGCATCGTTTTTCTTCTAGACTAGTTACACATACAGAATATATTTTTGTTGCCCTCCTTTTCTGTTTTCCTTTTGAAAACAGGAACTTGATTATCATGTGGGCAATAAAAAGCAGACACAGACAAAAATAAAAGTTAACATTTAGCCTGGAAGGAATTCTTTTGATGCATTTGGAGCAGTGCTAGATTAAGAAGGGTAAAACTTCATGTCCAAAGATACATTTATGGTATTACAATTAATGAGAGCAAAAGGATTTGTACTGCATTATGACAGAGACCAATAAGAAGGGGACATGAAGATAAATAGGTTACTTAAGTTGGTAAATGATGTCTGGTGCCAGCCTGGCACTGACAAGGAGGAATGTCTACACTGAATGTCTGTAGTGTTGTCAGACCTCTGAGACTTTTCAGTAAGTTCAAATGCTTATCATGCCACTGGCCACCATTGCTACGCATGGCCACTGGGCAGAAGATAGAAGAAAAAATCAGTTGAACAACGCAAGGTGCTAACTGAACTAAGTAAAACTGTTACTTGGATGACATCTCTCATTCAGTGAGCAGGATGGATCAAGTTAAATGCAAGTAAGGTCATTAATCAGTTCTTTAAGAAAACTAAGGCTATATGGTGAAATGAGTTACATACAAAACAAATTCAGACGGTGATAATAGTACCATCAGGAAAGAAGGTGCAAAGCTGAGTGTGATCTAAGGGGTGACTCTCCTACCATCCCTCTCCTCTCTTGTAGCTGAGACTACCTTGGCTGTCTTCAAGGCTGGTGTTCAACTACCTTTATCTCAACTGAGAATACACACACCTCTGTCCTGTTATATATATATATGTATATATATTCTGGAAGAAGAAGAATAATGTGTAAACCAGTGGAAAGAATGAGTTCTTCAGAAGTGATCGTGTACTGTTATTATGTGCCACGCTTACAAAAACAATAATAATAAATAAATAAATAAAAATCTGCTTTTCTTGGCAGAATAGTAATTATTCTGTCCTCAGATTCTCTTCCCTTCACACTTACTGACCTCAAAGCACTGAGAAGCTCTGCTTCTCTTCTAGCTTCTTTCAACTTTTTAAAAGAACTTTTATTACTAACAGTGAGCTTTCCTCTCTTAGACCTTATCCTAGACACATTAAGATTATTTTTCTGCCGGTAATGTTTACAGCTAACTTAATGAGGAGGGAATTGGAGATCCTCCCCAAAAAGTAAAGATGCAGACTTTTAGGTTTCACAAGTAGTATTTCACAGGCAGTTGTGCCCTGGAAATATGATGACAGCAGCCCTAGGAGACTGTGTTTGAGAAAGGACAATTTCTTCCCAGTTCTATCGGGCTTTCTGTCCTCCAGACCCCCAGTCCACTTCTTTGTTATTTAGAAAAATCAAAAGGTAAAAATGCAGAAAGCTCAGAGATGTATGAGATGCTTGTAATAGAGCTGGATACATTGGCATGTATTATAGTACAGCTATTGTCTTCTTGACCATTCTCTCTCACCGTGTTATTTTTGCATGAAGTTATTTAAATGTGTGCAGATACCTCAGAGGAGTACTCTGTGTCTTGCTTGCTGTTTTTTAAGAATGTCCTGACAAGGAAGTTACGATAAATATCTCCATGAAATTTGCTTAATAAGAATTTTCAGAAGCATTTGTTATATTTCTGCTAGCAAAGTCAACTGAAAGACTAATTTTAGCAATGTGAAAAGCTGCTTCGATTGTGACAAAAATTATGGCCTAAGGGACAGAGCCACCCCCTCAAGAAATTAATACTTAGAAAACCACATTTCTGTCAACAGTCTGATGGCAATGCCATGGGATGCTACTAATGGGAAAACAGAGCTGTCAGAATAAAAAGTGTTCATCTCTAAACCAAGGAGGCTTTATTTATTCTTCCAAGAAATAGGCACAACTGAACTGTCTCTCTGAAATCTCTGTCTCCTGTAGATAGTATGGTTGGTTTAGTACTAACTCATACTTCAACCTCTTTCTCATGCACTTGGTTTGTTTTGCCATCATGTGGACTA
This sequence comes from Alectoris magna, assembly GCA_030625065.1. NCBI lineage: Eukaryota > Metazoa > Chordata > Aves > Galliformes > Phasianidae > Alectoris > Alectoris magna. The sequence goes on along the minus strand of CM060561.1, from coordinate 128,543,246 downwards.
TATTCTCCTGAGAATTACAACTTTCTTAGTATGTTTTTATGCTGCATCCACAATTATAGCTAAGCTTCATGTTCAGGGTACCAAACAAAACACAATGTGCAATTACATGAGCTAAAAACACAAACCTTATATACATCAATCTAATAATTAATTAAAGTATTAGCAGTCTAATGAAATATTTAAGGCTTTTTAAAATTTTGTTTTGATTAAATCAGCACTCCCAATTCCCCAATTATTATAGCTTATTCCCAGCTATGTGGCCATTGAAATTGGTACGCACCAATCTTCTTGTTACTACTTGTTGCTCTGCTGCTCACCCTTCTGGTATTCCTCAAGAAGCAGGAGGAAGGATTATGGTGAGTTCATAGTGGCTGGAGTTCTTCACTGCAAGAAGAATGATGTTGCTGAGGACTTCTTCCTCCCTGCTGTAGGATCTGCTTGGGGCTGTTTTTATATATTTCCTAGCACGCACTGCACGTTGCTCTTTCTTCACTGGTCCATAGTTTCACCTTATATCTAAATATACTATAAATAGTACATTTTGCGTATGTTGAATATTTGTTCTTTGTTCCCTTTCTTATCTCTAAAGCCAGTTTTACTGGTCTCCCAAGGGCTTAATGACCAATAATTGATCACTAGTAATTTGTTTATAGCACGGGAGCTTCTGGTTTCATCCTATCATCTCCACATTCTCTAAACCTCTGCTATCATCCGTTACTGGTACTCCTCCACATTAGTTTAATTCTAGGCTCATAGTGAACTCTGTACAAAATAACTACTGCACCTTTGCTGCCTGTTACGTAAATAAATCTCAAAAGTATTGTAACAATAGGTATGTTAATGCACAACCCTACAAAACTAAGCTAAAACTTATACAAATTAGGTAATATTTAAGGCTGAGTAGTCTTGGTCTGTTCAGCCTGGGGAAAAGAAGACTGAGAGGGGATCTGACAAATGTTTATAAATATCTAAAGGTAGACAAGAGGCAAGTGGATGAGGCAGGCTTTTCTCAATGGTGTGTAGTGATAGGACAGGGAGTAATGGCCTAAAATTTTAACACAGAAAATTCCGTAGTGACATGCAGAAGAACTTATTTACAATAACGTTGACAGAGCACTGGAACAGGCTACCCAGAGAGGTTGTCTAGTGTCCTATGGAGATATTCAAGACCCATCTGGATGCCTGCCTGTGCAACCTATTATAGGGTATGTGTTTTAGTAGGGGGGTTGGACTTGATGATCTCTTGAGGTCCCTTTTAACTCCTGTGGTTCTGTGATTCACCTAGCAGGTAAATAATTGCTGTTATACCTCATCTAGCTAAAACAAAGCTCCAAGCAGGCCAAGACAATCCAACACAGTCAGTCTGATATGTCCTAGCTCTGAGGCTTTGCAGGCATAAAGGAAAATTGTGACCCACTACTAGCAAAGCTAATGCCACACTTGCTGGGCTGTAGTACTCTGCTCAGTGGATCTTCATGCCTTAGCTACCACTTCTAGGCAGCAAAGAAGTCTCAGCCATGAGTTTGATCATCCTTAGGAGGTGAAATCCAAAGGAGAGGAATCTTAGTGTTCCCAGTTAGGAGAAGAGGGATTGGTGTGTCTATGTTCTGCATTTGTATGTATCATCTAAGAACTAATACCTCTGGTTCCTCAGTTGTAAGCTACATGTGACCACTGGCTTTTCACTGGCTTCCATCAGTGTTGTTTGAACCAACTACAACAGGAAGAGAAGATGTGTTCAGTGCTGTTTCTTTAAATCAACTCCAGAAGTTCATGCTGCTCCTCAGGGTTTTATGGCCTGGAATTGTCCCTCGGTACTGGGTTAAATGCAGCTTCTTTTTCAGGATGTTGGGTGAGAGTAGGACCAGACAAGATGGAAGCTCAGACATGGGATACAATTGCGGTTGTGTGAACATCATAGGCTGAAAACTTTCCTAGTGGCAGTGAAAACCCTGCTCTTTGTTACAGTGAAGTGAGAGCTAAGAGCACTGTCAGGGAATCCTCAGACAGATTTATTCCCTCCAGATATGTATCATGGCCTTTTCTGCAGCACCCAGGTATACAGAATGGGTGACAATAGCACTGCACAATAAAAACTCTGATGTAATAAATGACATGAACAATAAAACATCTGCCAGTGAGGAAAGAAACTGTTCTAGATAAATGTTGCAGACATAGTGGAAAATCCTACTGGTTTATTATAGCCAATTTGTAGGATTTGTTTGTTTTTCCTCTGACACTAGGAAAAATGAAATTCTCAAAACCTCTCTAAAACAGAAGAAAACAATTAAATATTAAATTACTTCTGCAGTGATGGTTAATGAAAGATTATCACATCATTAAAAAAAGAAGTTAGATTTTACCTCTTTTTCTTAAATTCCATCTCAAATCATTAGGAGTGCGTATGCTGAATATGCTTTTTACTAAAGAAATGATATCTACTATGGAAAGTACGTACTAAATATACAGACCCCATGTAGATTTATATGAGAGTCAGAATGTAAGAACTGAGCTTTGTTTATAAGATCTGGGAGAATAAATTCTAAAGGAAAAAGTAATAATTAGGAGAATAAATATGCTTCTTTAAAAAGACCAAGTGCTTGGTTCTCCACTGAGTTGTGTGCCATGTAATCAATTACCTCATATAACTTCCTGATAACCACAAAAGTGCTACTATCTTGGTCTTGTAGAATGTAATTTTTAACTTTTATTGCCAAATCTATGGTTGTTTGAAACTAAATGTATAATGACTTTTTGGAAAATCTTATTTGTTGTTTCAGTTTAGTCATATGCATGCCATGATGCACACCTAGTGCCCTGTTATCTCACATTGATGTGGAACCATATTAAGTGAACTTATTTCACAAATGCCACAAGGAAATAATGTTGCAAATATTTTTTATCCTGAAGGATTTTTTTAAGGATTTTTTCCTATTTCAATAATAAACGGGAAAATTCAGAGTAATAATTTAAATAGTCTAAGCAGAAATTGTCCAGTGACAGTAGCAAAAGTTCATGTCAAAACACGTATTATTCACAAGAATTTGCTACCATTGATCATCACAAAAAGTATCATTCACATGAAGAGTGGTCAGAAATAGGACACAGAGGACAGATCTAACTTTTAATTGATAATGAATTGGGTATCAAAGAATTCTAGTATATATTATTAACTAATTTTTTTGTAATAATAAATTATAATAAAGTCATAAGCATAATTTGTTAACGTGGACAGCCCATGAAAGTGGTACGTGGTCCTGCAAGAAGTGCGTTGTAACACATCTTGAGAAGGTTTGCATAAGTGTAAGTAACACCACTAAATTTATAGGAAAGACAGAAGCTGTCAGATGGGCAATTTTTTTGTAAAGATTAAAAAAATAATGATGCAGTGGAATTTTCTTTGCTTACAGAGGTTTTATGCTGCAAATATACCATTTCACGCCGTAAACAACTGCTGTCAAAAACTTCTAGGAAAACTCTTTGAAGAGGAATTATTGGTTCTGGATCACTTCAGGAAACTGGATGAAGCACTTTGGAAATCATGCAAACAAACTGAAAAGGCAGTTGAAAGATCACCTTAGTCTTAGCTTCTAGCAGAAAAGCACTGTGGCAGCCTGCTATAGTCTGAGAATGTAGCACACTGTTGTAAGTGAGTATTCTTGTCCCAAGAACTTCACAGAGGCTAGGAAAAATAGGCTAGAACTTAGGTCCTTTCTGAACTTGATTGGAAATTTCTGTGCTAATTAGAAATTCAGTGTTACCCATAAACCTTTCTGGAACCATAGGAATTTTTGCAGCTCTTCCCTGCTGGATATTTTACTGATAACTGTGACCAGATGGACAGAGTGTAGGAAGAAAATCTCAAAGTTGTGCTTCAAATGAGGGCAACCAATACGCACCACCTCAGTGCAATAGAACATATAAAAACAATTATCTGTGGTGATTTTGAAGCCTTATGTCATTGTGTTGAAGATGTAAAAAACACTTGATCCCAGTCAAGTCAAATAGTTAATCCTGCTGTTATCAATAAATGCTTTTGATATGTTTTGTAGATGAAGCAATGTCTTGATAATATCTGAATTTTTTTTGCATCATCTATGCAATCTTAGAAGACTTATTTGAGAAATGGAGTTTTGGCATGGCTTAGCAAACCACTCATTCTGGCCTTATATTGCTCAGGGAGCATAAGGGCACTCATTAGCACAGCAAGTGGGAAGACTTAATTTCCTTCCTAGAAAGACTTTTTGTGAGAGGTCAGATGTAGAATTAAACACGATATGCATTTCATGATAAATAAAAGTTCTAAATGTTAAAAAATAAGTAAATTGCATTTTCCATGACCAATATAGAGGTAAACCTCTTGGATGTTGGTGTTTGGGGTTGGACTAGATGATCTCTAGAGGTCCCTTCCAGCCCCTACAGTTCTGTGATTCTGCGATTCTATTTGCACCTGTTAGCTCTGATGACTTAGAGATGGCGTTGTTAATACATAAAAGATTTGGTATAAGCTAGTAGAGTTAAAATGACTTAAGTCAGAGCCTGTCAGTGCAAATTAGTTCTCCCCTTAATCTGTGGTCTGAAATATTCTAAAATTTACTGTGTTAGAATTGTTTTTAATTTTAATCATATGGATATGAGATATTAGTATTAATATTGTATTGGAATACTGTTTAATTTTGGCCAAGAATGAAGATTACCAGGAGGCCTAGTTATTGTATCATGAAAGTTCCTGTTGACTTCAGCTGTGTAAATCTGGAAATATTGGCTGGATTATTTTTCCTTTGAGTTACTGAATACTTCCTTAGAATTTTACGTGCTCATGGGTGTAAGTAGGGCTGCAAGATCTCACCGTAGGTAATTGCATTATCCCAGCTTTAAACTGGCAGGTTAATGTTACTCAGGAGGCAGTTTCACACAAACAGATAAAATCCTAGAGGATTTTGTTAGGTCTCTGCCAGCAATCCAAATAAGGATAAGGGATATTTTCTTAAGTCATACAGCTGTGTGAACAATTGAAATCGATTGGAGCTGTTGTTGAGCTCTCTTGGATCCCTAGTCACACAGATATTTTTGGAAACGATTACACAGCTAAAGTAGAAAATAAAGCATTAAGAAGGATTATGCTGATATTCTAATTTCACTATCTAGGGGTGAAACCACATCTCTTATCTACTCAACAGCAATAAAAAAATGCTCTTTTGAGGAAAAAAAGTGTGATCAATAGAGAAAAGATTTCATTGTGTAATACATTAGGTGTAACCTAACAGAGATTTGGCATGAAAAAGGAAACCCTCAATAGGAGCCTTATACTAATTCAATAGGAAATAAAAGGCAGATATTTATTTTGGGAGGTTGACCAATTTTGTTCCTTCCATTTTTAAATACAAAATGTTTTCTCTTTGCTCATGCAATCCCTTCTCAGCTCCTTTCAGGCTCCTGCCCATTTTTCTACTGCCCACCTTACGATGACACGCAGCCTCCCTGTACCAACGTCGACAGCACTGCTTGTGTTGATAGTAACTAGGTTTGGCAGCCCTTGTGCAAAGAGTGCAAAGATTTGACAATACCCCTTGTTGGAAGATAAAGCTGTCATCGAATATAGACTCTGTCAAGTTTCTGTAATCTATTTAAAATGCCACTTCACCGACTTAAGAAACTCTTTTTACCTACAGCTTAATCAAGTTAATGTGAAAGCATTTGACTTCCATTTATGGCACCGCAATAGCTGGATCCAACTTCAGCTGGCATTACTGGCTATCAGTGATGATGTTACTAATTATGTCTGATTGCGGATAACTTCTGGCTGCTACAAAGAGCAGTCCGTCACCAGTAGGACTGCCCATGGAGTGGTGGCCATCACGTCACCCCACTGCCAGCACTGCTGACACCGTGGGTGGTGGCTGGGTGTGTGCATGGGCATGGTGACACGAAGGCTGCTCTGGAGGCAGCGAGTGCCGCTGGTTTCAGTAAAGGTTTGTATGCAGGGCAGCACGTCCACACCATCAGAATTCCTCCACATGGGAGAACTGTGCTAGGGAGCCACAGCCTTGAGGAGGAAGGTAGTGCAAGGTGCTATTGCAACCTTGTTCAGAGATACATAGAAAAGGTCTCCTGCACCACTGTGACTTGCTGCATAGTGGACAAGGCTATACTAAGTGCCTTTGTAAACTCTTCAGCCTCTGACTTCACCTGCCTTTGGATTTCTTTTTGTAATTCTCTGTTTAGGCAGATGTTCCATGGCCTCATTGTCTGATGGTTTGAAAATTTTTCTTCTAATTTCTGGCCTAGATGGGCCAGCATAGTTTCTAATACTGTGTACTAACAGTTGTTAAGATATAAGACCAGCAGCTGCTGCATGCGAGAAGATGCATCAAAAGAGAAGAGAATAATAAGGACATGTGTGTACTGGTTTTCTTTTGAGAAGAAAAATGCTGATACCAATGCTGTGATTGACTGCAACACGTAATACATAAATATCTGTGCTTCCAAAAGCTGCTGCCAGCCATGACATCCTTGCTGGGACTGAATAATGTTCAATTTCTATAGAGATAATATAATAACATATTAGAAACATCCTTTAAAATAATAATGACTGACTCCATTTGAATGATCTGAAAGCCTTAAAGAGGGAACAAATGTGTACTGAAAACACTACAATGCTTCTGTGCTTGACAGTCATAAATATATTTTAAAAATCTCATCGAGGTCGTTGTCTGACAATTCAATTATTCAACTTGGTGCTGGAGAACATCATAACAAAATTTGTCTCTGTAGTGATGTGGTAGTAAATCTGAAGTAAAAGATGTCTTTGGAATGAATAAAGAATCTACTTGTTAATTTTATTTATGTGATATGAAAGCCAGTTCACCTCCTACTCCTGTGGCACTTCTCATTCAATGTGGCACATAAAAAAGTAGGAACTTTTTCCTCATTTTCCCACCTCTTTGCAAACTGAACCTTAACTCTTTGTATTACAGTCTTGTACTGGATGAAAGGGGGAAATAAGCATTTAAAAAATGGGAAGCCCCCAAAAGGATGTGCATAGAGATAGAGATAGGTTCCTGTGGTACTACGTGATGTTAAGCCGACACCAGCTCAGCCCAGGAGCCACATGGCGGCAGTGCCGTGGGTATAGTCAGCAAAATGGCAAACCTATCTGGATGTCCTGCTGTAGACTACGAGCAGACTACAGACCTCACGTTTATGGAGCCCTGTACATCATGCTCCCAGGCCCTAAAGAGTCCTGCCCTGCTACCAGCTCACTCCTTACTAATCACAAACTATCAGAGATTAGATGCCCAAACACCAAAAAGTCACATCAGTAGCTGAAATAGAAAGCCAGAAGAAAGCAAACAGGATGTGTTACGTGGCTCATCGGTGACTGTAAATGACAGACAGGTGTCCTTTGCTGCTCACAGAAGGGCTTGTTTTGCAGGAGGCAGCGCCTGGCACTTCCCAAGGGGACATATTTTCATGATGGAGTAAATGTGCAAGTGTCTTTGTAAAGTCTGGCCAAATCTACAGGTGAGGGGCATCTTATTCCGGAAGACTTTTGGCTTTATATGCAAGTACTCAGCACTGACATTTAGTGCACATAGCACACAAAGTTGCTCTTTCTTTCTGAAGCTTAGTCATGCATCAGAGTTGCAAAAAGTGATAGACCTGACAAGTTAGAAGGGTCACAATTCATGAGCTTAGCAGCTTCTGACACAAAAATATGGCAGTGTTTCTTGTGCTCTTGCATTATTTCAGATTCTTTGATGACTATTCTTTCACTTGCATCACTCCCTGCAAAGACGTTTTATTATTTTTCTGAATATAATTCTTAAAGAAAGCATTGTACTGTCAAAGTTTGTAAGATTACCATGTAGATAAGACAGGAAAAAGGAGTAAAAGTTGTTTTTCCAGAAAAATGCACTAGTTTGGTGGAGTGCAACATGCTTTCGGTGGCTACTCTATTTCTACTGATAATTTATGTTTCTTGCATGCATAGAAATGAATAATACAAACATATGTTTCGAATGGCACTCTCAATAAATAAAAGTTGGACTTTAATATCTCACCATATCAGCAATAAAAAGAGAAGCTAAACACTGTGTTTGTATTGATTACCTTCAGAGGCTGGTGAGAGGGCTCCCGGCTATCGTGCTATCAGCCTGGACCAGCAGAGCTCCATCATGCTCCCTGTGATAGCCACTCAGGAGGGCGGCAAGCAGAAAAGCAGGAATGAGTCAAAGAAAATCCTTGCTTGGCTCGACAGGTGACGTTTTGACAGGCACGTAGCTCTCAGTTCACCTTTGTAAGCGCTGGTGAACTTTGTGAGTGTGGTAAGCTGGGGTGAGGTGTGGCTAGTCGAGGGGGACCGAGTGCTGCTTGATGTTGCTGCTGTGCAGTGGTGCAGGATACAGACTCACAGCAGTCAGTTTGGCAAAAGTAGACAAGTGCTAAGGGCCTTGTTATTGCATTGTTTTAAGGAGTAGAAGAGACTGTCCTTTATCAGCACTGTACAATTAGCACTCTTCAGGGTAGCGGGTCCGGCCAGAAGAAGCAGTGGGGAACAGGGGTCATGGGCCTGCAAGCCTCTGGGCTGTGTTTCCACCGGAACTCTCCGCTTGCAAGTCTGTGTGATGGTGAGTGTGAATGACATGCACAGGGAGGTGAATCACAAAGAACAAAAGATTAGCACATTAAGTGGAAAGAGAGGTGGTGTGCATGAAAACACTGTGGGTTTCTCACCGGCTTTCTTGCTCTGTGAATGCAAATCGTTTTCATAAATACTTTGCTGAACCCTATAAGGACTAATGTAATTTTCTTTTTATTTACCCTTCCACTGATTGCTCATTATTGTAGCAAAAAAAAAAAAAAAAAAAGGTGGATTTCTTAGGAGGAAATACAGCCTTGTTAATTCTTTCCATGGTTGTATTAGTATGGTCTTTATTTAGGCTTTTGCCAGAAACAGTTTTAATACTGCAAATACAGCTACGTCTCTCAGTATTCCCATTTTTTGAGCTTTATGACATTATCTTTGTTTTGACGATGGTTGTCATGATGTATCAGTTCAAACGGGTCCTCCAGGAGTATTGTGCTCAGGTTGTATTCTCTCATCACAGTGGGCAGCTGCTTTTCTTTTCTATTTTCTTCTGAGGTGCCATTTCTTTTAGTCACAAGGGTATATTTTTGCTGGTGTAAACAATGAGTGCAAGATTAACTCGCAAGGCAGGCACTTGCTGGGAAGATTAGCATTAGCTCATGAAATAGAAAACCTCATACTGTAACTACTATCCCATAAAAACTGAAATTAAATGAGCTTCTATTGTTACGATTCAAAAGAGCCACAAATTGTCTTGAGAAATGCACATTTTCTTTCCAGTAGATATGTCATTTATCTAATAATAATACATCATGATTCATAATTACCTGAATCATCTCACATTTATATATATCAGAATAAGTATATTGGAACTCTCTAAAATTTTACTGACAATTTTGAGCTGTTAGCACTTGTGACCTTTCAGTGTTATTCAGAAGCAGTGGGTGATTTTTAGAAAAGAAAGCAAACTGAACAGACCTGTGCCTTAGTTTTTTGAGACCTTCACCTTTCTTTTGGGATCTGAGCATATGATAGTCTTGACATAGAGTAAATCAAGAGTATTCTGTCATTCTGAAATGAAATATATACTGATTAAAGCCCGAACTTCTCTTTTTAAAGCAGCCAGACTCAAGCTACAATACTTTCCAGCAGATTTCCAAGGTTTTTAGAAGCATTTATGAATAAGAATATTATCTTCAGTTATATAAATAGAGATGAAATAATTATTGCTATTACAGCTCTAAAGCATCTGGTTTTGCAATTCTAAAAGGCTGGAAATTTCCGGAACTGGAAGGAGGCAGATCTCTTTAGGCATCAGATCTGGCACTGTTTTTATCTGATGCCATTCCTGAAGAGAAAGAAAAAGGTAGAAGGAATTTTTAATTCTCCTATTTAGCTGAAACTAACAGGGTGCTGGCTTAGAATCAAAAGCTCACAGGCTCATAAAGGAAAACCTGAATGGGATATGGATACTGAATCCTGAAACTGGTGAACACAACATGAGGAAAGGCAGCTAGAGCTTCTGCAGCCATGGCCACTCTGCCCCACTCACAGATATGCTTCCAACTATCACGGGATTGCTCTCTACAGTCCAGATAGACCCCACAAGGGCCTCCACAACTGCCCTGGTTCCTACTGTAGTTGAGGTGAGTGCTTAGCACTTCAAATGCGGCACAGAGCACCGTGGAAATAACTTGTTTTTATTAAAAGACTTAGCTGTCAATGGAGTGGCTCTTGCTTCCAAAACAGCTTATGTACTTAACTTTGGAGGAACTGTTGGATAAAGTACACAGATGGTGCTGGGAGCTTGGTAAAAGCATTAGTGTCTCATGCAGCATTGTCCAAGTGAAAGCAGACTCAGTTAGCATGGTATTTCCTATATCATGTATTTATGTCAATTGAAGTCATGCTGACCTGTTTTCTTGAGGCTTAAATGCTTATATAAGCCAGATGCTGAGCCTGTAGGGTGATTACAGAACTAATTACTAATTCTGACATATATTTCTAGTGATGAGAGTTGTTTCCAGAATGCCTTTGATGCTGGTTTGAAAGGGCGCTGAGTTGGGAATTTCCATTCTGTATTATTTTTCAATGCTGACGTTTGCTTGTTGTGTACTTTTAGATGCAGAACATAGCAGTAGAAAGTAAGGCAAATCCAACCATTGGTTTTGTACACAATAGGAGGCATAAAGTAAACCAAGCAATGAATTTTTTTCTATGGAGAAAAGATATTTCTGCTTTTCTCAGTTGTTTTTCTATGTGATACTCTTCTTTAATTTACTGTTCTTGTATCCTTGAAAACAGGACAAGAATCACCTGAAGGTAAAAGAAGTTGAAAATCATAAGTAAACATAGTCATGACTCTCTTGCCAGTTTCCAACAGCAGCCTCCTCGTCTCCAGCCTTTTCCTTCTTCCCACAGTTTTGCTCCAATTAAGACAAGGAGAGCTTGCATGAGTAAGAAATACATTTGTCTTCTGCTCTACAGTGAAAGTGAAATCATGAAATAATAAAAGGAACATTCAAACAAATTTAACAAGTTCATAACAAATGCTGATGTTTGCTAATGAGCTAAACAAGTATTGAGGCTAGCTGTGAAGAAGAAAATTACAGAAACAGAAAAGGGAGACATTTCATTTTAAAAGACGTGTTTATACGAAGCTCACTTACAAAAGATATGTAGAGAGGTAGAAGCTATGGATCTTCAAAACAGGAAGGAATTTATGTATACTGAACGTAGCAATGAGGAGCAAAAGGCTGGCAGTTCCACAGGCTGGAGACAATGGCCAGGGCAGCTCTGCAGCAGTGGCCCTGAGAGTTCCCATCAACACTGCAGTGTCAGGGCCTCTTTCTGATGAGCAGGAGCATCAGCACAAGTTATCACCTCCTCTGCTCAGTGCGTGTTAGACACAGATTACTGTGGCTGGTTTTGGAGCCCTAGTAGTAGAAATACATCAATAAATAGGAAGAGGCCACTAGGGTGGATGAGGATGGAGCATTTGGCCTGTGGGTTGAGGCTGAGGAACTGGTGGTTGCTCAGGCAGAGGATGAGTTGACTTCAGGAGCACCCTCCTACTGACAGAAAGATTATCAAAACAAAGGCCACTTCTTCACAGAGTTGCCTACTACTGCAGGGAAGTAGGAGAAGCACTGGTGAATCAGCAGAACAAGGCAGATGGGGAGCATGTGAAGAACAGGAGGCTGGCTGGTTCTTTTTTTTTTCCGTCTTTGAAGTGGACCTGACTCATCTTATGGCTTCAAGCAGCATTGATCCCTAAAGCGTTTATTCTTCTGTAGGACTTCAGAGGCACGTGGTTAAGGAGCACCAGATACTGCACAGTTTTTTTCAAGTGGAGCTGGATAGAAAAGAAACAGATTGACCAGGGCTTATTTTTCTTTTGTGAACAAGCAGGGTTTTTTTTTGTTTGTTTGTTTTTGTTTGTTTGTTTGTTTTTAATTCCTGTTTGTTTTCTAATGAGGCTCATGCAATAGCATTTTCTCTCCTTTATTAACAGCGCCAGAACTCATGGCCTAATTGAAACAAAATCGGATAGAGTAGCCTTAAGTTCCCAGGTATTCAACATAAGGAAGAGGCTATTTAACGCAGGAGAACACCGTCAAAGTCTCTGCCATCAGCTTAGGCACTAGCTGGGACGAAGGTCTGAGCAGAAAGAGTGAAGGCAAGAACAGTGAGGTATAAGCCCTGTGTGATAGCACAGGCAGAGTTCATGCATTTCTGGATACCAGACAAAAAACTGTAGGAAATGGGCCCACAGTACTTCTGCAGCTGGTGGAGTGTTTGAATATGGAAGGTCTATAATCTGTGCCACAGATAGGCAGTTCCTTGAAAACCGTATTTAAAATTGCTGAGCTTTCCATTTTCCTGACCCTTCTCTTTCCATGGGGTCTTTATCTGAAGAGATGTGAGTTGGTTGGCTGAAATTAGGTATTCTCAATAATCACAAGCACATTTGCCACTCTTCTGTCACGTGCCTTGGCACTGGGGCTCTGAAACATACTTCCTTTTCATCTCCTTGACCCTATGCAGGGCATATGAGCAACACAACCAGATACATCTGAGCTGCCTGATTTCTGATCATTTGGGTGACTTAATCTGGGATATGAGTGAGAAAGAACTTGGTGCTATTCTGTTGGGGGTTGGAAGTCATATAGCACAGTCATAGACCACCCCCCCCCCCCCAAAGTTCACCTTCAAGGAGGACCCCAAAACAGGACGTAACTCACCAGATACACTATCATAGAATTCATGCCATATATCATTATCTCCATCCTAATGAAAGACTATCTTGAAAGGCCTCCATCCCACTATAACTCTCACTGTGTTTCTTTCTGCCATGAAGATAACTGGAAGCCTCAGTGACATCCCACCTCTAGATGGCATGTTGATACTATAAAATGTTCAAGACATATCCCATACATTAAGCAATTATTAAACCATTGTCACGGTAAGATTATACTCCAATGACTAAAATGCATATTGGATAATCCTGGATTGCCTGGATTGATCACAATGATAATACTGGAATAAGGGTTTAGAAAGCCAAAGGAAAATTACTGGACATGTAGCGCAGTGACATTTTCAAATACCGGTAACTTAAGCATTTATTTTGCAAATGCCGTAGCTCACAGTTTGTAAAAGCATCAGTTCATGATTCTGTCTTTATAGCAGTCATGTTTGGGTTGCAAGAATGCAAAATTAGAGTACTGTTGATGAACTTCTGTCACCAATTTCATTCTCCAAATCGACTTGCGTTTAGAGGGAAATAAAATGTGATAATGTTTGCACATACTGTTCATACAGATTCCAGCACATCTGCAAATAAAACATTCAGAGGCTTAGAGAAAATTATTTACCCTTCACTAAGCATATGAATCTTAGCAGCTTCACTGGGGTTTGTGCACATGTGTTTGACTGCATTCCTGAATTGTTCTTGTGGGCATGGAAAAAGTCCAAATGATAATTTTCAAAAGAGAAAAAGTCCCAGAATATTTTTTTTTTCTATTGTGTCATTTTTTATTTGGTGCCTTCTCTGAGCTCTCCAGTCCACAGATGTCAAAGAATGCCCCAAATGCCAAATCTTAAGTAGTCTTCACTTTCCAGCCATCACTGAAATGAGTTCCATAACAAAATAAGAATTTACGGTAGCTCAGGAGATCCCCTGAGGTTCTTTTCTCTGAAAAACAACAGATATGGGGCCTAGTAGACATAGTGTATTACTTGATGGATCAAACACCATGCTCGTGAGAAGTTTATGAAAGGACTTAAAGAAAAGTAGTTATTTGTTGCATGTGAAATATTCCCCAAAATAGCTTTCTGCTCCATGGTCTCTTGTGACACCAGACAGCCTGTTTGGGCCCTGTCAAGTTCTGCAACAGCCATGCTGTGTCTGCTCCAGCATTTAGTTTGGTGATTTTCAAGCAAGACCTGCCAGGCTGGAGATGAGGTGCCTGGCTTTGCAAATCACTTAGGTTTTGTGCCTCAGGAGCAATTGCTCCTCAGTAGCTCCCTAGGGGAGAAAGGAAGTGTTTCCCAATAAAACATAAAGCTTTGGTGTACTGACTCTGAGAATAACTTTATAAGTCCACCCAGTCAAATATCCAGGGCTACTCTGGGAGGAGAGGTGATAAGATGATCCCAGTGTCTTGTTCACCACAGTTTGCATAGTTTGCACTACACAGTAAGGAAATACTAAAATACAAGTCAAACTTGCAAAAGTTGGGAAAAACTTGAATGAAGATTTTTTTTTGCAGAATAAGTTCAATAGCTTTGGATTTATGCAGCTTGTTACTCCTGTGAACTACATACTCCTTTCTCTCAGAGGAGCCCTGGATCATTCCATGTGTGGAAAACTAACAAAAATATTTATTTTCTGCTTTTCTTTCCAATAGAGGGAGGTTCTTAATGCCTAACCAGTTAAACTAACTAAACCAAACCAACAGACCAACATGAAAACACAGAAATCCATTTGTAAACACTACATGGATGTATTCTGAAGGTCTGCCAATGCCTTCATCCTCATTTGTCCTCTAGCAGTTGTAAAATCCATTAATATTCTGTGTGTGTTGGTGATGGCAGCCCCTCACAAAGCAGAAACACATGACGCAGCTCAGCTGCTTACGTGATGTATTCCAAATGACTGGCCCCCAGGATAGGTCCATATGGTGCAGTATGACATGCTTTGCTTTTCCAGCATGAAAAACAGAGCAGAAGAGTAATGCAGAAATTCGGAACGACTGCCTCTGATTCTGGCTTTTGGAGGTGAATTTGGTGCTGATGTCCCCAACCATTCTCTGCTCCCTTCTCCTCCCATCATGTCCTGCTCCCATCTCCCATCACCCTGCAAACGCCCTTCTGCACCTGAATCCCAGCCCCTGCCCTCTCTCCTGGTACCGTGTCCACTCACCTTAGCTCTCCTTCACTCTGCTAAAAATATTTTTCCAGCTACTTTCCTAAATCCCACGGGCAATTTTCAGTGCCTGTGGTGTTGCTTTCCCCGTCTTCTGTGAGGAAAGCTGTCTGAGGGACCGCAGAGCGTGGCCCGCCTGACATTGGATCTGTGAATATGGCAGTTTTGTTGCCTATCAGTGTCTGTGTGAGCTTTCCCAGTAGCAGCTGATGGTCTGAAAGCGCTTTGGCTGTACCAGCAATTGCTGGAACATGTTGGTGGAGTGACTTCTTCATAAAACAGAATACAGTCCAACCGTCCACCTACCACCAATATTGCTCACTAAACCGTGTCCCTAAGTGTCATATCTTCACCTTTCTTAAACACCTCCAGGGATGGTGAGCTCTCTCACCACCTCACTGGCCAGCCTGATGCAGTGCCTAACCACTCTTTTGGAGAAGAATTGTTTCCTAATATCTTAAGCCACTCAGTGCCAATGGCGCTCACCTCATTGGCAATATCCTTGTTGTAGGAATAGTAAAAAAAAAAAACAAAACTTGAGCTGAAACTTTAACTTGAAATAGGCATCTGGGGCAGAAAACTTTCAAGTTGATGACTAAATTAAAATTATAAGCAGCTGAAGCCAGCACCTGGGAAAGTAAAGTGTCAGATAACCTTCTCTGCATGTGTTGCTACCAATTGAGTATATAATATCTTTGCATCCCTAGATGCCCCTGCAGCTTTACTGGATATATTCTTCAATATTTGGTGCTCGTAACTGCAGTATAGTGCTGCTGTGAGCTGTGAAAAGCTGCTTCACTGAACTGCAGTGGCAGTGAAAATTTCTGTGGTGCTACATATGGAGATGTTTGTGGGATTTTAGGTCCCCAACTTGGACGGAGCAAGAGGTACCATTGTAAGATGTTAGCAGAAACTGATGCATATATCTTTTGTATTACTAACAGTTTTTTTTAATATATAGTCATGTAAATTTTGAAAAAAAAGCTATTTCATTTTCTCTATTTTTACTACAAATAATTATTTGAAGCTCTCTGAACATGAAGAATAAAAACAAAACTCTCTAGGAAAGGATGACAAAATTCAGGTTTTGTAATAACACCTAAAAATGATGAATCATTCTGGCTGACTAACTGATGCACCCTGTTCTGCTTCTGCTGGGAATGGAAAACATTACAAAAGCAGCCAAAGCAATAACAATATGGTGTTGCACACTATGAATAACATGTAAATTGAAATAGTGATCTTTTCATTCAGGTAGTCAAATCTTAGCATGTTGTCAATAGTAATACATTGGGCTGCATGGTAACCTGAGCAAATGCAGCACTAGTACCAAGGAGGGAAGAAAACTGTGCAGAGGAAGAATGTAACTCTCTACTTCCCTTCCCCTTTATTTATAAGGGCATGTAATAAGATTCTCCTATACAAACCTGAGTGTATGAATGTTTGTCTTTCTAGAATAACTGCAAATGCACTGCTGTGCCTACTTCTTTTTGCCTTGTATTAAAAAGATGGTATTTTTTTCAGGAAGATTCAATATTTTCTAAACTACATTTCACACTTAACAGGAGAGTTTTATAACTGCTACGTTCTTTTGAATGCATGGATTCCTACTCCTTCCAGTGGAGAGCCTTCTTGAACCAGAGGTAGTGCAGAGCTGATGATGACCATCCAGGTGATGATCCAGTCCAGACCAGAAACTGGGAATTTCTTTTCCTACAGACCTATTCTCATTATCCTCATATGTCTATCGAACAATTATAAGGTCCCAATCTTCTGATATCTAATTCCATTACAAAATATTTTTTTTCGGGTATGAGGAGAAATTATAAGTTCTGGAATAGATTCTAACTCTCAAATTCAGAATAATTAGCTGAAATGAATTATTGGTTTCAACATAGATTTTCACCAAGGTAGACTGTTTCTGATTGTATTTCTTTTGAGCAGAGGTTGCTGGAGTCTGTAAATAAAGATATATTTCCCTTTAATTTTCTTAGTTAAAGGACATCCATTTTCTTCCCACTGTATTAGTGATTTTTGTAGCAACATTTAAATCAAGGGGAGTTTGAGAGGAGGAGATTGCTTTGAGTGCATCCACCAATGTCTTATTTCCTAAAAAAAAATTCTATTTCTGTTATATCCTCATTTTAATTTACTGCGATGGTCTTTAATGTGGGAAATATGAACCTCTTTTTTCTTCAAGTTTTCATCTCCTCATTAAATCCCTAAGGCAGTTCTCTCACCCCCTTTGGACAGCAGTGCCCCATCCTGATATTTCAAACAAGTCTACAGCAGAATAACAATCTTGGTGATGTCTTTTCCTCTCTTTCAACTAAAACGGCTGTACAGAGTGGGAGCTTGTTAATTTGGATGGAGATGTTATATCTTAACTTAATTTTGTCCCACTGGATGTCAAGGCATTAAATGGACACTCAACAGCGTCATCTCATAAAATGTAAGAAAATTTACTGGTACTAGTGGGAGTCCTTAAGTGTGTTACATGTTGTGTGTGCAGATTTCTCTAGTCCTCAGAATTCCCAGAACAGTTGGGTAATACCAGCTGTGCCTGTGTTTTGCCACTTTATTCCAGGTGGAGTTTTGAACATACCGTTTAACCTACCTGAGAGCCGCAGTCCTCTGTTAGCTACCCTCATGGATACTGTGCTCGCTCAGAAAAACACTGCTCTCACTATCTGTTTTTCGTGCTTAATTAAAATGGCCTGATACACTGTGTAATAACTTGAAAGCTCTGTCTTCTTCTTCTTATTTTTTTTTTTTTTATGAATGATAAGGAAAAGTAGTAAAAAACTGAAATTAGGAAAAAGTTGAAAATGCACAGCTTCAGATCCAGCTTTTGATTTTATTTCTGTAGTAATAAAACCGCACTAGTTTTGCCCCTGTAGTGTTGATTGTTGTCTAGGACTTTAAATTCCTGTCATTAGGAAAATGCAGGAGGCAACGTACTTGTGCAGTTATGAGAAATATAAAAAGAAGGGATCCAACTGTGAGTGCATCTCCCACTGAGCTAAAATTTACTGTGTTCTTTCTTTTTCAAATTGGTCTTTTTGCAAAATCAAGGAAAAGTGGCAAAGGAAATGAAAGTAGCTATATTTAATATAATCTTCATTGAAATCCAAAGAACAAAAACTGTTCCTGCTTAAATTAATGCAGGACAGATAAATAATGCCAGCAGAGCAATTAACACAAACAAAACAGCTTGCAATTTAGCTCCTGTGTAGTATTCTCAGTGTCAGTGTTAATTAGTTGGGACAAAACTGCATCTTTGTCACAACTGTCACAGGATGGTAGACAAAGTTTTCATGTTTTTAAAATTCTGTCCTTGCCTGTTAATTACAGGGTTCTCCATATTGGCAGTCCCGTGGATGGCAGAGTATTAATGGACTTCAAGTAATGTGCTGAAGTTAGGAGAGCTGCAAAATGTAGGACTTCAATTAGATGGAAAGATAGGAAGAGCAAGTGTAAGTGCAAATCAACCTGAGGCTCTCATGAATTTTGGATAGAAGAAAAAGATTAAGGAGGCATTTCTTAGTTTCATACTGGAACACAGGAACTAGCTGGAGATTTCTTTCCCAGAGAAGCTGGAATTTCCTGCAGTGAATACAGGTACACTGTGATGTCATTGGTTTTACACATATTAAAAAGATTCATCAGTGGAAATCTACATATTTCACACTGTTTGCCGAGAAGTTAGAAATTGCGAGGTTCTTTCCTAAAAGAGGACTGATCAGGGGACAAATGTCAGCTCAAGAGGGACAATTATTAAAGAATGTTATCACAATGTGAGTTCTTGTTGCTTGATTAAAGTGACTGAAGAAATTACTTGTGATTGAAGTAATCCCTTAGAATTTCATGTAATGCATTTCTGCAATACTTCTTTTAATACTCTATCCCTCCTCCCTTAAAACAAAAAGGCTTTCCATATGTTTAGGAAGAAAAGTCAAACATGCGATATGTGGGTGAGAACAGGAGGCAAAGGAACCTGAGGCAGAGGGAGCAAATACAAACTTCAACAAACTTTGTTGCATTTTCAGTGGGTGACCGGAGTAAGATAACGTAATAAACTATCGCATGGCCCAAAATACTGCTTATCCTTAATTGGTCAAAAAATAGGTGACCACACACTTAAGCAATCTGGCAATCACATGTGGTTGCATAATGTTAAAAACAATTGGATAATGTAAAACAATTAAACAGTTGCTGCAGCATAAATAGTTTCTCAGCTGGTGGACATACACAAAAGTGGTGTTTTCATCAACTCCCTTATCTAACATACTGACTTGCCCACTCTGTCAAAGTTAAACCTTGATGTTATGGGCAGCACAGGGACTAACAAAAAAAGGAGGAGGCTGCTGTGTCATCTTAAAAGTTTCAGAAAATGTGACTTCAGATCTTGCTTAACGTACTGAACGTGTGAACCATTTGCAAAAGATTTACAGCACAGGCCTGTACTGACTGATGTAATGTTTGATTCCTTGCTGAACGGAATCAAAAGCTGGTGATAAATCCTGAACTAATTATTGTGTGTCACTGCACCATTGTAGATCACAAGAAATGAAACGGTTTGGTACATATCTTGTACTTGTCACCTAGAAATATTGTACAGTCATCTTTGCTAGGATTGTGGGATGTACCAAGGTTGTGAAGTGATCAGGTCACCGCAGATTTAGCCCTGTGTTTTTTACAGATCCTTCTCAAACCAGCCTTGAATTCTCCAGCTACAGCTGTTATTTCTAGCCATTTGTTTACCACATAGTCTGAACAGATCTTGAAGCTTTTTCTGAGCTGCTTCTTCTAGATATTTTCTTTTTGTTAACATCTATGTGCTACCCTAAGTCATAAGTGAATACTGGCATAAGTTTATTTCTCCAATTTGATAGTTTATTACAAAAAAAAAAAAAAAAAAAAAAAAAGTGATTTCCAGTGGGTGAATACGTACAATCTCCAAATACAGTAAAATGTATGAAAATGCTATGATTCATTTTGATTTAAAAACTTTAAAATGATAAAGGCAGTGAGTAATGATACCTCATGGATTAAATTTTGATCCTTCTTAAATAAATCTGCATCCTTTTTATTCTGTTAGCTGTCTGAAAAAAAATGGTTCATCCTGAGCAGTAACAGCAGTCTGGGCTCTGCCTTTTCAATATCATCTGCTGTTCAAAGTTATCTCCTTATTTAAATCAGTTTCAAGAGGAGATTTCCACGTGCCATACCTTGGTGGCTTTGCCACATTATGCAAAGTTTTCTCTACTTTTGTGGCTTTGCTTTTTTTGGCTTTTTCTTTATGTTTCACCTGGATGACTTCATGGTTACATAAACACTCTTGTAAAATCATTTAGTCACACTTATATCGTCTTTTCCCTGACAGGTATGTGGAGCAGCCGATTTTTCGGCAGCTGTGTGGCTTCTCTCTGTGCTTCCTTTTGCTTTAATTTTCTCTGCTGCATTCATTCTTCCTTTCCTAATATCACATTTTCTAAAGCTGGACAGTCAAAGAAATTACATTTTCAGAAGTTGATAGGATCAAACTCATCACTCCAGGAAATCATATTTACTAAGATTATGTGTTCAGGTTATAGGGGAGAGTAGGAACAGCAGCTGTAGTCAGTCTATATTTTATGCTGTTCCAGGCAATTCATTCATAGGATCTGCTCTGCCCACTAAGAAGTAGCAAATACCTAGTGTCCATCTCTCTGTGTACAATGGGAAAACTCAGAACGCTGAATTCAGTGCAGAAGAGGATTAAACCATGCTGCAGAAAAATGGGTTAGAAGTTGTTAGTGAAGTGTTTTAATTACTGTGATTGATTGGTATTTGACAGAAACTGCTGTGGTTGGATTCAGTGATTGTTTTTTAACCAAAGTTTGCTGTGATGTTTTCCTTCACCTTTTTCCTTTAGTGGGTAGGTCTGGTGTAAGTCTATCATCAGCCGCTGCCCCTTCGTCTTTGCCAATCACAAAGAAGTCCTTACACTTTCCTCCTTTTTGGAAAAATCTTCTGCCAGGAAAGTCATGTACGTCCTGAAACGCAAGCAGAAGCAGGAAGTGTTGGCCCGAAGGCAGTGTTAGGAATGTGTTGCTGGAGGTCAGGGCTAGGATTTGGCTGGTTTGGCTAAGCAAGACTCAATGGGCAGGAGGAGTGAGCAGGTTGTGGGCTTCCCTGTTCATGGGGCTGAAGAGAAGCATACCAGCCTGAGGAGAAAATGTTCTCCAACAGTGCAGGTATCTCTCTTTACTCATTTGGATTCTTTTGAGTGATTCTTCACTTAAAGAGCAAGGATTGCAAGGAACACACAGGCCTCAGGGTATCATAACTTCAGAGTACTGATCTACCATATGGTTACTACAGCAGGCCTTCCCTAGGCAGCAAAAAAAACCCCAAGAATAAGATATTTACAAATTGAACTTGTAAAAGCCATTGGGAGGCTTACACAGTCTCTGCTTTTACTATGCAGGTTAAATAATCCCTATTTGTCTGTTGATTTCATAAGCACCAGATTCAGAGCCCGTTCTACAGCAAAACTTCCTGAGGGAGAGCAAATTGCACTAATAAAATCAGTGATATAAGGATAATGTACTAATACTATGTATTCATTGGATAATTAAATTGGAAGGGATCTCTGGAGACCATCCAGTCTAAGCTCCTGCTGAGTGCAGGGCCACCTTCAAAGGCAAATCATGCTGCTGATAGACTTATTCAGCTTTCTGATACCTCTAAGGAGAGATTCACTACACTTCCATTAATAGGAGCTGCAAGAGTATGTCTTTTTATTGGATGAAGTTGTGTCCTTTCAGTGCAAACATTTACCTCTCTATTAACTAACAAATGTTAAGATTAGTATATTTGGATACAAACTCCAGGTCTGAATAAATATAAATGGGAAAATCTGAAGCAAGGTCACCAAGAAAAGGAAATCACCCGCTACTACTTGAACCTTATGAGTATTGAAGACTATTTTGCTATCTGCATGATAGAATCAAAATCCTAAAAAGATCTGTGACAGGAAAGTAGGTTCAATTCAAAGACTGAGATCAGAACTCATAACATCTGTCAAACCCTCAACTCAAGACAGTGACTGGCATTTGTAACAAATAAGCAAGAACCAAAATGCATCAGTTTCTTTGCTAGGGTTTTTGTGCACACGCTGGTCAAAGAAGAGAGCCGTGACAATATTACCTCAGAAGATATAAGAATCATAGTTAATATTGTGGCAAAAGCTGCCAGCATAAAAGAAAATGGGACATTTATCAATTTCAAGCTGGATACAGATATAGTGTCAGCAGCAGAGACATTACTTCTGAAAGAAAATCCACAAACAATAGAAAGTGAAAAGGTAAAATTCATATTTGCTGTGGTGACCTAACCCCATCAACAGCACATATGAATTAAATTTAATGGTAAATAAGCTGGAACAAATGCAATTTTTAATAATACCAGAGAATAAAACACCCATTATTCGTTTAAAAAAAACACCAATAAGATCCTTGCTTTCATTTAGGTGTGTGTTTACTGGAATGGGAGCTAAGTAGGCAAGGAAAAAAGTTCAAAACACTTTCCTGACATAAAAAAACTTTCAACAGAATTTGGAATAATACATAAGAAATATGATACTTTTTTGGATGTTTTTAGAAAGTTCACCTTAGGGTTGACACACATAGAACTCAGTATGTTGCTTTCTCTGGAACTCACTGGGCCAGAGGAAGAAATGTTATGGTGCTGCTGTCATTGATCTCTGCAGTAGGAAAGTGGATCCCTTCTTCACTTGAGAGCATACCTCAGTCTAAAGAAAAGGACATTCATAATAAAATTCAGGCCCTCCCAGTGGGCATGATGAAGCTGTCTCCTCCTTGCACTATTTATTTAAACTGGAGCCTGATTTGGTCAGTGCTTTCCGAGAGTGTGAGATTCCTTTCCATGGGACCTGCGGGTGGGAAAGGTACTGCTTTTGAACTGCCAGGGAAGAGTGGGGGATGCACAGAGCTGCTTTAGGGCGCAGATACTGGTGTGCTGTCAGCATGCAGGCTGTAGGCACCACTCAGCTCTAACGAGGGAGCACAGGTGCTTCCATAATTATCTCAACATTTGAGCCAGAGAAAAACTCTGGATGAACTACCTATGTTTTTTTCTTAGTCTGAATCAGTGTGTCACAGTTTCCTCCAACTAGAAAGATGTTGGATGGGCAGGAGGAGGTTAATCTGAGATGGATTAGACAGGGAGTAAATGTATGTACTTCCTATCAGTATTTTAGGCTCACAGGAGGTTTTTCAGAATGTTCAAACTTAATTTAAACTCAGGATGAAAAACTGCCACTTCTCTTATTTATAGAGTAGACTTGTCAGCTCTGGGATTTGAGTGATTTGTAAATTCCTCTTGGCCTACAAATTGTAGCCAGGAACTGCATCCACAGCTCTTCACAGGCTTGGGGAACTGGCACCAAGAAGCACAGGTCAGGAGAAACCATACAAAAACATCTCTGTCTCCTTCGGTACAAACTGCTGCATTGGCAGACTGCTTGGTTTGCTTGGTCAGCCTCATGGATAGTGGTTAAAACATCTAGCTTCAACTGCAGCCATCCCTTATGGGCTGATGTGTCTGAAGCTTACTGCTTTTATTGCAAGAGGTTGGTCCCCAGATGAACAGTAAGTCTGAAGTGTGTTGTGGCCTACATGAATGCATATATCTGCTCTGTGTGGCTGGGCAGCACATGCAGAGAAAGCCATAGAGGCTCCATTTTGGTGGGATTTGTCTAGTGATGGCAAAGATGTGAAGTGAAACGTCATTCTCATTAAGCTGTGAGTTAATCTTGCTGTTAGCATCCCTTCCTCTTGTAAGAAAGACACAGCATGAGATAGAGCTCACAAATTTTTGGGTGTCCTTGGGCTCTACAGTGCAAAAGATGCAGAGCTGGTCTGAAGAGGTGGGATTTGGCACTCTTGGTTAAACAATTTACAACGTCTAAAATGCCTGTCTGTTCTCCCACAGTGTCAGTGACTGCCTGACTTTACTTTGTCAAGGTTTATCTTAAGGTAGTTACAGTTTTAGAGGTTGTGCAAGACAAAACTCTTGAGAGACTTGAGATTATGCGCTTTATGCGTAGAAGGCTTAGAAAACTGATGCCAGGTGGGACAAAGGGTTATGGTGATCTATCATCCTTTCTTGCTACTTTAACTGTCTCCAGTAATGAACATGCAGTTTACAATTTCTACGTGCTTAAAGAATCAGACTTGCACTATAGTTCACTGAATATGTTTAATTAATTAAATTCATGGTGTATGGGTAGCTGATGTCCAATTCTATGAACTTCCACTGTCTCATCAGGAAAACTGCAGCATTGAAACTGCCAATTAGATCTTAAAAGGAGAATAAAACTTATTTATTTTTAAAAAGCCTTAAAGAGGAGAAGCTGTGTATACCTAAGTCATTTTTTAATTTGTCACATTAATTTGTGAGTAGTAAAATGACCTTTGTTAATGCCTGCAACTTCAACTTGTCAATAAGCAAACTGAATACAAATATCATCCTTAATACTTTCAGGGACTTGTAACAAAACACATATTCATTTAGAAAAAAGGAGTATTTGTTCCGAGATCTCAGAAGTTAATGTTTGAAACTTTTCATGGGTTAATGCTGAAGCTGGACGCACTTTATATTCAGTCAGTCTGGCATTCATTCACATATTGTGTGACAGTAATGGCTGAAGGTCCTCAATGTCTTCTATTTTTCTTTTTGAATGATCTCATGACAATGCGGCTGCATATTCGGTGTGCCTGCTGCCAGAGGTGACATAGCAAAGGAAAGCATGGTAGGGCTATTATTTTACCCTTTGGTTCTCTTGTGATATTAAATAAGTCCTTAAAAGCCCATCTTCCTGGAAAAGAATGGGAACTTGCCTCATTCCTCATATTCTAATGAAGGAGGCATTCAGTTAGAAAAAGGAATTGCTTTGAGCCCCTGCATATACAGTCAGTACTTAGAGAAAGGTAGAAATGACTGTCATTAAGTCTTGCCTCTGGCTTCATATTAATGTATTTTTAAAAGTCAGTTTAAAACTGCAGAAAGTTCTCTTTCCTGTCACTGGTTGGTGAGGGAATAGGTACATCAAGTTTAAAAGAAAGTCTTGTTTTGAGTAAAGTAATCTGTGTGATTGTTGAATTGCTGACTGTTAATGGATCTTGCAAAGAAACAAAGTGAAACAACTGGAAAATGGGGAAAAAGATTAGAAAAAGATTGCTGATATCACATTTGTCTATCATGTTCATGACTATGATAAGATCTGGCGTATGGTTATGAAGTGGTCTGCTGTTAATTACGCATCCATCTTAGTCTTCAGTGAACATCTTTTGTAACATTAATGAACAATAATCTTGTCATTCAAATACCAATCTACCTTTCTTGGTGTTTTGTAAGAGGAGGTATTAGATGTATTACAGACATAGAAAGTAAGCAGTTATTTTATATTTTGAATATACAGAAAGTTTCTTTTTTCTCTCCTTGTGTGAGAAGTTGTTTTGTACCTTGAAGGAAGATTGAGGAGACAAATTCCTGCCAAAGCTTTTGGCTTTATGGTACCTCTGGGTATTTTCCTCAGCAGTACAAATGCATAATCATTTGGGGAATCTAGGAAAGATGTTGACATAGTAGAATACTGAGGAAGAGGCTGGCCACAGGCTAGCTGTTCTTTGTTTGGGGAACATGTTCTTTATCTGCCTTTCAGTATTAGGGAATGCACTTTTATATTAGGAAAGAGGACAACAGATGCATGAGGAATCATTTTAGATGTTGTGCAACAGAGAAACTCAAATGGTAATCAGTGGAAAACATCAGAATGGTTCATAATCAACACTGAAGTGCTGCCACTGCAAACCCCAGGCTGAAGCCTCTGTTCATGTGACTTTACATGAAGCATCATGGTATTCAAGGGGAAAACAAAGACATGAGATGAGGTGGAGAGCAGAAGGGAGAGCTGTGCCACTTGTGACAATGCATAAGCCGTTTTGGCCATGTGATTGGTACGTTGGGCCTAGCACCAATCTGGCCCTTCTCATCTTCCCTGTTTTCTTTTGCATAAATACTGACTTTTACAGAATAGTACTAAAATAACAAGGACTGTGAGACAGACAGTGTTCAATGAGAATGTCATCATTGAAACCCTGAAGGAATATAATAATTCAGGTTATAAATAAAGTCAACGACTTTTAGAACTATACTAATGGTTTTTATTAAGAACTGAATACCAATGTGCTCAAATTGGCATGGTTTTTCTGGTTGCTCTATTGTCCCTCTCCCCTCCCCTTTCTCTCCCCTTTTTTCTGTTTTCTAATCTGCACAAAAGGTCTTTAGGAAATAATGATGATTTCTGGACATTGTTTGTATTCAGAACCTAGCTATGGCTTACAACCAAACATGGGGTGGGTGACGTACACATTCTACTATTCCTATGAGAAATATGGGATTTTAATCCCAATGAGAAGCAAATCAAAGCACAGCTTGGCTGCTCCTGTCAGTCTGTATGGTTTCAGGCACAATTACTATTCTCTGTAGTGCTGTTCAGAGACAGACCTGTGTTTCTGATCCAGACATATAGGACAGCACTCATGATGAATGTTATTTCTGCAGTTACTTCCTGATATGTCTTTGATAACGGGCAGATTGTCACTCCCAAGACATACACACTAGGAGCACAGTGATGCTGCACTCTGTGTGGATTTTCAGGCTCCTTGGTTCCAGCACCAACTTACGAAACGCTTTGTACACAAAGAAACAAATGACCCAACTTCTGGTGTTACCATGGGAGAAGGATACCAAAAGACGTGTAGCAACAGAAAAGATAAAAAAGAGCATTCCCCTCACAAAATGGTCTCCAGTACAGCAAAAAGAGATGGGGGAGAAATTTTAATTGCTACCCAGTGCTTCTCCAGGGATACTTGCCTTAAGAAAAATAAGTATGAGCTGCTTGGGTGCTGTAAGACCCAAGCTGCTTAGGTGCTGCTAAGAGCTTGCAGAGGCCTCAAACCTTTCAGCTGAGGGTAGCTGCAAACTGAAAACCACTAGGCTAATTTCACATTTAATGGCTGTGATGCTCATTAGCTGAACACCAGAGAAAAAAAGACCTTGAACAAAACTATCTTATTCCAGAAGTATGTAATGTACTTTAATTACAGGGAGGGGAAAAAGGAGATAAAAAAGCGGTCAGCCTGAACTTGGGCAGCTCTAGCACCTGAAAGGGAGACTGAAACAGAAATGGTGCTGAACCTGTAAGTAAGAGCCTCAAAGCAAATATTTTTGTCTCAAATTGCACATTGCCAGCATCCCAAAATTGCAAATGTTCTTCCCCCTCTCAATCTGCTGCTAGTCTAGCTGTGCAGATAAACTTACACTGAACTCACTATTTAACAGCATCTCCACCAAGGAGATTCTGTGAGCTGTCTTGGGCATGTGGTGAAGTAGCTGAGGTAGTATTTCAAATGCTCTCTGAGATTTTTTCAGAGCTTATTGAGTGTGAAGCAGGGCTTAAAAAGATGTTTCCTTCAGGTCACTATGGTGAACTGGAGAGTCATTGTATGCAGTATTGCCCTCAGAGGAAGCCTTTTTTCATAGAGACCCTATGGGCATCACGAAGTCTAACCTTCTGCCTGCCATCAGAAATCCCTCCATTGTGAGGAGGAAAAGGAAAAACATTTGTAGGATGGCTCTTCTTGTTCTAGTCTTGTTGAAGATCTCTCACTGTTTATAAGTCCAGAAAGAGTGATACATCAAAGTCAGTCTGGTGAAAACTTGGGAGTGTTTGTGTGCATTCCTTGCTGCTTCAGGCAGGAAGAACATCAGGTCTGTATGGAGGGGAAGGAGCAAATGTTTTCTCTTTCATCATTGTCTTGGAAGGGCAGTTCCAATCATCCACAGCAAACCTGAAGAGGTGGGTATGTGCATGTGCATGTGAAGACACCAGGACAGCTGAGGAAGCACTGTTGGGGGGACGCTGAGCCCAGAGGGCATCCAGGCTCAGCACTATTCTCCAGCATGCAGTGGACACCTGCCAAATTCATGAAATATGAATATTATGTATAAAATTGTTGAACTAAAATGGTCCTTGCTTGCTGACTAATTGGGGTCAAACCTCACTATTAAATCTCTCTTACACAAGTGTGCACACAAACACAATTGGCTGCCTCCTGTAGTGGGTCTGGCCCTCGGTGTCCTCAGGTGTCTGCTGCCCAGACTTCTTCTACTCACCAGCTGCTCTGTCTTGCAGTTCTTTTACATAGATTTACACAGACCAGAGAGCACCCTCAGCCATGACAGCCTCTGGGAATGAAATGTACCTGTGGCAGCCTGCAGTGGCCAGGCACATGCCCTGGCTACTTCCATCCACCCTCTACTCCTTTCTCAAGTTATTGGTCCTCCCTGATCCACTCTGATACCTGGTCTTTCCTTAAACATCACGTGATAATTTTATCGCATCTCCATAATTCCCCTCAAATATACCATAATTTTTCTCTTGCCCTTGAGGCCCATTAATAGCCTTATTTCCCCCTTATTACCAGTTACAAAGTTTTGGCAGAAGCTCCTTAGAGCTTTGAATAGTTCCCACAACATCTCATCAGCCAGCAGTGTGAGAGCTCTGGTCTTTGGTATAGACTTTGCTTCCTTCTGTTCATTTGGGCTTCTGTTCCTGCATTTTGAATGTATTACTTCTATTCCTCTCCCTTGTCCTAGTCTTCTATGCTCAACATCCCATAATCCAATAATCTCATGAACCAAATACCCTTTCAGTCCTCACAAGGGTACTTTGCAGTCTTCTCCAACAGAAGTTTAGAGGTTCTTGCTGGATCTGGGGCAGGAAATGGTTCTGTTTAATTTTACTCATGTGAATTTTGGACTAAAAATACATGCAAACTCTCTAGAGCAGCCCAGCAACTTTAAATACCAAGAACTCAAGTTAATGGAGAGGAAGAAAGCTAAGCATAAGACTTGTATGAAGGCTCATTAAATTACAAATCACTGAATGACTTGAAATGAGATTAAAATGTGGGTTCTCTAGTCTATTTTAAGATGTTTTACTATTATGTTTTTTTATTATGTAAAAGTTAAGCTAGTCATTTATAAAATCATCTAAATGCACCTTTTTCACCTTCTGTTCTCAGATTTGGCAGTGAAAAATTGTTCTGATTGTGGTTTCTTGAAGTGTAATTACTTTGTCAAAGGAAAATATAATTAGAACTGATATTTAAAATGCACTATAATTGTATTTAAGCCATTTGATAATTTGGTCACGTACTGGATGTTTTGTTAATTTAGCAACAGCTAACAATACTAAAGTTGGAAAATTGTCTGACATCTTCCCTTTCCTGTTTTTTTTTCTTTTTTTTTTTCTTTTTTTTTAAAAAAAAAAAAAGAAAGAAAGAAAGAAAGAAAGAAACAGCTCATAATATACTCAAGCCTTCTCCCTATTCACAGAGAGAAGCTGTGGACACCCACTTTCTCTGAAGAGCTTCACTGGCTGCACAGCGAATTGCACGCAGGCAATTCTCACACTGATTTGACACCCTGACTAGATCAGGTTCTGTTTGAGCAAGAACTGGAACATAATACTTTGTCATCCTAAGATTTTCTGTCTTAGAAGTGTGATATGGATAACCAGTTGAGGGCTAGGAGATGGGTTTTAGCAGCAGCTTCGTCACTCAGGGACACTGACATTTTTCAGCCTTACTTTCCTGTAACGTGTGGTTGGTAAGTGCTTAGGAGCTTCTCTGGGGTTGGAAGGAATTCAGCACATTGTGTAGCTTGGAGCTTAAAACAGTAATTCTTGTATTAGTTACTGTCTCTGTTTGAAATTATCTCTTAATAGCACAAAGTAAGGAATTCCCATGACTCGTCCCTAAGATGTCAAAATTATCTAAGCAGCTCTCACCTCCCCTTGCTACAAATAGACAACATTCACACGTTCATGACATCATAAAATAGAATCACTTGAGTTGGAAGTGACACTTAAAGGTCATCTAGTCCAGCTCCTCTGCAAAGAGCAGAGACATCCTTCCGCAGTGAGAAGCTGCCTCTCCACGTGAAGTCAGCAACGTGTCCAAAGCGGTGAGCACAGCCCTGGGACAGAGGATGGCCTCACATGGAAACCATGGCAGTTGAGACACAGTGGCTCTGTATTTTTGGTCTGGGAAATCCAGAGCTTTGACTCTCTTAATGCTTGCTCTGTGACAGAGGCATATCAGATGTGTCAGATATGAGGAATGACTGTGACACACACCAGATGGGTCACACTAAGCTCTTGGTGGTGAGGTCTGGGCATGGGGAGTATCAGGCCATTTGGCTGCTGCTACAGCCAGCCTGCCAATAGCACAGTGCTGTGCTAGACCATGCTGATGGTGAAGTCCACATGCAGTACCCATTACTGAATCCAAATCCAACTCTGTTCAGAAGCAGGAATCACATTTTCACCTTGGGAAGCGACAGAAGGCAGGCAATCCAGCAACAGCTGCTGCATTAGTGATCACAAGCAGGGCTGGGAAGGGCTTGGGAGGGACCAGCTCCTGAAGTGGCAGTGGCAAATGGCAGGGGGAGGATATTGCCCTGCTTTTGTCTGGAATAGATTTAATTTCAATTGTAGATTGAAATAATTGTAGAATACTATGGTTTGGATTTTTGGTGGAAACAGTGGTGATGACACAATGATCTAGCTGTTGCAGAGCAGCCCTGCACAGAGAAGATTTTTTTTTCTCCTCATTCTACCCTGCCAGTGAGGGACTGGGGCTGCACAAATTGCTGGGAGGGGGTGCAGCCAGGACAGCTGACCCAGCCTAGCCAAAGGGGTGTCCCAGTGGGTGTCATGACCATCAATAAAAGCTGGAAGAAGAAAGGAGGAAGGGGGAATGTTTGGAATGATGGCAGTTGTCTTCCTGAGAAATTGTTACAGCACAACAGGTAAACACATTCATTTCTGCTGTATAGTGCAAGGTCTGTTATACAGCTCAAGGCATACATACACATATTTGCAGGGCTTCCTAGGGATAGTATTTAATTCAGTACAGAGAAGGAACACCACTTGGATGCTACTGTTGGTAGAAACATAGAGAAAAGCAGTCCTGAAAAGGCAGCTTACAGCAAAGAGGAAAGTTTGTGGGTGAAGGTGTGTTTCCGAGAGGAAAGTACAGGCAGAGCGCGGTGGTCCTGTGCAGAGACAGTATCTGTTAGGTTTCTGGCCTTGAAGTGTTTTCTCTGAGAGACAGAAAATAAATATTTACTCGCCTTTTCTAAAAGCTCTCTTGAAAACACTTGTGGAGTACACATAATTCAGTGGTGGGAGCTGTCTGATGCAGGTCTCATTACCAGGTAGGGACTTTGCTTTTTTTCAGTAGTGATCTCTCTGATTCTGTCTTAGTAGCTGATAGGACTTGGAAAACACTGAAAGAACCAGTGGGGACTGGGTATGGTTGTGGGCAGAGAGATTTATTTATCTACTTTTATGGTAGAAAATCTCTATGCAGTAAGATTTGTTTGTTTGCTTTTTTTTTTTTGGGGGGGGGGGGGGGAGGGGATGCGGTGAGGGGGAAGGAGGTGGAGTGGGAAACAGTGTGTTACTCCCTCAGGATAAACTTTCTGCCTCTATGTAGTATTTTGCTCTTGGAATTTTTTTTCAGAAACTTTTCACGGACCCCACTAAAGTCATCTTTGATTTGTTTGAGTCTCAGCGCACTTCAGCCTGGTATCACTCAGTCTAGTTTTCAAAATTTAGTAATATTACAAAGATGTTTACCTTTTTTTTTTTTTTTTTTTTTTTTTTTTGTCTGATAAGGAGCTCTGGTGACACATTTTGTTTGCCTTGAACAACATTAAATGTCAGTAGTGGAAGATCAGAGCACTACATCCAGGATAAGGCAGCCCTATCAGCAGAGGGACAGCCGTGGATCTGGCTTTATGGTGCTGAAGTATGAGGGCCAACAAAGTAATTATTCTGATGTAACCATGGGTAAAACTGCCCCCCAGCGAAGAACCATTCCTGTGAATACTGGTCCTGCTCTGCATCTTGCTGTCAGCCCAAACTGCCTGCTGATCCCCGGGGAAGTTTAAAAGGGGAAAGTTTTTCCTGCAGCCCAGGAAGTTTATGGTGTTTTTCTGCACAGATCAGGATTGTGGTTATTTCATTCCTTCTTCTGTGTTTTACTGCTTTTTCCTCCTCTTTGCCTCTTTTTTTTTTTTTTTTTTTTCCCCTATTACCTTTCCTCTCATCCAAATCCCTCCTTTCCATTTATGTGCCTC
Source organism: Alectoris magna (assembly GCA_030625065.1). NCBI lineage: Eukaryota > Metazoa > Chordata > Aves > Galliformes > Phasianidae > Alectoris > Alectoris magna. Next base: position 128,510,946 of record CM060561.1, on the reverse strand, counting down.
ACTTCCATCTTTTCAGATCTGCTCCTGCTGCACGCTGAGCTGTTTTCTTTTAACTGGTGGTAGGTCCCTCAGCAAGACCTCCCCAGTCCCTAGAGCCCACTGGGATCAGACAGATGCCTCTGATCTCAGCTAAAATCCATCACTCTCCTCTCATTAGACAAGAAGAGATGAGGCAGAGAGGAGTCCCCCAGGCTGGTGGGCTTTCTGACCAGCACTGCTCTTTGGGAAAACCTTCCTCAAAAACAATGCAGCCACCTCTCTGCTCCCACAGCTCCCATAGCTCTTGCTTTAAACCGGGATTGCCGTGCTTTTTTTTTTTTTTACTAGAGATTACAAGATTAGGTTCCAATAAGTTTGGAGAAATGAGGTTTCAGTTCGAAAAGAGAGACCCTATTAATAACTAGAGAAAAGTAAAAATGTAAGATCCATGACTTGAATAGTTGCCGTGGCATTTTATAACACCCAGAGCACAGGCAAAGAGGCACTGAGAACATGTGAGAACAAAAACCACAAGAACAGACAAGCAGGCTGGCATCAGTGCCGCTCTGAGTACAGTGTCATCAGCAGCTCTTCGTGGTCCAGTTTTTAAAAATAACTGTCATTAAATTTAGATATTTAAAAAACTATTTTATTTTATTTTCCTTTCATGGTATAATGATGGCTACTGTTTTAGTCATTAAGGTGACCTTTGTCTTCTCTGAACAGCTGATAGTTATGCAGCTGTACATGGACGTTGCTTGTACAAAGCAGAATCAATTCCTGAGCAGCACACTACATTGCTGTTCTTCACACCTGGGGGGTTAGTCTGCCATGCACAAGATAACTGTAGTGTAGAATATTACATACAAATTGATCGGTTTCTCAGCCTGTGCACTGAATTTCCTCTGACCGTGAGAATAACTCTCATCCATCTCCAAGAAACATGTTCTGCAGACATATTCAGGTTAGGACTGTAGGACTGAGGAGTTATGGTACACTTTTAGTGAAAGAAGTAAGATTTGATTGGTGTTGTTTTGGTTGCAGTAATGATGATTTCTTGAATCATGCAGAAGAAAATCATGCAGAAGAAAATAATAAGCTGATTTTCCTACATGATCTGAACATCTCAACCATACTAACATGTGGAAGAACTTCTTTATGGTAAGGATGATGGAGCACTGGTACAGTCTGCCTAGAGAGATTGTGGAGCCTCCTACTATGGAGACATTCAAGACCCATCTGAATGAGTATCTGTGTGACCTATTGTGGGGTAATTTCTTTGGCAGGGGGCTTGGACTTGATGATCTCTAGAGGTCCCTTCCAATCCCTGTGATTCTGTGATTCTATGTGATTCTGTAATGATCTCTTGTTATTACAATGTTATAATTGTATATAATTATTGTATAAATATATCTCTTGTTATTACAATTTTATAATTGCTGCACTATATGATGATCACAACCTGGAAAAAGATAAGCTTATCTTTTTTTTTTTTTTTTTTTTAAGTAAAGTTATAAATTCTCAATCTGTTTTAAGGAGACACAGAACTGTGGTAATGTATCATATTTTTTTCTGTGATGTTTAGAATGATTTAAAAATCATTAAAAGATGCAGAGAATTCACGTCAGATGTTCTATGCATCCAGGCTTCATTGCAGACTTCAGCAAACATTTTGCAGAACAGAGATGAGCCAAGTGCAGCTCTTCTACTAAGACTGACTTTAGCCAACTGAATTAATGCTATGCCCTGTTTTTCTATCCCATCATCTTTCCTCTTTATCTCCTATATCTCTCTTCTCTCACACATGCTTTTCTACTTTTCCAGAATTGTTTCCCTTATCTTACTTTTTCTGTAATTTCTTTCTATCTTTCTTCTCTTTAAGATTTATTCCTTTCATTCTGTTCTTTTCTCTCTCTGTTTCAGGTAGTTATTTAATCTCCATAAAGATAAAATTTCATATTTATATTTATTTTTCTTGTAAACTTTCTGCCACATTTCCAGTTTTCAGTCTGACTCAAAACCCCAGGACAGGTGGCTGGCCTTTAGGTCTCCAGTTCTGATATTTGTCTATTTTTCTGGGCATGGTGAATGGCTTCTTTGCTTAGGACTGCAAAATTGTGTGAGTAAATTGTTAAGCATCAAATTGAAATGTTGCTGAATCACCTGTCTATTCAGACAGAGAACAGTCTGGCTGGGAAAAACTGCCTCATGTTACAGCCATGTGAGAAAATACCCAAATCATTGCAAGCGCAGCTAAGAGCAGCTTTCTCCTCATTGTCCCCAAAATTACACTGGTTAATTGGTATTACACACAAGTCTAAATGAGCATCTTCCACCTCCAAATTAACTCATAGGAATAATCTGAGATTATTTTATGAAGAAATAGAAACAATGAGCTAGAGCAAGTGTGGCAAAGCAAGAAGACACTTCTGTAAAGGAAAGGAGTGGTGGAGTGGCTGCCAGAAAGAAGCAATCGCTCTTGAAAGAGTGGTTAAAGTCTTCTCCAGGTTTGGACTTCAGCAGCTGTGGTTTTGTTTCTCAGACCTGACAAAGAAAACAAGTGGCTTTTGTTAAGATTTTTGCCCATGAGCTTGGAAGACTGGCTTTTGTTTCTGGTGGTGCTGTAGAGATTTACCTTGTTCTTGGATCACATTTATTTAACTGAATTTCCTGTCTATTAAAAAAACCCACCAAAACAACAACGTAGCAAGTTGTCTCCAGATGAATGAAAACTCCTGGTGCTTAGACAGAGGACTCATGATGAGTATTTGAAGGACTTGAGAAAATAAAAGTCCTCTTTGTATCAGCACAGGCAAAAGTACTGTAGTAACATTTGTTATACAACAAGATTTGGAGAAAATAAAATCACTGAACCAGTGATTGAGCACCTGGTGAAGGAACATTGCCAGCCCCCATGGCACAGCTGATAACAATTCACTTGTGCGACCAGAAGGGGTGGATCCAGGGTCCAGGCTCCCAAACTTTAAGGGCTGGCAGCCAACTGGGAGGAATCCCTGCTTGGAGGTTGCCTCCTTTGGAGTATTTGGTGAGCTCTGACCCTCAGGTACAGGTAAGTAATTCCTTCATTGTTACTGGATTTTGACCACTGCCTTTCTTGGGTAATCCTGAGCTACTTTAAAGCAACTGTATCTGCTGCCTTTTATCTGATTGAGAAACAAAATCAGATAAGCACAGTACTTGTATGTTAAATTGACCCCCTCGTTATTTTTGTTGTAAAATTTATATTTGAAATGTGTGTGTTTTAATGCAATTGAAGATTATTTATGTGGGGTGTCTGAATATTACTTCTATTAACAGCTTAACTCTCTCCTTAATGACTTAATTAAGGGGAGGTGTTCTAGGAAGTCCTGGTTTTGATCTGTCTTCCTCAGTTCTACCTCTGATCAGGGAACGGGGAGTTGGCAAAATGATCACTGTGAAGCAGTGAGATAGAGAAAACCATAAGGTAACTTGTGATTTTGTTTACATTTGAAATCTTACTGGATTATCTTATTATGATAATTGTAGTAAGCTGTTTCAGGAAGTGAAGTCCTCCAGTGGTTTATTACTAACATCACAGAACATTCAAAACTGGATCACCTCAATAACAAGGTGTTTAACAGGGTTTTAATAAGTATTTCTAAATGTTTAAAGTTTCTGATTTGTCAGGTTGAGCAAAGTGACTATCAATAATTAAAGCAAATAATTAAAGCAAATAAAATAATTAAAGCAAACAGAGTTATAGTTTTTCTGTACTACATCTGTGTTAACAGACACTTCAGTGTGCTATGAACAGTTTTGTAGAGGGCCAGTTGATGCCAAGATTCCAGGTGCTCTGGTATATGCATTTTTTTGGACTTAGTTTGGACTAGGTATCATTCGATTGTGTGGACTGATCACCCATCAGCAGCTGGAACACATCAGGGGCAACTGCGGAGTTCAGCTTCTCGTGCTGGTTTATACTTAAGTAAAGAAATTTGTATGTTTGTAGGTAACACTGAGGTGTGAACTGAACTGTGGTAGATGGGAATGCTTGGGGGACTCAATTCAGAAATGCATTCCTGCTTCGTTCTGTAACATTAATGTGGGCATGCAGATAACTTTTTAAGAAGTAATGTATCAAATGGACTGATAGGACAGAGAACATATAATGACTATAGTAAGTTCATAGAATCACTCAGGTTGGAAGGGACCTCAAAGATCATCAAGTCCAACTGCAGCCTAACCATAGTACCCTAACTCTAACAACCAAGCTATCCTATATTATGTTAAGTATTTCATATTATTTTTTCTTTATCATTGTACAGTGCTTAATTTTTAATTATGTAACACTGAATGCAACAGGGAAAGATCATCCACCAGCTGTTTTTGATTTTTCAGCAATACTTTTTTTCACGTCTAAGAACAGCGTCAGTACTCTTTGTAACCTCTCCTTAATGTATCTTTATCAGCTCTTAAAATATCACAAGTAAAAGATCTGGAAAGTAAACTGAGGACTTAAATGTCTTCTGATCAGATGTCACCTTAATTGAAGTGGATCAGACTGGCTTCAAAATTAACTAGATACTTTGAAATTGTCATTTCTGTCATTTTTTTGTCCCCCCCTGACATTTCTTACTCTCTTTTCTGTCCCCTACGGTTTGAGTCATGGAGTTATTTGGATCTACTGGAAAATTCCCTACAGTCTGTATTTACTTTCCAGAGGGAGCATATTTTAAGGCTGTAACCAGATGAGCTGCGTGGACTTTTATGCTTTCCCTTTTCAGAGCTCAGAGGCTGTGGTTTTTGATGGTATTTTCTGTATTATCTTCACCATGCAGTTGACTGAGCCATACTGAGTACCAAAGGAACATTACTTTCCATGGGAGATCTGGGACTGTACATCTGAGCTGGGGTAATTCGTTTGGGTAGACTTCAGTGTAACCACAGAAAAGCACAAAACTGAAGCTTCCCTGTGAAAGGAATATGTTAATGCTTTCAAAGCTTTTAATTTTGCATTTGTGTAATGAATTTGAAAGAAACAATGTATGTATGGAATACAGTGGACTTAAGGGAAGCAAAGTGAGCTGTTAAATTCCAGGTGTGTGCTTACCAGGAAGACAGTGGCTTTTTGGGGTTCTGTGTTCTCCTCTGTCGTATCTCTGGAGTTCCTGGAGCTGTCCCCATACACCAGCTGTAACACAGCCTGCAGGACTACCTTGTTCAGGGTGGCAGAGAGGATGCCATGCTGAGCAGCACTCAGGGACTTCTTGGTGGTAGGATCCTTTCAGTTTTCTGTCATTATGCGGAGAAAACTGCTTTTAAATTCATTAAACACCACCAAGAATGTTGTCAGCACAACAGGAGTGCTGTCAGTCATGTCCTCATGGGCTTTTAGGCCTATACAGTTTGCCACATTCTCTTAAATTTCCTTTTTCAATTGGGAAAAAAAAAAATCTGGTACATCAATCTGGGTTCATCATGGTACATGCAAGTTTACCTCTGTGCACAACCATATGGACATTCAGCATTTTACCAAACTGCAAAGGAAATCTGTAAATTAGATTCACTATCCTATCTCCAGGGAAGACTACAATTGTCAGTTCTGTCAGCTAATTGAAAATAAGGAAATGTAAGTTACAAACAGCAGCAAAATTGTATGAGTCATTCTATTTATACTTGTAATTACGTCTAAAGGTCTGAGTGTCTTGAAATTGAGAGAAGATTGGTTCTGTCAGGTGCTTAACAAGGTTTTCTTGAAAAGGATCTTCCTAGAGAAAGCACTGTAGAAACCATCTTTGTCAGCAAAGCGTAAACATCTTGACACCGTATGCCAAAATTCAAGTGAGATAATGCTGCGATGCACTTGTGCACATTGTTTCAACAAGCAGCTCTGTGTGTCCAAGATAGAGAATGACTGCCTCATGATGCAATTCCCTCTACTTCTGTTACTGTGCATTAGCTCAAAGTGGAGATGGAAAATGGTGAGGGCGGGTGGGATCTTCTCTTTTCTCCTTTCTCTGAATCTCTCAGAAGGCCTCAGGGCTCTGGAAGCTTGTAAGTGGGATGCATTACATATCAATAATGCATAAAGCACAATTAGCACGCGTGGTTCTTTGCAGGCGTGTATCTCATTCTCAGCTCTGAACTTCTGCATAGAGCTATGCAAGGGACAGGGAGGAACTGCATCATAAACACACACACACAAAATGTATTGATGCATTATTGATCAATTTAGTTCAGCAAGTCTACTCAGTACAGATTTGAAAACAAAAAATGCTCTGTGAATATTCCAAATAAAGTAATGGGGCTATGAGAATGGAAACATAGCAGCTAAGGGACTTGGTTTTGGTTTTGTTGAGTGATTATTTAAAGTTATAGGAAAGAGATTATTTATTGATGGAGAAACAAATCTAGGACCAGTGCTAAAGCAGAGCTAAGACACCGTGTTGTCTCTTGGCAGAGACAGCCAGAATCACTGCTCCTAAGTACGTAGATTGTCCTTCTTTCCTCTGGGACATCTTAGTGTGCCACTCTTCTATGCAGTCAGCTGTTGATTGCGTATTTTGGAAATAGCATAGAGTTTCTTTTGGGGGGGGGAAGAAAGTACAGTGAATCCAGAAGGGGGAAAAAATAATAAAAGAGAACAAAAACCCCCATTAAAAACGAGGGAAATACAAAGAAATGCAAAGGTGGAAAGAATGCTTTGGTGGCTAAAATGTAAAATACAAAAACAGTGTGAAATGACTCTTCTGCATGGACTAGAACACTGAATAACCTTTACTTCCCATTACTTTCCAGAAGTCCTGGGTTTTACAGACATACAGAAATAGTGAGAGTCAGGAGGTTGATGTATGACTTATTTTGGGTGTCCATTATATTATGGTGATTATTTTACTAACACCCAAACTGCTTTAAAGCTCTGCTAGTTGGCAATGTAATTCATGGTGCATCTTAAATATTCACTTGTGGAGGTCTAGTATTGGATGTTCCTCTTCATATAACATGAATTCTTAATGCTTTTCAAATAGCTGAAATGTGGTACTTTATTATGGCAGTTTATATAATAGATGTAATAGATATGTTGTGGAGCATGCTTTTAATGTCCATTATTGTGCTTAGGAGTATATGTGTTACATTACTGATGTAATTTGTCAGTCGTAGCACAGCGTTGCTCTAAAAAGGTGGTGAAAGACTGTCAAGACCACAGTTACCAATTGTAGCTCTTATATTATGTCTGTTGAACAGGTAGATAAGCAAATTCATTAGTGAAAAGTAGCACAGTGACAGGTTGTCATATGAGTATTTGTACTATTCTGTTAACTAGATTTTTTTATTTTTATTTTTTTTTGCTAAGAAAGTATCCAGCTGCTTAAATGTCTATTTGAAATGTGGATTTCTTCAGTGTGAGAAAAATATGACGTATGTTACTTTTCACCTATGAAATATGGACTAGCTGCCTTTACCTTAAATACTATAAGGATATCTGTGTAAGGTCACTTGTGCATTGATCATTATTTTATCTATCAGATTTTGAAGCAAAATCTCATTTCCTTAACTGGAGTAGTCTGCCAGATTGACCCCAGATTTCTGTGACTTTTATTTACTGGTGATGAAAAAGCATTGCATTTGGCAGGTCACAGTGTCTTTGCAACATGAGTGGAGTTCAGCAGACTTATTCACTCAAGGAAGTGCTGTGATCTTGGTTGGATGTAGATGGTCAGAATCAGGAACACGATTCCCATATGTGTCTGCAAATCCTGTCACTCAAAGAATTCTAGGCCTTGCTGATTATTTCAGAAATTTGTTATTTCTCTGTGGGTTTCCCAAATTTAAACTTCTGTAGAAACAATCAGTTCAGATAAAAAGTAAAGTTATGATGAGTCTTCCTGTAAATAGTATCCCAAAGCCTCAGGAAACAGTCAACATGTTTTTCGCTATCAATTGTAATTAAATGTACAGTGAACGGTCTTTCAGAGTTTTAGGATGCTTCTTTTTAGAGTCAAATTCCCACTATGTCAGTCTGGGCCTTGCTTTTGAGTTTGGATACAACAGAAAGCAGTAAAAATCTCAAACCTTGTGTGAGGAAGGAAGTTTACCTTGGTGAGCCACGGTGTTTTTGATGGTGAAGCAGTGAATTTGCTTGCGTTTGTAGCTCACTTAAGTATTGAGTTAATATTAGTATTGGGTTTTGCTATTTTTTTTTGGTGTTTTTTTTTTTTTCCCCTCTGGGATTATGAAATACCCGTGATTGTTGGGAGTCTCCTTTACACACCAGCTACTCTTACTTTCGTGTTTCTTCTCAATTCAGTTTATTTTTGCCTTGCTGGATAAGTGAGATATATATATATATGTAGTTTTATATTAAAAATATAAATGCTAGGGAAGATCAAAATTGTTTCTGAAGGACTAAAAAATTCTTGTCTGTTGTAATTATTTTAGCAATAATGAACAAGACATTAGGGCAAGCATTTGTGTAGAAGCTTTTGGTTAGTATCCAGCAAAAGTTTATCTCCTTGTTTAGGAGTTTTCCCACTGTTGAACCTACTTGTTCTGAGAAACCTCACAAAAATGAATTAGTGCTTACACTGTGGGATTGCTGCAGAAGGTTTATGTTAGAAGCAATCTCAGGAATGACAGAAAATCATATCTGTCAAACAAGGTTCAGTACCTGAAGGGATCTTAGCTTCTGAATTAATTCAGTACCTATCTTTAACATACTTTAAAGCTTTACCATTGGATTATATCAGGCAGGCTGAGTGCCCCTTTACGTTTTAGACAGGTAGATATCTGCAGCAACTTGGCAGCCTCAGCAAAGCCAAGCTGTTGCAGATTTGGACAGCAACATTTTGCAATTACTGATGTTGAAAGCTTTCTGTGAAAGAAAATACTGTTCCATGTTTTTCTCTTCAATCAAAACTATGGGAGTCCACTAATACTCTGCAGGATAAGTGCAGGTGTTTAACACAGGCTATCTGTAGGTGAAAGGTTTTCATTTCAGCAACTTGTACATAGGTTACAGAATTTTCTATCATACTGGAATGTTACAAACTCAAACAATCACAGAATGGTTGAGGTTAGAATGGAACTCTGGAGGTCTTGTACAACCTATCTGCTCAGTCAGGGCAACCTAGATCTGGTTGTCCATGACTGTGTCTGGATGACTTCTGTGTATGTCCAAGGAGGGAGAAAACTCAGAGGAAACCATCAGTATTGTTGCTGTCCTTTGCTGGGGAAGGGGTTGTGTTGTCTGGCTAATACTTACCAAAAGAAGTCATCACCTTCAAACCTATGTCACAAGATGTTACACTGGCTTCTGTAGTTTACTGAGGATTCCTGGTCATGTGGAAGTATACTAATCTCTGTATACAGATCTATGTTCCTGGTGAATGGTAATGCCAATGTGCTGTCAGCCATGCTGAAATCTATTTCAGCATAAACATTTTCTAAGGTAAAAAAACAAATGCTTGTATAACAGCCGAAGTACTAACAATAAAGCTATTTTCTGTGTATAATGTTGTATGATCTTCGTTAATTTATATGCATGTTAGAAAACATCACGTTGCAGGTCAGACACAAAAGTTGTGTGTTTTTTTTTTCCTGGGTGAGTAGCTGCCAGGATCTTAGACATATATTCTAGGATCCAATGAGCTCCTCATCCTTTGCACCACTTTCACTGGGTTCTTGGACAAAAGCAGCAGTGTATACTCACATTCTCTCTGTGAATCTACTCAAATTCAGAGTACTTTACTTTTGGGACTTGATAGGCTTGGCATTTAGTTCTTAAAACTGAGACTTCAAGTAGGCTGTAGGTAATTTTGAAGTAAAAGGGAACAACATAAATTGCCTTTGAAGAATAGATAATAGAATAAATCCCTACTGAGGGATACAGTCATACAGAGGTAGTATCAAAGGTACTTTCACACTTACTGAAAATCTATCACTTTGGGTGTCTGTATTTTTTTTTTTTTTTTGTAGAAGTAAACTGATTAAGAGCATATGTAGTGGAAGAAGTTGACAGATGAGTAACAAGTATGTGTGCTTATGTAGGAAATGTGCAAAGCTATAAGTATTCGGATAATGCAAGTTGCCAGAGTACAAATGTATCTAAGAAGTCATACAGATTTCTTCCTGTCAAATTTTTATCTTAGTGGCTATGGTATTCTTCTGTTGCATATTCAAACACATAGCACCAAGCAATATGATAAATGAAGGGAGAATTCTAGTCATTTCTGTTAATATAGGCGTTTTCCTTTGCAACTTCTCAACAAATCCTTTAAGCGCATTTCAGTAAGCAGAATAGACTCTATCTCAGCATAGGCGAGATGCTGCAGGTTGCCTGAAATTCAAAATACTGTTTCCTGGGTTTTGTTCTTCCCAAGGTGTACCAAGAAAAGAGTTTTCAGATACTCATCCCATCCATCAAGAGATCCCATGCTTTAGCTGAGTCCTATTTTGATGTACTCCTAGCCTCACTCAAGGTAATGGCAAAATTGCCATCGACTTCAAAGCAGACAGTGTCACTTGAAGTGTTTCCTGAAAGTATGAATCTCAAAGTCCAGAAGTATCAGCCGAAGAGCATAACACAGAAGGACTGAAAAAAGGATCCTCTACGTCAGTCAGAATGCTGACAGCTGTGCTGTACTTTCTCAGTTGGTAGTTAATGGATGCATATTCTAAGAATTTGATTCTGATTCTGAACTTCTATCTCAAAATTCTATGCTAGAAATATTGAAACTATTATTTTGGTTCAATTACTGGGGATTTGCTGCACGAATGAAGCAGCCCAAGGACTACTTACCGCATTTGTGTAACAACCCCATGCATGTGCACCACAGACATGCTCATACATCTCAGGTGAGAGATGTATGTCCAGCAGTTGATTTTGCAGCTAATAGGTTTTTTCTACTTCAGACTCTGGTCTCCTGAGGCTGAGATATCTAGATAGTTCTTGTGAAGTGGTTGTCTTGTTTTGTCAAATGTATTATATACACCCGCACCTTTTAGTATTCTTTCTAAGGGATATATTTCCATCAACAACTTCAAAGTGGATACTTGATAACAATGAATTCCGATACAATGGTAAGAAGAGAACTTGCAAGAGTTCTTCTGAAATTGGTTGTACCCTGACTGCTTTTCTTACTTCTATCTATTCCTGAGGCTTTATGTCATTTTATCCCAGTACTTTTATCCTCTAGAGTAGTTCAGCTATTTCTTTGCTCAGCAAATGCTCAGTTTTCAAGGCTAACAGTTCTTTCAGATGACAAGTGCATGGCATCCACCTATTATGAATTTAGACGAATATAACTAATGAGAATAAATAGTCCTGGGACTTTCAGGATGACATACAGCTGGAGGGTAATTTCATATGCTTTTGGATATTTGTCTGTCTCTGGCTGATTTCCCAGTTATAGATTGTGACACAGGTGTTAGATTAATTTTTATTTTAGTGCTAAAGATTCTGTGCATTTTCTGATTGTCAGTATGTTCATATAGGCTACAACTGCTGAAAAATGATGAAAAGTGTTTATGGTTTACATACCCAGCTAGTGGTTTGCTTCATATACATGCATCTTTTCTGTAGGAAAATGTAAACCTGGGCATTGAGGGGCCATTATAGCATGTGACATTCAAGTTAACCAGTTTTAGAAAATTTTTGAGTAAGGAAAGTGAACCAGCAGGATAGCCTTTCCATGGACACCATGGTATATCTCTCAGAAGAGACTTTCAAGCACAGACTTGATAAATATTTACTGGGGAAATAAAACCGTGAGTAGTAGATATCACCAGATGGTCAGGGAAAAGACAAGGTGATTTCCTGAGGTCCTTCACAGCCCTATAACCTGATGTGTGTGATTTCAGTCCACACAAATGTAATTCCTCATCATTTAAAAGTTCTAAGAGGGATGCAGTTAAGAAATCTGACTTAAAAAAAAAAAAAAAAGATAACCAAAAAGATAAAGACCATGGAATGGAATCAATACATTGAAAATACACTTTAAAAATAAAGATAACTTCATCAGTTATTTTCGTCATATAAAGTGATTGTTGTTAGTCAGGAGAACTATGGAGCTTTGTACATCTGCGATTTGCTGTTATTCAAAAAGTGACTACACTTCAAGGAATGTAGTCTTGTCCGTATTTAAATAATGTTACACTAAAAATATGAATGGAACCCCTAGGAAAAAAACAGTGAGCAATTAGAAATAACTATAACGTTTCTTTTTAAGTGAAAAATTAACTATTAAAGGATTTTTACCAGTTTCAGGCTCTGAACACAGAATCATAGTATTGTAGAATCGTTGGAGTTGGAAGAGATCCATAAAGGTCATCTGGTCCAACCTCCCTGCAGTGAGCATGGACACTTGCAGTTAGATCAGGTTGCCTACACGCCAGTCCAGGATGACACTGAATATATCCAGGGATGGGGCATCTACTGCATCTTGGAGCAATCTGTTCCTGTTCCTCACCACCATTATTGTTTAAAAACAAAGAAAAAATCAACCAAACTTCCTTATATCCAATCTAAATCTTTCCTCTTCTAGTTTGAATCCATTTCCCCTTTTCTTGTCACAGCACACCCTGCTAAAAAGTCCATCCCCTTCTTTCTTATAGCCCCCCTTTAGATACTGGAAGGCTGCTTTCAAGTCTCCCTGGAGCCTTCTCTTCACCAAGCTGAAAAACTCCAGCTCTCTCAGTCTGTTCTTGTATGGTATATGTTCCATCCCTTGGATTTTTTTTATTTTTATTTTTAGCCCTCCTCTGGATGTATTCCAACAGTTCCATGTCTCTTCTGTACTGAGGATTCCACATCTGGACACAGTACTCCAGCTGAGGTCTCACAGTGCAGAGCAGAGGAACAAGTTTGTCTCCCTTGCCCTGCTGGCCATGCTTCTTTTGATGCAGCCCAGGATATGGTTGGCTTTCTGGACTTCAAGGGCATAGTGGTGGCTCGTGTTCAGCTGCTGTCTGCCAGTACCCTCAAGTTGTTCTCTGTAGGGCTCTGCTCCCTCCTTGTATCCCTCAGCTTGTACTGACAGTGGAGTTTGCCATGACCCAGGTGCAAGATCTTGCACTTGGATTTGTTGAACCTCATGGGGTTCATCTGGGCCCACTGCTCAAGCCTGACTGGATCTCTCTAAATGGCATCCTGTCTGTCAGGCATTTTTACAGCATCGCTCAGCTTGATGTCATCTGGAAACTTGCTGAGGATGCACTTGATCCCACTGTCAGTGTCACTGATGAGGATATTAAAGAGCACAGGTCCCAGTACTGACCCCTGAGGGATACCACTCATCACTGATTTCCACCTGGATGCTGAACCACTGGCCACCACTCTCTGGGTGTAATCTCATAACCAGTTCCTTATCCACTGAATGGTCAAGTCCACATCTTTTTGATTTGGGGAGAGGGATGTTATAGGGTGCTGCGTAAGAGGCCTTACTGAAGGCCATATAGATGATGTCAGTGATTCTTCCTCTGTCCATTGATGCGGTTGTGCCATCTTAAAAGGTTGCTAGGTTGGTCTGGAAGGACTTGCCCTTGGTGAAGGTACAAGAGCTGCAGAATGTCTGATAGCATGAGGCTATCCAATATCATTTCTTTAAAGAAGATAAGGGGACTAAGAAATCTGGAGGACTGGAGTCGGCATTGAGAAACAAACAACTGAAACACTGCAGCTATTTCAAAGCTCATCTCTCAAACTCAGCTAGAGTCTGACTTTAACAATCTCACTGAAATATTTGGTCTGGTGTTTCCATAGGAACCAAAACTGAATTGGTTAAAGCAAAATAACGTATCTTAAAGTCTTCTACGCCTTATATTGTTTGCTTTGTTTTGGTTTTTTTTTTTTACATGTTTCCTCTATTGGTTTAAAAAAAAAAAAAAAAAGCAGTAGCAGCACTTAGGGAGCAATTAAAGCAATTAGTGATCATGCTTTCCCCCCCCCCCGTTTAACTAAACTGAAGCTATAATCATAGGCATTGGATAAAAACTCTTCCCACACTTGTATCAGAGCTTAACTGGCTGGGAGTCACAACTTACAGCTGAACTTGCTTTAACTGTGTCAGCATGTTTAAACACATAGAAAGGCTTGGAGTTTTCCTCATGCTTGTACATGATCTTACCAAGCAAATATAAAGAATGATCCTCAGCTGTACATCTGAATATAAGAGTGAAAAGTAAAAACAAGAACAAAGCTTTGAATGAAATCACATTAAATAAAAATATCAGAAGATTTTTCTGTGTTTAGGGGATGTCCAATTTTGGATGTCAACCACTTCAGCCTATGCATGTTAACTCTCAGCAACCGGGGATCTCCATACTCCAGAAGCCAATTGAAAGAATTAAGCTGACAGGGAGCAGACTGCTGTAAACACAAGCCTATTTGTGTTTCTTTTTAGCATTTTAGAGGCTGTTGATGACGAAGTGGTTGCATTTCTTGTCTGTTCCTCATTTGTATTATCCCTGGGTAGTTATGCCAGTGATATCAGTTAACTGAATGTAGCTCTGAATTCATCTCACTGATCAGAATATGACCCACAGCGTACACAGGTATTTTGAAAAATTACACTGTGATATATTTGATTTTCCCAGCATTCTGAGATTTGTTTGGTAACCCTTACATAAATGATACAACAGACCTAGAAAAACTTGCAGTAAATCAGTTCTGACATACTGAAAACTGGCTTAGGCTTAATACAGACTTTATAGCTCCTTCTCTGTTGTCAGACTGAGAGGTGGTTTGCTAAAGAAACAACAGCTCCAATATCCAGGATGCAGAAGTACCTGTAAATGAGCGAAATGCTTTCTGCAGGGTTGAGAGCAGATGAGGCCGGGATGGGGGTGATCCTCCACTCCCTCCCCTGGTGCAGCTCCCACCTCTTGGTTCCTGCCTTTCCTATATGCTCTCTGGTAGACAGAGCACTCCTTAAGGGGATTCATGGGATGTTAGCAAAAGCTCAAGGGAATTTACATTTGAAGCAGTCTTTTTTTTTTTTTTTTTTTTTTTTTTTTTTTTAAAGCATTCAAAGATACATTTTTTTTTTCTGTCTTTGACAAGGAAACTTTATCCAAAAGAGAATGTATTAGAATGTATTATTACTGTAATTATTTATGGTCAGTATATTAATTTTGAGTAGAACTGATGTGTCCAGAGGGAGATTTCTTTAATGACAACTCATAGGTGATAGTCATTCCTGTTCCTTGTGGTTGTGAGGCTGTTTCTCTGGATGAGATTCCAGTGGGTGCGCACTGGTGCCGTTTAATGCGTTGCAAGCAAAGAGCCCCTGTGGTCTGGCTGCTACAACTGGATGCCAAACGCAATCCTTACCCCCAAAAGCTTTCAGAGTGTGCCAGTTTTCAGTATATGCATTGTAAATTCACTAGTAGCACAGAGGGAAAGTAAAACTGCTCTGTGTACCCAAATTACCCTGTGGGTAATCTCTCTTTTAGTCACTTAAGGTTTGGGGGAACAATTAGAATCCTTTCCTAAGTAACGTGAAGGGAAAAGAAGTTAGAAAAGTTTAAGGATAAATGCCTTCTTTGAGGATTTAGAAGATGTACAAAAATGTTACTGGGAATTCTTGTTAAGATTTCTGCCAGGTTATTTAAAAAAAAAAAAAAAAGGCATTTCATAATTACACTGAAAGTGTCGTAATGATCTTGGTTTTCTAGAGAGATGCCAAGGGGGAAAAGTCTTTATATGATTCAGAAATAAGTGTAATAGCCTCCTTAGGTCACAAAATCATTATTGTGTCTTAACAGGATAAGCTTTGTTACTTCTATTGAAGTGACCGCTTTGATACGGGGGATGAAGAAGAAGAGAGAACACTTGCTCATTTTTATCAGTGGTCACAACAGGTCTGGAAGGCTGTCTGCCATGCCTCTCTGTGATACAGGCACAGACCTGGCTAAGCTAGCTAAAAGGTTACGTCTCTGTTCAGGAAGGCCAACTGCTGCCCTGAAAGCATGCTGGATATGCAGCTATACCATAATAAATATTCCTGCCTGCAATGCAGCTATTTGCACTAGGCTGATGTCCACAGCCCATGCTGAGAGCTCTTTTGATGCAAAACAAGAGGAGATGTGTGTAGCAGAGAGGGAAAGGGAAAGAGATTCCAAAACATACAGATGTGACAGATGTACAAGAAATAAAAGAAACTTATAGTACTGATTTGTCTTCTCTTCTGTGGGAGAAAGAGGTAGAGGGGTCTAAGGAGTGCTGTAACTGTCTGTTGCTGTAGCTAAATGTGGGACTTTCTGGCATAATCTGACATCTCCTACATGCTGCCCTGCTCTTATTACTCCTATTTGCTCAAAACCATAGAGATACCTTCAGAAGTATGGCAGGTTCTCTGCTGCTGCTTCCTCTGCAGTATTCCCTGACAGGTCAAGCTGCATTTTTCTGGTAGAAGTGAGGCAAGGAAGTAATATTGTCCCTCAGAGCCAAGAGAAGTAGAAATGTGTGTGTGTGTGCGCTCCCCAAATGCTGCTGATCTTGGGATCCTTGTATCCTCCATAAGAAGGATGACAAATATCTGCAAAATAAAAGGTACAGGTTAGTTTTCATTGTAATGCTTTTGAGGTTGTGGAATTCTCTAGGACTGCTAAGAAAATTTATTTATATTTTATATATTTTCTTTTGTCTTTTTTCTGTCCCATTAACCTTACCAGAAAAGTGGCCTTTACTAGGATTTTCTGGATGCCAAGAGGTTGTTGATCAATTCGTTTTTTTGAGGTAGTGCTATCTCAGCCTCATCCTTAGCAGACTGTTTCTTTCTGTTTTTCTTTGTCTGCTTTTAAACATCTGTTGCCTGAAATTTACTCTATGACTTCTTTGTCAGTTATTATCTCATTCTCTTAATTGCTTTACACATGTACTTATATACTGCTACAAATTAGGTTTTGTCATCTAACACAACATATAAAGTGACGACCTGAAAAATGACTCATTTTTGCGATATACTTCATATACTTTATTCGCTTTCTCTCAGTATAGGATCACACTGATTTACCATAAGATTTAACCTCCAAGATGGGATGTAACCTTGTTCTTCCCATCAGTTCGTCTCCTCTTCCTCCTTTACATGCTGCCACTCTCAATTCCTCTCTTACAGATGTAGTGTTTCATTCATGCCTCTAATTCCTCTGCTTTCTTTGCTGACCCATTCCTTTCCTTGTGCTTTGATTTTTCTCTTTAAATTGTTTTTCTCCTACGGCTTTTTGCCCTTGCATTTTGCTCTACCCATCTACTCTCTTTAGACCTTTCCATGTGCTCCTCTTTCTCTTCTGCAACAAAATGCTCCTTTTTTTTTTTTTTTTTTTTTTCCCCAAGAACTTTGATAGCAGACCCTACTGCCTCACCCTATAGATATACATTTTCTTCATTCTGACTCTTGCACTTTGGAAGAAGAATGCAGCATGCGCAATTGCAAAGCTACTACACTATTATGTTTGAGTTCTTATTGGAAAAAATATTTTTTTTATTCTCCCACCCACAATTTATTAATAGATGGGCTAATCATCTACTGATTCTTGCCAACATACTGATCAGTGCTAATTACCTTGTCCTTTCTGATGCTACTCCATCAGGTTTTGTTCCTTGCTTATCTATGGTCTTATGCTGATGATTTATCTGTGTAGCATGTTGCAGTGGAAAGACATTCAAGCAAGCTGTAAATGAGCTTCCTTGGCTACAAGAAAATGGAGAGTCCTGACAGAGCAGTGATTTTCCTCTCCTCATTTTCCTTCCTGTGAAGTTTATACATGTGAGAAGGAGGTTATATTAGGTAGGGTAGAGCCTTTGGCATATGGAGTTAGCCCAGTACTTGGGTTAGTTAGAATGGATATACCTGCAAGGGAAAGCATTGTGCAGTGTTATTATACCCATAGGTGATATGCTTTTGGGATAAGTTATTATGCACTCATCACCACATACTACTGGTCCAGGCCTACAAGAATTTTGCAGGCATAAAGCAAAAAATAATTGGATATTGCTTTGGGGAGAGAAGAATATTCTTATTTCAAATTTGGAGTTAAAGTGTTTTAATTTTTGGCTTAAATATTGAAACTTTTCTCAGTATATATTTTTTTCTATCAAGAGCATTTAAAAAAACAACACCAGATTGAGGGCTTTTGGAGATATCTTGTTTGTAATAATTTGTGATTATTTCTAGAGATTTGTGTATATATATATATATTCTTAAATGTATATATCTGGGGATGGCAATTTGTGCTCTCTTATCAGAAGATCAGTCTTCAAAAAGAAAGAAATCTTCATTGGAATTCTCTGCCCCAAATAGCTTATTATTTTTTATGTGAGTTCTAGGGAACAGCAATCTGAAAGTTCTCTTTCTTCAGAGATCTTTGATTTAAAAAAAAAAAAAAAGAAAAAAAAAAAGAAAAAAACCTCACTCTATTAGTGGTTGAGCTTACAAGCAAATTGAAGTGGCTGTTTTATCTCCGTTACCATGGTATTTTTGGCTCAGAACCCTTGTAGTCCAGTGTAACTAATGTGGATACCACTATGGTGATACATTTTGGTCTTACCTCAGTGAATGTCAGCAATACAGTCATTTCTCTATTACTCATTGAGGTTTTTGTTGTTTGTTATTTGAAAGATTTAAAACACCTATGACAATGAAATAAAAAGAGAGTTCATATACTTAATCTCTTGGAAACTGAGCATATACAGGAATCTTATGCATGTAGCTGCGCTCAAAATAACTTCTATAACTTTTTTTTTTAAAAGTAGATCCTTCCAGTACTTGAAGGGAGCTCATGAACTGGAGGAAGACTGACTTTTTACACGGTCTGATAGTGATAGTACAAGGGGGAATGGCTTTAAAAGAAGGGAGATTTAGGTTAGATGTTAGGTAGAAATTCTTTACTCAGAGGGTGGTGCAGCACTGATGATGCTGAAATACGCAGAAGATTATACCAGCATAAATACCTGTGAGGTTGCAGGTTGATTTGCCTTGTTCTAACACATCATTTCCAGGCTGGTAATTTTCTAAGAGATGAAAAACTGGGACATCAAGTTAAGCAATGTCAACACATTTTTTTTGGTAGATAATGAAGGAAGTTTAGGAGAAGGAGGAAGAAAAATGGCATCTTTCTTATTCTCAGGCAGAAAAAACACTTCAGCCTTGAGGCAAACTACCCAACAGTAACAATACCTTTGTGACCTCTTCGCTTTTTTCTAGTGTTCTTTATAGCTCTCTAATACTTTCTTGTGTGAGCTGTCTGTGAGGCACGTGTGCATTCCCAGGTGGCTGTCTTCATTCCACTCTGTCAAACTGATCAATCTTGTTGAATCTCAGAGCCACTTCTAGATCCTATGGCTTTTCTTAACCTGTGTAGCACTGAGACACCCACGCTGCAGAATCTGACCCCTCAATATCTCATGCACTCTTCTCAGGTCCAAAATGATTCCCTTTGGCACCCAACACTGCAGAAGGACCTCCTGTTCTCAGTCACATAAATACATGTCTGAAATGGCAACTCCGTATTCTAAAGCACAGAGCTCATTCTTTTTCCTTGGCCACTCTCCATTGCATGCACCTCTAGATGTGAGATAGAGTAAGCAGAAACAGATGCAGTATTCTTCTGTTCCTTTCAAATTGTTGATGTTTTAGAAAAACAAAGCACATTTAAGAAGGAGGTAGGAAGCAGGGACTTATAGTGGACAAGTCTGTCTGCAAACATCACTCCATGTGTTGTCAGACAGACAACGAGCTTACGTGTTTGCTTTGAAATTTCCTCTGGATTACGGTGTCAGTACTTTTTGGCTGGTGGAAAGGGAGAGAAGGACAATGAATAAGATTTTCGTTAAGATATACTGGAGGAGAGCATACTTTTCTTAAGTAAAATGTGCATTTTTCCTTTGGCTGGACTTGCAGCCACTCTCAAATATGCGATTCGGTCATTCTCAGTTCAAATGCATTATTACAAATGATGTTAAGCTGCTCACAAATTACATACCAATACTTCTAAAAAAAAAATTATACGTATGTTTTTGCAAATGTAATTCAGAATTGTTATTTCATAGCTCACTCTTTTTATTCCATCTGTCAACATATTTACACAGAAAACAAATCTTTCCACTGCTGCATTTGTGTTAGCAGTAGGCATAATGCGTTCTGCAAGTGTTAAGAAAGCAAGAGATGCAGGATTTGAAAATGGGAAGAACGATATGTCCTCATCTTCTTTTCCAAACACTGGATTGCTGAAGCACAAACACAAGGTAATGACTCTTCAGTACACATATTCTTTACTAAAAGAGATGTATCCAATCTTTTGCTAAGCCTTAATTACTTAGCATCACTTATTATTTTCTTATGGCACTTTGTAGGCAAAGTGGCAAAATCAAGCTAAGGACATTTTATTTGCTGAAATAAAAAATGTAAGTGCTAATGTACCAAACCTCATTTTCTTTTATTCTATGAAGACATCTTTTAGATAATGCTTTGGATAACTCTAAAAGATCCTTTTGAAAGTGCTGCAACAGTTACCTTTTCTGTATTTTTGTGCTTAAAAAAAAATCCTAAAAATGGGATTGAGATTTTTTTACTGAAATGTTGTGCTATTATTGTTTCTACACCTGCTTCATTCACCTGTCATATAATATCTGACAGTCTATCATAGGCAGTTTTCTCAGTGCATTATAATGAGCGTGCTGACAGTGAATGGCTTTTCGCACACATGCTGTACGTACTTCCACGGATGGTGTCAGACAGCACGGCCATGGGGCTCTTGCTGCCATCTTCACTGATCCATGTGAAGTCACTCCTGGTTGAGACAGTATGAAGGCTTCTCTTTTATCTTGGGTGGGTAACAGGAAAAACAATGGTAAATGTAACACCTAACTGTAGAAGCTGTGATCTGTGTAGTGCTGTAACTCCTCTGACAAAAACACATATAAAAAATATTTTTAATATTGGATTCTGAATCACAATAATCTTGCATGAGCTTTATTGTCCAGGACTGAAATAAAGGTCAGGTAGGAATAAAATGAAGGAGATATTGCCCTGTATGTCATGCATTTGCTGTCACATAGTGAGTGGAGAGGAGTAGGGCTTACCCTATAGCAAGCTAAATTTGTGGTAGGTAGATGGATGGTCTTAATGATCTTGGAGGTCTTTTCCAACCTTAATAGTTCCGTGATTCTATCAGGAGAGAGATTGCATCATTTTTAGTAAGAGAGTTTACTACACACTCAGCGCTGCTTCTTTCATGCTAAGAATATCCCAGAGATAACATAGGGACCTATATTCTGTATATTTAAATTATACAGAATAACTGATAAGGCCCCGATCCTTTAGAGTAGCTGCCTCAAGCAGACCCTTACATGCAACCACAGCTAGACCTTCTTCTATCCTCCTTTTCAACTTCTCAGCAGGAGTCTTCTTCTTAACCAGCATATTTAGAAATGGATTCTCTTTTTCAGATTTCGTAGTTCAGCACTGGAAAGAAAAGATTTAGTCTCTTTTAGGGCATTGTGACAATATATTGAGAAAGTTTGTCTGGGACATATTGATGTCAGTTCCACAAAACTTTCTGTCCACAGAACACTTTTCTTTTAACCTAATTATTCTGATTTCTTAGTTGTATCCCAGGAAGTCTGACATTCGATATTTTCAATGTATAGATAAGAGAGTAGTACATTCTTTCTCTATTAAATAATCTTAGATAATAGTTGCATTAATTCTATGTACATGGTCCACATTGGTTAATTAATGTCAGCAATTTGCCATGACTATTACAGAGTAACAAGGAAGAGCACAAACAAGAATCTTAATTGGACTTGATGTCACTAGGAATGAAATACTGGCTGTGTGTTTGAAAGTAGTGAGTGCTGTTCCAATTTTAATAAATAGGAAACATGCAAAACCCATTATAACACCTTACATGCAAAGAACTAAGGGAATATAGGAAGACATATATTCCCCTGTATTACATAAAACCAGTGGGATTCTTTACTGTTTCTTAAATGGATGCATAATATATTAAACATGATTTCATGATCCTTGTGGGTCCCTGCCAACTTGGGTTGTTCTATGAATAAGTTGTTCTCATGCTAGACACGAGAGAAGTCTGGATTTGCTTTTCAAAATAATTGTTTCTTGGATGAACTGTAGGATGAATAGATTTAGCTGAAAATGAATAGAAATGTTCCAGAACGTAGATAACTGAAATCCTATTAATTTTCTACTAAATGGGAAAAATGGCTAGCTAACCTTCCACTTAATATTTATTAGAACATAATTTCTTCTTAGTGAAATGTATCAGCTTATTTCTAAGTGCAGCTCCTACTAAGCATTGGGGTGCTTGTAGAAGAACAAAATTATTTGTGGTGGAAGAGATTCTTCTTGGGACACCTCAGTCCATCAGCCTGAATCATTGGCAGATGGATTTCATTGTTCTTAAAATATCCTTGAGACTGTCAAATGGAAATTCGGTAACCTCCACTAGCAGGTTGTTCCCTTACGCAACTGTTCCTCTTGTTATTAATTTTCCCTGCTGCATTTTAATTTGTTTATTACAATTTCTTGATCAAACTCATTGACTGACAAGAATAATTTATACTTATTCTCTTTATAGTGCTCTGCTAAGTACTTGTGTATTCTTTGTCTCTTCAACCTACTTTTCCTTAGTTTTGCATACTCATTTCTATTAATCTTTCTCAGACATGATTATCCATCTTTTCTCATATACAGATGTATGTTCTTTCAATCCTTAAAACAAACAAACATACAAAAAACCACACCAAAAACCAACAACCTTCAAATAAAGCAGAAAAAAATCTTCTGTGGAGACTGTAATAGTCTGTATAGCAGTACCACATTTTAAGTATTTTAGTCTACATATATGTGGTATATTTTACAAAAGCAGCTCAGTGAATGGAACTGGAGGGATTCCAAGGAGCCAGTGAACCAAAAATTCTCTTTTCTGGCACAGGATATGTAATCCCATTCACAAATTTATCAAGAACCGTCTTAAAATCACATATGTTTCTTACACCTTTTACTCCTACTGAAAAGATGTTTAATCATTTCTAAAACAGAAAACTTTCAAAAATTTCTTTTTTGGGTGGCTGTTTATATACTTACATTCTCCTACAGAACTTAACCCTGATTCTAAATATACTTTTCATTCCGTTGATCCCCTTTTTCTTCCTTCATCCCTTCCAAATTCTCTAAATTTTTACCTGTTTATCTTTCACAGATACATACAGGAAAAAAATACAGCAAGTCTCTGTTTTAAACCTACTTTGATGAAGGTCTTTCAGCCTTGTGCTGTAGGACGGCCTGCCCATTCATCTGGTCCTCCTAGCAGCCTTCCTTTGTGTGTACTGCAACTGAATTCAATTTCCTTTGAGCAGAAGCAATGAGAGTTGTGTTCCACATTCCTGATGAGACCAAACTGGGTCTTGTGCCGAAGCAGTAATAAGTCTCTCTCCCAGAAGAAAGATCTTGTTTAATGCTTCTTAGAATCACTGCTTTTATGTCACAGCCCTGCTGTACTGAGGGCTCACTGTGACCCTGACTCAGCCTATCACAGATCTCTTACCTCCTCTGTTATTGCTGGAGGATGAGCTTCTCCTTAATTTCAGAAATTCTTTTTCTTCGCTGTTGGTGCATGACCTTGTGCTGCATGCTCTTAAATTTCTCATTGATCCATATATTTCAGCTCTTGAGGTCTCTTCATGTGTCAGGCACAAGTTTGGGTATGAGATAGCTGATCCGAAGCCTGGAATCTGCTTGCAGAACAATTAAGCAATTTTTAGTCCCCTCATCTTCCTGGGGGATGTGCTCTGCAGCAGCAGCCATGTGTGGAGCTCTCCTAGCTTTAGAAGTTGGTCTGTTTACAGCCTTGAATTGAGGCCACCTGAGCAAGCTGACCTAACAACCTTTTTTCCTCCCCTAATTCTCATGATTTGGGTCCATGCTGGTGATCACAATTTACACAGTATGAACATAATTCCAGTGTGGTAAATACAAGCACAGCAGGCCTTCTGAGCATCCTGAATGCTCTGTTGTGCTTTCTGGGCTCTAAGAGTTTACAAGGGCTGCTCTGAAAGTAATGTTTCATGTTTAATTATATAGGCTTATGATGTCAGAGATGGATGTCGGTGGTGAGGCAGCAGAGGTTGAACCTTCCTGCCAATTTCCTGTTATGTTTTTTTTGCTGTGTGGCAGATGGCAGCAGAGGGTCAATGTGACAAAATAGCATCTGACACGGAAATGTGAATGGAACCAAGGGAACCAAGATCTACTGAAAACCTGTTTCAGAAAACCTGTTTTAGATTCAAGACTAAACAGGAGACAGCATTGTGCTCTCCTTGTGAATAAGACAGATGATGTGCTTGGATGCATTAGGAACAGCATGGCCATCAGGCCCATAAGTTATCAGCCTTCTCTTCTTGATGCGGGTGAGACTGCCCCTGCACTTCTGTGTCCTATTTTGGGATTTCTTACAATAGAATGGCTGCTGAGAAACTACTGTGGATCCAGCAGGGATCTACCAGGGTAACAGCACATGGGGAGAAGGGGGGCACTGGGCTGGTTTAGTCCAACAGAGAGGAGGCTGAGGGGCAGGCTCAGCATCCACAGCTGCTGGTGGGGAGCTAAACAACAGAGAGGCACAGCAATGTAATATGGGATAGCCTAAGACAACAGCTGCAGATGGAGATTTGGCAGGTTCAGACTGGGTATTAGGAAAAGTGTTTTACTAGGAATTTGGCACATCATGGGATCTTGTTACTTGGATGTAGCAAAATCTCCATCCTCACAGGATTTCATGTAATGGCTAAAAAAAAAAAAAAAAAAATGGCTACTGCTGACTTGACTGTTTGTTGGCAGTAGGCACATGTAAAGGAGGAGACTGGACTAGATGGTGTCCAGAGGTCCCCTCCCACTAGCTTATCTGCTGTTGTGCATCAATCATTCATGTTTCTGGTCAAATTAAAGGTAAAGAATTCTTCATTGTTACATATGCAGAGCTTTGCAAAACCAATTGAAAGTTTGGTTGAAATGCTTCTGACTACTACCCAGGAAGGTGCTGCCATTGACTTAAACTACAAAATTTTGCTTTAGTTATGTACCTGTCCTGACAAATGCTAATTTCTGTTTCCAGTTCAAGCATCTCTATTTATTAACCACTTAATTTTGAAAGGAAGTAAAATACTGTGAGTTTTATGATTCTGTAGAACTGCCTTTTCTACAGTCAAAATTAGCTCCATTATTTTCTTGATTATATGTATGTAAAATATCCCCACCATGTACCAGGTGTTGATGAGTCAGGACAAGGGAAGAAACGTGGTCTGTGAAATTCTGTGATTGGCTCCTCAGGCTGGAAATGAGAGCAGTGTGTCCTGCTCCAGGGTACGTTCCTGTGTGCGGGAGATAAGGGAACATGGGAGTCTATATGCAAACTCTAAAGTTTCATGAAAAGAGACTATTACTGTCTTTCTGTTTAAAAAGCCTTGGAAGGAAAGTTATTAACTGGGGAAGGAGATGCAAGAGGATGCCTGTTTGGAGGCTCAAATGATGTAAGTGACACACAGAGGTGGCAAAAGAAGGAGATGTGGGAAGAGATACAGAAGGACACACAAAAAAGAGACACACGAGGAGAAATGTGAGGACACACATTTGGAGAAATTATGTGGAAGAGATGTGGAAAGGAACGTTTTTAGGGGCACTATTGGAGATACAGTCATGGAAGGTGGTGTTCCAGGTTGGAGGAGGTATGGCTCTGATAGGACTCTGTCTGTTTTGCCAACCCACAAAGACACCCCTGAAGGATGATCCACATTAGGTCTGGAAGCAGTAACAAGTGAAGAGCAGGTGAGGAGAAAAGCAATAAACGGGGATTGGCATAAAGAAACCATGACATGCTGACACCTCCTGCATTGCCCATCACCTCAACAAAGGGATTGGAAAAGATGGAGCACAACATGGGGAAAATAAAACAAGAGAAGTACAGGAAAGGGGGGAGGAAAGTTGAACCTGCAGAACACAGAAGAGAGGCTTCCCTAAGTGTTATATAATTGCCTATGTCTTTGATTCTCAATACCCAAATCAGTATGGAAAAGTTTATTTTAATTGGCAATAAATTAAATTATTTGAACTTCCCTGAGTCAAGATTAATTTGCCTGAATAGCGGTTCAGAGTATCAAGGTCTGGCATCTTGTCATATAAAAGGACATCACTATTCTTCAGTATTCTGTGAGGGAAAGCTCTGTGCAGTTTTTTTTTTTTTGTTTTGTTTCCAGTTCTTAAGGACATGAAGATAGTGTCAGTAAGTAACGTAGGAGTTACTCATTTGCCTTGGTTTGTTATTTAATCTTTCCATTTCTGCTGGTAGTGATGTGCTTAGCTTAATTAAATGCTTCCTAGAAAGGGCTCAGTGCTAAAAGAGCATCTAGTTAGAAAAGGCCACATGGAGCTTCTGCTGTGGCTATATGAGGTCCTCCATTATATTATAAGAGAAGAGAGAGGCTTGGGGGCATCTCTGAAAGGAGCAGAACTTTGAGATCCTCTGCACGGATGTGCACAGGGCAAGGGACAGATGGAGCATCCACTGAGACAAAGTTTTTCTGACACGCTATAGAAATAAAAGGATGCCCTGGAGCAGTATGCAGATGCAGTAGTGTCAACATTGTTAAGGGAAGCCTAAAGCTGCTTTTGAGCATAGAAACACAGTAAGGTGGATTCCTTCTGCTCATTTCCAGCTACATGCTAACTCTTCCTGAAGCAGTTGCTTCAGGATGTAGGTAGCAAAAATATCCCCAAGTTTGCCTTTCAGCTTATACAATTTAGCAGTGCTTGATGTGATTTTGATTTCGTTCATCCTATTCCATAACTGTCAGGAAAGTATTTTGAATGATGAAAAGCTGCTTGGATGTCTGGAAGAAGACTGGTCCTCTTTATTTCAGAACGAATTCTCCCCAAATAACTGCTGAAATCATACTGTGGTGTTCAAAATACTTTTAAGGTCTAGCATTTTTTGTTTTTCCTAAAATACTTGCATTAGTCGGTGAACTGCATAGGGTGCATTTTAACTTACTTGTTAACTTCCCCAAAGTGGTTGTGAGTGCTAGCTATTGTACCAGCGAATAAAACACAGATCAAATGTCAAGTCTTCTCTATTCTTTCCTTTTAAAAAAGAATATCTCAGTGCTCATTCTTCTGTAAAGAAATAACCTTCTCCTGTGGCTGAGAGATGATTTGGTGGAGCACCACATTAGCAGAATTCATCCTGACCAGCTGTGCTGGAACTTGAAAAAGGCAAGTCAGATACAGAATTGCTGTGTGGCATTTTGGGTACTCAGCATACAGTTTGGAAGGGCTTCTTTAAAATAATGTGCATGCTGGCTTTGGCCTCCTGCTTCATAAAATTGTGAAGTTTATTTCTCTCCTGTTTTCAAATACCCCTAGGGATCGACTGTGCTGCTCTCAGTCCAGATGTGTCCCTACAACACATATAAAAAGTGGACAAACTAATGAAAAAGACAGAGATAACTGAAAAAACAAAATTTAAAAAAATCACATGAAAATATAGATGAGATGCAAATATTTTTTCTTTGCATCTTAGAAATGTTCATGTTAAAATACTGCATCAAGGAAAAATATATTGAATGTCACATGTTATTTTAGCAATACAAATAAGTGTGAGAATCAAAAGAAACACAATTTGCAGCCTAGTTTTTGAGTTTTGCATTCTTCTTCTCTTTCTTCATAGAATCATGGAAGGACTTAGGTAGGGAAGGACTTCAAACATCATTTAGTTCCAGCCCTCTGCCATGGGCAGGGCTGCCGACCAGTAGATCAAGCACCAGATCAGGCTGCCCAGCACCCCATCCAATCTGGCCTTGAAAGCTTCCATGGTTGGGGCATCCACAATTTTTCTGGGCAACCTGTGCCAGCGCCTCACCACCCTCTCAGTGAAAAACTTTCCTCTGACATCAAATCTAAATTTCTCTTCCTTCTGTTCAAAACCATTCCTCCTTATCCTAACACTTATCTGCCTGTGTAAAAAGTTATTTTCCCTCCTGCTTATATATTGGAAAGCTGTAATGTGGCCTCCCCAGAGCCTTCCCTTCTTCAACCTGGACATCCCCAGTTCTGTCAGCCTTTCTTAATAGGAGAGATGCTACAGCCCTCTGAGCATACTCGTTTCATCCTCTGGACACACTCTGACAGCTCTACATCTTTCTTGTGCTCAGGGGCCCCAGAGCTGTCTGCAGTACTTCAGCTGTGGCCTTATGAGGGCAGAGCAGAGGGGAACAATCAGCTCCATCTCCCTGTTGCCAACTGCCTGTTGATGCAGTCCAGGATACTGTTGGCCTTCCAGGCTGCATGTTTTCTGTCCTTGTAAGTGGGGTAAGCTTGTTCTGAAGACCTGGAGATTCAACTAATTTGCGTAACGGGAGATGTCATTGGGCCTTGGCCTTGCTGCAGCACTCAGTCACCAGCACTTGCCATGAAGCTCTCATGCAAGTAACATATCCAAATCACTAAGCAAGCAGCTGAGTTCATGAGAAGTTCACAATTTATGTGTGCTGTGGGAAGAAGGATATTGAATGTTGGTTTATGTTAGTTATAAAAAAAATTCTTGGGTCTTGTAAATGAAATGTGTTTGAGGAATCTGTTTTATTATTACTGAGAGGAACCCTATCCTCATTATTAGTCTGCAAATCATTGTAGAAAAGTAGCCTGGCAAAACTGGCTGAATGAGCTTATCCAATTAACCCCAGAATATTTTATTCCTTCGTTGTACTCTGCTATTGCATCTGACAGTTTTGCTTCTCCTCTGATCTAATTAAGGAATTTTGGCAAGCATCACAGTGTTATAAATTCTGAAAATATGAACCGTGGCACTTGCTTCAAATCAAGAGGAGAGCTGAACTTTCATTTACTTCTTGAACTGACAGATGAGTTTTCATGACAAATGTTGACTTCTGCTTTAGCTTCATATAAATATATATTTATGTCTTTATATATATATGCACATTTTTCTCTTCCATGATCATCTTCTAATTTTTTTTTTTCTCACAGAATTTTTTAACTGCTGTTATTAACAGAGAAAATAATTTTTGTTGAAAATAAAAACAGCTGGCAGATCTAGCTTTTAAGTTTGCATGTGTTTGGACAAGACACTTCAGTCTTCCACTTGGCAAACTGCAGATTTATGACTGAATAGAGTGAAGCTGATCAATTTCTCTGGGTCAGATGATGGCAGGCATGGGAACTGGAAGTGTGGTGTTCATCCATTTGCTGAGAAAATCAGGTAGAACTGAAAGCTGTAACTTGTCCTGGGGCTGCCTGTCTGCATTCACCCACTGTTTGCTTGCTTGGTGATATCATGGATCCAGAGGTTTCCCTATGTTATAAGGATCCAGTCCATGATCTCTAGAAGGAAGTCTGAGATCAGTAGGCTAGATTGCATCCCAAATACTGTCAGATCCCCTATATGCTTCTCCTGCAGCCCCATTCCTTCTTTGACTCCTACAGCTCATCCAGAAAAGGCTGAAAATGAAGGGTTACTTAAAACACCTCTTATAGCAAGGTGGATTCCTGCCCCAGCCCAGATGCCACCCCAGGCAGGAGCCTCATGCCCGTGCTCAGGTCTGACCTGGTGCTGCAGGCACTGTGGGCAGGTCAGTCCAATCCATTCCATCCCCACACAGCCCTTCCACCTGCATGAGCGTGCACCGCTTGGCCAGCATTGGGCAGATAAGTTCTAGAAAGTCTTGGCTTCATGAGCCCTGCAATTCAGTGGGAGTTTTGAGCAAAAGGAAATTTTTGCCTCAGAGGTCTGTGAGGCACTGGCACTGCTGCCCAGAGCTGTGGGTGCCCCATCCCTGTAGGTGCTCAAGGCTGGGTTAGATGGGTCCTGGGCAGCTGAGCTGGTGGGGGGCAGCCCTGCCCTCAGCATGGGGGTGGAACTGAATGAGTAGGCTTTGAGGTCCCTTCCAACCTAAGCCATTTGATGAGACAAAAACATCAATTTCCAAAGATATATATATAGCCACATCTCATGTGTAGTGCTTCTTTGAATACCTACATCTACAATCAGTGTTTGGGATGCTCAGTCCCAGTGCTTTGAAAACAACTTATTTTCATATCTGAAAAAATAGTCAGATATTTAGTTTGAATTGAAAACTACAGAGAGCAAAGGTTACAGCAATCTTTTCTTCTGCTTTCATCTAAAGTTTACTATAGCTATGGTGAACTTTCCTGCATTTTAAAAATGGTTGCTAACTTAAAAATCACAGATTCTCTACTATGATGCCTTCTATTCTGATTGGAAGAAAGAGTTAAAATTTATTTTTGTGATGCGATTGTGTGAGGTGAATAAGAGGAGGTTTCTTTACAAGCTGGATGTTAAGAAACTCTGCTCTTTGATGGCATTTTAATTACAAGTGCAAAGGCTAGGATAGGAATAGGTTAACAGAAATCACTAGACTTTGCAGTTCCATATGGAGGAAGACTGAGCTAGAGAACAAAAAACATAGTCTGACTTGCAACAGACTTTGTTCTCCTCATCAGTCAGAACTATGTGCCAGTGTCAGACAAAAGTGCTGTGTATTGGTGGGCAGTGAAATTCAGTATCAAGACAATGGTGAAGGTTTTCATATAGGACATGTCAGCCTTAGGCCCAAGGGATTGGGAAGAGGCAATGGAAAGGTTCAGACATCCTGTGCAAGTAGTAATGTTTCATGAGTCCCAGCACCTGGGGAAAGACTGCCCATGTCAGGCATTTCAAAGCAGCTGTGTCCAGGCATGAGAACAGATGGCACACAGTTTGAGATCCGTACTCAAAACTTAATGAGAGGTGTTATAGTTAAGAGAAAAGGCTCCTTTTATTGGGACTTGACTGGGAGATATCATACCTATCTAGTGCTCTTTCAGGCAGGATTAATCTTTTCTAATGTCAGTCGCCTCTAAGTACTACCTTCAAGCCATACATCAAGTCTTCTCCTATAACCAGCAGGAGGTAAGCTCCCCCAGAAAGCCCTTCATCTGTCCTGAAAGGGGTGTTTGAGACAGGTGGGACTGATGATTGCCTGGAACTGCCTATCCCACTAGCCATTTAAGGCAAGTAAGCTAGATCATGCTCAGAGTTTCCAGTCAGGAGAACCTGTTCTTACTTCACGACTGAGCCACTGCTGTGGTTTGGGAGCTGTGCATCACCTCCCACTGATTACTTTTACTTCAGTACTGCTTAGCGTTTTAAGGTATGCTTTAAGAGATTTGTCATTGTTTTTTTCAAAACTTTCTTTCCAAACAGAACTCATGATTATAGAGCAAAACATTTATAGCTGGATAAATACACAAACTGTTCAATTTAAAGCTGTGTAAATCATCTTGGCTTCATTTAAGTTTATTCCATCTGCTTTTATCATCTGTTGTTACAATAATTTATAATTCCCTCATAGTATAAAATTGTATGTGAATCCAAAAAAGAAATGCATCTATGGACTTCTAGTAGCTAACGGCATTGCATTCAGCAAGTAATATAATTAATCATATTTCATTACCGTAGATGCCTGTAATTGTGTAATTAATGTGTATTTGCATAATCACATAATGAGAGATCTGTATGATTCATACTTTATGATAATATGAATGCACAAAATTCCCATCTCTGAATCGTAACCACATGCAAAGCTGTTTTTGTCATTTCTTTTTTTTTTCTTAAGAAAAATGTAGATGCAATGAACAACCTGGTCTTAATATTTCTGCTCTCCTATGCGACTTTCTGTAGAAAACTTTCCATGCTTAGCAGTTCTTTAAAAACAAATTTCTAATGACAAAAAAATTATCAAGTATTTGAGAGAACAAGTCTATTTTCAGATTGGGAAAACATGCCATGCAACATCACAGAGTTTCCCAATTTTTATTATCCATTTTCTATCTTTTTCAATCATTGAGGAGAGGAAATTCATTTTCAGTTGAGTTTATGAAAAAGAATGTATGTGTTTTCAGTCTATAGATTTCTGTTCTGATAGTTTACAAATGATTTTTCATTAGCCTACTGAGAGATTTTTATTGAATTTAACATTCAGTTCACAGTGTTTAATTACATCTAATTCCAGACAAGATGAGCCGATCTGAGCATCTGGGTTGGATTTAGATAAATGTAGCTGACCTAAAATATCTTTTTTTCTTTACGTTTTTTTTTTTTGTTTTTGTTTTGTTTTGTTTTGTTTTGGTCAGGTCTTAACCTGAAAAATGTATTTTTAAAGAAGTGTTTAGAAGTGACCAAACATAGTAAGATTTTGAGACATTGTACCTGTTGTAAACAGATGTTTATAAATAATCCAAGATAGTAAGTAGAATAATAATAAAAAAGTGATCTAAATCACTATATCACTGTTACCATCACTATTTTATCCCTCAACAATTTAGACCAGGCAAAGCTCTATAGAGACCTGTGTGTCAGCTGAATGAGAACTTGCGTTTGCAGTCAGGAGTAGTGAAGATGACAGTATGTCTCTGCGCTTATAAAGACTGAAAGCAAGTAGCAGTGACAAACCTCTTCTAAATTGCAAAGGGAAGTACACAAAGTCAGAGCTGGGCTTGGATGTTAGCACTGGCCTCTCTGTGCCTCCCTCTGCAACTGGCTCCAATGTCTGTGCACTGCATCACATTTATGATGGCAGCTGGGACTCACACAGGTTGGCCCTGCTACCTTATGATTTTGAACATCAATTTCATTCTTGCCTACTCTGCTTTTGTAGGTCTTCTGAGATTTCTTTCAAATGCTTTTCTGGGTTTTTGGGTTCTTTGAATTCTGAGGCTTTATTTTCAGTCTCACAGGTGACCCAAGCCATCGACTTTCCTACTGTCTTTGCTGAGATCATGGTGCAAAAGCAGAGGACAGGAATTTCTGAGAGGGCACAGTCCACTGCTAGTGCAACAACAGTGGGGTGTTCCTACCTTTTGGCTGTACTAAACATCAACAAGAAACAAAAGCAAGGAGCTGCACAAAGCTATAGTAGTAATTCAAGATATTTAGATTCTAATAGCAAGGTATTAAAACTCTTTACGCGTTCACAATGAATATCTTTCATTTTCTCACAGGGGTATTGTCCATAGAGAATACATATTTTAATCACTCTCCCTGAGTATTTCCAATAAAATGAGGATAATTAAAAGTACTGCAGAATCACATCTTACTAATCTCTCATACACAGCCCAATTATAACTCATGTTCAATTTGAGTCCTGCCAGCCACTGCAGTCAGATTCTCTTTTGTTTACTCTGTCACTCCATC
Source organism: Alectoris magna (assembly GCA_030625065.1). Taxonomy (NCBI): domain Eukaryota; kingdom Metazoa; phylum Chordata; class Aves; order Galliformes; family Phasianidae; genus Alectoris; species Alectoris magna. The sequence goes on along the minus strand of CM060561.1, from coordinate 128,477,703 downwards.
TCAATCCTCTGCCATTTGTGCAATATTTCAGAAATAAGTTATAAAAGATATTTCTGCTCATTAAGGTTCTGAAAAGACTCCTCTTAAAATCAGTGGAATGATATTAGCTGACATCAGGAGCGGCTGGTTCATATCCTAACTTTCATCAAGCCAAAACCTGATTTATGGTGTTAGGCATAATTTGAATAGTAGCATTTTGACCTACTTTTTTTTCATTTTTATTCCAATGTTATGTTACATAGCTAAAAAAAAAAATTACTTTGGAAAAGCTGTGTGACTGTTATTAAAGATAAACTTTGAGAATGCAATGCTCAAAATTACTTGGGAATAAAATAGAGTTAAATTTGTGTGCCAATTTTTTTTTTTTTGTCTGCATCACAGATGTACTGTTCCCTTCTTTTTCTGGCTGTTCTATCTCCAGGCTGTTAGTGGGTCATTTCCTAGCAAAATAAAAAAACCAGCAGACATCAAATTCCTCAACAAAAAATCATATGACTGAATCACTGAAGATTCTGGGGACTTAATACACAAATCTGTCAAGACCTATACTCGGAGCCTAGCAAAAATTCATCTTTCTTTGGCACCTTTTTTGATAAGCTACCAGACCTACATTTATTTAACCCTGACACAGTCACAGTTGGAAGCCCATTTCACACATGGAGAAATTAGTCAAACAATAACTCTGCTAAAATTCAGAAAGCCTTGGGTTCAGACGGCATGAGTTGGATTTTTGTAGAACACCCAGCCTCTCTCTCAAAATACCATGCAATCTTCACACTCCTATTCCTTCAGTTACATCTTTCATAACATCTTTTATCAAACACAACTCACTACAGATTTTGTAACAAAGTTTAATATCTAGTATTTCTCATTTGTTTCTATGAAAGCAATTTATCAAGTGGATAAGTATCATATTCTATGATCTGGTAAAAAATCTGGGGGCAGCTGGCAACACAAGCTCTTAGAGAAATTAAGTTGCCTCTGAGAGAGAGGTAAGTCATATTATAGATTAAGAAGTTAACAGGTAAGAAACAAAAGAAGGAATAAATGTTCAGGCTTTACATTGGAGAGAAGTCATAGATTACAGGATCTTTTGCTGGGTCTTTTATGTTCAGTTTATAGAAAAAAGAAAAAAGATTGAGAATGAGGAGACTAATGATGATGCCAAATTATTCAGAGTAATAAAAATGAAAACTGCAAAGAGTTTGGGAGAAAAGTTATTGTACCACGCAGGCAATAGAATGACAGATGAAATTCTGTGTAATAAATGTGAAGTGAGGCACAGGGGGAAAAACAGTCCATGACAGTAGGTTCTAAACTACCTATTTCCATTCAGGAAAGAGAAATTTTTGTTACAGTGTAAGATCTGCTCAAACATCAGGACAATTCTCAATAGTTGGCATAAAACCCAATGAATATCATAGGAATTACTGAGAAAGAAATAGAAAACAAAGAGTAAGTATAAAACCACGATAAAAATTCGTATGCAATTGCACAGTGTTGGGATTGCATTTTTCAATGTGCTGAAGATTCATCTTGAATAGGACATAGTGATACTAGGAAAAGTTCAGAGAGGAGAAAGAAAGTCAAAGCACTGGAATATTCTTTATGAGCAGTGAAACAAAACTGTGAAGTCTGACAGGAATTTACAAAGTTAAAAATGATATATCTAAGTGGAGAAGGCGCAGTTTCTCATTGGTTCTTGTTATCTCAGAGCTGTGGCTGCCCCATCCCCGGAGCATTCAAGGCTGGGTTGGATGGGCCCTGGGCAGCTGAGCTGGTAGGGGGCAGCCCTGCCCATGGCAAGGGGGTGGGAACTGAGTGGGCTTTAAGGTCCATTCCAACCTGAGCCATGAGATGTGGTTGTAATTCTCCTGTCTTCTGACACCATTTTAGCATCCCGTTTTGAGTGAAGCTTGCATTTTATATATCTTACTCACAATTTTATAAGGCCTCATTTTCCATTTAAGAAAACAAAAGCAACAACAAGAAAAAAGAGCCCGAATTTTAAAGAAACAGATTCAGACTCTTTTCTTTGATTGTACTTGCACAATCAGGCTGGGTGTAATTTCATTTGCTTTTGTCCATGAGAAATGCAGTGACAATAAATAGTAATATTTATAATATAGTAATGCATGCACTTCACTATCCAAATGGCCTAAACTTCAAAATGTTTGTGGAACAAAATGATCCGAGCAATTAATGGTACCTAGAGTGACTGTAGGCACAATGAAGGAAGGCATACTGAAAACATGACTGTGAAAACAAAACTTCTATACTTTTGTTTGGAAAAGTATTCTTTTTCTTTTTTATTTTTAATTCTTCTGTATAATTCTAAGCATTTTTAACTTTACTGCAAATAACGTAGTAATAACCTCTCTTTACTGTTCTCACATCCAACCACTCAAGATTGGGATCAAGGCCTGTTCTATATTCAAGGCCTTCATAATCTCCCCATCTCTATCTTGTCCATCTCTCTCTCCCAGAAATTTCTCACTTTTATAAGGAATTTAGTGTCTCACACTAGCAAATATGTTGTGTACAAAGGATTTTTCAGGATAAGCTCCTTCAACTGGAAAGTTCTTAACCTATGGGTTGTGCCCAGCTGCTTTAGGAAACAGAAAATATATTTCTGATTCAATATATTGAAGTCTTTGTTGAAATCAATAAGAATTACAGCACAACAAGAGACATATGAAAATGGTTGAATTTCCTCTACCATTTAAAAATTATATATATATATATATATGTATATATATATATATATTCATTGTGCTGTACTGGAAAGATACACGTTCTTTTTGCTGACAGAAAAAGGCCTTTCATATTTTCCCTTTGCGTAATGCACACTGGATGAGTGAGATAGACAGGAAAGAATCGTAGATTATTACAAATAAAGAGATCAATGGAACATTATTTAATGAATTAGAGTGTCAGGCTGCAACAACATCCAAAATATTTTGGAAGTAGTTGGTATACAAGGTACTTGAAAGAAGATGACATCAGCTTCTTTTTCTCCTTAGTTACATCACTGTGATCTAGACTTCAGTTGGAGCCACTGAAGTTAAGAAAGCATCAGAGAAAAAGTGGAAAATAGGGTTTGTTAAATTAGACTTTGGACACAGCCACAATTAAATAGGGAGGCAAAGGCAAAGTTCTGACTAAACTTTCAAATTGAATGCAGGATTATAACCAAACAACATCTGTTCGAGCTGACATAAATCACAGGGTGTGAATCATGTAATGTTTTCTGAGGGCTGGACTCAAGCCTGTGCTGAGGTCCAACCACCTGAGGAACGTAAAGGGACCTTGATGCAGCCTTTAATGTGCAGCAAAGGATTGCCCAAGAATGGAGAAATCTGCAGCTGGCATAAAACTGATGTTATCTCTTTATCAGTCCCTCCGGCCCACAGCATATAAGAGGCATATCAAGGACAAAAGGGAGAGCAACCAGAATATATTCGGCACTGCAGAGACTTGCCAGAGTAATGGGACTTTTGGATAACAGGCACTAAAGAAGCACAGATGGGTGTTATGATGGAAGTTCTCTCCTTCTTCATATTTCTCCTCTTATAGAAATAGCTTCCGAAGTGCTCCCTGCCTTTTGCTGGGTAGGACTGGCTGAAGGGTTTGCAGCAGAAGAAGGACTAAGCCAGAGCACCTCTGGAAATCTTACATGCTAAATAAAAGAGATTTATTGCTGTTAAAAATCAACAACTTGTAACCTTGCAGAGATCATTCACTACATAAAAAAGTCGGTCTCTATTTTTTTTTCTGCTATGGCTGTAATCCAGCTGATTGTTCAGACAAATCGATGAATCTCTGCCAGCCAAGACAGCTTCCTGGTGAAGTCAGTTTGGCTGCAGCTGGCTTGGCAGTTGAACTGGCTGATTTTGCTGTACAGAGTCAGGTGGGAGTTCATTTTTTGTTCACCTGAGAACGTGTTGAGGTTAAATGGCAGCACAGAGGCCTTGTTTTTTTTACATTTGATTTGTTTGCTTCCAGGAGTCCTGGCAAAACAGACTGGATTCTGATCAAGTGTGATCCTCTGATTGTATTTCTGTCAAATTAACCATAACCCATTATGGTTTTTATGTCTTTTTTTTTTTTTTTTTTTTTGTATAAAGATGGGTAATGCCTGATATGGCATAGAATTAGATATATTTGGATAAATGTTGGCCTACTATAAGCCTTAAAGGTATCTTCCAAAAATTTTGGAGCTCATTTAAAGTGAGAGAAGGTTATATCACTGTTTTGACCCATGACTGTGTATGTAGGCATCCTGAAACTAGACATACTATCTCTAGAAACCACTGGATGGGTTCAACAGAGGCTGACTGATGTCACCTTGGATAAAATGTCCCACTTTGACAGGCCATTTGTGCAGGGTAATGGTTTACATAACATTAATCTTCTTCCAATAACATAGCCAATTAACATGTCCCTTTAGTGCCTGATTTCTGAACACTACTCCCAAGCCACTCTGCTCCCTCAGTTCTACTGGTGTCATGGTTGAGTGTAGTGCTGTAACCATGACTGCTGAAATGACTTGGATTAATAAAACATTTTTTCACTGAAGCAGCCCAAACACTGACATCATCACCTACAGGAGACAGCAAAATCTGAGCTGGAACAAGAATGATTAAGTAGGCAACACGTGCCTTTGACCAGGTTTGCCACAAATGCAAACACAATTTTGAACTGTTCTCTGAGGTAATCAAGTGCTGCCAACCTTGCTGTGTCTCATAGCCCTTTAAAATAGCTATGCTGTTTTGAAAGCCTTACAAAAAAAAAATGAAAGATGAGTAGCCAAAATCACAGGTTCTGTAGATATGGTTAGCATGTAAGGTGGTACATCCAGATGTTGCTACTTGAAGGCTTTGGTTACTCCAGGAAGAGCAGATAGATAGACATGGACATTTGAATGGATTCACACATGCATGAGTAAACAAATGATAAACCTTTGGTAAACTTTGACTTGCTTGGTCCAAAATTTCTGTTGTTGTGTGTGTTTTGTTTGTTTTGTTTGTTTGTTGTTGTTTTTACCCTCAAGGTTATAACTCTATTTCTGTGAATAATTTAGAGAGAAGTTAGAATAGAGTATAATATTTGAGTAAAAATTGTTGTGATAAATCTTATCAAGGGTTCATTACATCCAGAATTGACTGTTAAGTAATATGTGGCCAAAAGGAGATTGTTAGAAAAAGTCAGTCTTGATGCAGCAGAAAGAAAGGCACACCCAATACATGAGTCATCCCATCCTGAGACACTTCTAAGAGAGGAAAGAAGAATCTCCACTACTGATGCCTCCGCCCCTTCGTCCACTGTAGAGGGAGGCGAGACAAACTGCTTAGATGCGTAACTTGTAAATGGTGAAAGTAAGGAAAGATAAGTTCTACTCTTCACACCGTCTTCTTTTCAGTATACAACAGTTTAGCTGTCTTTCTTTTCAGTGAAAACTTAGGTTGGAGAACTGGAACTTGTTTGCACTGTGCATTTTAATTCAGATGTTTGCTTTTGGATACAAAAGGGAAGTTCTGACTGGTGTTACTGCTAGCATTCAGAAGCTAAAGCCAGCTTTTAATAGGTGGGCTTGTTCAGTAAGTAATGATTGTTTCTGCTATGCACCGTCACAGGCGTGTAACATACTCAGTAGTGCTGCATTGACCAGCATTTATGCTAAAGCCACCTCTTTACAGCAGTAAATTTCTCATTAAAAATTTCCTTCTAATGGACGTTCATTAGAGTGGTTCTCAATTTATTGCTTTTGAGTAGATTCCTTAAAATTTGGAGGTGAAAATGCTTTCTTCTTATTTATAAAATATTGTTACTTTTACTTGATACCTTTTGCTTCTCGTATTTCTTGAATTTCTTACTGAAGATGTTTTTCTAGGTAAAACATATTTTGTATTCAGAAAATGTCTGCAAGAAATGAAGAAGGTAGGAACAAAAAAAAATTTCTTTTTTCTGTATGTGAATTGCTGCAAACAGTGGGGGTAGATACCTATTTAAGCTGGTTTTAAGTTATACAATTAATAAAAAGAATGGAAAAATAGATAATGAAACGACATTTTCACATTTAGGATACTAAATGCCATAAAATATACTCCTTCCACAACTTTTTTTTCCCCAATGATTTATAAAAGATAATGAATTTTACTTACTATGGTCATTATCACTTGAGGTAATTCATGTATTGGCTATAGAAAAGGTAAATAGTCACATCCCTAGTTCACAGAGTGGTAGGAAAATCTTCCTCCTGCTGCTGCCAGCAGAACGCCTTCTGATAATTGGAACACTGCTGCTCTTCTCAAGATAACAAACATCAAGTGGGAAAGGAAGTTCCATGCATCAGGAAAAAATATGATTTCTTCAGAAATCTGAATAAATAACCCTTTCAGAATGTGTGCAGTAGAGTTCTCTCTTCTGCTGTAATATATCACTGGCACTGTCTGGATAAGGTTATGATTTTCTTTGTTTCTTTCTTCAGCACTGTGACAACTTTTGCTTCCTCCTGATGTCAATCAACTGAAACTCACTTCAGATTCCTTTAGAATAACAATACTGTTAGTGAATCAAATCAAAGGAGGTCATAATTTCAGTGTTTTTCCTCTCCAGTGAATACGTGAGCAACAAATTCTTTCTGTCCAGTGCACATGGGAGATAAAAATTAAAAAAGCAAAGCTATACATTGATATACAGCTAGAATGAGCACATGTATTGAAATGCTACTACTAGCTGTCAGGTACTCTGCTGTCACAAAATTTCACCCAGTGCAGATGAGATACAGGGATGTGTTCTTCGTGTTACACAAGCATACATGTAGAACTTTAAATCTGTCTTTTGCTATTGCATTTATAGAATGCCTGTCACTGCAGCAGTGAAGCGCTCACTGCAAGCAGAATTGTAGTGCATTTAATGAAACATGTAAATCAATACAAAGAACTTCAGTGAGAATTTTTATCTGTCAATGAATTTCTTACAGATTCCTGGGATGGGTGACGTGGTTTGCACTTCTAATGGCTTATTTTGGAAAGTTAAGAGTTACTGAGCACATTAAATTCCCAGTCTTATCTGCACTGAAATTATTTTCAAGATGTCATTGATTCTCATCTGTTTTGCTTAATTGGAAGTTCTGAAGTAATTTTCTCCCTCTCTTCCCCAGTACATATTCAGAAAACACGGTTATTTGCATGATAAAGTACGATATGCAATTAAATTTGACTAGTTAAAGAATTAGTGTAGTTTTAATGTAAATTCAAAGAGTTCTTGTTATATTGCCTACTGTTGCAGAAGTCCAGCACATTTATTTGCAGAGGCATTTGATTAATTCTCTTCCTGGAGACTAATTCTGCTCTCAGCATTTCCTTACATTGCCTGTCTAGCAGCATCTATGGACTAAAGGAGCTGCTTTCTAATTTGCACAGGGCTGATCCTTTCCTAGCTTGAGAATTGGTTCCGATTTCACAGCAACCTGAGGCAATCCAGAGTACAAAATGCAGAGACCTATGCTTGCACAGAAGGATTTGTATTTGTTAAAAGCTGCTCTTGGGGCAAGCTCCAGGCTAGTCAAGACCTTAACAGAGTGTCTGTTGGTCAAGCTGAAGCTTCTGGATACGCCCAGAAATTCCTTATGATTTAACCCCAAATTCCTGCAGAAGCTGTTTATCCTTGTATAACATACTCATTCTCTTGTACTGCCTGAAATCTCCCTTGCTATTTAAACTCTCCTCCTAGATTTCGGTGTGAACTAGGATGTCCTGATCTGAAACCATGACAAAGATTTTGCTGCTGCTATTGAAAATGTGGCATCCTTAAACACAGACTTCAGCTCCTTTCCCTGCCAGCTGAGCACTCACCAACTGGCTTCTTGAGCCCAAGCATGCAAAATTTTCTCATTTTCTCCCTTTCCCATTGCAGTCAGAAGAATGAGAAAGCTGCAGCTCTTAGTGAAGAACTGCAGCCAGGAAAGCCTGGGCCATGTCAGGCAGTGAGAGAAGAGGTCCTTTTGCACAAAAAAATTGTGCCCAATTGTCCTTCACAGAAAAATGGGAAAGGCAATGCAAGTTGGACCATTTTCCTTGCGGAGACACCTGAAAGCCTCCATTCAAGACAGAGCACTCTGTCTCCCACCAGTCTGAGTAAAATGCACTCACATATCTAAGAAATGAATTGATGTCCCTTGGAAGACTTACAGATAGCAGGGCAGCATATGCTTTGTCTTAGCAATGGGGTACTACAAAGATGGTATAAAACTAAATTCAAAATCTGTATCCATAAAGCACATGAAGGCAAAAAATCTACTCGAGTTAACAGGAGATTTGAATGAGTGGCCATTACTACTTGGACATACAGAGAAATGTTAACACTTTCTTTGTTCTTTTATAACATTAGAACTTATATGGCCAGTCATATACTTTTACTGGAAGAAACTCACATGATGTTCATTAATTTCCTACCCTTAAAATCTCCTTTCTGTGGAATACTATGTGTGAAGAATGGTTACTTCTGCCTCTACTTGTACTAGGGTTACCCTGACAAGCATCATTACCTACAAGGAGAAAGGTATGAGATAATGTGGTTATATGTATGAGGCTCAATTAATAATTTAGCGGCATTGCTAATTGATCTCATTATTCAATTAATGCTGGAAGGCTTGTGAAATCCAGTTTAATTTCCCTGTTCACTGAAGTCAAATTGATAAGAATAGGTTTTTATTGCAAAGAACCATCAATATTTACAAACTTGTGTATTCACAAGCACATCTGAAAGGTTTTAGCCTCAGTATCCTTCTGCACTGCTGTTTGCTCTTTCATCTCCTCTCAAATGCAGACAAAACAACTGATATTTGGAGAGGCAAAAAAATAATATGTATCAGATTCAAGTCTCATTTTGGAAGTTAAATATCATTTTGGCTGTTAAAGTGCCCTTCAACAAAACAATAAAATTCAGTTCCTATCCTTCTGTGAAACCAAAATTCCATTACAAATAGGCATTGTCTTTGTTGTCTTTCCCCCGTGTCCCACGTTCCCTGTTTTAAGTAGTACCCATGTGCACTCACACAGTAGTTTCAGTAGTTTCCTTTGTTTTGTCCTTGTGGTTTGTATACAATATATGTTTCAAACTTTTTTGAATGCTCAGCTGTTAAACCTCAAAGCATACTTGACAAGCAGATCATAAAATAATATCATCTGCACTAAAAGACGGAATATATGAAGCATGTTATAAGTAGGTTAGGGTAATGAAGATAAATTATAGGAACAGTTGTGTAAATTCTAGATGAGGGGAAAATTGTTGAGGTGTGACATTGATTATTATTATATTATTACATTCCTTCATTCTTATTTCAGCCCAAGCAAAACTCCGAGAGACTGCTTGAATGCAAGAAACTAATGTTTTAATATATATTGCCCTACATGGGAGGGTTCACTCTCATCAACTGGATGTGAGCAAACTAGTACAATTTGTTTTTTCACATCTGATCTAAGGCATTGACAGTTGCATTTCTGAGGGGTCATTGGTGACAAATGGGTGAAAATTCCTTGCAAAGGTGTAGCAGACATAAAGCATAAAGCAGACATAAAGCAGACATAAGTCAAACTTTGGCTTTTTTTGAAAGAGTGGAAGAGATGAAAATTGCACATTTCTTGAAGAGATGACAAATAATCTTTCAGCTTTTTAAGCACAGTGGAAAGAATGGTTTCTGTGACTCCATCCTGTGAATGAGTCAATGGAAAACAATGCATATGTATGAAAAAATTTCTTGAAATCCAAACAGTCTAAATTTAGATTAAGGCAGTTAGGAAGTTATTTTTAAAACACTGTGTTTTAGAGGTAAGTGGGTATGAGTATATAGGTCAGCTCAAGTAACCTTGCAGTTACCCCAAGTAAGAATATGAACAAGTACTGTGAAGTAACTGATGCAGACTACTGACTGACAAAAAATTTTCACCACATGGTAAATGCAAGGTAATTCAAGGAAGACTTCAAAGGGATTTCATGGGACTGGAATGGTTAGTGGATGGAGCAGGAGTACAGGTGGTGCTACCTCTGACCCTTCAGTGGTAGGGAGGGATACTGAGAGGACCAGGAAAAAACATGTGATAAATGCACGGCTAACAGGCTGATGCCATGGCAAGAATTTTGGCTTTTTGAACTGTTAGGCGGTTTACTCAGCTCCTGACCTGATGGTTGCTATTGGAATCCATATAGGTCATAGGAGGAAAAGAATTCTAGTCCAGGAGCTGTCTGGACCCACTGACATGGCTTTAAGCTAGGTTTGAAGGGAGAGGGAGGTCATAGCTGTGCTATCCTGCACCTTGTTGTGGGCAGGCTCACTAAGTTAGAGGGACAAGGTGCTAGCGGGGCCTTCAATCTGCTGCATTTTATGATGATGAAAGCAACAGGGAGACTAAAAGACTTCAAGGAACTTAAAGAATTATCTTCCAAGGTGCCAAGACCAGCTCCCCAACTGAAGCACCTCTACACCAACACATACAGCTTGGGAAAGAAACAGGAGAATTTGGAAGCCACCATGCTACTGGAAAACCACAGTGTAGTTGCTAGCACTGAAACCTGGTGGGATTACTCCCACTGGAATGTAGCTATTGACATCTACAAGCAGTTCAGAAGGGACAGGTGAAAAAGTAGGGGAGGTGACATTGCCTTCTACATCAAGGAAAGTATAGAATGTGAAGAGCTGTCCCTAAAGAATCACCATGAGCAAGTTAAAAGCCCACAGGTGAGAGTTAGAGAATGAGGCAAAAAAAAAGAGCCTTGTAGTTGGGGTCTACTACAGGCTACCTGATCAAGTGGAGTCTGTTGATGAAGCCTGCAGGGAGTTTATTCTAGTTGGGTTCCTAGAAGGTGCTCAAACTAGCTTGCTCGAACTAGCTTCTAACAAATGCTACGTGATTAAGGAGCTAGGGGGGACATTATGTTTGGAATGTTGCGTAAATCGTATCCTAGCACTAGGACTTGTTTAGAACCGCTTTGATTGTTTAGAACTAGTGAAGCGGGTTGCATGCCTTCTGATGTATGTTCTGCATGTTTGATCTCTGTATCCATGGTATGTGATTTATGGAGTTGCTTGTAATCGTGGTGATGGATTCTGCATCTATAAAATACCCAGAGTATGGACAATAAACGAAGCTGTTCACTCACGCTGAGTTGGTGTGCTTCCCTAGGCTTATCAGCAGGTTACCTGGCCAAGTGGGTTTATTCCCGGCATTTGGCGCCCGAACAGGGACCTGACTGATGTGCCTAGTATAGGGACTTAGAGCCTCCGTCCGGTTGGGCGGAGAAGCCTTGTGCTTAAACCGACTGCTCAGCAGGGTTTGCACGGATCCCGGGGCTTTTGTTCATGGTCGGCCGGCCGTATTACTCCCTCTTGCGTGTACGACACGGATCTACGTCTTTCGGAATGGAGCGGGAGGTAGCCCAACAATTATTATTACGCTTTTTGGAAAAGCGCGGGGTAGACGCGGGGATATTGCAGTTAGTACCGAACGTTTTAGATTTCGGGCGGTCAGCTGGGGTATTCATGCATGCGGGGACTTTATTTAACGTAGACGAGTGGCGCGCGCTCGGTGATATACTTTGGGATCAAGTTATTGATGAAAAGAAGGAGGCAAAAAAATTAATGAAGCCGTGGTGGGAGATCATAAACTGTATTAAACGGCATAAGGTAGAACAAACAATGGCTGGTCAGGCGGTGCAGCAATTGGGGGTGGAAACATCGTCGGGAAATATTCAGGATCCCCCCCACCCATCTATGGGAATTCCTGTGCCGGTCAAGTTGGGTAGCCATGTTCTACCCACTGCTCCGTTGGCAGCAGATTCTGATTCCGAGCCCGATCTATTCCCTGAGGAGGAGGGAAATGGTGATCCACCTCCTGCCCCCTCATTTGCCCCTCCGGCGGCAGTGGCAGAGGCGGCTGCGAAGCGGGCGGGTTCGGCTCGGAACCAAGGTGCGATTACCCCCTCGGGTCGACGAATTATGCGATTAAACTGGCCTGAGGTGGCAGAGCAAGCTGCACAGAATGGGGAGATGGAGACAGTGGAAATTGTGGGTCAGGCTTTTCCAAATCGCTGTGACCCAGGGCCGGATGGTGAAGCTCACGGAGTGCATGTTCCGATAGGCTGGAAAATGTTATTTCAGCTGCGAGCTATGGTAGCGGAGCATGGGTAACCTGGCCTAATAGAACAAACCATCCAGATTTCTGCCTTAGTCTGAAATCTGCAGGAGAGCCTTTTCGAACCTGTCTAATTGGTTGTCCTGACTATGATTTGTCTGTTTTCCAGCACTTTGTATATAATATTACTAGTTGTGATTATAGCGAAACAGCTACCCGTAGTGCATGCTTAATTAATCAGCTAAATAATACCCTTCCTTGGGATCCTCAGGAGTTAGATTTATTAGGATCCCGATCAGCAAGTAATGCCTCAGGAGACATCAAATGTCTCTTGTTTGGTCCAGGAAGTACCTTTGACAAATTTGCTGTACGATCTCCCAAGCTGCAAGGTAGTATAAGCCCCTATTTTGGTAAATCGTGGACCCCCGTATTTCCTCGGAATGAAAAAGCTTTTGCATTCAATACATATTGTGGTGGGAACTTTAGTACAGGCAATGCTTATGGCCTTAGGTATATCAACATCTCTGGTAGGTTACATCAGGAGACCCTAGTTAATAAGGACACGGCAAAAGTCCTTCCCCCTGGTATATTCCTAATCTGTGGGGACAGGGCGTGGGCTGGGGTGCCCAAAAATATAGTAGGAGGTCCTTGCTACCTAGGAAAACTAACTTTGTTTGCACCGCGACGAGCAGAGTGGAAGGACATTAATAGGATGCTATCTGGTGATGACCGTCTAAAGGATCAACGATCGGCGACACTTTTGACTGGAGAATGTCGTGATGAGGTACAACTGTGGACGGTCACCGCGAACATCTTTGCATCCATCTTGGCGCCAGGGCTGGCAGCCACGCAAGCTCTGAAGCAGATTGAACGACTAGCATGTTGGACGGTCAAGCAAAGCAACATTACCTCTATGATCCTGGAAGAAATGCTGGAAGATATGGACAGTTTGCGACATGCAGTACTACAAAATAGAGCAGCTATAGATTTTTTGCTGTTAGCGCAGGGTCGCGGGTGTACTGATTTTGAAGGAATGTGTTGTTTTAATTTGTCTGATCATAGTGACTCCATTCATAAGCAGATCCACTGGCTCCTGAATCACACGCAATCTGTAAGTAAAGATCATAACCCTATAGATGATTGGCTTCGCTCTACCTTCCCAGGCCTTTCCTCATGGGCTTACGGCCTGATAAAAGAAGGTTTGCGATGGTTGTTAATCCTTCTTTTGATAGTAATTGGTGGGCGTATCATGTATAGCTGTTTGCAGAGGGCAATTGATCCCCCTCGAGCCATGCCAACATTAGATACAACGATTTCCAAAAATGACATTATTCAAGAATGGCTGAAGGAGCAAGGTGGGCATAGTTCTTTGGAATACTTTGCTATGCGCCCATAAAATAAAAAGGGGGGAATTGCAGGGAGTTTATTCTAGTTGGGTTCCTAGAAGGTGCTCAAACTAGCTTGCTCGAACTAGCTTCTAACAAATGCTACGTGATTAAGGAGCTAGGGGGGACATTATGTTTGGAATGTTGCGTAAATCGTATCCTAGCACTAGGACTTGTTTAGAACCGCTTTGATTGTTTAGAACTAGTGAAGCGGGTTGCATGCCTTCTGATGTATGTTCTGCATGTTTGATCTCTGTATCCATGGTATGTGATTTATGGAGTTGCTTGTAATCGTGGTGATGGATTCTGCATCTATAAAATACCCAGAGTATGGACAATAAACGAAGCTGTTCACTCACGCTGAGTTGGTGTGCTTCCCTAGGCTTATCAGCAGGTTACCTGGCCAAGTGGGTTTATTCCCGGCAGAAGCCTTCTTCCTCCAGCTACAGGAGGTTTCACATTTGTAGGCCTCAGTTTACTCTTCTCAAGGCTGGGTAAACCAGGCCTTCTTGTGTGATATGTGCTCTGACCCCTCGATCATTTTGGTAACATATTGTACTTGCACAAATACATGTCTTGAACTGGGGAGCCCCAGGCTGCCACAGCACTCTATAATATGGTCTCACAAAGGCTAGACAGGAAGGAATGATGATTTCTTTAGATCTGCTGGTTTTCCAGGTTGAAAGGACAGTAAACAGTGCCAACCCTGATGTCGATCCCTGAAGGATGCCTCCTATACCTAGCTATCAGTTTGATGTTGTACCACTGATAAGAGCCCTTTAAAACCAACTGTAACTAATTCCTCACTCACCTAATCATAGGATCACAGAATGGTAAGAGTTGGAAGGGGTCTCTAGAGATCACTGAGGCCAACGCCCTGCTAAAGCAGGTCACACAAGACGGTGTCCAAATGGGTCTCAAATATCTTCAGAGAAGGAGACTCCACAATCTCTCTGGGCAGCCTGTTCCAGCACTCGTAAATCTGACAGTAAAGTAGTTAGTATGTTAGTATGGAACTTCCTGTGCTCAAATTTATGCCCATTGGCCCTTGTACTGTTGCTGCACATCTCTGAAAAGAGTTTGTCCCCATCAAATTGTCTTCCTCACTTTAGCTATTTATAAATAGTTATGAGATCCCCTTTCAGCCTTCTCTTCTCTCGAATGAAAAGTTCCAGGTTTCTCAGCCTTTCCTTTTACAGGAGATGCTCCTGGGCCCTCATCATCTTTGTAGCTCTCCACTGGTCTCTTCCTAGGAAATCCCTGCCTTTTTTGAACTGTGGAGCCCAGAACTGAGCAGAGTATTCCAGATAATCCATCTTTCTAGTCCATGCCTCACCAGTATAGCCATATGGATATTAATTGAGATCCAATAAAATGACTTTGCTAAAGTCTGGTTTCATGTTGGCTCTTCGTCTGGAGTGGTTTGCTCATTTTCTCAGTCCATCAACACACGTACTACATGAATCTCATGTTGATGGCAGCACAGGCTGAGCTAGCTTTGGACTGGCTTGATAATGAACTAATGAGGGTGCTGTGGGACAGGAGAGAGCTCGGGGCAGATTCCAAGATCCTAGACATGGTTTGCAGCCTTTTTGTGGACTGCACATTGCTTGTTCCTTTTGTACAGTTTAATTTAGATTTAATGTTTGTAGACGTTCTTACAGATCCCATCGAGCACATACTTTGTGGAGCTAATGTATCTGTCTGGTTAGCTGAAAATGCAGATGACTGTACACATTCTTCCTTTCAGTTTCCCTTCTTGCGTGTTTAAAGGGTTAGACAATAAAAAGACACTCATCAGATGTCGGGAGTTAAGAAGTGAAGATATGGAAAGGCTGTGCTGCACCTCATAACACCAGGAACCACACATCCTTAACTTCCACTGTTGTGAATCTGAAGCTCACAAAAAAACCCAAAGCTGAAGCTTTACACTTTCATAGATGCTTCTACTGTCTCCTTTTATCAGGTCACATATTTTGAGACAATGGATTTCCTAATTAAAGTTGACAGCTAAATTTAAAACAGTTAATTAGTGGAGGCACCAGCCTCACAGCCTGGGCACAGGTTCAAGGTTTGGAGGACGCTGTTGTAGTTTGATTACAACGTTCTCATCAAGCAATAATGCCTGCTGCTATGGACAGAAATATGAGAGAGAGATTGATTGTGGGGTGGGCTGTGTACTCTGAGCTGAAAGAGAAGGTGAGCGATGTCAATAAGGTCAATAACCTCCTCCTAATGTAGCAATCAGGGAACTAATTCTTGGAGCTGCCCAGAATTTCCTTGGTAGACAGCAGGAGTTGACATATAAGGTGTTTCTGAAAATCAGCCCATTTCAGTTATGTTTCTCAACAGAAAAAAATCCACTCAAACAGCCATATTATACCATTGACTGTATAATTTATCTGTATTACATATACAGCAATATTTTTTTTCTTCCTATTAACAAGCTCAATGTTAAAGAAATGAATTATCCTAGGAGAATAAATTAAAACAAAAACATCCAGAGAAGACAAAACCCATAAAAAGCAGATGGTATCACATATAAAATGCCATCAATTTTTATGCCTCTATGTAGAAATGCTGAGATATTCCCAGCTTTGACATAAATTCTACCTATCGGTCCCATCAGGATACCACAACAGTATTAATGACTGCAACAGATGATTTTCTAATCACTAATCCAAAAACACTGCACACACCTCAGCAAAGAATCTAGGAGGATCTGTGCATGCTCATATATAACACTAGGACGTTAGTAGGATTAGTGGGCCCTATCCCTCTCTGTATCAAATGTAAACTTTAAAATTCCTGATTTTGCTCAAGTTTTCTGCCTCTGTTGTCAGTGAGTGCTCTTACACATACCTTATTAATATTTGGGAACCAATAGTTTAAGCATGTTGAGAAAGAAAAACACCAATCAAAGAGAAAGAACCTTTAGAGATTACCCCCTGTTGCAGTTTACCAATTAATCTTTAAGAAATTTTGCCTTTCAACTTTTAATTCATTTTTTCAAGAGCCATCTGTCACACTGTGGATCTTAACCTGGATTTTCTATTTCTCAGTTCAGTGCTCTGATCACAGAAAACCCGAACCTAATTGTCCAGGGCAGAAGAATCTATTACCACAGTAAATATATGGCCAAAACCAGGTGCGCATAGCCTCAGATCAGCATTAGTATTTGAGGCCAAATCTCAGTGTACTCAGAACAGTTCCAGTGTTCAAAATCCCATTTCAGTATTTCAAAACCAGGTGCTGGTATACCTTGCCAAATATCCAGCTCAAAATTAGCACTGCTAGGCTATATCATAGTTTGACTTTAAAAGATATTAAAACTGAAGCCTGCAGTAAATGCTCAAGACCAGGATGCTCATGGGTTTGGAATTAACAGTTAATGACAGCTTGCTCCCAGAGGTAGAGCTTGTTAAAGAAAATGGACTACAGTAATTAAAGTTAACAGTATGGAAAATAAAATATGCATATATATTCGGCAAAAGCAGAGAGATTCTTAGGTGTGAACTCCAAAATCTTACTGGGAGATAAATTTCAAGTAGCTGGACACAAGGGGGATTACACTAACCTTTCTCACCTGTAATTTGAGTCAGTATTATTTTTATAACTGTTGGAAGGACAATATGGCTTGATGTGATTTGTGGACACCATCAACTTAAAAATGCTGAAAAGTAAACTACTATTGTTTCCATCTCCCTTGCTGCATCACTATTCATACAGTCAGTTTCAATTGTCCCCTCTAAATAGAGTGTTTCTGTTATTACTGTGATTCAAAGCCCAACGGTTTAGAGCGTGGTCTAATACAGCTGGATCTGTAGACATATACAGGGCAGATAAGCATTCCATTTAGGCCTTTAGAGTTGTGGGAAGGCCCTCCCGTGCCATCAAACTTTTTAAAACTTCCTATAGTGATGATGCCATCAACTCCAGGAATAATCTCATCCAATTAGTTCTGCTGCACACGCGTGTCATTCCAAATCGTTAAACCTTTTTCTGCAAATACATACAAACTTGAAGCATATTAAAAATAAAAATAATTAAAAAAAAGGATAATAATAAGATACTCAAATATTTTCAACAGAAAGAGGAACTGAAGAGTACTTAACTAGGAATGCTCAACAAAATATTTGGAATGAAAGTTGACCATAGGTATTTAATATTATAGTCAGTCCAACTGACTGCAATTTTTTTCTGCAATCTATGTTGCGTGCCAAATCCTGGACTTTCACTTAGTTTTTATTAAGGTGAACTCACACTGAATTCAGGCAAAAAGCTGGTTATCTGTCTGTGGCAATTTTCTCCCTGTCATGTATTACATGTGAAAACAGGAGTACCTTTTCACATGCCTTGTTGCAAGTCTGACCTTTTGAAAATTAGTCCTTAAAAACTTTGCTCAAGGACACAAAATGAATCAGTCAGTCATGTAAATTATAATTTACTGCCTTGTTGATTTTGGTCATTTCAGCTTTTTTGTATGCAATACTCTAATCGTAGTACAACAGCAGCAACCTAACATCATGTTAGATTAGCATAAACCTCACTTTATTTTATGTCATCTGTCATCCATCTGTGAGGTTTTAATGTCTTATTCTCATCACTTTTAAAGCAGAAAACTTACATCTCTTTCTATAATGTAATTATAGTTCCCTTATCATTCCCTACAGTATAATGTTACAGGGAATTTTCTTCTGCTTCGTGTAAAATTTCATTTCCTTTTTGATTGGCATTGTGTAGTATTGTGTTTGTCAGAAATCTCCACATTTACATTTTTATACCTACATGTATTTTCAGTGCAAGAATATTAAAAATCAGCAAAGTGATTAATGCAAATATTATTTGACTGAGAGATCTTTAGGTCTCTGACTCTTTCTATATGTGACTATTGTATCTATCTGACCCCAGCAAACAAGAAAGCCCATGACCCCACCTGTCTCTTCAGCAGGCACATGGTGAATTAAACTTAGCTCACTTTATGAGCGAACCAGAAATTTTGACCTCACCTCAGATAGATTTGATAAGTTGTCCTAGCATTAAGCATTTGGTCAGAGTTAATTCACACACAGAAGGCTGTAGACCAGGTCAGGTATACAGTTTTTCATATGGGGTGGTACGTGGTGATCCCAAAAGGCTGTTTTCAGTGATGCACTGTTTGTCGAGACAGCGATTACCTATACTGACATTTACCATAGCTCAGATCTCAGGCTTCTGATGTAGAACATGCTGACATGTTTACAACATCACAATGTGATTTCTAAGATAAGCAATAAAAAACAGTAATGGCTTAAATCCTGTGTCTTACTAATGTTCAGTGAAGGCCTAGTTCTGGCTCCATGGGCAGAAAAGTTGATGGGAGCACACATGGTGTCATGACAGAGTGTTTAATGCCCAGTACATGAATCACAATACTTTGTTCCTTAATAGTGCAATTTCAGCTGAAGTCATTATGTTCCATGGGGATCATATCTTGAGACAGTCAGGAAACTGTACAGAAAACACAGATAACCTCACACAGTTACAGTAACTGCAAGAGGAATCAGCAGAGTCAGTATTTTAAGAATCTGCCTTTTGACTAGGAGCACCTCATTTGACAGTAAGATAACCAAGTCTTTGGCTGGAACAAAGTCAAAAGGACTTCAGAAAAAAACCTCTTTCTATGATACCCTTAAAGATACTATCATCTCCAACACCATATGCTCTTTCGTGATCTCATGGTTATTATTATTTATCTTTTCCTTCACTGCTCTGATTTCTGAGCAGTGATCTTCAGCATGTGATTTCAAATGCAAGAATAGAAGAAAAGCATTGGAATGCTAACAACAGGAACAATCTTCCATCAACAGATTCTAGCTGAAGCAAGTCTAGTGCACATTTTTATTACAGCTCAATACTAATATTGAATTTTAATTTTAGAGTCCATCTGACATCTGTTTTTAACCCTGAGAAAATAGAAGGCGGTGGTATCGCTGTCTACAGCTTCATAAAATTTGATGTATTTAAGGTAAGTTCATTTTCATTAATGCATATGCTGGGTTTTTGACTTTTGATTTTGCTTGCTAGTTAGGGGAGACACTAGACTTGAGTAAAATACCTACAGCTGGTAAGAGAGAGGAAAGAAGCAGAACCTATCTTTACTAATGAAAATGCAAACCACTGAACTAAATAATTGATGCAGTGCAGTCTAATTTCTTAGTCCAGAACATCAGCTTTATATCTTCTGCAAAATCTAAAACATATCCAACTTTCATTTCATAAAAAGATACACGTGCCAAGTGCAGGTTGCAGATTTTATTATAACCAGAGAAAATTTTTATATAGATGTATGGACAAAAAAAATATTGATAATCTGTAATTAAAAATTTAATTTGTTTTCTAAACCATAAATAAAAGCTTACTTGCTAAATAATGGGAGAATTTAACTTCCATGAGGTCAAATTTATAATGTGGTGGCTGTGGGCATTTGCATACAGCTATTAATTAAAAATTTGCCTTATTGAGGATAAGAGGGTTTAAATTATTTTTTTAATAAAAAACAATTAGTAAAAAGGAAAACACAGAAGATATCTCATTTATTACTAAGGTTATTTTATGGAAAATATTAATAATAAAAAGTTTTCTTTTAAAATGATGATTCTGGAAATAGTAATTTAAGAAAAAGCATATCATTTTCATATACATTAAAACATAAAATTGTTCATCAGTTCCTATTCAAATAAGTTAAAGCAGCAGTGTGGCAGCAGTATACTCTATAGTCCAAAAGAAAATTACTCTGACTATGGATGGTCTCCAGTGGTAGAGAACTTCTGAGTTACCTAATATTGCTGCTGTGACTCTACCACATCCACACACAGTTCTGCATGTGTTATAGTTAGATAAGAATGGGTTCTTGCATCACAATGTACATTTGTCTTTAGATCACTGTGTAAAGGCTTCTTCCAATGATCATAAATTAACCTTGACTCTTGGCTCTTCTTTCTGAATGCAGCTGTACCAAACCTATGTATCTCAACAGTGGAAGAATGCATGGGGCCACACTGGACCTTATCCTCACTTTACCTGGTTTTGAGTTCAGGACTAAAGAGTAAAAATGTCACTCACGACATGCCATGCAATAGCCCCACTGCATGAAAAGAGAAGCAGATCATGAACTTCTCCCCTGGTCAGCACATCTCTTCAAAGGATCAGAACTAAATCCTTTGTTCAATACGTCTCTTGCCAACACCAGAGCTGGGACACTGGTAATTCTGGGGCTGGCAGAGAAGATCACTCTGGACTGTGACAGTTTTTTTGGCCTCATAACTCCATGGTACGGCCATGTGGGATATTTGCTGGTACAGTTCAGTTAAGCTGTGAAAACTACGTGATTGCTGGGCCATTAGCTAACTATCACGTAGGAGAGCTTTCAGTTTCAGGGCTAGATAGGTTCTACTCCTTATAATACTTTTGCATTCCCTCTTCACTTCTTGTTGAGTTTAGCATGGATACAGAAAGCAAGAATAAGAGAGCAGGGGGAGGATACCTTAAAGTCCATCCCTTGCAGGGATATATAGGGATTTCTCTTCCTATTCCCTCATCATTCTCAAAGTCCCGCTTTCCTCAAACTGCAAAGTTCCTATTCCTGATTAAGTGGGAACAAATCCTTGTAGTTTTGTGGCCCTTGTAACTCTCCTCCTAGGGCTGTGTTGCCTATGATCCAAGGCCAGGTGTGATTCAGCACACCTGCATGAACTTGGCTCGTACTCCTAAGCAGACTTCAAGGTGGAGAGAGAGCTGAGAGAAAGCACGTACCCTGGAGCCATATGAGATAAGTAAGATAAAACTGTAGACAGAGGTGAGATTGTTGGGATGGAGGTAGACAGCAGTTCAAAAGGAAAAATATTAACAAGAAAAGATATAATATTCTAAGAGAGAAGAGAAGAACTAGGAAGCTGCCAGCTCAGCTACTTCAAGGCTCAGCCTGCTCCAAGGAGCAATGGAGATCAGCCTTTCCTCATTTGGCTGACAACTGTTTTTCCAGCAAAGACTGTTTAGGTGTGGTAAGCCAATTAATGCCTAACCTAACAGTTCTCATTAGTGCTAGCTATTTATTTTATGTAATAGGAAACAGGTAACTATGGAGTCTCTTCACATGTGGTAAAAATTGCCTGATCAAACCTGGGAGGATAAAGAAGGAGTTTTACCCCTACTTTTATTTTCACATTCCCCACATAGCTGCCTTGCCATGACTATCTACTGTCAAAAGCGTGCTTTCCTTCTACAAGCATGGACTATCCACTCAGGTCTGATCAGTAGATTTTGACTCTGATTACATCGGAGGAGGAGTAAGTATCATTCTATCTTCCTAGTCTCTTGACCAAATGTGCCTTGTTTTCATTAACTTCATAAATGACTATAATTTAAGGACTTCTATTTGATTCCTTAGTTAAAACGGTACTGGAAAATACTCCAGATGTAACCAGGCTAATAATACAAAAACTGAGATGAATGAAACAAAATTACGTTTTCTATTTTGAACCATATATAAAGATTTCCCAATCTGTGTTTTTCACCAGTATTTTTAAACAACACATTTACATAGAAATTGCAAAACGGTGTCAATATATTTTCCTGATTTTCTTGATAGATGAAACTTAACGCTGGCATACTCAATGCATTCTACTTGATTTTTATTTTTCCACGGAACAAATTATCATTTTGTTAATGTGAATTTAGCAGTGAATGCCATCCAGGCTGTGTTCCAGTTATCAAGAGAGATCAGAGATGTCAGGCTGTTGATGCAGATAAACATGAATATTACATTCATTTTAGGTACCTTAAGCAATTGAATCCCTTTTTGGTTAATGTAATATTTCCACTCAATCTTTATTGGTGTAGGAAAAATGTGAAGAAGGGAACTTGTCTGATGTCAGTCTTATCACTTATCAGAGGCTAAAATGAGTGCACATTTGTTACTTTACTTGATAGGAAATGGCATAATCCTTGCTGGCTAGTGGATTATCAAAGAGTGCCCCTTCTACTTTGCAGCCTCAATGCTTCATTCATCTGTCAAAATGAGAATGGTAAGAGTAGATAGGAGTACAGCTTATGGAATTCATCTCATCCATCTTATTTTTTAATGAATGAGCAACAAGATACACATAGAAGATGCATACAGTATTGTGTCCAAAACACAGAATTACTTACAAAAGCTCACCTGATAAGACACAGAATATTATAAGTGACTTCAGAAGGCAGTGAGAAAGTGCTTTGAGTGTGTGAATAAATAGGCCTGCAGGGATTTGAAGTAGCTTTTCTCTTCCACTTCTCACTGCGATAAGTGGTATGTATAATCTGAATCCTAAGAATACCTGCTTTGCAGACCATTGTCAGCAGCCCTAAAGAATCTGTGTGTTTGAAGACTGACCTTATAAGGTACCTTTGGAAGGCACGCCATAACATGTGTGCAAAAGGCTGTTGATACAATACAAGTTCTCATCATTTAAGTCAGTATTAGCCTTCATGGAGTGGCATCATTTGCTTATGTGGATATGGAATTAAGAATTTAAATGTTATCATGTACATTCAGCTACAGAAATGTTGCCAGTAGTACTTAAAGAAATACATATAGGGTAACTGTTTAGTAAAAGAGGAGAATTTCTATTGTAAAGAATACTCAGTCAAAAAGTTAGAAATACTAAACTAGGTTTTACATCAGGTTTTCGTAGACACTGGTATCCTCAGTGATAATACTAACACAACCAAAACCACAATTACAGTAATAAACAACAAAGCAAAACCACAGAATACATGATGTGCTCTCTTCACTGAAGAAAATAAAGACCTCCTGACCCATTTTATTTCTAAGTGACTTTTACAGTTAGATCTTCATCCAAAGCTCCTCTTCCAAAAGCAGCTTTGCAACATTGGCTATACTGTGTTAGAACTAACAATCCTACCAAAACCACACTGACCTGGCTTCTGTATTAGGTGTTGTCTGTGTTTAAAAAAAAAAAAAAAAAAAAAAAAAAAAAAAGCAGAACCTAGATCTCCTTGTAGTAATGGATATAATATAATGCATATAAAAATACCTGTCTTAACTTTGAAATACTGCTATAAAATCACAGATTTAATCCTGTTCCTCCTAGAAGCAGGAGAGCAACCTACCTGCTTTGTAGAAGGTGTTGGTTGTATACTATATCAGAAAACAGCAGTTGATATTCCTCCCTCAGATCCCATTAGTACAGTGTCCTCACCTTTGCAACTTTATATTCTTCTGTTCCCTGTTTGTCTTTCAGTTTACTTTCAGCCTTTAAATTCTCAGATATTCTCCTTGGATGCATTTTTACTCAGTATTTGAAGCAATGAAAGACGCTGCTAGGAAAATCTACGCCTCAGTGTATAATTATGAAATGTGAAAACCAATTTTTGGGGAGATTGCTGAGATGAACCCAATCAGTTTAACATGTGTATGGAATTCAGCATGTTACTGGAGGGAAGGAAGTGTGCTCACATAGTAAAGTCAGGTAAGAAATAGCCTCTGCTTTGCTGAGATAAGTAAGGAGTCACTGGAATCACCGTCCCTTTCTACCCTGGGTATACTACAAGCTCAGTCCATGCTATGGAAAGTGATCAGTGTTTGTGATTTACTGTGATCATGCTGTTCAAAATCTGTAGCCACTAGGCAGGAAACTGATCAGTAGCAAAATTCTTTTAGTTTTTGTCTTTTTTTTTTTTTTTTTTTTGGTCCCAATTTGGTTCTAAATGAAGTTGTTTCCTCACTAAGAATTGAAAGTTTTAACTACATGCTAGTATTAAGTTGGGGAGATGGTTTGGAGGAGTGTTTTGTTTTTTTTTTTTCTCTAGCCTTTATGGGGGGAAAGAATAACATCCCACAGATATTTCACAACATGTAGAAATGTCTAGGAAAATCCAATACAACTACATTGATCCAAGTTGCTGAAACAAGGTCTTAGATAAACATGGCTTTAAAATAGACAAGGACCTCTGGGTCAAGAAAGCTGTGTTCACCTGTAGGAATTTACAGCTCTAATCTAAGTCTAAAAAAAATAATGATTTGGCCACAGTCTAAAATGGGCATATTCATTTAGTTTTGATGTTATACTATTAAAATGAATAATTCAGATCAAGCTTTTGATTGAATCAGAGCATTCAGAAACTCAACAATAATTATAGAACTGTCATTATATGGTGAACATCGGTGCTATGTTTTGAAACAAACTTATTGTAAAGTTTGATCTAAAAGTCTTTAACCTGAACATATTAATTAACAAAGAGCCCAGCTATAGTTGAGTTTCCAGTGGGATGATTTTCTTACAGTGAGTACACTGCAAACCTCCATCTTAAAGGCTGGTTGGTGAAAATGCAGAATGGGTAGGTGAGCTAGCAGAAATCAGGCATCACAGATGCAGGGAAGAGAAAGGATGATGTTCCTGATAAGTTCTGTGATTGCTGAACCTGGAAAAATCAGACACTTAGAAGTGCTGAGGCTCTGAAGATGTTTGTGATCATGTTGGCAATAAAGTAGTCAGTTCTAGAGCAGGAGACTGCTAGATAAACTAGTAGTCTGTGTAGAATTTAGAATTAGGAATGAGAAGAATTGTCTAACAACGAACCAGTAGGTGGCAATAACTGACATCTTGAAGAGATGCTGTGGTCATTCCATTTTTTTTTTTTCTCAAGTCATGCCATTTGACTATCATCTCTCCTACAACACAGGGTGCAGAAAAGGCAGTGCTGCGGTCTCTGAGGTATTCTTTGCAGGCAGCTGTGACATACTGCCTCTCTTTCTTTCTCTTTCTTTCTTTTTCCCTTTCTCGGCTACAATTCCTGTGTATCTTGATGACATAGCCTATTTTGAACCAAATCCAAGCAATTAAATATGATCAGTCCAGACAGGAGTGTATGTGGTGCTGTTCTCAATCCTTTTGGAGATGGTACAGCTCTTGGTGGAGGTGGGAGGTGAATAGCTATGGCTTGCTGTAGCTCAACATTGTCTCCTTTCTCCAGGATTAGATGTCTAAAGGGCATGTACGCTCTTCAGATTTATAAATGTAGTCTTAACTCTAAATTGCTCGGTTTCATCCTTCAGTTCAAATCACATTGGTTTACATCTCAAAAACTCTAAAAGTAACCTCCATGCATAATCTGATTGTTGTTGTATGTTTCAGTCCGGAAATCTTCCTTGTACATCTTATGTCCTGCGACATGCCTGAAATTCTTGTTTTCTGTGCCAGTTTTGAGGCATTAAACTGGGAATCTTAGGCAAATTTTTAACTTCCGCTCTTAGAGATTTTTTTTTTAAGTGCAGAGTATTGAAACTATGTTTAGCATAGCCTTTTAAACCTTCATGTTGTCCGTACAAAAGCCAGGATGTACACAAAGCAGAGCACTACTGTAAGTGCATTTCAGGTAATAGTGTATATCATCGGCATTTTAACTTACAAGTTCTTTGTTTCAAAAAGGGTTAAAAAAATTTCCAGTAGCATTTCCACTCTGTTCAGAATTATGAGCTTCAGTTTCTCTATCAATATATTATCTCCCTGTCACGTTATAAAAGATCTCACTGTGATACATTTAACAGTTGAAACGGTGACTGAAGAGTGGAAGTTGGTGAAGAATGACATCTTTCAGGATCTATACCAGCACAAAAGGAGCAAGAGAAGAATGACTTGAAACAGTTATTCTTGGGATGACATTATATATATATGTAGATAGAGATAGGCATAAATTATATATATATATATATACACAATATATTTACATTGTCACAGAAGGAAGAATTGGTTAGATGTACATGTATCAATGTGTGTTAAACATACCGAAAAGCACAATTCCATGTTTTGGACCCACCTGTACACCTACTTCATGTACTGTTCAGCTCCAAGAATTTAGTATAATACTAAAGTCTGTGATAATTTGAGGGCTTGATGGGCTGATGATGTAGTATGAATTTAATCAAGCAGCAGTATAAAGAGGGTTGGGTAACTTGGCTCTCAACTCATGTAGGCTGTCTGAATGGAGTTACTAATATCATTTTCTGATTTCTTTCCTCTCTGTGCCAATTGCACCAACAATTTGGCATGCATAGTAAGAAGTTATTATCGATTCTGCAGCAGCTTTCCTGTTGCATGGTGCAGATAGCACAAATCTTGTTAACAGTCTGACAAAATATAAATGGTTTCATAATAAACTGCCACCCCTTTAATATCTCAACAACTTCAGAAACGTTATCTGGCAACTGCAGGGGATTAAAGTTATGTTTTCAGAAGACCAAAATTTAGCACCATGCTTGCATAAATCCCTCTCTCCCACCATGGCTCTGCAAAGTAGGATTTATTTATTTATTTATTTATGTCAAAGCACAAAGCAGTAATTAAATTTAATCTTCTGTATCAAATACAGGTGTGTCCATCCATTTAATTAGGTGGGGAAGGTGGTAAAGCATAGGTTTTAAAAGTGATGATACTTAAAAAGTTTTAGGGGAATCAGTAAAACCGAATGTAGTGTTAATTCTTCATGACTGCTGATGTTAAAATCATCTCACAATCTTGTGCATATCTTGCCAGTGCATATCCTGGTGTAAGGTACCAGCATCAGATACACCTGGGTCACCTGGGCAGAGGTATGGCATAGGAGAGCCGTAGCCTGGAGAGCACAGGTGTCCTTAGGACAAAGAGCAGAGTGAAATGGTTCCAATGAGTATTGCAAAAGGCTCCAGGGAGGAAATCTCTATGGAAGAGTTAGCAAAACAGATGCCAGATGTGGTGCATAAATGTAGGCTCCTTGTGTGCCATGGCAGTTGGCTTCAAATCATTAAGTGAAAAATATTCCCAAAGTGTGAAGCTGACTTTTCCTTTATAGTACCTTTTTGTGTGGAAATTTCTTCATCCTTAGGAAGAAGGATGCCTGAGTCCTTATAGTGAGGATGTTGTGTACTGTAATAATGCTGAAATATGAATGTGGTTGTAGATGCCCTACTCCTTTGCAGCTTCACACCTTAGTTATCTTTCACCATATAAAGAGATTCTCAGTATGTTACAACTCAAATTTGTCATGTTCCTCACTTGCATTCTTTGTTTTTATTATACAGACTTTAAGTATGGTAGAAGGTGACATTGGTGCTTTAAGAATTCTTGTCCCTTGGGAAAAGAAGGAGGGATAGCAGAGCTTGCGATGTTATTTATGGCAGATGAATGCTCTGTGAGTGTGCATTGCTTTGCCATTGCAGAGAGACTGCTTATAAAATGAGATTGACACTCTGAAAAAAAAAAAAGCTTCTTTATGTTTGAGTGTCTGCTTTTTGCAGGTAGTCCACAGATTTTTCTGCTTTGAGCTGATGCTGTGGCTTTAACTTGTGGAATGCTGCATTATTTTGAGCTGTCCCACAGAGATCAATAGAGCTGTGTTGGGAGTGTAACGCATCTTAAATGGGAGTGCCAGAATCTACTGACACTCTTCTTGTCATGTAATTGACCATCTAATTTCCAGGCATTGTTTTGTAAAATACACGATGGCAACTTTTAGAACATGACAACAGGAATAAGCAAATAGCAAGAAGTAGCAATTTTTCTTACTCTGAGTGAATGCCCTTGTTTCCATCTGAGAGCAGGTATTCATATGAAAAATAGCCCTTCAGCAAGCATTCGTGTGAACAAAAGGCCTGTTTGTATGAATGCTTATAAATAACAAAGCATAAGAATTATAAACACTGTTGAACTGAATCATCACTAAGCATTCAAATGAGTGTTAGCAAACATTGAGCAAAGAGAAAGCAGCCTTTAGGGTTTTCTTGCACAGGGAATATTTTTAGCAAGCTAAGACAACACTTCAAGGGCAGAGTAGTTGGTCATTGAGAAATGTGTAAAATGCTGTTGACTTCTGACCTTGAATAACTGGGAGACTCCTCCTCTCCTCCCCCCATCCCTTTTTTGGAGTCTCCTCCTTCTTCCACACGGTAGTAGAAAACCCGTGCTCTCATCTGAAATCATGTGTGATGCCTAAGCAGCTCCAAGAACCACACAATGGTAAAGGTTTGACAATCCTAAATACATGTTTTTTTCAGTTAGTAGATGGCTGACTTGCGTCTGCTTCTGTGCGACTGCAACTGCAGTTTAGGAGCTGAAATGGAGGAAACAGTATGATAATTGTGTCACTTGAGGAGATACGTCCAATCCAAAGGTAATATGTGTTCTGTTTCTTCTCTCATAATATAGCATCTGTGGTAATTGTGCTGCCTTTAGGTCAAAAGTAAACTAGAATATCTCTGACTTGGTTTCTAAGGGGACAAAAATATTTCAGAGTAGGAGGATTACCGATTCTATTCTGGAACTAAATCATGTTTTTGACTTTTAACAAAGAAACTTCATTTATTTAGCAAGCCCTGCTGGAGGTGAAAAGCCATGCAGTGAAATAGTAACATGAGCTTGCCAGTCTTCTGAAAATTCCTTTTGTTTCAGTAGGCCTTGGTTCTGCCCAGTTCTCCTGGTCTATGTTGATGCTAGTGAACTATAATACCAAACAACGAAGTGGTGACACAGTAACCCATACAATTCATTGTTGGCACATTCTTTACCACAGTTCTGATCTAGGCCAGTGAGAACTTACCCATCAGCTGAAACTTGAACCTTATTTCAAGTGCATTGATACAGCCTGGGGTCATTTCCAATAGGAAAATGCAAACAAATCAGACTAATGGAAACAAAGTCTGTCCTACACCATTTATTCTCAAAACTAAAGAATTGGTAGATCTTAGACTTCTTTTTTTTTTTAATGTAAAAGTCCCCAGACATCTTTCTCTGCTACTTCAGCTCTCAAATTCTTCACAGGAGTTCACACAACTGATATGTGGCCAGCAGCTGTCACAACAGGACTACGGGTGATTTTAAGACAAGCATGAAGCAATGGACTCTGTTCCCCAACAGTGTCCCCTGGGAGAACAACCAGGCTATAACACTCTGCCTAAGCATAGTGAAGATGGTGTAGTTCTGATGCACGCTTTCAACAAAATTCTGTATTGAAATAAAAACAGTTTAGAGCAGAAATAAACTTGTAATTCTTAAGTTGCTGGATAGGGTTTATTCATCTTTGGGTTAACTCTTGCATGCACAGAAAGATAAAATATCAGGAGTGGTTGAATTTTTACTGGATGAAATGGCAGAAGTTTTATTTGGAAGAAAAGAAATATGATTAATTATGTTTGTCAGTGTTTTGCAAAAGGAAACAACTCTCCTTCATTTTAATTCATCTCTGCACAGATGGCAATTAGTTTCATTGACAATACCTTCTACTTCCAGCAGAAGCCCCTGTGTATATGCAAAATAACTATGTGATGATGGTGTTGAACCATCGCACAGAATACTTGCATCTTGCAAATTCTGCAGAATGTTGGATTAAATTGTCAGTTGTATTGTGAGTGAGCAAATAACGATGTTACTTTGCTTATATCAATAAATTTAAACAGTCTTGGAAATTGACCTGTTTACTCAGGGTGTTGAGAGAAGATATTACTCAAGGGTTTTCCTCTATCTCTTCCAGCTATGGTTACATATTAACTACTCCATAGTCAGCAATGAGAAATGAAAGAACGCTTCCTGAAAATTAATCTCTTCATATGACTTTTAACTGAGCTGACTGATCCTAGGAGTAGTTAGAGGAGTCTCAGGAACGGTCTGTAAACACATCAGCTTTGGCAGTGCAGATGCATTTATGGGCATTGGTGGGAGTTTTCTTAGAAAGGTGCCCCAAGGATTCAATTTAGCAGAGCTTGTCCACAAAAGCAGATTGTAGAATCATAGAATGGTTTAGGTTGGAGGGGACCTTAAGGATCATGTAGTCCCAACTGCCTGCCATGGATAGAGTTGTCAGCCACTACATCAGGCTGCCCAGGATCCCATACAGCCAGGCCTTGTGGCCATCAGAATATGATTCATCAGAATATGAACCTGTCTGCAGCCAAAATGAGATATTTATGGGCTTGTCCTCTGGACGGAGGAAAAGCAGTGTCCATAATATTCTAGATGCTAATGAGAAAAATGTATTATTCATTTTCCAGGGATATTCTATTACAAAATTACCAATTATGTACACAGATGTTTTTGTAGACAGAGAGAGACTAAATTTTTAGGAAAATTGAAGTTGTGACTAAATAATTCCAGTTCTGTCTATCTGCTTGTTAGTGAGATGACTCCAATCCAGATTCAGTGCCCTAAAATCTAGGTTCCCTCTAAAAATGCAAAAGGAAAAAATCTCCTTCTGAGGGTACATAATGTCTCTCCATTTTAGGAAGCCTAAATGATTTAATTTATACAGCTAGTGTACATAAGATGAATCTCACTCTGTCCTATATTAGCCCCTTGTACTGGAAAGATGGTCAGACTTACTTATTTTTCTTACTGTTTAGTAGTGTTTTACTCTAACATTTTTTACAAATTAGTCTTACATAATTAACCTCCTGATCCAGAAATTATCAAAAAGGGATTTATGCATATGCAACCAGTTGAGATCTTTGAAATAATGAAAACTATCCTAAAATACTTAGCACAAGTTGTTGCTACTTCTGGAGGTATCCCGAGAATGAGAATGCTACAACTGAAGAGCTGATGCCTGTTGTAAGGCACTTTTGCTATTTAAGTAGCTGCTACAACAACAAGAGAAAACAGCCCTTGCAAAAGAGTTTCTTCCAAAGTGGTGCGTTGCATTTGGTTCACATCATGATGAAGTGAAGCCAAGAAGCTAGGTTATGAGAGCTACCAAATGAGCAAACGCCTTATTATCCTATAAAGATGCTTCTTACTCTGCCTTGTTAGACTCAAGGCAAAACTCTGATACCTTGGTCAATCTGCAGAGGTCTGTTTTCTGATTAAACTTCCAAAGGCAGCAAAAGCTGTGTGGATATTTTGCAATACGCAAAGATGACTTGTTTAAAAACTGCACTGATTCACAGTATTTAATATTACATAATTTGTAGATTCTTAATTACTGATATCAGAGTTTTATTTAAAGCACCAGGAGAAAAAACATCAACCTGACGTTATCTTTTTGTTATCTATTCACAGTAATAAAAAGGGATCCTGCTTTCCCAATGTGAAATTATACTGCATCATGAATCATTCAGCATTAGAACAAATCAGGCATTGGATAAAAGTCAAGCTTCATGTTGGGCTGTAATGGAGAAGGAGTACTCAAGACCAACTCCCCTTAAGTTGCCCCTCTGTTAGACAGATTAAAGTAATTCCCACACTTGTGCAGACTGGATAGATGATGTTGCCTGTAGATGTGTTGTTGTTTTTGTTGTTGTTGTTGTTGTTGTTTTTTTTTTTAGGAGAACGTATGAGGTTTAAAGCTTTTAATCCTTCTCAATATGATATAACACTTTTTAGAAAGTTAAGAAACATGTTATTTTATTTTTAATCAGGTGCAGAACTCTATAGAAAACTGTCAGTATTATTCCAAAAGTTTTATGGTATTCAGCTTTCAAGCAAGTGTAATTTAAGCAAATATTTATTCGTAGAGATTTATCTTTGCTGTGATAACACACTCAGGAGGTCTTGCCTGAAGGCATTTCCTGAAGTCTCTGGCCCAGTGAGCTCACAGTCTTTAAATGCTACAAGAAAGAGTGAATACGTAGTCAAGTTGGAGGACTGTTAGAGCACATTAAATGTGTCTACAGTAGGTAAACTTGTAAAAATACTGGTCTCAATGGTCACAAGCTTATTCTGTAGCAGAAACCAAATAGGATTTTGTCAGGAAAAATATACTGGAAGAGTTGCTATTAAATTGTTGAAAAACTTCAGGGGAAAAATAAACTCCAAGACAAGGTGATTTATTTTTAAGTCACTTTTGGCTGCAGAGGAACAAAAGGCAAAGATTGCAACCATGAGAGTTAACAAATTTCTTTCTCCTTCCACTGAAGCTGGTAGCAAACTCCCTTGATCTAGTAAGAAAGCGACTCATTCCTTGGGTACTGGGTTAGTTGTTTTTTTGTGCCTGAATTTGGTTTGCTTCACGAAACACTGCTAGTGATGAGATAAATACACGGGTTGTATGTTGATCTGAAGCCAAGTTGATTGCTGGCAGTCATGCTGACAACAGGATTTTCTTCAGCAGAGTTTATGGACAAAGCCTTCTGATCACATGCTTCCCTTTTTTTAGTGATTTAAGTGCAGACAGTAGCCAAGTGAGGTCTTTGTATAAAGTGATCTCCCATGTGTCACACTTCGAGGGAATTGGCAGCGCCTGTTACTGCTGCTTCGTGAGCTGTGTCATTGGCACGTTCTTCTGTGTAATAGTCACAAGAAAGAACAAAGCTTTATTAGCAAAATATAATTGCAGCTCACTGTATCTTAGGCTCTGGCTCAGATTCTTGGTTGTATCCCAGAAATATAGAGGAAGCTGAGGAAGAGGCTCTGGCCTGCTTTCATTTGCTGCTGGGCAGGCAAGAGCTAGTCTTGCCCATTTTATCTGGCCGTATTACTCTTCCCATATGCAGTTTCCCAGTTAGATTACCTTTTTGGATACCAGCACACACAGGAGGAAATATGGCTCCAGGCTTACAAGTCTTCTTTCTTTGTGGAAAAATACAGCAGAATAGGCAATATTCACCAGTATGTTCTTGTGCAGAGCCAGGGTAAAGAAGCAGTGTTCCAGCTGAGCCTTGGTATGACAAATAAATACATGCAGCAGGAGAGGTTGGAGTTTCTCTTTTGGACTAGTGATTGTCAGCTGCCTGGTGTAATCAAGGTTTACAGGCAGTAATCTGGGCTGCAACCACTCAGTAGGACTTTTGAAGAGCTAAGGGTGAGATAAACCTGACTCACTGGCCAGCAGGATGGGTTCTCCCGTCTTGGTTGCTCACTGTGCTGCTGCTCTGGGGCTCGTTGCCTTGTCCTGTCCCAGATCCCATTTATTCTTTCTGATGACTCTGCTTGGCATCATTCCTAATGCCACGGTACAGTCTAGGGTGAGCATCAGGCATCAGAAACAATCAGCCACCTGTTGTTGGGCTCATCTGTAACATTATGAGTGCTGAAATAGCGGTAGTGACTTGATACCTGAACAGAACACAGGAAAATAGCTTTATAGAAACTCAAGATTACCCACATTAAAAAAATAATAATATTGTTCTCATGAATACACCAGAGAGATATTTTGGCTTTTCACAGCCCTGATAATTTCCCAAATCTCCAAATCATATTGCCAACTGTTTTGAGGGTAAATGGAAAAAAAATCTATGCTTTTACATACTAATTCTCTTACATATACATTGCTGTAGCAAAATATGTTATCTTCCCATTTAAAATGTATCAATAAAAATTCTTGTGTTTTGATAAACCTTAACATTCACTCAAGTGGAAATTAGGAACCCTAAAAGGAGTGTTTTCAATACATTTTAATTTGAAGTGTTGACTCTACTAGAGACAGAAAGTCATCTCAGAGTGGGTAAGCAAGTGCTTATAGAGATGTGTCATTTTTCTGCACTTATCTATTATATTATTAACATGCATCATTAAAATTCTCCTGGCATTCCATAGCAAAGGAATTGAATAAATGTAGCACTATTAGCATGGTTGTATTTAATTACAATCATTTCCCCTTTTGCTTTTATTGAATGTTTTATTAATTACAATGATATCATTAATATTTTGTGTTGAGACCAGTCTGTGCAGCACATTTTTCTCCATCAACTGAACTTGGCAATGCTGTTCTATATTGTCTGACATAAGAAAAGCTGTAAAAGCATAAATGTTTGATATTGCTCTGCTGGGAAATATATTTCTACTTAGCTGTTTTTTCCAAATTATAATGGAAGAGCACTTCCCTGTAAAGTTATTCTTTTTTTTTTGGTGACAAATGGCAAACATAAGCTTGCATTACTATTCCATTAACAGCATGGTTAAAATGGGTAGCCAAATTGCTCTTCCTTTTTCTAATATGATCTGTTCTCCTGCTTGACCAACCTGATCTTCTGTGAACAGGTGACCTGCCTGGTAAATGTGAGAAAGTCTGTGGATGTAATGTATCTGGACTTTAGCAAAGCTTTTGACAATGTCTGCCACAGCATTCTCCTGGAGAAGCTGGCAGCCCAGGTCTTTGGCAGGCGCACTGATCAGTGGGTAAAAAACTGGCCAGAGGGCTGGGCCCAGAGGGTGGTGGTGAATGAAGTTAAACCAAGCTGGTGACTGGTCACAAGTGTTCTCTGGGGTTTGGTACTGGGGCCCAGCCTGTTTAATATCTTTCTTGATTGTCTGGGAGAGGGAATTGATTCCACCCTCAGTAAGTTTGCAGATGACACCAAGTTGAGGGGAAGTATTAATCTGCGTGAGGGAAGGAAGGCCCTACAGAGGGATATGTACAGGCTGGATCAATGGGCTGAGGCCAGTGGGATGAAGTTCAAGAAGACCAAATGCTGGGTCTTGTATTTTGGGCACAATAACCCCATGCAATGGTACAGGGTTGGGGCAGAGTGGCTGGAAGGCTGGGCAGAGGTAAAGGATTTGGAGGTGTTTGTCAATGCTTGGCAAAATGTAAAGTCAGCAGTGTACTGAGGTGACCAAGAAGGTCAACAGCATCCTTACTTGTATATGAAGTAGTGTAGCCAGCAGGAGCAGAGAGGAAATTGTCCCCCTGTATTCAGCACCGGTGAGGTCACACCTTGTGTGCAGTGTTCAGTTTTGGGCCCCTCACTACAAGAATGATATTGAGGCCCTGCAGCACGTTCAGAGAAGGGCAACAAAGCTGGTGAAGGGTCTGGAACACAGGACTTATAAGGAATGGCTGAAGGAACTGAGATTGTATAGTCTTGAGCAGGCTTGGGGAAGACGTTATTGCTCTGTATAACTACCTGAAAGGAGGTTGTGGTGAGGTGGGGGTTGGCCTCTTCTCCCAGGTAGGGAGATAGGATGAGATTGCCTCAAGTTGCACCAGGGAAAAATCAGGTTGGATATTAGGAAAAAATTTATTCTCTGAAAGAGTGGTCAGGCACTGGAGCAGGCTGCCCAGGGAGGTGGTGAAGTCACCATCCCTGGAGATGTTCAAGAAACATGTAGATGTGGTACTTAGGGACATGGTTTACAGCCAGTGTTGGTTGTAGGTGGATGGTTAGACTAGGTGATCTTACAATTCTTTTCCAACCTTAATGATTCTGTGATTCTTAGGGTCCAAAGTTTCAACTTAAAGTCCAGAGACCCCTTTCCCAGGTTCTAAAACTAAACTTTTGTGGCCACTCCCTCAATTTTAGGACCCCTTTTCCAGGGCATAGGGCCTCAGTCCGGGGTTCAGAAAATCATTCTTGGAGTCCAAATGCTGTCTGTACTGTCCAGAATCTCATTTTAAGGGACAAGCCTTTCTTTTCAGGGCACAAATATTTCCTAAAGCTCTAAACTCTTCTGACATCTGGAAAGTGTAAAAATAGGCTTCATTTTACAGGTCACAGCATAGTTATTAAGCACTAAACCATTATTTTCAGGGCCTGGAGCCTATGCTTGCGCTCCAGTTTCCTTGTTTTTGCCACCATTTATCATGTGGCACCACAGTACCATTGTCATGGCAATAGGTGGGCAATCCACATTAGTTGCAACACATGTTAGCTTGGCAATGGGTCCAAATAAACCCTGTCCTTTCCATTCAGCAGGCCTGGAAAGAACAACCACATAAAATAACATGTAACATGATGATGCTCAAAGTGGAGCAGTCAGTATGAAGAAGCACTGCAACATATAAAAAGTCAAAACTACTAAGTAGGTGACTTTGTCCCTTTTCTATGACTTTCTGGCCAGCAAATTATCTGGTGCAGTATTTTTCTAATAGATAATGTAATTGAAACACATTCAAAATCTTCCAGCAATGTTGACAGTGGAAGACATCCTTCTTATTTTTTAGTGGAGAATATTGGAGTAAAACATTTGATTTGTGGTGGGCTTCAAATTGGAAGTTACTGATGAACTTATCTCAGGTGTTAACTTGGATGTACTGCTCTCCAAAGATGCATTACTCTGAAAACTTTATTGAACAAGTCTATTATCCCTCACTGGCAACGTTCCTCAAACAATTAAATTTCCCAAAAGCTCTACAAGCTTCCTTCTGCTCAGGATCCAGAATTGGCCATGGTGGTTCTACCCAACACACAGAGCCTTGGGCTCCTGGACACACAGCAGTGCAATTTGGGAAGTGACTTGAAATGGAACACTGGGATGAATTCAGAGCATGCCAAATCATCTAATCTGTGATTTTCAGAGGAAACCTCACTTTTCCATGAAGAGTTCCCAAAAATCTAAGCTCACAGAACAACGGCATATTCCTAAAAGTCATCTTTTTTAAAATTTAAAATGCCAAGGCTTATACTTTATGATTGTGTTCTTAGCGCAAATAGTGCACAAATGTGGGTTTAAAAAGCAGTAGATTGAATACACTATTGATGTTGTAAAAATATGGAAAAAAATCTCTTCCACTGAGGCATAATACAGGTAAAATTTATTTGCTTTACAATGACTTACTCTTCCCAAGGGGAAACACAGAACTGCAGATGTTAAAACTCAAGGAAACAAAGTGCTCTTGACTCTATTAAACTCAAGTTGCTGTGTTTTCATCATTATGACTATCTCTTCCCACATACACAAAAGACACAAAGTGAGACAAAGCATCTTGCCCTCTGCTGAATTGGTTAATTGGGGCCCATAATAATCACAGAATCATGGGAGTTGGAAGGGATCTCTGGAGATTATCCAGTCCAATCCCTCTGCTGAGGCAGGTTCTCTAGAGTAGTTTGAACAGGAAATTGTCCAGGTGGGTCTTGAATATCTCCATAGAAGGAAACTCCACAATAGCTCCGGAAAGCCTGTTCCAGTGCTCTGTTACTCTCAAAGTAATACTTTATTATGCTGGGCTTTAAAATTAGGACTGGAATTTTACCCTTATCTCTCCTACTTTCCTCCACTACCCCAAGCAAAACAAAACAAGATGGTGCAAAATGAAAGACACTTCATCATCATTGAAATAATCTATTTGCTAGGACAGGAGAACATACCTTAGAGACTTAGTGGAAGACTTTAGAGGGCTTTTGAAGAAATCCTGCTGTTAGTCAGATGACCTGGGTATCTGCAGGCCTGTCAGCCTGACCTCGGTATTAGGTAATGTCATTGAGCAGATAATCTTGGATGAGATAATACAGCATGTGTGGGACAACCAGGGCATCAGGCTGAGTCAGCATGGGTTCATGAAAAGTAGATCACAAGTTTGAATTCAGCAAGCCAAAGTGCTAGGACATACACTTTGATCACAGCAATCCCATTCAACACTACAGGTTTAGGGCAGGGTAGATGGAAGGCTGCATGATGGAAAAGGATCTGCAGGTGGTAGTTGACACTCAGCTGAATGTAAAGCCAGCAGTGTACCCAGGTGGTCAAGAAGGCCTATGGCATCCTGGCTTGCGTCAGAAATAGTGTAGTCAGCAAGAGCAAGGAAGTGGTCATGCTCCTGTAGTCAGCACTGGTGAGGTCACAAG
This sequence comes from Alectoris magna, assembly GCA_030625065.1. Classification (NCBI taxonomy): domain Eukaryota; kingdom Metazoa; phylum Chordata; class Aves; order Galliformes; family Phasianidae; genus Alectoris; species Alectoris magna. The sequence continues at coordinate 128,439,682 of CM060561.1, read as the reverse complement.
TTGAGTACATTGTTCAGTTTTGGTCTCCTCACTACAAGAAAGATACTGAGGCCCTGGAACTTGTCCAGAAAAGAACAACAAAGCTGGTGAGGTGTCTGGAATGCAAGTCTTATGGGGAACAGTTTAGGAAACTGGGATTGTACAGTCTGGAATAGAGAAGGCTCAGGGGAGAGCTTATCGCTCTCTGCAACTGCCTGACAGGAGCTTGTAGTGATGTGGGAATCAATTTCTTCTCCCAAGTGACTAGAGACAGTGATGAGAGACAATGGCCTTAAGTTGTGCTAGGGGAGATTCAAGTTGAACATTAAGAAAAATTTCTTCTCCAGAAGAGTGGTCAGGCCCTGGAATGGGCTGCCCAGGGAGGTCGTTGAGTCACCATCCCTGGAGGTGTTCAAGAAATGTGCAGATATGGTATTTAGGGACGTTGTTTAGTGAGCAGTGTTTGTTGGTGGTAGGTGGATGGTTGGACTAGATGATCTTAGTGATCTTTTCCAACCTTAATGATTCTGTGATTCTTTGACCATTCCTAAAAGAAGAGACCTTTCCAGAAAAGACTGTGGATAAAGAAATTTTGACTCTATCAGCAGAAATCTATAATGAAACCTGAAGCAGCCCAGCAAATTGGAGAGACCTAATCAAAAGATGGTAAAATTGTGTCATATCACTTATTGTATTTTATATTTTTTCCAAATAATTAAATTGAAGTAGAAATATTAACCTACTATTCCATCATGTTCGGCAATATTTTTTACTGTCTTTGCTGTTAGTCATGCATTTGTCATCCCTTGTAGTTATGGTGCATTTACAGACTATAAAACAGAATGACTATGTTTCCCTTGGCTCAAATGAGAACCTCTTTTGCAATGGTTCTTAGAGGTGAATCTGCTTTTCATTCATATTTGTCAGTATGAGGCTACATGGTGGACTTAGTCATATGCAGTTTGCAGGCTCGTGTATGCAATGACCACGAGAAGCTACAACTGCCTTTACAGAGCTCTTCTTGCAAATTCTGTCTACTAACTTTATAGTATAGGTGGTCACTGTGGAGACATTTTGAGTTTTTTGTTTCTTTCATTTGTTAAAAGCAAAACCCACTGCCTTCCTCATTTTGTCTGGCTTGGATAAAATTGCATTTAAAAGCAGTGAATGTCTCAAGTTGAACATTTTGATTGAAAAAAAAAGGAAATTCAGAACTATTTTGTGTTGAAAAAGCAGTTGAATTCCAAATTAAATTTGGAATGATTTTTTCCAAAAATCCAAAGCTGTGGAAAAGACTAGCCAAGAAAAGGCAGTGATTCAAAAGTTCTTCAGAAAGACTGATGATCTCTAACATGGGAGAGCCCTGAGCAGTTTAGTTCTGTCTGCCTGAGAGGATCCAATCTATCCCCTACTGTATTGTAGTTAAGTGCTTTAACCACCAGCTCAGTAGTGTCAGGTTGAAGGAATTCTTAAATGTTTCTTAAGTGGAATGTAAATAATTGATTCTTGCTGCCACGTATGTATATCTCCAACACTGTGATTTAAACCTTGTCCCTTGTTTACTTCCAGTCTCCTTCATTGTAGGAACACCAGGATGCAAGAAAGATATCTACTTGCATTCATTCCACATATTTGATAAATAATTAATTATAAATAAAAATAGTGTGGCTAAATATTAAACTTAAATATTAATTTATCTCATCAAGACTCTCAGCAGGACTTAGAGAGAAACTTCATGAAAAGTTACAGCTTCAGTCTGAGGGGAAAGAAAGATCTCAGTTATCAGAAAGAGCATGTAGAGAGCAAATTGGCGTTTGAAGAAGCAGGGGTGAAAAAAGGATGAAAAAAATTAAAAAGGAGCTCTGAACACTTCTACATGCAAGACAAATTTATTTGACATAGATGTGTGAAATTCAGGTTTAAAGTTTTACTCCATGAATCTTGCCACCGCTTACTGTTGCTTGTAATCTGTTTACAGGAGTGAGGTTTTATTCATCATTAAAAAAAAAAAAAACAACAAAAAAAACCCCATAAATTCTTATTAAAAAAGTGCAAAGCCAAAAAATCTCTATAAATCTGTAGAGTCAAATAATCACCCCTATTGTTAACTCCAAGCTGATCAATCATTTTGATTGCTGCCTTAGAACTACTTCTCTAACTTGGTGAGATTGAATGAATCTTAGGCATGCCCTGGAAGGACTTGTTTTGGAGTCTTTGCTATCTTACATGAAAAAACAACTGTATACATTCAGAAACCATTCTGCTGTTTTTCCAAAAGGCAGCAGGGAGTCTCAACTCTTCAGAAGATATTTTAAAAGAAACTTTTGCCCACAAGTAATATATTACTGATATACTACTATCACTTATAATAAAGGTCAGTTCATTCCTGATGGATTTTTCTACCTTTCTACCTAAAAGAAATACTGCAATAGGGCTTTACTAAGGAAGTAGTGTTGATTTTTTTTTTCCTAAAAAACTCAGTGTAAAACAAAATAAATATAGAATGCTTTTGCTGTTTTGAATTAATTTATTTCATTCTGAGTCATGGCTACAAATCGTTAATCTCTGCTGGTGTCTGGATCACAGGCTGGAACCGAATAACCTGTTGTCTAATTTCTTTGTGAAACTACAAGTGCAGCAAGCTTCTGAGATGTTTAATTTCAACTCTATAATTTGCAGCACTTCTCATAGCAAAAGATTCCAAATTAAATCAGAACAGTTCTGAATGCCTTTCAAAGATAACCTTTATAAAATATTTTTAGAATAACACTCTCCCCAGCCCAAACATATACACACAACCTTGTATAAACTTTTTGTGGTTACTTCAGAACCAGTCTCTTGGTCTATTAAAGCAGGAGGCCTTAGGTTTTCTGAGGTGTTTTGATCGTCCCCCCTGCCATTTTTTTTTTCCTTTTATAATCCCCTAAGAAACATTATAAGGAATTTGAAAGAGCTTCTATAGAGTAATTACTTTTTTGAGGGACTCAACTGAGCAAGAGAACAGGTCTCTTCCATTTTGAACACATCAGTTCCACACATGTGTATACATATATACGTGTTTGTGTTTAAATCTGTGATATACAAAAAAACACATTAGGTCAAAATTTCTTACACTTATAATAATCAGAATATTTGTATAATATTTCTTTCTTTTTAAAGTACATTATATTCAATTTTTTATCGTTTACATCATCAGTAATAGTTATTCCTGTCTTTATTAAAACACATATGTTAAAAAAATGTTTCTCCTTAGAAAAATCTCATAATGGAAGTGACAGTTTTTAACTTGCTGTAGGAAATAAGCAATAAATAGTGCCTTAAAATACAACCTGGTCATTTCACTGATCTTTTTCCCCTCTGAGACTTACAAAAAATTAAATGTCATTTTCATTCTTTCAGCTGACTTCCCCATACATACTTAGTGCTATGTTTCTTTTAAATTATACTAACAAACTTCTCACTGGATATTGGAAACATTATATCTATTGTCATATGCAAAACACATGATTCAGATTAATGATTTAAGCAGTCTAGTTTCTTAAAGATTTTGACTGTAATATCTGCCTTCAGAAAGAAGAGTATTAAGTAGGTTTAATCTTAGACTTGACAAAGAGTAATCCCTCTGGCTTTTGTAATGTCATGATCTATTCAGCTGGCTGAGTGATGGTCCATTGAAACCCACTGCCATTCACTTCCTTGCCCTGGCTTTTTCTCTTCAGCTATGGTCAGGTCACACCTTTCCCAGGTCATACTTCCCAGTGGTAAATTTGTATTTCTTCTGTGTATTAAAGAGAAAAATGCCTATCTTGTAACAGCACTATTAACTGAATGTTTGTTCAGCTGAAGTGTTGGTATTGTGTTGATGTCAGTTGTTAATTGAGGTGTAGATAATACAAAGATATCACTTTAACACCATTTTTTTGTTTCAGTCCTGATTTAGCGTTTCAGCATGACTCAGACACCAACCTGTTACTGCAAAGAGCTCAGTCTTTAACTATAAACTGACAAATTTTGAGAAAAAAGTGGCAAACTAATGAAGCATGTCATTGTGTATATGTGCATGCATATGTATGTATTCAGGCATTTATGCATATACACACAAATAATACATCATTTCTGCATATAATCTACATGAAAAGGAGGTTTTGTCCATTCTTCTTTATTTTTTTTTTCACTGTTGAGAAAATAATGTTATAACTGTTAATATATTTTGACGAACTGCTCTTTTGGAAGAGAGTAGAAGCCCAAGAAGTCTGTGTATGAGACACTGTAATTGCATGTTCTCTTAAGCAGCAAATCCAGTGCAGAAAAGTGTTTTACAAGCCATGCATATTTTCTTGATCATAACAAATAAGATGTGTTAATTATATACATACTTATGCTTTGTCACAGTAAATATCAGTAGAAGGAAAATAAATAATTTAAGAACAAATTTAAGCAAAACCTATTATTTTTAGTAGGACTGCCCTGGCAATTGGCAGCCTTCACTTACATAACATGATGAACAAGTTAGCAAAGGGGCTGATCAACCACAGGGCCACTAAATCTGCTGGGAAGTATGTTTTAGCTTGAGGCTACTTCTACTGGTGCTGCTGGATTGCTGCTGGCACCTTAGCTATTTGAATATTTCCCTTCTGTCCTCTAATAGACGTGTATGAACTCTTTTGCACAGAGGATAGCATGCATTTTTTCAGGGATTCCCAATGGGACAGAATATTAAAGCTGACTTAGAAGTGTCCCTGTTAGCTTCCAAATATAATCATCCCAAAGGCTGGAAAAAGAAAGCATCAAGCTCCACAAGAAGGAGGAACTCTCCAGCATAGAAATTAGTCCTTGTTGACAGTAACAATAGGAAGAGAAAAATTATAGCTTGACAGAGGATGGTGCAAATGATATGTTGCTGTCTGGTTTTTGTTTGCATAATGAGTTTCCTTCCCAGCTGACTTTTTCTCCGTCAGCTTGAGAAAGGAAAAGAAGGTTTTGATGTATGGTCTGGTTTTCCACAGCCCTAATAAAGGACTAAATGTCAAAACAGCAAAACAGTAGGGAACTGGAAACAATTAACAACGGTACCAATGCATTTTAATTAAGAATATATTTTGGGGTTTCTGCATTGTATTTATTTTCTTTCTGAAGCAATTAGTTGACCAGCATTCACCTAACATATGATATGTTCCTTAAGCATAATAATTCATTCTAGTGTGTATGATAAATGGCTCATCTGATCACTCGTGTTGTTTCTTACCAAAGAACAGAAGTAGTATGCTGCCCTAGGTTAATAGGCAACAACCAGTCCTGCTGGTTTAGACAGTAAGTGCTGCTTAACAAATGCTTTAGGCTGGTGGCATTAGCATGTGGCCTGCATTTCTCTGAACATTCACATATGTATTTAAAATTCATTATGCTAGTGAGGTAAAGACTATAAATCTTAAAACAGTAGAAATATGAATGTCTTACAAATGTTGGGCAAGTGTTGGGATTGTATTTCGACATATGTTCACAAAGCTACAGTGTTTAATATGTTTAATAAACTGCATTTAATTTCAAGTGTATTCTCTTGTTTTCACAATGGTACACATAATTGCTTAGACAAAATCTCTAAGAGGGTACAGAAGAAAAAAACTGATAAAAAGATCTCCTTTTCCCACAAGTAACAGATTTGCTCCCCTGGACTCCTGCAGCTATAGAGGTAACTTTGCTGTTGGCTGAGATCCTACTTAGGTTGAGATTTGGTTAGCAGAACAAGAGCTTGGCAAGTGGAAGTGTCTTCCAGAAATTTTTCACATGGGCACAAGCTCTATAGATGCACAGCAGCTTTCCAGGTCTTGAAAATACCTTGCAGGAGTCTACATTCTTTCACTATCAGCAGTGATGGATACATCTACAACAGACTGTTTCACTGCACTTTTCACTGGTCCTTTTTTTTTCATGATTAACTTTTGGGTAAGATTGTGTGACAATGTAGTAAGTTGTTATTCATTACATTGATCATTATTGAGCTGCTGTTGAAAAGCCATGTACAGACCCTGCCTTCTAGTGCTGCCTTTGGAAAAGTAATGCTCTTATTCCCTATCAAGAGAAACGCTGTAATTAAAGGTACAACTGCTCTACTTCAGCCTTTATTTTCCACTGCCAACAAGAGATAAAGGGTTGGAGCAGTGAAGACTGCTGACATGGTTAATCTTATCTTCAGTTTGGGGAGTGTAATTATCACAGCTAGTTCCACTACTTTTAAACACAGCTTAGTAGTGCAGCTGAATTTTCATTACTTTACATTGGCCATATAGCAAACTTTTGCCTTGTATTTTCTATTCAAATCAAAGTATCTTTTTCTTCATCACATCACATAGGTCCTTCCCTTCAACTGTTTCCCCTTGTAGTGGTTCTACCTGGGATGGAGTTAGTTTTTTCCATAGCAGCCTCTGAGGTGCTGAGTTTGGGATTTATGACTAAGAATTATTGAAACAGAGCAGTATTCTGGTGGGCAGCGCTGGCACTGCATTGAGGCTTTCTTTGTCCCACTCTTCCAATCCTACACAGGGTTCGCTACTGTATACACAAATTCGGGAAAGGACAAAGCCAGGAGTGCTGGCCTGAACTGACCAAAGGGATCTGAACTGAACATCCCATATGTGCTCAGCAACAAAAGCTCAAAGCAAAGAGGAAGAACAAGGGGACATTTGTTATTAAAACATTTTCTTCCCAGGCAACCCTTCCAAGTGTTGATTTGCTTTCCATGTCACTGGACATCCGCCTGCTGATGGGAAGTAATGAATAGATTCCTCCTTTCAATTTATTGTAGAAGCAGCTGTTGCTTCAGCTATTAAGTTGACTTTATGTCAATTTCTGAGCCTTCCTTCTGTTTTCTACCTTTCCCATAGGAGGGTGAAGTGAGTGAGCATCTGGGTGAGTGCCTGGATACTGTCCAGCATCAACCAACCCCCAACCCACCTACAACCATCCACAGCTCTCCAGACCCCTCATGCTTTCTGTGTATCATCCTCCCTGCTATCAGCAGAGTTCTAATTTCTCTTACCCATCACCATATGCTAAGGTCAATAAAGATCATTGCTTGTAAGAAATGGATAAAGACCACTTGAGTTTTTTGAAGCTGCTTCTAGATAGTGGAAAGTGAAAGTTTACTCTTTAAGAGACTGTTTATCTCACTACCAATGGGACTTTGGCATGTGCTCAAGTGCTTTTCTGAGCCAAGGCTCGTATTCATAATTAAATTTGAAGATATTTTTTGTTTCAAGTTGTTTTATCTTGGAGATCACCTTGACACTTAGGGACAAACCTAACCTCCAGAAAAATATATCAAAGCACACACTTCATGTAATTAAGCTAAAAGAGTCTCTATATTTGTAAGTAGACAAAATACATTTTAGGTCCCCTAATTGCACTTCTGCCTGAGCAGAGTGAAGTTACCTGCTGTAATGCGAGCAGGTAGATTTAATGATCTTAATGAATACAGTCACTGAAAAGGAGATATCTTTGAGACTGTTACAAATAATTTTACTGACTATCTACAGCAGTTAAGCTGCAGTTTGGTGACACTTTCAATTTATGTTTAGAAACATGCATTTCATTGACTGAAACAACATGACCTTGTGGCTTTCAGGATTCAGTAGGAACATAAGGAGGAATCATCTTTTACTTCAGACCAAACAGCAGCAGCTGCAATCAGCAGGGCCACTGCAGCTGTATCACTCTGGATATGTGTCTTTAAAATGACTTGTAGGGCATCCCTTGAGCTGGCTTCAGACCCCAGACCAAGCTCTTCCACAGCTTGCTCCAAATTTGGTGCAAAGAACATCTGTTTGACAAGGCTTTCAGAGGATGTTCAGGGTGAAGAAATACTTCTGGATGTGGCTGGCTGGATTCAGACTGAATTGATCTGAATTCTACTGAGATTCCATTTCACTGTTAATTGTGTTACAGAACTTCAAGATAAGCATCTTTGGTTTCTTTTCCTTTATTTATTTATTTATTTATTTTATTTAAAGTAAAGTGACTGGGATTAACTTGAGTATTTTGTTGAATCTTAGTGAAGATAAATACTGTATCATCTATTACTGCCATGTTATTTTGGTCCTAAATAGAAGAAATTATAGAATTAATTCAGCTCCCTTTTTGACATGCCCCAGAAAACCTGATTGTTTTGCAAACTTTGAACAAAGGAACGTGAAAGGAGCTTTATTGTTTATAAAACTGTTGAAGAAATAGGAAAACTTACTTAAAATTCAAAGCAGAGACGCTCAAGACATTATTTGCAATTCAGATGAAAGAAAACAATCGGTACACCATTAAAATGAGAAAAATTAAGAAAGAGAAATCAATACTTTAGGCTTATTAAAAAGGCAGAATATTTGTAACTCTCCTTTATAGCTAAATATCTATTAATATAAAAACACTGGGGCAATAAATTTTTTGTTTTTAATTAACATTCTGCAGTTTTTCTGTGTATTGTATTATCTGTTCTCATAGACTGTCCTTGACTCAGAGTTCACATTGCTTTGTAATTACGTAGAGCTCTGCACATTCATGATTTTACAATGTCAATTATGATTTTATTTTTTAAAATTCATTATATCAGCTTTCTGGATTAAACCTGAAAACCTTGTAAATACTGCAAGAGTTTGTTCCCCTCCCAGCAATATCTTGAGGAGCAGTTGGAGCAGTTGCAAGTCAAAGCTCTGCATCCCATCATATCTGGAGGCTTTGGCACTGGAATCCACACTGACACCAAGACTGCAAATCCCAGTTTGTGATACACTTTAAATGATCATGTTCTGACAGAAAACTAGATGGAGAAGCAATTCCTTTTTTGGTCGTTTTGCACTCTTCTTTTTATAAAGTGTGTAAACAAGGCAAAACGGGTGAAGAAAGTGCTATGAGACAATGAAAACTCAGGAGCTGTGAAGTGCTGCTGCTTTAAGAAATCCTTAAACCGCTTGCATGTGGGGCTGAAAGATTGCATGGGAAGTGTTGTTATATCCTACCTCTCTTCTGATTTTGTGGTCATTCTCTATCAGCCGTTGTCAGAGACAGGATGAGATTAATCTCTCACTGGACAAGGTATCTCCCTTTTTATTCAGTAGCATTGTGCAGATAGATGTTGGGTATTGCTCTAATGCCAGTGAACACAAATGCATCTGTGTAGATTTTGGTCCAGCAGCCTTGTTTTGTCATTCCCTATATTGTCATAAACTTTTATGTGTTGCTTGGGTATGTAGTTGAGCTCATCATATCACTGGGTGTATATTTTTCTTCTCTATAGCTGTAACAGTTCCAGGCAAGAACAGTATTTTTAGTGTGTGCTTTCTTTTAACCTGTATTGTAATGTACCAAGGTCATCTTTATTACAAACACCGCATAATGTTCCTATGAGAGTCTGTGTACATTTGTGCACTCACCTAGATTTATTTATTTATTTACTTTGTAGAAAGATTGCTTTATATAAGTTTGTAAAGCATCAGCAGGAAACAGTTTTTTACTGGAGAAATTGCCTTTCCCTTTGCTAGTCATTCTTTTGACACATAAATGATCATTTTAGATTTTTTAATAATTGTGCTGCACCATTTACTTCAGCTCAAACTATTTCACCAAATAATAGTAAAGTTTTACCAGTCTTCAAAGAGAGTTTATGAAATAGCAGTTTGAATGTTCGTTGCATTTTACAATTTGCCCTTTAATTCAGAGTACTTACATTTTCATTTGTCGTATTTTTATTTTATTTAGTTTTGATGCTTTAACCCACCCGTCTTCCATCTTAGTACACAGCAAGCTCTTGTTCTTTGTCAAGAAAGTCACTATGAGCTCCGGCTTTTCTAAATGAGTATCAGGTCCTAGAAACACACGTGTGGCCACTGCCTATTGCTAGGGTCACGTGCCTGAGAGAGCTGCCTCAGCATCATGTTCACACAGCAGAGGATCTTGCAACTTTGCAAGGAGTAACAAAGACCTCTGGGGTTAGCAAATGCCAAAAAGACAGAAGATGAATTTACTCATATTTGGAAAGGTGTGGTCCAAATTCTGGCCTCACATTGTCGTAAGTTATGTTATAAAATGTAAAACCTTCCTTTTAGCTGTTAATACTTTCAAATTCAAACTTCTGTGATGGAAGTGAACACCATGGCTAGACGCACAGTTCTGGTTCTGAGTAAAATGGACATCTCTCTTACCTAGTACTTCCTAATAAACAAACAAACAAAAAATATCTAAACAACCCCTTGTTTTTGAAAAATAATGGAAATGTGGGTAGAATTGTTTTATTCAATGATTTACTGAAATTTCACTCAGAGGGTGGTGACGCACTGGAACAGGTTGCCCAAGGAGGTTGTGGATGCCCTGTCCCTGGATGCACTCAAGGCAAGGCTGGATGTGACTCTGGGCAGCCTGGTCAGGTGGCTGGCAACCCTGCCCATGCAGAGGGGTTGAAACTAAATGACCTTTGAGGGCCTTTTCAACCCAGGCCATTCTATGATTCTATGGTTTACTGAAAGTCTGAATGTTCTCACTGGTGAGAAGGCAGTCCTCAGAGCTCCTCTTGTGTTTGGATTTGTTTGCCTGGTTTTCTCTGTGATGGTGCAACCTGCTTTGAGAGGGAAAGAATATGTGATGGGAACATACAGCTTGCTTCACAGTGCTGAGTCACAGTGCTGTATTGCCTTTGAGACTTTTGTTGCTTTCATTATTATTTTTTTTTCATCTGCAGCACTTTTCATGAATAAATTACTTTAAAAAAAAAAAAAGAAAAAGTGAATTTGTGGAAAGGTCTTTTTGTGCCCTGTAATTATCTCAGAATTTAATCTGAGAAGGTGCTGGCTAAAATGCTTAATGCAATGGAGTAGAAAATGTTGAACTTCTACTCATTTTTAAAACAATCTGTTTTCTGATACAATAATGATGAGGGGAAGTTTTGATATACCATGCTTGAATATCCTTTCTCTGACAAGACCATTATTCTACCCCAAACCAGCAGAATGTGTTTTTTTTCACTTGGAAAAAAAAAAAAATCAATCAATCAATTGTTACTTCTGGCTCCTATACCAAAGAAAAAAGTCTGAGAATTTATCATTTTCTAACAATAGACTTCTGTCTGAATGAAATTAAAAATAAACAAACCACCTATGTGAATGTCTGTCATGTAAATTTTAGTTCACCATTTGAAAAGCTGGCTACATAACTTTAATACTGTGAAAATTGCCTACTTAAAATATATCTACTTGTACTATAATTAAATTAGTATAAAGTGAAGGTTGCATTAGCAGTTGCATCGTAACAAAGTATTTTCAGACAGTTTTAAAATGCTTTCTGTTCCTTTGAATTTCTGTATACAAACTGCAATACTCATAATTAATGTATTTTAAAAACTCAAACTTAGATCTTTTGTTTTCTTTCTTCCTTCCTTGTTTCCTTCCTTGCTTCCCTCCTTCCTCCCTTATCAAGAATAATCACTGAAATCTTCTTTAGATGCTGTTATATTGTACCTTCATTCTGAATTTTACCACGTACCTCTGGAACCTGACATCATTCATCAGCATTTTTTGAAGATAAATTCTTTGTTGTTGTTGTGGTGATGGCCGATTTCTTTTTCCCTCCAGACAAAAATGATTACAGTTGTATTTTCTAAGCTCCTTCACTCTAGGAAGGCTTTTGCATTGAGCAAGAATCCATAGAAAGCTGTAATTAAGTTACTGCTTCTCAAATCACGTGATTACGTGCTGTTTCATGTGATGTTCAACTGGCAGTATCAGAAGGCAGTCCAACTTAGAGTTGGACTGCTCAAGGCTCACTTGGGATTTAGTCCATCCGATCTACATTTAGTTAATTAATTAATTAATTAATTTTGATTGAAAGCTGAAAGCAGGATAAGACAAACAGGAAAAATTGTCCTATCATATGGACACCACCTGTGTGACTTGAAGATGAAAAGTGAGAATTCTTCAACATCATCAAAATTTGATTATGTGAGAAGGGATTTCACTGTCTCATTCACTTTTTTGATGACCAATTCACTGACTACCTTGAACGTTGGACATTAATATCCAAAAAGTATTAAACAAGAAAGCTTTATGGGACCAGTGGTAGAACTTCACTTGCACCTGCGCAATTCTGTCCATTAAATCACCACTGTGCAGTTGTTATCTCTAGTCTGTTTTTATGCAAGCAGTGTATGGCTAGCTGAGCACAAAGCTTGAGTGCACCAGTAGCTGCATCAGCCACAGGCTGAGTGGTGTGGTTGTGGAAGTCAAAGACATGAAATAACTGCTTCAGCCTCATTTTAAGTGACAACTACACAAAAATTGGGTTAGTGTTGTCACCAAATATTAGCAATTATATTTGAGCTTTAATAAGGCTACAATACAGTTCATAGAACAGCTGCATGTATTTTATGGTTTTTTTTGTAGTTAGGTGTAATGTACAATGACTGAATATCACCTGTCAGACTCATTATAGTTGATCATTCCATTATTGCCTTGTCCTAAGCATGTCTGCCCAATGTGAGGTGATGTGAATGTACAGAATAAATACAACTTCAATTCATCCATCTCTGTATAACATCCACACAGAGACAGTGCACGGGAACAAGGCCATGATCTCGGCACACAAGCAATCCAATCTAAACGAATTATTTTCCTATGCATTGTGAATAGTTTTAGACAAAAGACTGAGATGTACTCAGTTGCAGATCTCCAGAAATTTATAGGTGTTGCTCAGAACCAAGACATTTAAGTAGGCATAATTTTGACTCCAGTAATATCAAAGGAAAAACTCCTGTTGACCTCAGCTGAAGCAGGTTCAGGACATACCTATATTAAATACATGTACTAGAAATGCTATTTTTCCAATATGTGTATGTCATAGTTTTCGACTTCTATTCTACCTTATAATATTGTACAGTTGCACATGCGGCAAATTCCGTCTAGAAAGATTTCAACTTAGTGGTAACATAAGTAAAAGCATAAATGTCTTTTCTGGAAATGCAGGTCAACACAGAGATTTTTCTTTGGATGCAAAGTTTATTGATATAAAAAGATAAGACTTCATTAGATATTAAACACAGAAAGGAAAAAGAGAAAGATTAAAAGTTAGATTCCAATACCCAGTCTTTCCTCTATTCACATTGTAGGTAAATACTCAAGGAGTCATTCCTTTTATTTTTTTCCTCTTCTGTCTAAAAGAGCATTTAATCAAAATGCAGCTGAGGAACTGGAAGACCTCACACTCTGAATATTGCATACACTAATGATAGTAAAGTCTTGTTTCAGCACTGTATTATGGAAGGATGAAAATGATTTTCTGCATGTGGTGATGTAGCAGAAATGCTAAGTTATGGCTTGAACCAGTGATTGAGTACCTGGGGGGAAGGCAGGACCAACCCAGGGGAGCTCAGGTGTATGCAATGCATCTGAGTGACCAGAAGGGGTGCAGCCAGGATCCACCCCTTCCCAGACCTCATGTAAGGGTTGGCAGTGGAGACAAGGCTATCTTGCTTGAGATCCCCATGTACCTGAGGCCTTTTGAAGGTAAGCATTTTCTTTCCTTTCTTTCTGTGTCTAAGGTTGCATTTGAGTAAATCATCGCTTGCTGTAGCTTAGAACCTTGTTGCTCTGCTGTCATTGCTGTGCTTTCTATTATGTTACATATGGATTCTTATATAATGGTGAAAATTCATAATTATGGATGTGCAGCGCCTGCTTTCATTGTAAACACTGCTTAAATTGCCTTGTCAGCTCAGCCTTTTGCTTTATTAAAAGGTCTTGATGAGCACGTTTTTTTTCAATTCAAAAAGATTTTCATCAGTTTAAATGTGTGGGCTTTATTTTGGCTGCTTTATGTCAACGCTAAACTGAAACTAGTAGCCTTCTTTTTGTTTCTCTCCATGAACAGAACAACCAGCTATTTTTACAAGTCAACATCTGTATGAACTCCTCAAGTTTCTCAACTGCATGAGAAATAAGGTAGTGACAACTTATAAGCATGTTCAAAGAATGGATTTAACTCACTTATGTATGAGAGTGAAGGGAGAGCAGTGGCAAGAAACCAAAAGCTAAAGCTTGGCAAGAGAAATGGCCTTAGTACAAGTATCCTCTGAGGACGTGAGCAAGGCAAATGGAAAGCCAGAGGAAAGCAGTAGTGGAAATTGTGTGAGACGTGAGCTTTATGGGTGAATAAGAAAGGTTGAGTTTAGTGATTATAGCTTTCCCTCTCCTGTGTTTGTAGGCTGCCCCTGCATGTTCCTTAGTTCAGCTGTACAGAAAAATATCAATGAGTGGGGATTTTCAGAAGCTGCTCTGACAGTTTCTGGCCCTGGTTGCTCTTTTTCTGTGAGGTTGTGAGTGGTTTTGGTTAGAGTCATGAGAGATGCTTAAATTTTCAAAGCTCTGCTAAGTAAACATGTATAGTTGGTAGCAGCATTTGTAAGTTAAAGATTACTCTAATCTTCAGTGACAAATTTATGAAATATTGTTTTAAATTCTGCTTCATGCTATAAAGTCAACTGAGTTTATTTTGAAGACAAAAGCAATTTAAAAAAAAACAAACCTGTAGATTGCTTTGGCCAACAAAGGGTATAAATTATCCTTAACTAATTTCTGTCAGTAGAGTATGTTGAGCTATTTAGATAAAGCATGCTTTTTGACATTTATCACAGAACGATACTTTCTTACAGACTGTTAGTCAAAGAAGGGGGACATGAGATGAATCATTGAGGGGCTGGTAATCCTTTTGCTGACATAAATGATATTGGTTATGGATGATGAAATTAGCTCACTTTTTTTTTTTTTTTTTCCCCTCTAGTATGGTACAGTAGTATGTAATCAAACAGAAATGCATTCAAATTCTAATGGTAAAAATTCTGTAAACACATAAAAATGTATCTGGATGTGGCAGATGCTGTTACTAAATATATATTTACTAGGATACAGAAAAAAATCCTTCTGAGGTAGAAGCAAGAAATCTGTTGCCTAAGTTAAATGCTTAGCAATGCATCTTGCCCTAAATTCTTCAGAAATCAACAGTTTTTGAATCCACAATATCAGCATAATGCTATTTGATACTTTTTTTTTTTTTTTTTTTTTAAGGGTATATTGCAATTTCCACAATTTTTTTTTCCCCCTCTCATACAGATATCATTATTATCCTAAAGTCTAACTGCATGGATTAATATAGGGAATGAAGTACGTATCATCAACTAACATACAGCTCTGGCAGGTATCAGTAGTATATAGTGCTGTGCATATGCCAAGAAATCTGTGAGTGAACCTGTCCTAGAGATGTTCACTGTGGGTTTTTCATGAACCCTCACATTTCACACACTACTAGCGGGACTGCCTGCTGGGAACATGCTCCTTGCCCTCGCTGCAGGAGAGAATCTGTTTGCAGATTCATCCCTCTCACCTCAGATCATCTGAAACAGCTTTCTGGAACAGGTGCATGCCATCAGCATCCTATAGGGCCTATCTGTATCTGTCCAAATGTTCTGGCTGGAGACAATAGCCGATGTTGATTCCCTGCTGTTTGGGCTGAGGAAAGAAAACTGATGTGGTTAGCAAACTGTTAACAAGCTGTTAGAAAACTGATTTTTTTTTTTTCTTTAGTAAATGTAATCATGCACTGTATTCTGTCTCTTAAACTGTGTTCTTTTAGGTTTGAAATGGAAAAAGGAAAAAAAAAAAAGTAAAAACTCATTAAAAGTTATATGGTGCCTTGAGATCACTCTCAATAGACGTCTGTGTAAATTGCCAGACATGAGAGGGGCAAGTAGGTGCTGTTTATGAGCCTTACCTTACTACTTCTTATGGAGATAAATAGATAAATGAAGATGATCTGCAAGTGAGAAAGGAGACCAGTCAGATTTCCAAAGCCCAGCTAGTTCTCTAAAGTAAATCTGAATCCATATCTTGTCTTACGGTGGGAACTGGACTGCACAGCACACTTAAGTTCTAATTTTCAGCTTTCCTATTTTGAAAGCACAGATTGGGTTTGCTACTTGCTCTCCAGTTAGAAGAGCATTTCCATAGTTTCATTCAAGAGTGTCCTCTTAATTTTCTAGCAGCTTATGCCTAAATCTTTTGCTTTCTAATACAACAGCTTTCTTTATTTTTACCATGAGTTTTTGAGAACTGCTGTGCTCTTTGGTTGCTGCCATATAGCTACCTTGATTTGAAGGGCTCTGTTCTTTATAATGACAGTGTACCTTAGTATGTACTCCTCTGTCTCTGCCTCTGCACCTGCCATTACACATCCACTGCCTGAAATAAATTTAGCCTATGGTGCCAGTAATGCCTGTGAGTACGGGGGAGGTAAGGGTGCTAGGATCATGGGCATTAGCATTGGGAATTAAAACGCTTCTTGTTCCATTTTGTTGCTTTAATTCTCTTCTTTGCTTTGTCACTGGGACAGATGCTTTTTTCCTGGAGTTAGAACAGGATGTAGGTAAGAGACACATCAGAAATTGTCCATGTAGGATGCCCTCCAAACCCTTTATCCTTTATCCTGGCAGGATTTGTATGAGAAGCTGTTGTATGAATGGACAGTTATAGCTGTCTATATTTTCCGTAAAGTGTTATCTAGTAATCTTCGTATTACTAACAAAAAATGCCAACAATTACCTAATACAGTGCTTTGGGACAACCCATCTGGGGGCTGATCTGGGCCCATCTAACGCAGTGTTCACTGGGAACTTCAGTCCTTTTCTACTGTAGAGTATTCTCCTGCTAAATTTATTTCTTCATTCTAGAACTTTTATCTTTAATGTCACTCTTTGCCCTTGATTTTTCCAGTTTTGCATGCTGCGTATAAAAGCCAAATTAATTCCATTAATATTCATGTTCATATTTTATACCTGACAGAAGTGAAGAAAATGGGCTACAGAGTTACTTGGTTAGCTCTGAGATTTCTTATTCTTCAGCTTATAAAAATGTTTCCAGTTACGAAGTATGTGGAGGAAGTTACCATAATTACAAGATTTAAAAAAATTCCTGTAATATTACTGGACTTGCATGATTTCTTTATACGAAAGACTTCCTGAGATTGTTCCTGAACCTTAAACAAAGATGGTGTCTCACCATTCAATAAGGCAGAACTATTTTTGCAACAAAACCGGTCCCATTTCAGTTAAAAAAAATAAAATAAGAAACCAAATGGAAACCACCAACCTTCTAAACTGCTCTCATCTTCATTAGTGTACTCTTTTAAATCCCGCAAATGCTCCTGCATACGGTAAAAACCACTGCATTTTAGAAGCTCCTTATAACGTGTAAATAAATCCATATCCACTGCATAATGATACTTTAGATTTTACGCTTTGCTCAAATTGATAATAATCTTCACAATCAAGCAGTTGTTGGGCTTCCTATCACAATGACATCTGGTTCTTGGCAAGGGATTTGGTCATCATGGTAGTAAAAATGATAAAATTAAGGCTTAGCATATATGCCAAGAAACAGCTGTGCTAATATATAGTTGCTTTTGTCCAAAAATATTTCTTCAATGAACACTAAAATTACATAAGGTCTATAAACAATTGTTCCCTATGTTCTTGGGTTGGTATTTAAAATATTTTTATCAAAATTGGTTCATTAACTCTAATCATAAGAAGATTTTTCAGGATTCTGTTTTCAGAGGGTCCCCTAGGATTTGTGGGCTTTTTGTTTTGTTTTGTTTTTTTTTTTTAGTTTTCAGTACTTGAGCTGGGGAGGCCATTGGCACTTCTCTTGGGAGTGTGTGTGCAGTTATGAACACTTCTTTCCACACTTACTTAATGTATTTGTGTGGTGGCAGTGCTGGGAGGACTGCATGCTGCTTTTCTAGCTGCTGCCAGAAGGATAGCTGAAGCACGGAAGTCTTTAAATGGGTTCAACATTTTTCCTTTGTAGCCTCATGCTCATAGGGTCTTATTGTGCCATTTGTTTATCTTATGCAATTTTAATGTGAGGCTTTAGATTCCAGGCCTAGAATCCTAAGTAACAAACTTTTATAGAATTTACTGAATTGAAGTCCTTCCTGAACTGCCTCCCAACATGACTTCACACTGAATTACCTCCCAACTTCAATTCAAAACTCTCTAAAGATGAAGATACCAATCGCTTGGCCTTTAAAAACAGATGAAAACACCACTGACACAGTATTGTGGTTGTGTTTCAACTTCATACAAATGTATAATTATAATAAAAGTAAAAAAAAAAAGTCTACAGAATCTGTACTTCAGTTTTGGGTTACAGCTGGTCAAATAACTTGAGCTGTCCAACAGTGCACATATTTTTGTACTGAACGTTACTAATGTTTTTCTCCCGAAAGGAGATATATTTTTTTCAAAGTTAAACCAAACCATTTCATGTTGACCTTTTTCCATACTAAATGGCTTGTTTTTTTTAATTTGGACAAAACTTAGTTTAAAAAGATAACGTCCTCAAAGAAATGAAGTATTTCGTTCAGTTCGTAATTAATGCTTAAGTATCACATCAAAAATCATTTTATAGATAGGTTGCTGCTGTGATTTGCTACCTACTATTGCACACAATCCTGAAAGTGGGCCATATTTACTTCCTGTGCCTCACTCTTCCTCAGGCCCTTTTAGGATAAAACTTGTGAGAACTTCTGAAAACTGCATAAAAGTGAGAGAGTGTTAGGACTGATCTTACTTTTCAATTGTCAAAAGTATCGTTGTGTAACTCTTGCTGTTTGATGCTCACTTGTGATTGCCAGAAGGTGTGGGCTTTCTTGGTGGTAGAGGGGAAGCTGGGTATTGTTTTTCAGAGATGATTAACCTGTGTAACTCACTGTCATGAGAAACTGCTGATGCACAGCTTAGCAAGTTTCAAGGAAGTAATTGCATATTTATGTGGCATAGAAGAACATTCACATTTGCATTAGGTAGGATATAAATAAACCTGTAGGGCTTGTCTTCCCCTAATTGTATGGCATTTTAACTTTATCAGTAGAAGTTAAGTAATATAACCCTCACTTTAGAAAGCATGAAATTCTTAACGTAAGAAATAGTGTCTATTACATGGAATAACCTGATCCGCAGTATTCTTCTCAGCTATGTAGCTTTATCCAGGCATATGTTTATAAAATTTATAATTCCTAAGTGACTGTGGCATAAGAAGATTCTTGCCATCACTGTAACTGATTACATGTATTGTTGTAGAGTTCTCAATTGCAGAACACAAAATGATTATATTACTTCATGCAACAAAACTGACTTTCACATGAGAGCAAGATTGGACTCCAAATCACGAGACTCTTTTTGAAGAATCTAACATTAGTTGAAGAAGCTGCTACTTCTCTGCAAGAGGAATGAAGCTGCTCAGAGCTGAGTTCCTGGGCCTTCCCAACAGCTCAGTGGTGAGGAGCAACTGTATAAAACAAGAAGAGTTCTGGGGAAGCACAGTGAACAACTGTACTCATCATCTGGACAACTTGCATCCTTGTCTTTGCTACGGGTTTTCTCTGGCACAAAACATGTCCCACATCAGCAATATTCAGTTCCTTTGTCATCAGTTTCAGGTGAGCAATCATAACAAGCGTCTGCACATCAAACATCAGTTTTATGCGTTGTGCTTTTTTTCTAAACAATGAAAAAAGTGTTTTACCAATTATCTTCTGAAAAACAAGCATCGCATTGAAAATGCGGTGTGTAAGAACCATTTATGATGAATGATGGCCTGTTTTTAATTAGACAATTTTGTAGCCTACAATGTTCATCTATTTTTAGTATACATTATCTTTTCTCTAACTGGATTTTAATTTTAAAGAGATTAAAAGCAGTTGGATGTAAACTTTTCTGACTTAATTGTAGTTGGTTATTATTTGGAAGTATTTTTAAAATCAGTAAATGCAGATTCAGACTCATTGAGTTATTTGAGTATTTCTAGATTGTAAACCTAATCAACTAAATATCTTAGTGATGTCAGAACTCACTTTAATGTGAAAAGTTTTGTCATGAAAGCAGTGAAGTCTAAAAAAAATTTCATTTAGAAACTCATGCAAAATAAATAATCTGTGCTGGTTTTGTATGTTTTCTAGGATTTCCTGGAATTACAGGGGAGAAATTAAACCAAATTGCTGATGGTATTTGATATGTTCCCAGTTTGCAAGTAAAGCCTGTCACTGTGAATACTAGGTACATTACAATTGAGATCTGATACATTTTTTACTTTTTTATTCCCTATCCATGTGGATTTTGTCTGCTATACATCTCTAGGAACTTACCTCACGCTTTTAAGAAAGAGCTGAAAACGAAAGATGAAGTTGAAAATATAGCAGCTTCATAAGAAAATATAAAATACAATTTCAATCTTCTTGTTGTTTTCTAGATACCTTCAAGATCCACTCAAATGTACATTGAAAATTATTTTCAGAGCTTCAAATTTAATTCATTCTTGTGAAGACATACAGTAACTCTTCTGCCTTCAGATATAATCTGCCATTGTTATACAGTCCTTACTCACACTTACTGTTCTTTTGGCTTTTCTTGCTATGCAAATATAATTTATCCTAGTGAAAAATATATGTGTTTTTAGAGTTTGAATTTTAATCTGCTTAAATTAATCTGCCTAAAACCAACTATACTGTAGTCACGCACTATGCAACTAGTAGATGATAGATTATGACTGTTCCTTCAAGAGCAGTGAGGGGGTGATGTGCAGGTGGAGGCAGTATTTGTGCAGCAGTGCTTAAATAGGGTGTTTGTCCATGGCTTTGGAGCGTATGCAGAAAGGTTCATTTACCAGTATTGTTGTAGTCTTTTAATGTAAACATAGCTCCAATGAAAACCAAAGATTTCCAAGTGCTATGAAACTATAAACAGTAGAGAATACATTTAATTTTTTCCTTAGAAGAAAGCTCAGAAGAAGAACTTATCTCTGAAGACTAAGAAACAAGAGCTTTTGGGGTAGAGAGTTTGTCTCCCCTACCTTCTGGTCACAGGAACCCTGAATGAGGGCTGCTTTACTTGTCTCTGTTCATCAGCATTTATCATCAGCAACTGTACCATACCATAGGTATGACATAAGAAGCAGTTTCAAAGCTTTTTGATGGCAGACACCATCCTGGATCTTCTGGGGAAGATCAGAGCCAATGCTTGTGAAAACAATTAGACCTACATATTTTATAGATAAAAACATCCTTTATTGTCTCTTTTGTCTGGCAGTAGGCGTAGTTCAGGAGAAAAGGATCTTGATTTTGGGTTGATATGTACAAGAAGATGGTTGCCAGAGTCAGACGCATACCACTTTGTATGCTTTTGTGAATTTACATTGTCAGCCATCTCCACCTTCAGTGGATATGTGATTCAGAATAGTATCTCTGGCACTCAGTAATTCAAATGCAAATAGAAAACTGCAGCATCTTGAAATAATGCTGGCTCAGAGATAGTTTGCTATGTCATTATACAGTTTGCTTAAAATAATTTAGTAAAATAATATCTCACAGTTGCATACAATTATTTTTGATTGCTTTCTTAAATGTGTTCATAAAATTTTATAGTGCCCTTTGTATAACACCTACCATTTTCCTGACCGGTTAATGAATGATTCTGAGTTACAGCACCTCCATCTTGTGGTAAACCTGAGAAATAAATCTTTCTTAATGCTATCTGCCAGAAATTCCCTCTTAAAAAAATATGGTAAAATAAAGATTTGTCCAGGTTTTAACTTGGCTCCAGGTGCTCCAGGGAGTTTACATTAGTGTGCTTTCTCTCTGCCTCCATTTTGCAGCTGTCTGCTGGGACAGTCTTAAGCCAAGCTGAAACCTTCATCCTTCTGGGCTGGCAGTAGGAAGACCTCATCTTTCCCCAAGGAGTGAGGGAGGTTCTGTGCTTCTTAAGAAGTAATAGCCAGTGCTATCAGTTAATAGCAGTGTTTAGGTACTGAGAATTTTAAAGGTGTATAAATACCTGCTGCAGCAGAAGCTGACAATTATCATAATACTATTGCAATTATAAAGACATTTTTCAAAGGTTAAACATTAGTTTTCTATTTCTGCTGTTGACTATGAGCACAAATGTATCTGTATTTTGAGTTCAAAATAAAAGTTTGAAATATAAAAACAATTAATCTGAAAAGTGAAGCTATTTCAAGCTCTAGAAAAGGCCCTTCAAGAATGGTAGTCTGAATGCTTGGCAGCTGGGACCCATATACTGGGCCTTCTGGTTTTCTGTCATTGAGATGCTGTGTGCTGTGAAAGCAAGCAGTGATGTATTTAGCAGAGGAGCCGTGTAGATGCAAGTATGAAGTTGCCCCCAGTTTCTACCCTGATAGCTTACTGAGATTTTGCTTATTCTGAAGAGCTCAAAATGGCTTGCTACTCAAATGCAGCCTTGCAAGTGAAGAGGAGAGGGAATAGATCCCATCCATTGATCTCTTGGCTACAGTTGTGCTGGGGTTAAATTATGCTGTTAGCCTTTGCTGTCACACAGGTACGCTACTGGTTCAGTTCAGCTTTCTCTGCTAGGACCTCCCTGTCCTTTTTTGGAGTTACAGTGTCCTTGCTGCAGAATGTTGATTTTTGTCACTGTTGAACTTCACATTACTCCTGTCACCTGATTTCTCTGGTCTATCAAAGCCACTGTGAATGGCAGCTCTATCCAGAATTTAAATAAGTAGCAATTCATCTGGAACAAAAATTATAAGTGCACGCAGTTTAAGCATATACAAACTTCTGTAACAAGCTGTCCAACATCCTTTCTCTGACAATGGTCAGCAGAGAAAATTAACACAAACCAAGCAAATTCTTACTTATTCTTGCTCTCTTACGAGCTACTAACTGTCAAACGCGTTGTGGAGACTCTTAACTTTGAATGTGTGTTTGGACTTTTCAATAGCAGGAAGGGAAGCCAGCCCATTTGTATTTCCCTGACAATCCTCCCACAGCAATAAAGTCACAATCCAATGATGGATTATACAGAGGAACTGTTCGTTTATTTGATTTAAGCTTGCATCCTCACAATGTTTTTGTTATACTTAACTCATATTGGGAAGAATATGAGAAACTGGGAAGAATAATTCCCTTCTTAGCTTGCAAGCCATTCCTGCTTCTCTAGTACCAGTTTATTTCACCTCTGCTTTTGGAGCAGAGGTGTTGTATGATTTTCTGTTTTGCACTTCAGTGCTTTCTAGCCCTAACATTTGACAGGGGTTTTTGGCTGTTGCTGAGCAATACGTTGGCATTTTTAGATAATCCTGCCCAAGAACTTCAAAATGTCTTCTGTGAGTGGCAATAGGTAATTAACCATCATCGAGGATTTATGGTTTGAGTTATTTTTCTCAAATGTGGTATTTTGTGTTTACTGACATTGAGTTTCTTCTGTCACTTTACTGCCATGTTACCTACAAGATCATTCTGCAGTGTTATGCAGTCTGCCTGACTCTGGACTGCTCTGAGTAATCTTGTATGGGGAATGTTATGCCATAATAAAGCCTTTATTGGCAGCAATGGATTTGGCTGAAAATCCTTTCCTTCAAAATCAGAGGCTTGAAAGATGCTATCCTTAAACATAGCCTCTTACCTATAGCTGTATACCACGTTCTCATTTTTGTAGTTCCTTATGACTCTAGGGACCTGGGGTTTTTAGAAAGCAAATCACAATGTTATAGTTGGTGTGAACACTGTATTTCTGACAGCTGAGACCTTCTTTCTTACCTGAATTCAGCATGGTTCCGACTACTGCTGCTGGCTTTGTGCTGCTCCTGTGTCAGCTCTCTTGACATGGCAGCAACTTCCAAAGCTACCCTGCAGGGCGCAGACTTGTGGCTTGTGTATTGTACATCCATATGCCCATGGCTGTTCCCTCATTCGCAGGTGGTTGCTGCCCACTTCCCCTTCCACAGTTCTACATTCTTTGTGTCACAGCACTGTTATGCTAAGTCCTGGTCAATTGAACTGACCTGAAATCCAAACTGTACTCCTGGAGTGAACCCTAAAGATCCACCAGAGTATCTCAAGAAGGCTGGTATTACAAAACATGAAGTGATGTGAGATTCAGAAAAAGAAGAATATTCCACGAGGAGTTTCAAATTCCTAGAATGTTCCAAGATGCAAGGGTTTTCATGGATTAACAATAGAAATTGGAGATACGCTTGACGTGTGTCTTGTTGTCAGTGGGAGTCTTGTATGTCAGCCATGCTGATGGCTTTTTATACGATTTTATATTCAGGCTCTGAGACAAATGGATTCAGTTTTGTAGCTGGATCAGGATTTTCTGTCTTTCTAAAGTCACGGCAGCACGACGCCCCTTTGGACAGGGACTCTCCTCAAGCACTTAGAGATGTGAAAAGAAGATGAGAAGAAGTTGTGTTTGTTTATTTTTGGAATTAATATTTACAGGTTTGCAGAATGTATTGACAAAGCTTTCAGAATACACTTGAGCTCTATGCTGAAAGCAAAAGGGAATCATCGTATGAACCTACTGCTTATTGCTGGATTGTCTTCCAGATACAGAGCTGCTTTCTTCTAGGAACTCCAGTTCTGTAAATGGCACATGTACACATGTATATGTGGACAATCCTTCTGAAATAAATAAATAAATAAAAGTTCAAAGCAAAGGAAAGATGAAAGCGTATCTGTGTGGAATTAGACACAAGGACTTAATTTAGCCATTCATTTCATTTCAACAAGGCGTACAGAAAAGGCGTACAGAAAAACAGAAAGTATGAACCGTTGACCATAAAAGTTGATGGTGATACTGTGGTGCACTCATTGTATGTTCTATAAGGATCATTTTTGCATTAACACTTCAGTTTAGCATTTAAAGGATGAAATATAAACTGCTAATATCTGTAGCTCATTTTATGCCTGTGTTAGTTTTGAAAAGAATTTGATGAATGAAAATCATAATAAAGAAAATTGTGTATTTGCCTGTAAACACTGAGTGGACTCCAATTACCAGATCCTAATTTCTGTCCGTCTGCTTTTACCTATACATTAGGAGTGACAAAGCTCTGTCAATGTTGGGGCAAAACAGACTTTAATAGTAAAATAAGCAATAATTTCCTGTCATATTTGCCCTCTTTTTAAAAGTCAATTTCCCAAAAATCAATCTGTTGTATACATGAATCCTCACAGAATTTTGCAGTATTTCAATAAATGGTCACAATTTGTCAAAAAAAAAAAAAAAAAAAATCTCATTCAAAACAATTGAATTTGTTGCCCATCTGCATAAGTTTGACAATATGTTTTTTTCCCTTGCTTTTTCACCTCAGGTTCAAATGCTTCCTGCATGTTTAATTAAAAAATAAATAAATACCAATATCAGCATTTTAGGAATTACTTAATCTAACACTGCATATAAATCGTTTTCTCTTACAGAAGTTAGATTTTACCAGGGGGCATTAAAATGTAGCGCACAATTTCATGTCTTGAATTAATTCGTGCTTAAGCTCTGGGTTTGCGTAAATTAAATACAGAAACCATACAACATCAAATCTTGTGAGTGTTAAATATCTGGAATTTAACTGAGGATCAATTAATGTTCTAACATTTCTATCTCCCCAAGAGAAGCATCAGGCGATCAGTCTGGAAAACTATTATTTGTTTCTACCCTTTAAGTCATATTTAATATTTTAATGCTAGATTTACATATGTATTTGTATCATACTTTGCTCTTTAAATCAGAAGATGTATAGGGAAGTACACTGGTGGGGTTTTAGGGAGGAGAAGCAAAAATATTGATTGTTTACTCTTAATCTTTTCTTAAACAATTTTTTTTCTCCTAAAAGGCAATGCTTTAGGTATTATTCAGCAGTCTTTGGCTCACTTTCCCCTTATAATTATATCTGTTTCCCATTTTAAAAGAATTCCTCATCCCAAGCCAGTCCATTATTTCTAGAATTTGTAGAAAGGTTAGTGAGTCTCTAGAGTTGTGATTACTTTTTCTAGCTGACATTTATTGATCTCATTACCTTCGTGCTCATATTTCAAAAACTTTTTTTTACATTTTGTTACCATTTCAAAGATGACAGAAATGCTGCAGTGCTCACTGTATTAGAACTGTATGTAATTAAAATTTGTACTCTGTGTTTCATCAGAACTTCACTGTCAAAACCTCAGCATGTGTTGTTTACAAATTAGATTGTTATAATTAGAACATAAAATGACTGCAAAAATAGAGGCTAAATTTAAATTTGAAACAAACATCTATTTTATTTCTGCACATTTCTGCACAGTGACATTTTTGGCCATAAGCAAGTTGCTACAATGACATACCTCGGATCAAATCAGATGAAATATACGCTAATGCAGATGTCAGCAAGCCTGTGAACAAATTCAGCACACTTTAGGAGATACTGTGGAGGGCAGGAGCTGTGCAATCCTGTGCTAACCTTTTATTTGAGATTGAATTTCACCTTTTTCTTTTATTGCATATTTCCTTTTTCTGTTGTTAATTACTGAAATTTAAGTAATTAAAATGGCATTCACATTTTTTTTTCCTTAAGGTTTAATTATATTTTGCAAACATTTGTAACAAATAAAAGATACTGTATGGTGCAGTTGATACAAGTAGGAGATGCCATTCAGAGGGACCTTCCCAAACTTGAAGAGTGGGCCCATGTAAACCTAATGAGGTTCAGCAAAGCCAAATGCATGGTGTTGGACTTGAGTTGGGGCAATCCCAAATATATATTCAGACTAGGAGAAGAACTCCTTGAGAGTAGCCCTGAAGACAAAGACTTAGGAGTCCTGGTAGATGAACAAGTTAACGTGAGCCAGCTATGTGTGTACTTGCAGCCCAGAAGGCTAACGGTATCCTGGGCTCCATCAGAAGATGGGTGACCAGCAGGGAGAGGGAGGTGATTGTCCCTCTCTACCTTGCCCTTATGAAGCCCCGTTTAGAGTACAGGGTCCAGGCCTGGGGCCCTTAGCACAAAGAAAGTTGTGGGAGTGTTGGAACAGGTGCAGAGGAAGGCCGTGACGATACTTAGAGAGCTGGAGCACCTCTCCTATGAAGACACTCTGAGGGAGCTGGGCTTTTTCAGTCTGGAAAACAGCAGGCTCCAGGGAGGCTTCCAAGAGAGGTTGGAACTAGACAATCTTTGAGGCCCCTTCCAACCCATTCTATGACTCTATGATTCTGTGATTACTATGATTATATAATACACTGAAAAAACACTCAGCATGCTTGTCTGCTGTAGAGGAAGTATGTTGGTTCTTGTCTTAAAAAGTACTATTATTTCATTATTATTTCATAGACAACTAATAACTCCTTCCCATTGGAAGGAGTGTTTGCTCAGTAAACAGCTGAACTCCAAAGGATATCAGCTGACAAATGCTGCTGTCGGTTTGAATTTTTTTCTGTGCCTTTCATATCTTTCTTTGTAAAGTCTTCTTTTTAAAGGTTTTCTGCTGAAGTATTACCATGGACATATGATGAAATGTTGGCAACAGGGTACATACAGAGCTAGCAGGGTGATCTTGTTGTGTGCATAATAAATACTTCCATGGAAACATGTAGATCTGAAATAGTACAGTGGTTTAATGGATGCGAATGTCTCAGACTTGAGTTCTGTACTACTTTGCTGAAGACTACAAAATTACCTCTCTCGTTGTTTCCTAACAAAAAATAAAAATTGTCATTTCACTGGAGTGGGAAAAACAGAGAACAAGATGGACAGGAAATAAATCAGATGCTAACATTTTAAGCATCTATATGTATATATATATATTTATACATAATTCATGTATCTGCACTAATATGTAGACATCAGATACATATTTGTGCACACATTAAAATATATCATCTATGTAATAGGTTTGTGTTTGTATATATATAATATACATAAAATAAACTAAATTTTATCCCTGTCATTTCAGCAGGCTTTACATTCAATTATTTATTATTTTTTTCATTCTAAAGGGTTACTTTCTCCTGGCCATTCTGTATTTAGAAGGGCTCAGTGAACTGCCATGCTAAGTTGTCCTCTCCATCAGAAACTGTCTGTAGTTGCTGCTTCCTTATGACCCACATGCATAAAGTTCCCAGCTCAGTGATCTTTATCTAACTTGTGTGACATCTCAAGCATTCCTCAGCCCTCTCTTTTCCCAAGGTGAATTCTCTTTTTATTTTTCGTTACATATTTTTACAAAGTAGTGTGACATCTATTACTAATTTGGCTTGAGAGTCCATTAGCCAGAGAAAAAATGATAATAATGTGCTGACAATATAT
This sequence comes from Alectoris magna, assembly GCA_030625065.1. NCBI lineage: Eukaryota > Metazoa > Chordata > Aves > Galliformes > Phasianidae > Alectoris > Alectoris magna. Next base: position 128,411,531 of record CM060561.1, on the reverse strand, counting down.
GGATGTCTTATGGCAAAGCTTGTGGAAGACAGAGTGTGATATTGAATTCTCAAGCTGAATTTGTCCATGGAATTCCTGAAGGTGTTACATGTACTGGCACACAACTAGTACAGACATGTAACTGTGTTCCTTGAAGCAGTCCAAATAAATGACCCTTGGAGATCATACCAGGGGGAAGGAAACACCTTATACTACCAATGGTTAAATATATGCAATGAAAGTTGTTTTTGTTCTTCCTTTGCAATAGGAATCCTCTCCTGTTGCTGGTCTGGTTCACTGTAGCCTTTGGAGCACTTCTCAAGGAAAACAAGTATTAGTAGGAAAAATGATTCACAGATGTGGTTATGTTGGTTATTGAAGTTAGCGATTCTGTGGATGAAATATACTCCCACAGCCTCACTGTCTGTCTACAGATAACATGGCTATTGATGGAGAGATTAAACAATATTTTCCTTCTCTTTACATCCTTTTTAAAATCATTTGGGAATAGCAGTTCTCTACTTAACATTCAGCTCTAGTTCCTAATAATAAAAAGCAATAACTTTATTCAACTTCTGGATATTAAGGCCACAAGCACATACGGTGCTCAGCCCAGGAGATCAGCGTGATGACCATCAATGAGCAATGGAAAATGTGTGTAAACACTCCTGTGAATGCCCATAAACTAATTAAAGTTTTGGTGAGATTTATCAAGTAAGTAAATGTAATAAAATGATATGACTTGGAATGCAAACCATGTTCTTCCTTTAGAAAGAGATTGATGTATTAAATATTTATGCAAGCATAATAAATTGGCAAGTGTATGAAAACACTGTAACACCTTCATCTCTTTCAAGTATCACCTTTCTTGAAAAAAAGGATTTGCTACAAAAATTAAATTGGAGTTCTGCTATATAATTTTCATATCAGTGGCTACTTGACATCATTCCTTCTATGTCCATCCTTAATTATGCAGCGAATGCAGCTAACAGTAGGAAGAAACCACATATTAATATTTTTGAATAGAAAATGAAAGATGTCTTTACATTACTGTTCACACTCTGGAACTATTGAACCTCAGTTAATACAGAATTAAAGTCTCATTAATTCAATTAATTTATTAATGATATGTCCAGAAACCTCCTGAAAACAACAGAATTCTTGCATATTTTTAACTGATTATGAAATCATCAATCTTCCTCAACTTCTCCTAGTAGGAATTAACATTCATCAAGTAGCTCTCCCAATAACTCAGAGGTAAACACTATATTGCCTCTTTTTAGCAATAGAGAAAGTAATGCAGAGAGGTTGCTGAATGTCACATGAGAGATATATCAAAGAAATGTTATAGTAAAGATGAATTATTTGAATGAGATTCTTGTTCAACTATATGACTTTCTTAAAGTCAGTGGAGCGTGGGCTCGTACGAAAAGTGGGGCATGATTTACCATTCTTCACTGATGTATACACATGCACTTTGGTTTGCTCGTCATGAAGACTGCTTTATTTCCTGGCTATTCAGTTATCAGCAAGGTGTAATACATAAAGTGATTATTCAGTGCTGAGATGTTCCAAAAAGCTCCATCCAAAATAAAATGTTGCCATTGATTCTACATGAACTAGAGAGTAGAGTAACTTAGCCATCAGTGCTTCAAGTGTATAAAACTTGACAGATTCGAGTTTCATGTAATAGAAAGCTGCTTCCATAAGTGATTCATAAATGTTTGTAGGAATGTAACTACTATTTAGATAAAAAGAGGCAGGCTGGGATTAAAAATGTCAGGATAAGCAGTATCAGTTTACTTCAAGTCAAATAAAATAAGGAAGGACCAAAAGAATTCAAATTAATTCAAGAAATAAAGACAGATATAATGAAGGATTTAACAAACCTTACTTCAGGAAAAGTGCAATTGGTACCATTAAAGATGCAGGAATTAAAAACAACAAAAGCAGACATTTGAAGATGCCGTTTCACTGAAAGCAAAACAGGGAAGTTTTACGCAAGACAGCTCACCTTTTGTTTTTATATCTGCCTGGAACTCTAAATGAGAATCAAACTTTACAAAACGTTCCCCAAACATGAGCTGCAGTGAGAAAAAGAAAAACTTCCAACAATGATGAGCATCATTCTAATTAATTTACGAAGAATTAGGACAGAGTATATTAGATTATGTCTTTAGGTGGAATAATAAGACATTTAATGTAACAGTGTTCTCTAGGTTTTTGTAAGAGTTTATGACTGTATTCAGACACATTTAAGTAAACGTTTCTAGAGAAACTGATAGTTGACTTCAAGAACTGTCATCAGTTTCACCCAGGCAGGAGTTTGTTTCTCGCCTGAAGGAATCAGATATAGTTTTAGACCACTAGAATGGAATAATAATAGAATAATGGAGTAATTGAATCATAGAACCATAGTGCGCATAGAATCATAGAGTCGTAGAATGGTTTGAGTTGGAAGGGATCTTAAGGCCCACCCAGTCCCAATCCCTGGTGTGGACAAGGCTGCTGCCCACCAGAACAGGCTGTCCAGGTCCCATCCAGCCCGGCCTTGAGCACCTCTGGATCTATCTTAAGACTGACCACTGTAGCTCTATTTCTGGCATGCTGTGTTCACATTGCAGTATGGAATAGAGGAATTGGAGAAAGACAATCATGCATTTATAAGCAATTATAATCCAAAGACCTTCCTGTATTGCCAGGAGTTGATTTATAGTTTTAAAATCTCCATTACATCTGAAGAGAATCTGTGCTGTAAAGCTATGCTAAGACATTGCTGCTAAATGTCAGGAACCTCATTGTGTATTCTTATACCCAGGCTGTCTTGCCAAGAAGTTCTCACTTACTCAGGAAGTCTGCTTGAAAAAAACACATCAGTATCAGGGGGTGTTCTTTCTTTAGGTTCATTTGGGTTCTTCTGTTAAACTACCTCTGCAAGAACAACCAGACTGTGAAGCAGCATTCAAGCTGTGCGTCTATACATCCTCTGTTCTTGTTTGATTGCTATAGTACAATTTGCAAAGGTGTGGTGCCAAGAGATATTCTTTGTGCTCTTTGAGTTTTCTCATGTTTGGAGGCATGAGGAAGGACGTCCCTGTTCTTTCTGAGCACAACTAAGGATTGAGAAAAAACATTTTAGGACTGGGGCTCTCAGGCCTGAGGAACGTTCATGTTGGCATCCAGCAAGTCACAATAACTGCAGGCTTTACCTGTACAGGAGATAATATCAGAGTGATGGAATTTGTACACAAGTGGAACTTGTACCAGGAAAAATCCTTGAAATAAAATTTAAATGAAATTCACAGTGTAGACAGAGTTTTAAGTCTGTATCTACAATGTACTGTCTAAAGCCAAAACGAAACACATGAATTAGCTCAACCACTAAAAGTAATGTGATTATATTAATATCATTCTCTGCTGCCTGATTTTCAGATTATATTTGTATGTCAGAAGCAGTGGCTCTAGAGCTAGACCGGGTATTTCAATTTGACACCACATTGTGCAATGAAAACAATCCTGACAAAGAATAATAAGAAAAAGCTTACAGATTTTTTGGGGGCAATAAATGCTAAGTTATCTTCATTAATGGCAAAAATGTGTGCAATCTGAGTGGATAGATGAACTGGAGAACATTTAATTAGTCTAATCATCATTTGTGACAGCTGACCTGCTTCTCTACTTGTTGGCATCTTGAAAAGTCACTAACACTTCTGCAAAGAAATTGTCATTTTCTAAATGGTAGTATTTTACATCCACTGTGCTCAGATGAAAATTGCCTTACGGGATCTGAGGCAGTGGAGGATTGAATCCGGCTGAAACTACAAACAGTTCATTCACATTTCCACATGACCTATGGTGAGAGAAAGAAGAAGGTGCGGCATCTCCAGAGACTTGGGGAGATACTCAGGGAGTGTTATAATTACTTAATCATTCCATTTGACAACTCTTAATCTCATTTTCTGAGGCTTGTGTTCTACAGATTGTTTATAAATTAGATTGGTGGTCATAGTAGCTATTCCCCTGAGTTGGCAAAATGACACGAGCCTAAAATAACTTCTACTTTTCACAGCAGAGTCAATTGAGCACATCATCCTTCTCAGCAGGATAAAATGGGTACTGTGCAGTTTATTCTGGGGCAAATCATTTCCTTTTCATACAGTCTTAGCAAATGAACTATGTAAGACTCTGTGGGTTTAAGGAGTAAAGTACTATCCTTAGACTACAGTGAAGCTCTTGCAGAGTTTCGGCTTTTGTTGCAGCTTCTCTGCAGGTGATGCACTCTGGCCAGCCACACTGTGCTGTGGATGCTCTGTTGAAGATGTAGGACAAAAACAGCTCCATGGAATAGAGGACTTCCCGTGTCTCTTCACAACAGAAGAGGAATTGAGGCCTCTTCGCATGTTGTTTGGGTGGGATGTAAACTCTCTTTCTGTTCTGCAGCATATAAAAGCAAAGTTTTGGAAAGTTTGCTGCGCTGTCAGAGAGTAAAGATGCTGGTGTTCACTTCCAGAGCTGCATGTTCACGTTGGAATCAGAAAATCAAGCTGCAGACCCAAAGCAATCTGAAGTTAATACTATAGTCTTTAAGAGAATCATGGTGGAGGAATTTCAGAAAGAAACTTGTAGTTAACAAAATCTGTAAATTATATGCCAACAAAGCTAAATTTCAAGCCACTCCCTTGCGGGACTTGTAGGAGGAAATAATCATAACAGCTCATCTCTGCCCCCAAATTAACAGCTGCGAACTTTTTCCAGTATGGTGGTGTAATTTCTAAGAAGTCACTCCTCATCATGACTTACTTGAAAAAATCCCTGCATGTTTATACTATGGGCTCTGTTTCTGTTTCTGGGCCACAGAGCCTGACTGCACTGAGCCATGTGACTATTCCATCTTCTACCCTCTACTGTGGCCTTCAGCAGTGAGTCCACAGCACAGCTACACATTACCTCCTGTTTATTTTACACCCATTTTCTCAATTTAACCCCTTCACACAGTTGTGGGCTTTCTTTTCTTTTCTTTTTTTTTCTTTTCTTTTCTTTTCTTTTCTTTTCTTTTCTTTTCTTTTCTTTTCTTTTCTTTTCTTTTCTTTTCTTTTCTCTTCTCTTCACTTCTTTTTTCTCTCTCTTTTTCCCCCCTTTTTAAAAATGTTTGAAATCTGTTATATATGATTAATAAAGGATATTCTCAATATGCTACTCCCACCTTGGGCTATTCTAACTTCACACATATTTTCTTTGTGACATCATGTAGTTATTCATTCAGTGTACAGTAATAGATTTGATTATTGGCATACATGTACATACACACACACAGTGAAATTTTATGTAGTGTGTGAAGCATTTGATACAAAGGCTGTATGACACTATTTTACATATACAGCCAAAAACTGACATTTGATTTCTCATGACCTTTTTATCTATACAGTTCAGAGGCTTGTGTGAGATTTTCTTTTTAATTTAAATTTATGTTATGTTTATAGGAAGATTGCTCTTTTGAGGCTAAAATTAGTTGCATTCACTAAGTAGCTGAAAACACAGGCTTTCCCGGGTTGAAATGAAGGATCTGAAACGCTCGTTATCTGCAGCTTCGAGTAATCTACTTGGAAGAAATGAAAGATCCGCAGGTGACTCTGAACGCCGGGTGATTTATCGACTTACTTTTATCGACTTAGTAAGTAACAGAGTAGAGACAATACCTGCGACCTGCTGAAAAGGAGCTGAGCTTGCACTGCCAGCCCTGAGCGCACAGCACTGCGCCTCTTGCAGAAGGACGAAGAACAACCTGTTTCAGCGCTGATCGCTGGAGGCACGTCCTACTCTCAGTTCCCCGCGCATCACTTAGGTCACAAACCGCAACGTATACCCGAGTGCTCTGGGGGTGGGCACAGCCAGAAGTTGGGGTGCAGCACAGTGACCAGCCTCGGGCTGCCCGCCCGTCCGGCCGGCTCCACGTTGCGGGACGGCGGGGCTCACGTGGGGGCCGGGAGAGCGGCGGCCGAGGGGATGGGGAGGGCAGCAAGGGACAGGACGTGGTGCTCCTGGGAGCGAGAAAGTTGGGCGAGGAGAGGGAGGAGGAGGAGGAGGAGGGTCCCCTTACCCGTCGGATCGCGGGGCTCGGGCACAGCTTCCCGGACCCGCCAGCCCCCGGCCGGCCCGACCCCTCCTCCGCCCCCGCCCCGCGCCTCCCCCGCCCGCCGCCGGCAGAGGTGAGCGAGGCGCGGCGCCGGCTGCGGCACGGCACGGCACGGCAAGACGCGGGGCTGCAGGCAGCGGGCGGCCGGAGGGAAGAGCCATGGGGAGCTGCCGCCGAGAAACTCCCCGCCGGATCGCGCCTGCCAGCGGCCTGCTCTGAGGAGGAGGAGGAGAAGGAGGAGGAGGAGGAAGAAGAGGGAGGGAAGGGGCCGTAGCAGCGGCGGACTGTGCAAGTTGCGCGCTGCCCTTCTCCGCGGGGCCGCCTGCCGCCAGCGGAGCAGCATGCGGACTGGCCTCCGCGCTCCCTCGGATGTGCTGTGGCTGCTGCCGCCCTCCGCGCATCGCCCTGCTGCTGGCAGCGCTCGGCCGGCCGCTGGATGAGCCGGCGGCGGGGAGATCGCTGCCGCGGTTCCACCCGCTCCTTCATGCGGGCTCCCGCTCCGCCGGGGGTAGCGCTGCCGCCGCCGCCGCCGAGGAGCGGGCGGCCCGCCCGGGGCCCCGCATGGCGTGCTACCTGGTCATCAGCTCCCGGCACCTCAGCAACGGGCACTACCGCGGCATCAAAGGCGTCTTCAGGGGACCGCTCTGCAAGAAGGGCGCTCGCTCGCCGGTAACTGCCGCCTCCGCGCTCCCTCCCTCACTTGCCCCCCGCACGGTAGGAGCGGAGCGGGGGCCCACGGCCACGCGGGCGGCGGCGGCGGTGGGAGCGCGGCGCGGGGTGGGTGGGCGGCGTGGAAAAAGTTTCTCGAGCGGGGAAGTGGCCGCGGGTCCCCGCGGAGGGGCGGGCGTGGGGCTGCGGCGATGCACGGAGGGAGGGAGGCAGGGAGGGAAGGAGGGAGGAAAGGTCGCTGCCGGCGCTCTGCGGGAAAGTTGGGGGCGGCCGCTGGGGGAGGCTTCGAGTGTGGCGGTTCAGTGCCTGGACCCGCGTTTTGATGCTGCGTTCATACCCTTGCTGGCTGTGTGCCGGGGAACCCGAAGCCTGGGCATAGGGTGCGGGAAGTTTGGGGACGTCCGAGAGCGGTGAGCCGCCGTGCTGCGGTGTGATGTCCCTGGGGGTCGCGAGAGGTGCTCGGGGCCGGTGGAGAGCGGTGCGTCGCAGCCTCTCCTCCGGGCGCTGAGCATCCCAAACGCTCCCCCGTCGGAGCCGAACGTGCTCCGTCTCTGTGGAGCGCTCCTGGGTCCGGTGCCGGGGATGCCCCCATTCCACTGCTCAGCCCTCTGGCTTTGGCAGTGCCCCACAACACGCCCGCATCCCAAATGCCTTCAGGAAACCGCCCGTGATGATGAAGTCTGTGCTTTCTGTTTCTTGACTTTCGGTGATGGGATGAAGCAAAGCGACCAATATTTCCTTCTCCGTATGAAATCCCCCCGGTGCCCTACGGCCGCCCGCTGACACAGCGCCCGCGGGTTCGTCCCTCACTGCTGCTCTTCGCTGTGCGGTACGGCACCGCACCGCGGTACCGCCGGACGGCGCCGGCTGAGCTGTGTCCACGATCCCTAACCCCACCCCGTGCGTGGAACCCCCCGAAACGCGGAGGGGTCGAGGTCAGAGCGGGAGAGAGGTTTCTCCTCGCAGTTCGAGAGGTGAAAAACCTCAAAGGTCTAAAGTGGGAGGAAGCATGATTGTAAATACTTCGCGCTGAGTATTGTGTGCTGTATGCAGTAGAACTGAAGCCCTGTTCAAGTGTCAGGTGATATTATCCCTCAAATGTTATGTTTCACATCCTGCACTTTCCGACTTCTTTGCCTTTCTTCCTACCTACATAGTGAGTGTGTACGCAGCTCCCCTCAGCCTAAATGCTTCGTGAGATGAATGTAACTATCCTATTTTGTGAACAAATGATCAATTTTGAGGCTGTTCTTTTAAGTGGTGGGAGAATATGTATATTTTTAAATGCAAATACAAGATCAGGAAATAGTTTTGATTTTTCTTATCAAGGAACAATATTTACTTCATAAAAAATAGATCTTGCTCAACATTGAAGTATTTTAGTCTGAAGTCAAGGAATAGTTTGATGGAAAAGAGGGAAAAAAAAGGTTGAAAGGTTGAAAATAAGCTCAGGTCTCTTTCCTTACATAGGAACATTCTTTCCTGTGCACTTTCCTGAGCCTGAAGCTAGGAGCAAGACCGCTTGGTTTTGAGATTAACATGACCAGAATTTGGGATGTTTTACATGACTTTTGATTATTTATATAGAGAAGAAACCCTGAATTCTAGCACTCCTTAGCTTTCATTCTGAACTACTGAGGGGAAACTTTCACTTTTTCACACTTTTTTTTTTTTTTTTTTTTTTTTTTTTTTGGTCTTTTGTTTTACTGAGCACCCTTTGCAGCCAGTCAGGCTTTTGGGGTGCTGGGCTGAGCTCTGGGGAGTGGTGAGGCTGCAGGTGCGTGGTATATCAGCGTTTTATTGGTGCTGGGTAATTGTAGATCTAGAGCTCTCACTTTTAAGTGTTTGGTATTTAGCTTTTACTACTGCTTTTATATATGCTGTTTTCATATTTCCATAGGGGAGTCCAGCTTTCGGGTGAAAAATAAGGAATGCTTTGTTGGCAAGCTAGATAATCATATACCCTTACATACTGAAAGCAGTGATTTTCCATAGTTATCTGTATGTGCTTACAAACTTTCAGCTTTCCAGACCATATACTTCTTGCACATCAATGTGTTCAGGACTGGGAACAGTGATCACAACACCTGGGTATGTTCTTATATTATGGAGGTGGGAGTCATCCATACTGGAATTTAGTAATAATTGAGGTAATAAAACTGTTTTCAGCATGGGGAAAAAAAGAAAAAAGAAATAAAAACAACCAACAAATAGCACCATACAAACACACCTTCAAAGTTGTTGCATTTTCTTTTACAGTAAGCTCTGAGTTAAACTTCAGACCACTTCTGTGTCTAAGTAGGTCCCAAACAAGTGGCATTTATTTGTATACCCTGTGCTTTTTTGTTTAATTATTTCATTTAATAGCTCCTGATTGTATCTTTGGAAGATACAGGTTATGTCTCACAGCCATTTTTAAAATGCTAACCTTGGAAGTAACCTCAAAGATTATGAGTTATATTCCTACCATTAAACAGTTCTCTATTTGTATACTATGAACTATCTTATTCATGAGTCTACAAAATTTTTAATGTATAATGTGTACCTTTCTGTATTTAAAGTGCTGTATTAACAGACCATGAAATGTCAGTAGTCTTAAGGCTATGCTTTCCAAAATGAGAACAGTGGTGAATATTTTAAATACCTTTATCAAATTTCATGGCTATGTGAACAAGGATTTTTCAGTAGTATTTATTTAGCATTCTTTGCTATTATTGCATCGGAAACAAATGTGATCCATCTTTCTGGTATAGAAAGACTGTGCACTGTAGCAATACCAAGAACAAAGATACGTAGAATCATAAAGGTTGGGAAAGGCAAGATCACCAAGTCCGAACATCAACCCATCACTGCAATAGCACTAAACCACCTCCCTCAGTGCCATATGAAGACTACGAAGATAGTGCACTTCATCTGCACATGTTGACCTGGAGAGACATCGTTGTAAGGTCTCTTTAAAACTCCACATTTCCTCTGATCATTTCTCTATGTAGGAAAAACTAGTTAGGAAGTTGGGTTCTGAAGTACATGTTGATGAGTTTTGGAAGAATGGAATGAGAAGCAATGCTCAGTGAGTGTCAGGAAAGAGAGTGCTGGGTTTGGGTGGTGCCAGCACTGCTGAGGGGAAAGGGCAGTAAGTGGGAGGGGGGAGCTGCTTGTTGTAGAAAGATGATTCCATGCTTAAGCATGTAGCTTTTGCCTGAAAATTTCTGTTCATGATTATATTACGAGCAAGCAGTAGGAAGTTTTCTCACTCTGAAAATCTCTACTTAGTGAAATGCATTTTGACGGGGAGCTCTTGCATGCATTTCAGACTGGGATACTGTCTGCAGGATTTTTGAGCCTGATGTGGATTGCTGTGCTCACTTGCTGGCTGTGGTTTTGCAGCCACGGCAGATGCGCTGCAGTGCTCACCTGCAGCCAGGCCTGCCTGGAGGCGTGCTGTCACCTCACAGCCTGGCTATACCGGTGCTGGAGGGGACGCAGCTGTGCAACTTCCAGGTAAAACCTTGCAGGATACAACAGAAAGCAGTGCTGGGAATTCAGCAGATGGCCCCCTTGCCTATGAATCACGTCAGAGCCAATGATGCTATTAGGGCGCACGGCTCTGCTTGTAGCTTTTTAAGGTGAGATATAAACAAAGCCTCATTTACTACCAGTTATTTAAAGATCCCTTTGTACGATGAAGGAAATAGAAGACTCAGAAGACCCGGTGCCTTAGCCAATATCTGACTTGGCTAATTATTTTCCTTCCTTTGTTCCCCACAGCTTCAGCTGAATACAGTATTTTTCACACTCTTTTTTACACCGTTTTCTAATCAGTCCGTCAGGCAGCTGCTCCACTGCACTTAGGGTTTGCCTAATTTCTGTGGGGCGTTGGGGGTGGGAAGTGCTGCTGTGTTGCACAGAGCTGGCTTTTCAAAGGCACAGACCTAACCCTGAGCTCAGAGGTTCCAATAGCAATAAATAAGCCCCTCACAGCTACTTGGAAACAATGACTGTTTAGTTGATATCAAGCCACAAACATGCTGTTCCAGCACTAAAGCAAGTGTAACCAGTGCTGAGCAGCACCTCATTACTCTCCACAGCAGATAACAGCACTGGGTATTTGAAACCTTAGAAAATGAAGGGGTGGCAGAGGAATTAGAGACCATAAGCAGAGAACAGCAGAGCTATAGCACAAGCATCTAAGTTAAAGGGAAAACACCAGTATGGATGAGTCTGGAGCAGATAACGGGAGTTTGGTGTTTGCCACCAGTGAGAGATGTGTGCCAGGCAGAGCTGTGAGAAAGCAATTGAGAGGTTACTTGACGTGGTGTATGTTGTGAAATGTGGTCTGGGTGGCCACGGGTTGAAAGGAGGGAGCCTCTGTGATCAGCTGGAAAACCATGGAACCGGTGAATCGCTGATGTCAATCCTCTTGTTCCTCAGCGCTGTGTGTGTGCCACCAACAGTTCCAAAGGCAGAGGAAGGTTGTGCTGTTGGCACTGATGGAGGAGTTGCCTGGAGGAGTAGCCTGGAGGAGAAAGCAGCACCTTAAGAGATAGTATGAAGTGACCAGTAGTAAACCAGAAGCTCCAATAAGCAATGGGATTTGGGTAGTTCCTACGGAAAGAAAGGGAAACAAAACAAAGCAAAACAACTGTACTAAAAATAATAGGGGTGGGGGTAGGGGTGGGAAGAGAGACAAATAGGAAAGGAAACAAAGCATGATGCTTACATTCTTATGTCTGGGAGCTGCCAGGTGGGCTCTTGACAGGGGGAAGCCTTGCACTGTGCTGAGAGTGGGGCAGGTGGTGCTCCCTGAGATGCTGCCACATGCACTGCATTGCACACACGGGGAGAGACAGGTGAGGACAGTCACCTTATTTCTACCTACTTTCTCATCTCACTGCTTCTGAGCAATTCGTGTCTCAGAGCTAAATGTATTTCCTGCCCACCCTAGTGTCTTCAGCATGCTGGAGAGCATAAGTGTTAATGGAGCCCATGCTAAACTTTGAGGTAAACTTATTTCCTGATTTTATGGTCTCCATTCTGTGCTTTCTGTGAATTTCTGCAATGCAAGAGGGCAAAAATAAACCTTCAGAAAATACTTGTAGCATTGCTGCTTATGCCTTGTATTAAACCTTTTTTTTTTTTTTTTTTTTTTTTTTTTGTTATCTATGGCTTTAGAGCATATTTTGTTTCTGATTCAGTCAGCGGGCCTCACACTTTGTATATAACATTACAATCAAACTTAATCGCCTTCAACCAATTTCTTCTGGGGCCATTTCCTACACTCACAATTAGCTGTAATGTTAAACAGGTGCTTTATGTTTTACTGTGCCCTTCCAGCAGTCTTATATTTTTACTGATCCCTCAACTGAGTTCTTAAAACTAGACTGATTTCTTTCTGATGTTGCATGTGGCAATATTTGTTTGCCCATTACTTCTAATCTGAGACATTGCTGTTACATCAATTTGCACCCTCACTCAAAGCTCAACCATGCATTACTCACCCAGGGTGTAGCAATATGTTAATGTTAACCTTCATTTGAGATAAGATTCTCTGCATAAAAACCATCATCGAAAGAATGAACTTCTTGTGAGAGGTTGTTAACTGGAGAAGGAAGAGAGTTTTCAAAGAATGTTCAAGAAGTTGGTGTTTTTCCCTACTTGGCTTTCCCAGATAGAGCCTCTGGCTACAAAGTGGGCTTCTCTGTTATTTTTTTTTTTCTTTCCCTTGGCATGTAACACTTTTCAGGAACATTTTTTAAGGCTTTTTATTACATTTCAACTGATTATTTCAGAAGACTGAAGTCCTTGTTACCTGCAAATGTCGCTTTTCTCACTACTATTAGGAAACTTATAGGATGCATTAAGAAGAGTGTGGAAAACTGTTCCCCAAGGGAAAACGTTGATTTTTCTGAGGGAAAAATAGAAATGCAAAATATTTTTAACTACCTGCTGAGATACTGCTATTTTAAAATGCTACTGGTAGTGCACTGTAAGAGATTTAGTTTTACTGCTTTATTTTCCTATCCACATGTATAAACCTTGCTCTTTGGATGGACACATTGTTTGTGATGCCCTGCGGGTCTTCACTCTCGAAGCCAGGGCAACGCATTTGTTACAACATACAGCAGAAGTTGTAATCCTTTTAGAGCTCCAGATCTAGGATATCACTGTGAAAGGTTTGCTTACAGGTACAACAGTGAAAGAAAAAAAAAAAAATCGAAAAAAAAATCATGTTTCAGGGCAATTTATTTAAAAGGTCAAATGAAGTTCATCACAGGAACAACCCAGTGGCAAAGATAAGTACAGATGCATAAATGGGCCTGCAGGAGCTGGAATTCCCAATCTAACACTCAAGGATACCATTAACATTCCAGTTTGATCATCCAAGGATTTAAATGGTCTTCATTGGGGAAAAACATTTTGCAAACATACGTGCATGCAGAACTCCATGCATCCAAACATTTTTGAATAGCAATAAATATATCCTTTAAAACAACTATTTCACTTTCCTATCAAGAGTTGGAAACACTGTTTTTCAAAGTTCAACCAGCTCTGCTGTTATTTTTCTTATCGTCAAAACAACTCTGTTTATGATGACAATATGCACAAGTGATGCTGTAGGTAAGCACTGTAATATTGGATGTAGGTATTCAGAGTTCTGCATTTCTGTATCTTACGTGGGCATGTATGACTGCTTGTCTTGTGCAGTCAGCTACTGTGGATGGGTAACAAGATTTATCCTGGGGAAAACAGGATGCATGCCTGAAAATGCTGTGGACTGCTCAGAGCACACTGTTATGTACCCAGTCGTAAAATGCCTTAATGACAGCTTTTTGTTAGCGGGTTTTTCTTTTTCTTTCTTTTTTTTTTTTTTTTAATTGTTAATACTAGACTAAATTTATGTGCATACTGGATAAGATGTAAACATCATCATCATAATTTTGTCCCAGTTTCGTAGTTACACATAATGATAATTGGCAAGCTGGTTCAAGTAAAGAAACAGATCTATTGCTGGGAGATTGCACGCAGCTCTGAAACAATTCATACATTAATCAACTCTAGTTGATACCAATTTTTCAATTTATGTTTTCCCTGGAAAACATTGTAAAATAGATTTAATGCATTTGTGTCAACAGAAATATTCCATCTATATTCTGCTCAGACTGAACCGGAGAGATGTATTTGATGTTGTTGAGAAAATTCTGAGTTGTAATCGGCTGTATATCTGCAGCCTGCACTTCCAGCTTAGATTGTAATGTGTTAGGAAGGAAGGCTTGTGAAACTAGATTGGAAAGCAAAGGCTTCAACTTCCTAAAAACACCCTTTGATAGTAAAATAATCTGTAGGTAGGATTTTGGGGTTAAAAATCCCATCTGTAGGATAGGTGTAAATTGAAATTACAAATAAGGACTGTGTGACTGCTACGATCTGTGGTCTTCTGGAAATGCAAACTCTTATAGTTGTTGTATGTAGCTGTTCTATGCATTTTTAATGTTATTTTCAAAGAATAGTTTTTGTATTCAGTTTCTCATACTTCTATTTTTTGTAGTTTTTGTAGGTTTCAGCAGTGATCAGTACAAATGATTTGTCTATGCTAATTTTCTTGTTTTCTGTGCTCATCGTCAAATTTGCAGAGGAAGAATGACTGTGTTGTGTGAAAAGCTCAGACCATTGATGTTTTCTGGGGGAGCTGTTCTGAGAAGGAGAAAAAGATGTGCAGTCATGCTGTTCTATATTTAACCAGGAAAACTAGGTTCAGATATCGATATTTTGTGCCCTTGTCTATGGTCACAAGAAGCTTCTAGTGATGCATTATAGATGGACAGGGAAAGAATTTGCAGTGATCTCACATTGGTTGCTTGGTGAATACAGTGGTCCAAATGGCAGGTGATCAGTGTACTGGATAATTAAAAGGATTTCTCCATGTGGGAAAAGCACTGCTTATTTCCAAGCACTGCTCTGACACCCTGCAGTGATGGAAGCTGTTATGGCACAGGAGCAGAACCTGCTGAGAGGCCACAAACTCATATGACGAACAGGTCTGTGCCAAAGAGCACCTCGAGACACAGCCATCACTGCAGAGAGGGCACTGCACACCTGGTTCCACGTCGCATGAGCACAGAAATTGTCACACAGTTGCTGAGGATTATTTAGAAAATAAAACTAAAAAGCACAGTCATATAGGTCCCCATGCAGCAAAAGATGGGAGCACACAATGTGATGTGTTTGCAAGTAGTTTGTTCTTATAAAATAATAATTAGGTGCCCTGTAAATGCCACTTAATACAGCCTTTCCTAGCTCTCTGAATGTTTAACTGCAGTCCTTACAAAGCTGTACTTTTGTTCTTCCTTGACAGAGATCAAAGAATACTATATTGTATTCATCTATTTAAATGGACATTGGCTTGTGGCTTCTTCAGTGTTAGATATGCACTTACTTTGCTGTAAAGAAAAGGTAGGAAAACCTATGTGGAAAGATGCTGCCTGATGGAAAGGGACCTTGGTGTACTGATGGACAATCGGCTGAATATGAGCCAGCAGTGTGCCCAAGTGGCCAAGAAGGCCAATGGCATCCTGGCTTGTATCAGGAATGGTGTGGTACGCAGGACTAGGGAAGTCATCCTGCCCCTTACTTGGCACTGGTGACGCCTCACCTCGAGTACTGTGTTCAGTTTGGGCACCTCAGTACAGAAAGGACATTAAAATGCTGGAGCAGGTCCAAAGAAGGGCAGCAAGGCTTGTGAAGGGCTTGGAGAATCAGCCCTACGAGGTGAGACTGAAGGAACTGTGGCTGTTTAGTCTGGTGAAAAGGAGGCTGAGGGGAGACCTTATTTCTCTCTTTCAGTAGGTCCTTACAGGACCTTAAGGGTCCTTACAGCAAGAGCGGGGCTGGTCTCTTCTCACTGGTGACAGGTGACAGGATGAGGGGAAATGGCCTGAAGTTGCTCCAGGGGAGGTTTAGGTTGGATATGAGGAAGCACTTCTTTACAGAAAGAGTTGTTAAGCACTGGAATAGGCTTCCCAGGGAGGTGGTTGAGTCACCATCCCTGGATGTGTTTAAAAACCATTTGGATGTGGTGCTCAAGGACATGATTTAGCAGAAGGTTGTTAGAGTTAGGGTACTATGGTTAGGCTGTGGTTGGACTCGATAATCCTTAAGGTCTTTTCCAACCTGAGTGATTCTATGATTCTATGATTTAGCCAAGTCAAGAAAGATTACTAGACAGTACTAGTTCAGAGATTTTAGTACAAAGATTTTGAATTTTCATTGGAATGATACATATACCCCTGGTTATTCAGAATGGCAGAGAGGCAATGTAAGGAAGGCTGAGCAGTGATTGAGACAGCACAAAATAAATAACATACAGAAAGTTCTGTTTCTGGGAGTGAGTGATAAATGTTTGTTGTTACTAATAATCAATAGAAAAATCACAGATGTGTGTTCACTGATGCAGAAATTGTATTCGTATCTTATGAAACAAAAATGACATTGAAATGAGCCTTGAATATACAAGTATATTATTTTTGTCTTTTGTTATATCTTCTGCTGAAGATCTGTTTAACATCATCATGTATTATACACCACGTGGTACAGGAGTTTTGTAGGAAGCATATATTGTGCAATATAGATAGGTTGGTCCTAAAGTAATGCCTCCTTTTTTTTTCTGTAGAAAGTACAACCAATACAAAGAATATAATAACAGTGTTTGATAGTGAAAATTCTCAGCTACAAATCACTATTTTTCAACACAGTCATCACCATTAGCTGTTCATTTTCACCACTAATGAAAAGGAGCCTGCATGCTGTGCTTGTCAGAATCTGCATCATTAAAGGTGACCCACTGTTGCTGTCACCACTGCTGAAACACACCACCCACCATCTCACTATGCTCACATCCACTATTTGGTCTCCATAAACATTTGGCAAGCATTGATGACTGTCAGTGGATGACATTTTTTCTGCAGAGGAATTCAATTCCACACCCTTGCTTCATCTGCACTCCTGTGTCAGGTGCCATTTTGTCAGACTGCCCCTCTGCTGCCATCAGTCCCACAGCAACAAAATATGAAATACTGGTGGGAAGGTTCAACCTCTACTGCCATCCCACCAACATCTGGCTTTGATGTCTTGGGCCAACACGATAAAATAAGTGCCATTACTTTCAGGGCACCCATTGTATATATTTTATTGCTTAACATTATAATAGGTGTGTTTTAGAAGTTAAACTATGAAAAATACATTGTGGTTATTTATCTCAGAAGTTAACAGTCCTCAGAACAACAACAACAACAAAAACCAACAAAAACCCGTCTCTAAACGTGATCCCTAGAGGATATGCCTTATTTGAAAGTCAAGACACTTGGAGCAGAAAGATACACTTCCCATTTTTGCTAGGTTAATAATCCTGTGTAGCACTGGTGTAGAGCTCTCTTGTAACTACTGAGGAACAAGTTTTCATTTTGTGAAGTTTTTGGAAAAAAGGATTATTGACAGAATTGGGTTTTTCATTCTATAAAATAAATGTTTCTTAAGGTGATGGCTGAAATAGTGTTCTATCCACGCACTGACTTATGACTTCTCATGGAGAAAGGTCTACCAGCCTGGGTGTCTATTTGTTCACAATATTATTTCATCACCTTAAATAGTTGCTGATTGTGTAGGTGACTGAATTTGATATTTGCAGGCTGTGGGATCAGCCTATAACAGCAAATCACTGGAAGTTAAAAAAATTGTTTCCTTGAAAAGAGTTTATCCAAGTTTACAGAATGACTTAATAGCGCTCACATAATCTTCAGAGTCAACAAAACCAAGGGGTGAGAAATGTTCTTAAAAACCATAGAAAAAATTTTGTTTCCATTGTCTATTCCTGAAGACACATTCCTTAAGCCTCAGTAAAGGAGGCTTATGAGATATTTACACATAGGGTAAGTGTGTATAGATAATATTATAGCAGAAAAACTGCTTCTAGTTTTTCTTTTTCAAGATAGAGTTCATCTATTAGCTTTAGTAATAAGGACCTTGAAAACCTTTCCCTTCTACCCAAATGCTGTTGCTTAACCTGAATTTCTTTCTTTTTTTTTTTTTTTTTTGTCAAAATACATCTAATTGCAGTAATATTGTCTTTCTGACACTCCAAAGAGCACTGTCTGAAGAATACAATAATTATTTTAAAAAGTACTCAAAATGCATGTTTTAGAAGCTTCTGCAGTTAGTCATTGCACCAAGTATACTGTAATCTTGAATAATCATTAAAAAAAGCCCCAAACCCAACAAACCCACCAAAAGCCCCATGTCCACAATCCGCAGCAGAATCATCAGTCAGAATAGTGGTGAGGCCACCACTGCTGTGATGGATTGCTGACAGCCTTTCTTCCCATGTCCATACAAAGTTTAGCTCCTGCCCTTTAATTTCTGCCCTGACAGTAGTTGGACAGATCCTAATTAGCTTCCTGATTGCAGGCAAAGAATACTAACTGATTAAGTGATTGTAGTACCTTACCCTGAAGAGTTTTAAATATGTAAAGCTCCTTTGAACTGTCTCCTTAAAAAAAGGTATGGCTGCTCATCTTATATATCATAAAATAAATGTTTTGCTCTCATTGTTATGTACTTAGTTTATGTTTATATTCTAACCTCTGGTTAATAAGGATAGTGAATGAGGCATTAGGCATTCAACAGCCTTAAAAAGATTGATGTTTTTGATTATAGCATACTGTATGATAAATTGTAGGGTGCAAAACTCTTACAGAGTTATAAAGGATATGTGCTATTTGAAGAAACATAGAGATATCAATTTTCTACTTGATGGTACTAATATATTTTGATAAGATCTGCATATTAAGAACAGAATGAGCCCTCAAGTACAGTGATTTAGTGCTGCAGTCGTACGCCGTACTTCACAGCGAGGAGAAGAAACAATAGGAATGTGAATCCTTGCCTCTGCTCTGAAGGACAGTGAACAAAGGCTGTAGGTACTTCTGCTGGCAGGCGTGGAGGTGGCTTGGTCTTCAGAAGTGACTGGAAAGAGGAAAGCAGGCAGGTATAATAAATTGGAATGGAGAGGTTAATTGCAAAGTAAATGAGCTCACCACAGAAAGCACGGAGGCTCAGAGCCTCAAAGGCTGCATCTGTATTAGTAAACAACACCAGGTCTGTGCCAAGCACTGGAGCTTAATCAGATAGGCTATAAAATTGTGAGTACTGTTCCCAGTGTTCTTGTGTCACGGACTTAGAGGCCCTCTCCCAAACCTGGGGAAGGTTTGGGAATTAGCATAGGGCAGGGCCATTACCAGCACACAGTTTACATGTGAATACTTGCTTCTGGAAGCTAAAAGACTTTCACTGAACTGATGCAGGCCTCCATTGCCAGAGAATGGTCTTAAGAACTTTTGTAGAGATAGAGATGTATAGGCGTCTATCTTAGCTCAAGGTGAGCATCAGATTGATGCTCCTGGTGACTGCCCTGTATGGCCAGTCCTGTATGCCTGTGAATTCCTCACACCACCTGAAATCAGACCCAAACATACATCATTTCTGTGGTGTAAATCTGGAGAAACTCTATGCAACCTGGAGGACCTCAGGACATTACATCCTTGGTGTGTGAGGTTTGACTTTGTATTTCTTCTGGAAACTATATATCTACTGTTTCTGTTTTTTTGGGGGGCAGCAACAGTCACTGACTCTTTGCATATCTGCCCTAACTCTTTCTTCATCTTGTCTGCTTCTTGGTCTTGAACCTTGCTCAAGTTTTGCACCTGCTGAAGTCACCTCATGGTTAGCAGTTTAATCTGTGCAATGTATTTGGCCAGAAGTTTTAGTTTCACAGAATCACAGAATTGCAGGGGGTGGAAGGGACCTCAAGAGATCATCAAGTCCAACCCCCTGCTGAAGCAGGTACCCCTGCAGTAGGTCACACAGGTAGGCGTCCAACCGGGTCTTGAACATCTACATAGAAGGAGTCTCCCCAGTCTCTCTGGGCTGCCTGTTCCGGTGCTCCATCACTCTTACCATATAGAAGTTCTTCTGCATGTTAGTACAGAACTTCCTGTGTTCAAGTTTTATGCCATTACTCCTTGTCCTGTCACTACACAGCACTGAGAAGAGCCTGCCTCATCCATTTGCCTCCCACCTCCCTTTAAATATTTAATAGAAACTTCACACCTTCTTTTCTCTCTGATATAACATCAGATAGAGCAGAAGAGAACTTGTGTAATTTATAACTGCCTGCAGAAGGAAACAAACCCATAGATGTGTCAGAATGGTTCTGCAGGTGGCTTTGGTATTAAATGTATATTGGAATTTGGAATTGCTCAGCATTGGTGTTTACATGCTATCAAACAAAGGGAGGTACTTTCTAAGGGAAATCAACATAAAATATTGTTCTCATGCCTAAGTGTCTTCATCAACCCAAGCTTCTGTGATAGTAACAAATGTCTATGTTGAGCACTGGGTGGAAGGCCTGTTATGGATTCTCCTTGAAGCTATAAGTTTTCTGTGTGTCAGACATTGTGGGACTGCCCTCTGCTTTCCCACTCTTTGCACTCCATCATGGGCTTACAGTTTTTAGAAAAAGCTGAGACTTAATAACACTTCTGCATTTACCACTAATTGTAACTTCTCTATAGAATAAAACAGAGTGGATACTGAGACAGGATCCTGTCAGAGGAGCCCTGACACCATGCCTGTGCAGCAAAGAGGGAAGCAACAGAGCCTTGCAGGCAGATAGTTTTCCCACATGGCCTCACTCTTTCTTCCACCTTGAAACAAGGGAGCCTTTTCCTAACTGCCTGCTGGGAGCACTGCCCATACTCTGTTGATCCCCAAACTATAACTGGTCTTTAAGAGAATGGTGGGGACCACAACCCAAAATTGTGCTGGGAAGTACTGTAAAAACAAAACAGTATTGACGGTTGCATACAAGTGCTTGAGCTGTGTCGTGGCTCCACTTGGTTACCAGTGAGTGTAGCCTTGGTTCCAGCTCCCGTAAGGATATGGTGAAGACAGGGCTGTACCTTGGATTGCGTTGTGACATCCAAAGACTGATGAGTAGCATCTGCATCTCCTGACAGCTGTCTGGTGGGTGGACAAGATGGAGTGGCAACATGCATTACAAACAGAATTACAAGTCTGTCTTGAGCCTCCAATAGAGAGTACCGGTATGTGTGACGTGCATGTGCTAACTGAATGTAACACAACTCAGCTTCACTTCTTGGGCAATAAGTTTCAAAGATAAAGAGCAGGTTACAGAACATTTATGAATCATAATGAGTTTCTTGGAGTGCTTTACACAGTTCCTTCAAGCATTCTTTAAATGCACAGGCAATAGAAGCACCCAGAGGCCATCGACTCAGGGGAAGAATTTAGCTTGTGTAAATCAATGTGGTTAATTGATTGCAGTTTGTAAGGCTTATTTATGTCAGTGTGGTTCTGTCCTCAGATTTTATTCAGACCTTGTTTTGTAAGTAGTCTGGCCAAAGTTAGTGAATACCAGTTAACCAGGACCTCCAGGGTCACTGTAGTCATAGAATTTAAATTAGAAAGGAAATGCAACCATAGTCCGGAAATGAGACCTTTCTCTTTTTGCTGGGCTCTGTACACTGACTGTCTTTCTATATTACTGATTGAAAAACAATACTGGTGAGATACAAACCGTGCTGCTACAGCGTATATATTTGCACAGTCACCATAACGCCTTTCTTGCTGCTTAGCAGATCTGATTTGCACCCTTCTCTGGAAGCATGTAGTTTGACTCAGAACTTGCTTCCATACTTCTTATCCTTGAAGTGGGTTTAGCAGAGCTGGATTAATGCACTTTGAGATAGTGTTATACTATATATTTTAAATACTCATCATAGTTACACCAGTGCCAAATGCTTTCAGGATCCAGATTCTTGGTTGGCATAAATCAGATCTAAGTGAAAGACACATTTTCCAGCAGAGGAAAAGCTCCACAGAAGTCAGTTACAACTTTTGCTGAATTAGAAACACAGTTATATGAAATAGTGATCGTAGAATCATAGAAAGGCTTGGGTTGGAAGGGACCTTAACGATCATTGAGCTCCAACCCCTTGCTGTGGGCAGTGTTGCAAACCACTGGATCAGGTTGCCCAGGGCAGGACAATATCCTCGTATTATTTAATATTAATAAATATCTTAGTATTAGCTCAGTATCTGAATATTAGACTAGTAACTTGCTCTCTGCTGTTACATTTTTGTGTATAAGTTGGTGACTAGGCTAGCTAACAGCAGCTGTTGACACAGTGATTATTTTCCTATGGGGGACGTGTCACTTTTAGGTTTATTTTGGAATCTAATGCACAATATTTTATTAACAATGTAAAACTGATTTTCTGGGCTTATATATTCAACTGCCTCATGAGGGATTTCTGTTTGTTTGTTTTCCTCTTGGACCACAGTGTTAACATGCTGGTAGTTTCCTCCAACATAATATGCACCAGAAACTTGTCAACAGCCATTATCCATAGGGCTGCTTGAGGAGGAATTATGCCCTAAATGACTTCAATGGGACTTTGCACTTTGTTAAAGTAGAGGACAATAAGATATGGTCTCTTCACAAGAGTGTGAATTTAGCTAGCATTTTCAGTCATGCAGATGAGTGCAGAGCAGGCTGCTGTCACGGCTGGGAGACCTGGAATCTTCCAGCATTGCAGGTCAGTATTGGGAAGCAGTTGAGCACAATGCTTTACTAGGCAAGAGGGGCTCACCTTCATGTAATCTCATTCCTTCACGTTGTTGATGGTACCATTAGGCAAGTGGGAGATGGAGGTGTCTCATTTTCTTACCCACAGTTAGCAGGTACTTCCACTGTAATACTAAGGGACAATCTGATAAGTCTGGAAAATTGCTACTAGAAAACTATGATGTCCGGAAAATTGCATCTAAGGATCTAAGTGGATGCCAGAGGTTTTGTGAGACTGTTTTGGTTTTTCTAACTGATGTGTATACATACATGCACTCTGCTTGTCCTCCTGTAGGCATGTCTGATGGCAGCGCTACGCCAGGTTTGCTGTGATAGCTTGATGATCGCTTTTCTCTGTCTCCATCAGAACATTCTGGAGGTGAGCTGCAGGAGAACATGAAAGACAGAGCTGCGAAGGACTGGGTTGCTCATCCTGCCTTTTTGAGATGCACTGGGTGTCACTGCTGGTTGCGTAGGCTGGGGGTGGTGTGGAGAACTGCCTTGGGAAGGTGAAAGGGACAGGGAAAAAGGGGAAACTAAATATGCAAAAACAGACACATTTTTAGCCATTGGTTTTGTTCTTTTACTGATAGCATGCTGGATAAAAAGCATTCAGCTGTGACCAAGGGTCTGCAGCATGACAGTAGATCTAAAATAATTGACACAAAAAAGTAGGTTTGGAAAATGGAATTTTGGCAGTTATGTGTGAGGATATTTTTGCTCACTCTGTAGCTGGTTAATGAACTGGGCTACAACAGCAGCTGGAAACAGACTCTGCTGCCTCATTGTGATATTTATCCTGCAGACACTGGTCTGCTTCTACCCTCAGACACCTGAGAGACACAGATATGTGTTATATAGGATTTTGAATACTTTGTGTACTGTTAGTTTGTGTACGTATGAATTTCAGGCAACATAATGAAAGAAACACTGCTTTCAGTATGCATATGTGATTTGTTCTGGTGCTAGAAACATCTCCTTTCTTGATTGTAATTCCAGCCTTTTTTCTAAAGGTGTGTAAATCATAAATTATTGCTCTGTTAGCACACTGCTTACTGTATCACAAACTAAAATTCTAACAAAGTGCAGCTTTTGTCAGGAGCAAGAGAAGGGTTCCCCTTTTCAGATATGGTGCTGGGAATGATTTTGAGCAAAGGAGGGGATGAATCAATAGCTTTTTCAGTTGCAGGAGCACAACTTTTGATGGTAGATATGTCCCTAGGAAGCGTAGTTTTTAGCCAGACGTGCAATAATTTATGTCTGAACCATTTGTTAGTATTGGCAAAGTGTCACAGGTGCTCTGAGTGCTTGTGGCAGGCTGGGGACAAGCATTCAGCAGCAGGTTGTTGCTTCATCTCTGCACAGAGGGTTGGCATTTGTTCGCAACAAGAGATTGTAAAGGTACATTATTTTCCCCTGTAACTAGTACAGGAATTAATCTGTGCTTCTTGTAGCAGTTTCAAGGAATTTTACTGAGCTCGGTTCTTACGGTTTTCAGCAAAATCTCTTGTAAAAATGTTTATGGGGAATTTCCCATGCAATTAATCTGCCACGCAGAGTGACATGTCACCTCCTTGAACATTTTTGTGCTCCCAGAGGGATATAGGAATAAGTACTAATAGAAAGTACAAAATTAATGCATCAAATTAATTTTATGCTGTGCACACATGGTTATGTATAATGTGAATTAAGGGCTTGATCTTGCATGTGCTGAAACGGAGAAGATTTCTCGGTGTCATTTTGGTTTATGAATGGCACATAGGAGGTCTTGATTTTTTGTTGATGGTATACAAAATCATACTATTAAATAATTATAGACACAGTGAATTAACAATGGTGTTAAAGATAATTCATTAGATGATACCAGTTATCTATGATAATACTAGCTATCTACCAACATTTTTGTTTTTCATGAAGAAGAAATACATTTCCAGTCCTGTAACTATTTTCTGAAGCAAATAGACAGATTACATTGTATGTGGTAAGTGGGGATTTGCTTGCTACCATAATTGGCTTAGGTTAATGCTAAGTGGTTGTATAGCTGTGTTCATTTTAACTGGTCTTTAAGGCTGAAATGTTTAAAGGTCTTTAAAGTAAGTTAATGCTACAGGTGTGGTGGTCTGTTGTATGATCAGATCTCTCCTAAAAATACATTAGAAATTGTAATCCACTATTTGGAATCATCATCAGAAATGTGTGTTTCTAAACTTTAAACAAGATATACGGTCAGTACTATTATATACTGAAAATAAACACGTAGTGACATGTATTAGCACAAAGGACTGTGCCTAAGACGTAGGGTACCCAACAGTATTCCTTTAAAAACTATCACACCTTCATTAAGATTTTGCCTTTTCCCAAAATAATTAGGCACATGTAACACATTGTAGACGTTGGCTGACTGATTTTTTTAGAATTTTTGTGACCGAAGAGTTTCCCATTAATAACAAGATTGTCTTCCCCCCCCCCCCCCCCACGTATTCTCAAAAGAAGAAAGTATCAAAATGATGATAATGTCAGATGGTTCAAAATTTAGGCCAGCATCTTCTGTCGGTTTGGGAAATACAGAGTTGCTATGCTCTTTCTTGAAGGGAAAACAATGTGTTTTACACATGCACAATGACTTCCCATGCTAAATCAGCTTGGATTAAAGGCACTGAATGTTCTCTGGCAGAAAGCTTTGAACCTAAATTTGATTGGAGCCCTCCTCGCTGCAGCCTGAGGATAGCAGGAGGAACACAGCCACGTTTTCACAGAATACTGGAAATTTTGTAGACATCTGACTGCCTCTCTTTGCTTCTGTTTTATGCATTAATTTGGTAAAAATACATTCAACAAGCCCGGAGAAGGGAAAGAGAAGAGAAAGGCAAGGCAGTAACTCTGTATGAAAGAACGCTTGCTTGCTTTCATTATATCCCCCTAGTTGTTCCTAGAAAGATATGTGCTTTGCTCTTAATGCTGCGTGATGGCTCAGTGCGGAGCTGCTGCACTGAGCTGCTAAATGGGGAAGGGCAGGGAGCGGGAGGGGACAAGAGGCCAAGGCACTGCAGCCCCCCCCTGCAGGGAGTGGCCTATGCCGTAGGGCCTTGAGGTGGCACTGGTGGGGGATGTTCCAGTGGATTGAATTTAAGTGGAGATCCCAATCACAGAGTCATAGAATGGTTTGGGCTGGAAGGGACCTTTAAGATCATCTAGTTCCAAACCCCTGCTATAGGCAGGGACGCCTCCCTCTAGACCAGGTTGCTCACAACTCCATTTAGCCTGGCCTTAAATGCCTCCAGGGACGGGGCACCCACAGCCTCACTGGGCAACCTGTTCCAGTGTCTCACCACCCTCACAGTAAAGAATTTCTTCCTGATAGCTAGTCTAAATCTACCCTCTTCCAGTTTAAAGCCATTTCCCCTCATCTTGCAGCTCCATGCCCTATAAAAAGTCCCTCCCCAGCTTTCCTGTAGGCCCCCTTCAGGTACTGGAAGGCTGTGGTAAGGTCTCCTTGGAGCCTTCTCTTCTCCAGGCTGAAGAGCCCTAGCTTTCTCAGCCTGTCCTCGTAGGGAAGGTGCTCCAGCCCTCTGATCATCTTCATGGCCCTCCTCTGGATCCACTCCAAGAAGCACTCTGTAAGGTACAATAAGTAAATGTTGCTACAAATTTTATAAGATACATGGGAAAAGGAAATAATGTTTTCACTGCAGCTGAGGAAGAAGGAATCTGACGTTTTGGTAAAATGTGGTGTTCCTATTGGAAAGGGAAGAAGTACGTGTGGGGAACTTAATGTGTAAACTCAAAATATATATTATGTTGCTCTACAGTCATTTTATATTAATATTAATGTGTAGGTATATGGCTAACAGTTTCTCACTTCACTTTGTGAGAACAGTGTTAGCAATATTCACCTGGGTCCAGAAGCAACACACCTATCTGCTTCACTTGACATCTCTTGGCTCTGATAATTTTAATGAGATTTCAGCATTTTCCAATATGTGAAACTCTGCGTGCACCTGAATGTTATCTAGCTAGTAGCTGACTTTCTAAAAAAATTACAGCGACCTTGCTAATGAAGGAGAAAATTCTAGCAGAAGTGAGGTGGTATAATCCGTATCAGCTCAGGGTAGTTTAGTAGGCCACGGATATCTTGTGTGCTATTTAAAAACAAATATGCCTGGAAAATCAATATGGGCAGTCAGTCCCACATCAGATGCTTTGAGTTTACAAGGTGAGATGTGGTTCCAGGCTGGTGCCATGTCACCTCCTTCAGCTGGGATTTGCTCATGTAGGTGAAGTGAACTTAATGCTAGAGTTCTTCAGCAGCTGAGAGTGCAGAGGGGTGGCATGTGGTTGTTCCTGGCCATATGGGCATGATTCCTTAATTTCCATAATTCCACCTACGCAATACTTTCTAAAAGCAGTTTTTTTGCATAACAATGAGTAAATTTATAAAGGAAATTTCTTCTAAATGGAAGTGCCTCTTCAAGAAGGAGCATTTATGGGTAAGAATAATAAATGTGAGTATTGGTTTCTAGGACCACAAAGAATACAAAGGATTTTATTTATATTTTTGTAAAACCCAAATATATTTTTTTTTATGTGATGCAGTCCATTTGTTCACTAAATTTTAAAAAGTAATAAGGAGAATAAATGTTAATGGGTATTACTACATGTAAATGAATTATTCAGTAGATGACACCTATCCTAGAAATGAAGGGACAGTGTGCAGTGTCCTTAATTCTGTCATGTATAATGATAAGAAATGTAAAGGCAAATGAAAAGAAAATGAAAACTGCTTGTTGAAGACAGCTCATAAAAATGATGTGAGAGCACATTGGAACGAATTCCTAGTGGTTGAGAATGACAGAGGATCTCCTCTTATGTGCACAGTCTATTGTGAGTCTGTGCCTGCCTCCCTTGGCTAACTTAGGCAATTCAATTAACTGATGTGAGCCTCTGTTTCACCTTCTCTGAAAGGCAGGTAATATTTACCCAATTTTATAGCATCTGAGTATTTGATTTTTGTAAAATGTATTGTGATTTTCAGATGGAAGGCACTGTACAAGTCTCGAGTGTGATTGTTGTTGCTACTAGCAGTAGTAACAGAACTTGGCATTTATACTGCACTTGCCTGTTCACAATGCTTTAACGTTAACTGATGCATTCCTGCAGAGCCTCTGTGAAGAAGGAATCTATGTATTTTTAGAGATGAAGAAAATGAGCAACTATTTAGCTTGTCCTGTCTTATGGTGGCACTATGATTTTTTATTATTTTTTTATTTTTTAAAAGGAAAAAAATCCTAAAGTACAGTGTTCTCTGTGAAGATTAAAGCATTTGCAGGAGGTTGTAGACAGGGTTTTGAGTTTGAGCACGCTTAGCGGGACACAGAACACAGCTCTCTCAAATTCTGGATAAGGTCATTAAGTGCTGAATCGAGGAAAAGCTTTCCTTGTCTTGGGTTTCTGAAAGCAAAATCTAACAGTGTCACTGTGTGTTCATCTGGCCAAGTGCTTTGACCAAGCCTGCTCTTCTTGGCATTGCAGTGCCTGGTGTCGGCAAATGGAGGAGCTTGTCCAGCAGGGAGGAGGTACTGGCTTACAGGCACATCTAGGCAGGGTTAGTACTCTTGGTACTGCTCTGGGACAATCTTTCAAACAGTTTTGGTCCCTCCAGATGAGTCAGTAGTGAAGGTGTGGAATCTTGTTTTGGTCAGAGGGCTTAAAATCTAAGTGTTCTAGGTAACTGTGTTTGTGGGTTTTGTTTTGTGCCTTTGTTTTTAACTTCTCTAAATCTGTCCTTCAGAGATAATAGAAAGTTTTTGATTTGTCTTTTTTTCCTAACTCCACACATTCCTTAAATATGTGATATGTTGGAAAACAGGAACTCTTAAGTTACCCATTGTAGCAGAAATGCTAAGTCAGGGTTTGAACCAGTGAAGACAGGGTGCAGCCCATGGGAGCTCAGGTGCAAGCAGTGTGCCTTCCCAGACCTCATGTTAGTGTTGGCAATGGAGGCAGGGGTACCTTGTTGGAAATTCCTGCGTACCTGAGGCCTTTGGAAGGTAAGCAGCTTCTTTCCTTTGTTTTTGTGCCCAAGGCTGTTGCATTTGAGCGACTCCTTACTTTCTGTGGCCTGGAACTTTGTTGCTCTGCTGTTGTTGCTCTACTTACCATCATGTTACAGCCACTCATGTTTTTCTGAGCAAAATGTATAATAATGAATAGTTATTTACCTGTTGTTACACTGCCTTCTTTGAAGTGGTCTCAAGAACTACAAATCAGTGGAAATGGGGCATCAATTCCTTCACACATAGGCAGAGATGATGTGAATGCATTATATGGGCTCAAGCAGAGAGTCACAATTTTAGTGCACAGGTATAATCAGATAAACTGGAGCCAGCTTATGTGGATGTATCATGATTGCATTAATGCTCTGTTCCAGGTGCTGCAGTATTCTGGTCTATGCAGGTACCCTTTATGGGCACAAATTAGGGTATGTGATCTACTCTACAAAAGACTTTTCCTGAGGCTTCACAGGAAGGGTGCTGCAGTGTGATCACGGGCTTTGGGTCTTCATTAAAGGTGTTCCATGGTTTTCCACTGAGGGCTGCACTGAACATCTCCCTTTACCCCTACAGGCACCCTCCAGTCATCAGGACTTCTACTAGCAACTGGGTAAAGTATAAATTAGTTCTCATCACACACCACTTTCAATTTTTTTTTTTTTTCTTTTTGTGCTATCAAAAGCTGAAATCATTGGGAAAATTCCTTATAGGCTGCTGTGAGCAAGGAGTCCAGGTGCAGCTTGTAATGAGGGCTGTCCCATGTGCTTGGGATTTGTGTGGTTTGGGGAGTAGGCTTGACTTTGAAAACAGCAGCTTAGCATGTATTTGCATGCAGATAGTGTACTATTTATGTAGTACACATATGAATGACAGCAAAATGTGACTCAGCATTTTGTAATGAAAAGCAGCTATGCAGCATCGTTTCATTTTGTTAAGTTGTATTCCCGGGTGATCAATAGTAAGAACCTATGGAAAAAATGAATGTTTCTTCTCTGTGCCCAAGACATTAATGGTTATCAATAACATTGGGCTGCTGAAGTCAGCTTAAATGGTAAGAATACTCTTCACGAAAACAGTAATGGGTGAAAACAGACTGAGTTTCAAATTCAGTGCAGGCATATGCTTCAGGCTAGCCTGAGAGGTTAGCTGTCTAGGGACCTATGTGTTGCTCACGATGGTGAAAGACTGGAAAATGACTAATCACAGAGCTGGCTAAATGTGCAACAGGCAGACCTGCATTAGATATTAAGACGTTTGCTTTGTTTTCTGCAGACTGGAAGTTACAAAGTACCACTGTATTCCTCAGAAAAAATAAGGACTCCAGGAATTAATAGTTCCCCTTAAAAATTGCAGTATAAGCATAAACCAAGGCCATTGTTCTAAAAATTGCACATTAACTACAGCATGTTAACAGCTTTTCATCTGTATTTGGTTTTGGGGATGGGCCATTTAAAATCTGCAGTCAAATTAGCAGAATTTTGGCCTGTCAAGCTTCCGGGTATTGAAGTTAAAGACAGGAAAAGAAGCCAAAGTCTCATGCTCCATGTATGCTCACATCTTGCTGCTTCCTTACTTTAGCACCTCCAGAAGAAAGCTCTGTCAACTTGTACTGATGCGGAATTTGATTTTCTGCTTCAGAAGAAGATATTTTTGCAGGTGGTAGGACAGGTGATTCTCATACCCTGTCTATCTCTACTCTCAGGGATACTATCTCAACATCTTATTCTACCTTTTGAAAATAAGATTAAATCTCACAAGCATTAATTGAATGAATAGGATTACCTGCATGAAAAAAAGTCAAAGCATTACTTACAAGCATACAGTCAAAGCAAGAAGCTATTAGTATTGATCTAATCCCCATTTCTACTTCAAATGTTACCCTCTCCCTTTTTTTTGACAAATTATTTTTTACTGTTAAATCAGCTATATATAAAAATGCCTTTTTTTTCTTTAAAGAAACTGAAAAACATCTTTTTGCATTCAGATAAGAATTGCTTGAGTTATACAATTGTTACAGTGAGTTAAATTTCTCTTTCAAGCTTTTACAAGGAGAGATTTTTACAAATGCTGTATATATGGGCATACAATTTTCAGTGTGTATCATTAAACTACAGAACACTATGTTTAATATTCCCCTGATACCACAAAAGAGGGCTTAAAACTTTTCAAATTGTCTTTAATGAGCTTTAACTTTAAACTTCTGAAGGCAGTTTGATGCATTAGAGGATCCCTGTTTTATGGGATTAAGTAAAACATAGCTGCTCTAGGACGTTTCCATGGGTATATTTTGTGATGAGTTTTACTTATTTATTTTTTTAATATGACCCTTCCTCCATGTTACCCAATGAGCTCAAATTAAGTCATGCATTTTGGGGTAATTACTTCAGAAGTTTACACGTGGAAGGAGATTTCATGCAGGCAAGGATTCAGCGTATGAGTTTTGGTAATCATCTGAATGTTGACTGAGCTATTTTGAACTCTTGATTTTTATATTGCTTAAGATTTTGAGGGAATAAAGATAATTTGACTTTTACTTGTAGCTAACTTTTATCTCATCAGCCTTCTTCAGCTTCACTGGTAATGTTTTTGCCTTGTTTTGATAGTACCTGCGTGCTTCCTAGGAGAAAAAATTTGGCTGTGATGTTTGTACCTTTCCAGCAAGATTCAGAAACAAGAACTCACTTTTCACTTAAAGTAATTCCAAAATGTAGAGAATATTGAACATTATGAATAAAGAAAGTTCTTTTTGCCAAATGGCCTAGATCCTGAAATATAGGATATTTAATGATTACTGAGTTTGTTAGAAATGAACAGATGTCTAGATAGAAAATACATGTCCAGAATCTCACCTTGGCTCGTCCAGGTTTATACCCATATAGTCCTGTTGATGTCACTGCTGTTTTTCAATAATATTATGACTATCTCTTCAGTTTGGAGGAAGTGCCTTTCACTGTGCTAATATGACTTACAGTGGATCTTTTAATCTGATGTATTTATGCCTGTGTTGTATGTGGAAGTATATGGGGTTGTGATGTAGTACCATTATAGGGGGCTTTTTTCTATTTTTATGTATCTTATGGTGATACATCAATGAGGCTTTGTAACAGCGTTGCATCTTTGTGCAAGAGGATTGGTATTTAAAATGTTAACTTTCAGTAATTCTAGTGCATATTGTAATTTTTTAAACAGGTGATTTCTGGGGAGCTGTGCTTGGCTTTCCTGAGCTTCAGCCCATATGCTCTTTCCATTTTCTGTTGCCCATCCTACAGTTGTGGTTATACCTTCAGTGACAGCTAGAAATTCCTGCAAGAAGCTTAATTTTTTTCTACCTATGGCAAAGAATAGCAGGAACCTGAAAACAGAGCTTCCCAGAACCTGCATCTCACAGAAGGATTTTGTCAACTGCAGCACTGCACTGTACTGCTGGCGGTAGATACATTTCCTTTGGATGAGTGTAAATCACTTGTATGCTGTCATGTAAATGTTAGCAAACAAGCGCCAGGCAGGAGAAGAGTAGTAAGGAGGTACTCCAAAGGGTTTGAATTGCTCTGGAGCTCAGAAAGGAACCCACTTCTGCCTGCGGACATCATTCTACCTCTGTACAACATCCTTTTATTGAATTCAAGTAAGACACAAGACAGAAGGGAAAAAAATCCAACCTTTTAAGACAAAGTAACATACCAAGAATCTTCTCAAGTGATTCAGCCAGCCTGTTTTTCCTGGGTGAGGTGAGAGCTGCTCCTCACACTGTTTATTGTCAAGAGATAACAACAGATACAACTTAACAAATTGGTGTCTTCAAGGTGCTGCTTCCACTATTTGAAAAACAAACAAAAACCCACCCAAACACTAGAAAGAATACAGTCATGCACGGAATTAAAAATTACTTTTTCTTGCATTACATATGTTGTTGCATTCCAGGAAGCAGTTTCAGCTAAGTTTGTCATCATCTGCTACATGCTGGGAGTTTACATAAAATGGTTTATTAGTTGCAGGTTGATTCTTGTGGACAAATGCTTAAAACTCAGAATCACTGTGCAGCACTAATGGGTCCCCTGGCTGTGAGACTGCTGGGAAGAAAATAAATGGGAAAGCAGGGTAAAATGATCCCTCTTCTCTGTAGGTGATTCCCAACATTCACATCTTTATTGCTGTTTTTTCTGTGATTGGGTAGGCA
The DNA here is from genome assembly GCA_030625065.1 of Alectoris magna. Taxonomy (NCBI): domain Eukaryota; kingdom Metazoa; phylum Chordata; class Aves; order Galliformes; family Phasianidae; genus Alectoris; species Alectoris magna. The sequence continues at coordinate 128,378,826 of CM060561.1, read as the reverse complement.
AGCTTCCAGGCTTTTCACAGGAATCTTACATCTGTTTTAAGTAATGCATTAAATAAAAATAGTGGATTTTATTAGCCACACAAGTTCTTAACATTACATTGCTCACTGTTTTAAAATAGGCATAGCTTATTTATTTATTTATTTATTTTCCCCCATCCAACTCAAGAAATGCTTATCTGACTTATTGCGTACTGACTGGTATGAAAAGCTGTAGAAGTTTCTCCAATAAAAGGTCAGTCTGATTTTTTTTTTTTTTCTATGATTAATCTCTAATTGCTCTAAATCTTTCCATAGTTAAATGCTTGAGAACAAAGTTATTAACTAGTGCTTACATAAGCCTACTTTAAGACATGCTTAGGGTTAAAAGAGGAAAAAAAAAATATCCCATGGATCTGTTTGTTTTTTTACACAAATGACACGTGCTAGCTCTGAATAATGCTGTTCCTAAAGCTAATGCATACAGTATGACTTCTCAGAATACATACTCCCTTAGTAAACAAAAAAACAGATTAGGTCACTTTATTCCTTCCCCTCCTCGCCAACTCCCCCCACCGTTGTTACTGCTGTGCCTGGTAAATACTTGGTATATATAATTTTTTGATAAAATGGAAGAACTGCTTTTGGTGAATTATCTTCTTGTGAAAACATCTTGAGAACCACTGGAAAGACTTCATTTATGTAAATTTCTTTAAAACTTTAACTGCAACACTAAATTCCAGTGACAACATTTTTCTTTTCTTTCTTTTTTTATTTTTGGTCACAAATGAAAATGTGGATTTAAGGATCTAAACTACTGACTCCACTGATAGAGTTTGACTGTCTTCCCAGCAGAAATCAAATATGAAAGTGCTCTAAAAATCATTTTCTCAAATAATCTTTTGTTTGATTTGTTTCAAGATGTCCTCCTCTAAGAAATAAATAAATAATAAGAATGACCATCAAGGATACAGGATGTCAGTCCTAATTATTGATGAATTTTAACAGTGTGGCCATATGCCCACCTGCTGGTGCTGTGGGCTGCTCGCTGGAGGTAGCTGATTCAATACTAATTCTTCCATGTCAGTAAGGATTTCCCTGTCTCGTATGAAGAGGGATATTTTTTGGTACAGCTCAGGGGAAATTTTTCCTCACCTCATCCATAGAGATAATCATGAGAAGACAAGACATAAAAGAAAACATGCATTTTTAAGTGGAAGCATATCCAGTGCACTAAGAGAAAGATTGGCAAACTCTCAAGCTGATTTGCAAGGCCCTTTTTTCTTCCCAGATGAGATGTTAAGTTTTTCCTGTAGAAAATCTGTACAAGCTGGGAAATAGCGATGTATAAAGAGGCAAAACACTGCTTGTCAGAAAGGATATTTCATTCCTTAAAGAGGTGAGAAGTTATCACTCACTTTTAGAAGGTTCCTGTTTTTCAAGTGATCCAGAGGCTTCCTCAAGATAATGTAGCTTCCAGCCCCATGCTGTTAAAATTCTGACTCGTGGCTTAGCTCATCACCAAAATGGATACTACTATACTGATATCTAGAGCATTACTTGCACTATTCCACTTGCCTCCAGTTTGCTTGATCTCAGTTTTGTTTGTGAAACAGAGTTCTAGTTTTGCCTGATCCTGTCTTCCTCCCCTCTCTTCTCTTTCTCTTCTACCCTGACTTCCTGAATGTTTAATATTTTATGGTGAGTCTTCCTATAGACAGAGGAATACAGATGTAACCAAGCTCCAAACTCAGTAGGTTAGGGTTTTCAAAGATGTGCACTATAAAGTGACTCCAAAACATTGGGTTTTCAAGAAGGCATCTATTTAAAAGCTATATTTTACTATGGAAGTATTCATAATGTTGCTTTGTGGCAACAACAGCAAAAAAGCAAAACAAGATTCTTCTTTCCGTGACTTTATATATTTTTCATGCTGTTAAGTCTCACAGTCACTAAGAATTCACACATGTTTTCGGTTAGGTATGTTGTAATTTCTTAAGTTTTTAACAAATTCTTTAAATTGATCCTGTTATGTGCTTGTAGATGGAGTTAAGCTCTGTTATTCGTGATTAAACCAAGAAATTGAAGTGGGTTGAAATGAGAATAACATGAGTTCAAAGTTTGTATTAAAATAAATAGGAAACGTTTTTTGTCTGTTAGGCTTGTGGAAGAAGTAAAATTAAATTCAGCCACAGAGTATAGAAGAGCAAGATTAAATCTGTGATGCACTATGGTTTGTGAGTGGAAAAGAATGATTCCTGCATATGTTTTACAACATCTGAGTGGAAACACTGATTCTGCAGCATTGGGATAGGAAATACAATCAGTGCAGCTGAAGCCAGCATCTATTTATCTTAAATTAATCATTTTCAAAGTAGGCAGTTGATATCCCAGTGCCGAGTGCCATCTTTTTTTACATTCATACAGCAAGCATTAAAGCAGAGCCTTGCAGGAGCTGAAATACATTGCAGCACACAGATTGCAAATGCTTAAAAATACACCAACTCTTTTCCTTTGTTGTTGACAATGAAACTGTAACCATAACTTACATTTTAAAATTCATAATTTTTGAACACTTAGATATACAAAATTCTTATGGTTTTCACAAGTATAGATATTGTTTTTAAGATCCTTAAATATGGGAGAAGAAAAATAAAATATATACAGATTTGGAACTAAAGTATGTTGCTTATTTGAGGTTTTAAATTCATTGAAATTTGTTTCAGATTTTCTCCAGTATGGAGACAAGGAAAGAGGCATTTCCTTTTGAATTTACAGGGAATAAGATAGGTCAGGTATGAATCTCTCTCTCTGGGTTGAATAACAAGTGAAAAGTTACTATTTTTGTGTTTTGGTTTGGATACATAGAGTTTAATTTAAGAACAGAGGAATCTGGGAGACAGTAATCCTCAAGAGACATCTGCCTTTGAAACACAGATTCTCCTCATCATTTGGTGTCTTATTTTCTTCTGGGGCTGAGGCTGAGGTTTTGTTGGATTTGACCTTAGATGTCATCACAGAAAATGAAATAAAAATATAATTTACTGTTTTCTACTGCAGGTGTTGTAATCAGAAGGAACTAAAGGGAAGAGGACAGTTGTTCCTTACAAGAAAGAAAGACATGACACAGGCAAAATTTTCTCTTGAAGCCATTATTTTTTTCACCCAAATACTGAAGATAACTAGATAACTGACAGTAATTGCTCACAAACAAAAGTGCTTCTGGTAATGGAGTTTTATCTTATTTATTTTAGCTGGATTTTTTGTTTGTGTGGTTGGTTTTTTTTGTTCTTCCTCTTCCAGTTATTTGTTATTTACAGTTTTAAATAAAAGTTCCTTGAAGTAAATGCAAAAACAAAACAGTGGAATTTGGAAGTCCTAAATGACAGCTTTTATAGTCTGTTACAACATTTCAGCAGTCTTTGTTTTATCTGAAGAGTAGGGTACACAGAATGTGCACAGACAAATACTAATTTTACAGCAATGTTTTCATTTTGCAAATTGTTATGGTCCGTTTGCTCTCTTCATATGCAAGCTATGGTGCAGTGGTTCTGATGGGCTCATCATCCTGAAAGGAGATTGTGAAGAGTTGGGGATTGGCCTCTTCTGCATAACTAGCAAAAGGACTAGAGAGGGAATGGCTTCCAAGTTGTATCAGGGGAGGTTCAGGTTGGGTATTAGGAAAATGTTCTTCCCTGAAAGAGTAGTCAGGTGCTGGAATGGGTTGCCCAGGGTGATGGTTGAGTCTCCATCCCTGAAGGTGTCCAAGAAGCATTTAGATGATGTACTGAGGTGCATGGTTTAGTGGGCAGTATTGGTGGTAGTTGGATGGCTGGACTGGATGATCTTAAATATCCTTTCTTATCCAGCCTTAATGATTCTATGATTCTGTACGAACTTCTAAGGTGGGTTATGAAGCCACTTCTTGTCTGCTGTGATGTGGTGATTTAAAGTAAATAGATTTCTGATCTGTACCTGAAACTTTGAAGGGTGGTAACATGCACGTGATAGCCAGTAACTCTTAAATTGCTATTCCTGAGCAAACTATTTGACCCTAATGCTTTCTCAGACAAATGCTACATGTCAGTAGAGAGCCATAAGGAACTCATTTAAGTTTAAAAGGAGTATTAAAAATAAATAAATAACCTGGAGACCCCATATGGTATTCCAGGTGCCAGTCTGGCCTCTGGCACACATCTGAAGAGGCTTGCTGTCACACACCGTGTGTCTGAGTATGTTGTGGGGTCATTGTGGTTGCTCTGAGCTACACACAGCTTTGTGTCTGCAGAGAAGCCCTCGTGGTCAAAAGCTGTAGTTCTGACATCATCACAGTGGCACAGGGCCCCCTCTAGCAGGGCAGAATTTGAAGCTGAGAAAAATACAGTTTGTGGGTGATGAAAACATTAATGAAGCCAGTGGAGTGGGTGTCTGTATTTTGTCTGCTACATTTGCATCATAATGATGTTGTTGAAGGAACGGAGTATGGATAAAGAGAGTACTCACCATTACTGTTTATAAAATTAGGTTTCAAGGAAGCCATCCTTTGGAGCTGTGTAAGTCTTATGGGCAAGACAAGTATGACTAAATGCATGAAGTCACCTAAAGCTTGTCATTTCTGTACTTGCTCATTGTGGTATTCCTTTTGTGTTGGAGGCCACTGACAGAATGATAGTGGACTGCATCTCCCATTAAGCTGGTCTGCTCTGGTCCTGTTAGCTATATGAAGATTCCATATGGCTGACTGAGTCAGAGCAGAAAATGTAGATGTACTGAAGTACATTTATAGGGAGATTATGATATAAGAGGTCTGATTTATAGAGATCTACATGCTCATCAGAGAACAATAATGAAAACACTTTTACTAGACTTGAGGCTTAAACAGAAATGCTGACAGTCTTAACTTTACTAGTCTGAAGAGACCTACTACCTATAGGGTTGATACTAACTCTGAAAAACCAATCTTTAATTCTTCATCTCAAAGAAATTCCTTATCCTATCAATTAGATTCAAAATCATTTTTCATGTTCCTAGAAGCAATATTTTCTTTTGTGATGAAAACACAGGATAAATGTGGCTTGCCTACCATTAGCATTTAGAAAGGTAAATGTTTAGAAGTAGCTTTTTTTTCTGGGAGAAAATAACTTTGACTCTGTGCATATTTATACTACATATGATGAAAGATTTACACCTAAGTACTGCTCAGTGCATACTGCATGTAATGTACACAGATGACTGCACTATGTTGAAGTAAAACAAGGTTCTGTAAGACCGCGTTGCTCAGACACCTTGAATTAGAGTAACTGCATGGCCAAAGGCAACTCAGATTTCCAGGGCAGTTGCTTATAAAGTTGTAACAGAAGCCTTAATTGAAGACTTTCTCCTTGCAATTAGTTGAAGAATAAGTGGAGGCCTATTCTCTCAAGAGATGGAAATGAAATTTCACACAAATTTATTTTCTCTAGTGTTCATTTTGACTGTGACACACGTTTGTAATTTTACACCTGGAGGGGAGGCAAGACAAGGATTATTTTGAAAGTACCCTATTTACTTTTTGCCCTCTGTTATGTGCCTTTTAGACAAGTGCAAGGTAAAACTTTATACATGCAGCCCAATTTTCAGAACCAGTGAGCACTGTAGATTCCTGAGATAACATCTGGAGCTGTATCTCTTAACACCTCTGAAAAATCAGGCCTTCAGACATTATTACTTCATTTCCCCAAGCAAATTGTCTCAGTACCTGAGAAAATGAATGAGATATACGGAGCGCTGCAGTTCAATTTATACTAACATTTATATCTTCGGAATGTCAGGATGGCTATTTAAATGTTTCCTCATGAAACTAAGTCCACTGTCCACACTATTCCTTGCTCTGATTAGAGGAAGTACCCTACAGCTTAATAAAATTCCAAACCGAGAAGGTAGCTGCTGACATTGCAAAAGAGAATACACGAAAACAGTTCAGTCTTCCTCTGAGTGAAAGAAAAGGCATGGAGTCTCTATCTCTGCAGGTAAGAGCTCTTTTCCCTTTCACTTTGATATGCCACACAGTGTTTCACAACATATATAGGTCTTCCCTCTAACCACCTGTGGACAGCAAAGGGTAGATGGAGATTCCCTTGTTAAATCTTTCTTATACTTGAGTGGGCCATTTCCCTAATTTTTACAATTTCTGTTTCTTCTTATCATGTCTTCTGACTGACATGCCATGGTGGTTTTTGTCTTGAGAAAGAGGTAATGTTGTTCCTGTAACTTCTTATAAGAGTTGGGATTTCTCAGGAGATCAGATTCTTTCCTCAATGTAAAACACTTCAGGAGATGTCAGGCTCTCTTTGTGTCTAAAGGCTGTGATTCCCTGAAGCAGTATGAGAACTGACTTCTGTATTCTGCTGAAGTCAGTGCCACCCATGCAGCTATGTATTTACTTATATAAACCTTATGCCTTAAGTTAAAAGGAACAGAAAATTAATGTAATTTTTTTTTTAATTATTATTATTATTTTTTTTTTTTGTGAAAGATCAGAACTTACTTGTTTTCTTACTTGTGCTTGCTTTTACTGCACAGAAAAAAATGATTCCAGGGTGAACCTGGAGTAACCTTTTACCTGTTTGGTGGCTTAAATTTATTTGAAACTTGATGGGAAAGATAGTTTTGTGTTGGCAACTCTTAAGTATGGATATCATCCCGAGTATTCAGAGCCTTTGGTACAGAGACTTGAATGCCATGATTTAACCATGCCCCTAGCCTGGGATGGTCTCACACTGAAACACTGTGTGCTCTGCGTTACTGTCAGTCTGCTACTGCCTGACTGTAGTCTGGAAAACAGGTTTTCTCCTTTCATTAAGCGGTCATTGTTACGGCTGTTTCCACTCTCTCTCATTCTTTCAGGTGTGTATTTTCTTTCATGGTACCCTTACCTGTCAAAAGTCTCTGGCTTCTCATTCACCAAGTTACCTCCTCTGCCAGATCTGAGGCCCTCTTAAGAATATTTCCCGTGTTCCTATCAGCACCAGTAATATTGTCATTGCTTCTGATGTTGCTTCTGCACTGTACTACATTTTTCAAATAGCTCCAGGGTATTCAGAGTATTACATTTAAATGATTTGCAAAGAATCAGGCATACTTTGGTGCTGTGCAAATTATCATTCCAGTGGTAAATGCCACCTTGTTCTGCTGAGCTGCTCTGTTCCTTTATTCCTTTCCATGAATGATATATTAACTATATGTTAAGCATAGTAAAATAACTCCTGTAATGTGTGACTTTCAATTTATAGTATACATACTGTCAGGCTTGTATCCAGAAATAGACGCATATGTTTTTATATGTGTATACACATATATATAGATTTATCCCCCCTTTTGAAAGTATAATTTTAAATCAGAGCTGCTCAGTTACCCGAGAGCCCTATAAATACAAAATTTTTAACTTAGGGGATAAAGAAGTAAAATTGAGGTACCTGTCTATCACGTCTTATGAGGCATAATGTTTATGGATAATGGCTTCAGAATGAGTGGCTGCATGGGAAGATTTGGTCCTATAAAATGGGATTATATTTGAAAGTAGCAATAATATTCCTCTGTGCAGATGGTCAAAAGCTTTACTTGGAGTTCTTTTTCTTCAGGTACCATTCATGGAATTGAAATGTATGCTGCAAACAGCAACATACTGGAAGTAGGAAAAGGGACAGATTGCAAAAGAGAAATTTAGAAACACTGTCCAACTATATTGGGAGATATTAGGAAAGTTGAATCTCAGCTGGAACGGAACTTGTCAAGGTCAGCAAGTAGACCTACCACTGTGCTGCTACTAAGAGACTCAATGAGGACAGCTACTGGCAGATCCTGAGAATGTCCAAACGCTTCAGAAGCTGGCACACCTGCCAAGGAAGTTTATATACAAAAAAGCTTTGAATTTTGAAATCTACCATAATGGACCATGCAGAATATTAGCATTTAAAATATCTTTAGCTTAAATGTTTATTGTAACATTGACAAAATGGAAGGGTCACAGGAAGAGAGACAGCTGAACATTCACTCTCTGCTGTGCTATGTATTTCTGAATTGTCCAACCAGACAGCAAAAGGGACTTTGTCATGGTTTTATGATCATCAGTATTCCATATCATAACACTTTCTGCATAAACACCTTTTTCCCATTTTAAGCTGGGTTTACAGTATGATCCTTAAGATATTTTCCTACTTTATGGTCAATCTCGTGAGCTGCTCAGTAAACGTGTGTTCCTGTTATCTCTTGTGCTTAGCAATGTCCTTGATGTTTTAAGGACTATTGGAATGGTAGGTCTTCCATATGCCTAGGAAAATCTACTCAGGACAAAGGATGTGGATTTGTCACAGGCGTAGCTGTGGAGTTTAGAGAGTTGTGACTTTCGTTCTTTATTGGCGGTCACTGATTCAATCCTAGGTTTTCTGATACAGACTTGTAGCTGCAAATATACAGGAGAACAACTAGAGCCTACAGTGTAAAGCAAGTACAAATGATTCAGCTTATACAAATATGATAGAAATATCGAGGGTTAAAATCCACTTCACAGGAATAGTGAGCTCAGAAAAGCTTGCATTGAAAAGACAGATCATTTGCAACACAAAAGGAAGAAAAGATTTTCAAGTGTAAAAAGTGCTGGGAAAAAAAAGCGTTAAAATCATAGCTTAAGGAAGAAACAAGAAACAACATGCCAGGAGTACACGAAAATGTAAAAATAGTGGGAGAAAAGAGATTTTGGGAGGAGGAGAGCTGCTGCAGGAAATGCTGCAATTAAGAGATTCACCTCATATATGCATGCATAGTGTTTTCTTATTTGGGGTGAAGAGCTCACCGAGCTTCCTGTTAAAAGCATGAGTTGTCTACTGAGTTTTCAACATTAAAGGACAATTTTTTGACATTTGTATGGATGGGGCTTTGAGGATCTGTCATTCAGAAAGTCCTCTGGAAGATGAATGTAGGTTTTTTTTTTTACAAGATTCGTGAAAATATTTGCTTTAAAACTTGAAACTGAAATCCAGCGTGGCAAATCTTAGGAAAAAATATCACCTCTTGGGCTGTTTTTTGTTGTTGTTGTTGTTGTTGTTGTTTTTGGTAATGTTCCCCAGTAAAAAAAAATAATTTCAGGGACTGTATGTTTTTAAAAGTTAAAAGAGCCTACTCTTGTGATAGTTTTGTAGTTTGCATAGGAGTCATTAATAACTTACGCACCTTATAGCCTAGCTTCTTTGTCTGACACCTATTCAGTAGTAACTATGAAAAATTACATACACACAAAGGCTTTCCAATCCCTGGGAGTACAGACTGAAGCTGAAGCGATTCATTTTTCAGAAATTTTAAACTGACTACTTGGTCATAACAGCGGTGCTTTGTCAGGAAAACATTTTACATGACAAGTCTCACCATGTTTGTTACTTTTCTACTTCTAGAGAGCTTTTCAGCACCTGCATTTTAGGGTTGATACTAGAAAGTAACTAAATAAAGTATTTGGAAAAAAAAATATGTATCTTTCTGATCTCGCTTCATTCTTTGCTTCTTATTTGGCAGATAAATATATTTCTGTGGTCTAAACATTAGTCTTGTCTTCAGGTTTGACCTAAACTATTACAAAAGCTGAAATAGTAAAAAGTTGAGCAGCATAAACAGGCATAATGCTTAATATGTTCAATTCTTTATCTCTCTGGCAAAGAGTTGTATAGCATGGTCGCCCTGTTGATCAGAAAAAATACTCCTGGGAAGACCTGAAGACACATTTCTCTCTGCAAAATCACTTTTCCTGTAGAAAACATCTGATAGTTAATTTTGACCGCATCTTTGCATTGCTGGTCAAGAAATCATTACATTTAGGATTGGGCAGAGTAAAGCTGAAATATCTTTGAACTACCAAGTCTAGGATCATTTCAGAACCTATTGAGTGTGGATGATATGTTAAGAAACAAACAGGATATCTTTTAGGGTTTTTTCACTGAGGCCTTACAAGAGTCTCCAGAAAACTTTTTTATTGCTCTGCAGCTCAGAAAGCGTATTAAAAATATATCCTTTCTAATAGGTTTGTATTACCTATTTTACTTTTTCTCCACTCTTTAGTATTCTGCTTGATTGGCTTTCCCACATTGTAGTTAGTCTTACAATTAAAAAAAAAAAAAAATAAAATAAAAATTGCCAAATATTAGCTTTCCAGAATTACTATTTTACATTTTCTTACTATTTTAATAATTGCATTGATCCCTTTGAAAAGTGATTATTTAGTGAACTTAGCAATAATTTCTGACAAGCTTTACTTAGCAAATACTTTATGTGGTATAATTTCCCTTGATTTCAAAAACTATTAAGTCGACTCCATTTTAAAACAGTGCTGACAGTTTGTGGTATTCTGTTGACTAATGCTGGACATTGTGTATTGATAGTTTGGTTCAGAAGAGGCTAGAAATAAAATATTTCAGTAGTCTGTTAACCTAAGTAACTGCTGGATGACAGAGTTCAATTTGAGTTTTGTTTCAGGAAGCATTGAAAAACAATGACCCAGTGTGTCTTAACGTTGTTCCTCATCATGGTCTGATGAAAAAAATAGCAGTTTTTAAAAATTAAATTTATTTTTCCCCAAGTTTTCGCTCTTTGAATAAGATGTCTTATTTCTAAGTTTTGATTGTTGGTAGTAAAATTGTCATTTTGAAGTTTTAAATGCTAGATTATTTGTTTATTCAAGGACAAGCAGGAAGCAATGGGCTTTTTGTGTTTGTTTTTGTTTGTTTGTTTGTTTGCTTGTTTCTTGTCCTCTTTTTCAACTCTTATGACTAAGTATAATACAGTAGACCATTGATCTTCACCAGCAGCATTCTTAACCATGCCTTGTACTTTTGTAATGCTACCCACGGCACATGCTAGACGGTAGACAGAGAAATGTGCCAGCTGAAGAGCTACTGTCCCTCTTAAAGACTTATCAAATACGTTAAACCAGAAGAGGAGGCTGCGGCAAGAAGTTGCCTGAAAGCACACCAACTAACAGCAACATATTCTTACAGAAAACAAAACAAAACAAAGCAACAACAACAACAAAACAACTATTGAAATACTTCTCTGTCCTGATGAGACCTGAAAATCCCATGGGCAAGCCAGTCAAAGCAATAGAGAGTTCTGATAAATCTTCTGCATTATTCAATGTTAGTTCCCTGCAAAAGGGAGCCATGATCCAAGACGCTCTGAATGGTTTTTAAACACAGGGGAGAAATCAGATCAATGCAATCTTAAAATTGTTGCTTTCTCCCTCTAAACGAAGGAGAAAAAAGTCAGAATTCCTTAGGGGTATTTCTGAAGTGTTAGCAAAATACCAAAGTAGAGTTTTCACTCTAACTGTATCACTACTTGATTTTTATCTGTAAGAATGACTGTCATAACTTTTTTCTTTTTATGTAGAAAGTACACAACCACATAAAATAAATATGTGCAAATACCAAAGTATGAGTTCTATTTAAGATGTGGAGGAAGGTACACAAAATATTAACTTTAAAAAAATATATCTTCCAGTGCATGAATTAATTTTTTTTAATTTTTTTTTTTTGTATTACCATAATTATTGAGCAATATCAGAGATATATGTTTCACTGAAGAGCAAGCAAGATGTGATTCCAGCAATTCTGAGGAAAATGATGAAGATAAATTAGACAACTTTGGAAATCGTTTTCATTCATTTACCAATCCTGCAATTCATTCTTTAAAGTTTATTCTAGCAAATGAACACTTTCATATCTCAGTTTGGCTCCATCTCCTTAATCTTTGTAAATATTTCTCCAGTGGCAATATATAGAAGAAATAATTACATGAAAACAGATTCTGCAGTAGTATTATAAAACATCATGTTAAATATTTTATTAATAAAAAGCAATACAGCATGGCTAAGAAATAAAAAACATTTGACATACATAAAAAGAACATATATTTTTGAGTGGTAGTATTTGATATGCCAGAATATTAAGATATTTTTAAAAATTGTTTAGTTTCTTCACATTCGAGCCAGTGCTAGCTTGGTATTTTTTAGGACTGGATTGAGGACAGCGAAGAAATTCAGTGCTTTCCATCCCTTTTCATGCAGATCTTTCTAAATATCGGATAGATACTTCAGATAGAGATCTTTAATATTAAAAAAAAAAAGAAAAAAGAAACAGTTTCTAAGTAGAAAAGTAAGGGTGAAAAATAAATGGTCTTAAGTGTTTAGAATTAATTATTTTGTAGAACAGCTGTAATTTTTTCTTAATACAAGAAAGAATAAGAGACCCATTTAAGCTTCTAAGATGTAAGGCTAAACACAAGCCTCAGTAAGTTTAAATAAACTTCCCGTTAAAAATCATGATGAAATGTAAACAATACCAAATCTATAGTTCATGAAAACATACTTGAGATCTCTCTGCATTCGTTTTACTGATTTCTTTTTGAGATATTCCAACTCTGAAAACAGCGTCATGGTTAGGATTTTTACCTGCAACTATAATGTGATGGAATAGGTTGCCCAAGGAGGTTGTGGATGCCCCATCCCTGGAGGCATTCAAGGCCGGGCTGGATGTGGTTCTGGGCATCCTGGTCTGGTGGTTGGTGACCCTTCACATAGCAGGGGGGTGGAAACTGGACAATCACTGTGGTCCTTTCCAACCCCGGCCATTCTGTGATGCTGTGAAAAAAAAAATTCAACAAAAAGCTTTCGAGCACATAGGAAAAGACTTATGCTTATACACGTCACACACATTTGCTTGTGTTCAGGTACCACGTGTGCCAAAAGCAGTATTGATTTCAGTAAGTCTGAAGGATGATTCTTGTAGCATGATAGAGGAACCAGCTCAGTTTGATTTAATACTTTTACTTTTTAAGGCTGTAGGGACACCTGCCTTTTCTGTGTAGTTCTCAGGGTGGTGTTTGGTGGCAGAATAAATCCTTGAGGGCAGAGCTGTACACAGCATTGTACAGAGAACTTCAAAGGCAGATACAGGTTTTATGACTGTCACTTTTGTATCCTCTGGTGGCAACATCACACCTCTGGTTGCAAGTTAATTCTATTTTCATCTTGTAGGTTGTTCTTGCACAACATCTATATGTGTATGGCGTTGTTCATTGTGATCCTGTTAGTAATTCTGTGGGTAATATGGCTTCTGGTATGGCAGTGCATGTGTACCCTCACCATGGGTCCTGTCTGTACTAGATATTATATAAACACTTCCCTGATTTAGCCATTAGTTTGACACCATTGCTAATGCTCATGTAAGTTGAAGTATATAAGGTAGAAATTAGAAAAAATATAAGATATTGTACTTCTCTTGTTAAATTGGGGCAATTAAAGAGAAAGAATATATCCTTTGTGGTTTTTTTTACTCTATCCTTTAAGAGGCAAGAGTGAAAAAAATATGTGCCTTTTTTCTTTTGTGCCTTTTTTGCATAGGTATACTTGTAGGTACTTCAATGATATTTTTTCCAGTACTATGTAAGTGGAATTTTGCCTTTTTTGGACTTAGCTCTGTCAGCACGGCTGTACTTGATATTAAGTAAATTAAACACCAGGTCTCTAAATGATTTTTTTTTTTCCATCAATGGCATGAAATTATATGAGAACTCTTAGGGAAAAGAATGATACAAGAAGCTCAGTGTTAAAGGGCCAAATGAATAGGATAAAACATTGGCCTCTGGCGAACGTGGAATTATTTAGTATACTGTGCTGCATAAGAAATTTGTCAAAGACTATAATTTTTATCATTGTCAAAACATGCAAAATCTTAAATCCTTACTAGTGAGTCAGAATTATATTACTAGTCAAAATCTTTGAAGCAAAACTAATAATCTTGAAGTTCAAGCTAGATAAAAAGCTAAAATTTGTTACTAAGCATCTCAAAATGGTGATACAGTTCATTGGAATACAGATACATTGGAATAAAAGTCTGCAAAAAACCTTTTTCTTTGAACACTTAGGTACTAATAATTTTTTTCATCGGCCACTGGTTCAAGACGTGTAGATCTTAATATTTACTCTCTTTAGAATAAGTACCAGCAGAAAATCTGGCCTCCTCCTAACTTCATTCAGCAGTACTTCAGTAGTTGTTTTTGGTTTCCAGTTTGCAAGAAGCAGGTAGTAGGGAGTTCGCTTGTGTAGTTTGTCTTGCTCGTAGCAACGTTCACTTGAAATTTGCATCAATGCAATGTCTGTAAAATATGGAGAAAGCATAAAAAACAATCAATGTTTCTTTGCTTCCACCTTATTATTAAGCTACTGATGCCAGGTGCACTTTCAGTTCAAATTTCAGTGTAGATAGGATAACAGGTTTCCCTTCAGAGATGTTGAAATAGCACTGTCTTGGTTCTTTAATTTTTTTTTTGTTTTGTCATCATTAATGGTTTAACCTCTGAATGATGCTTTTCCTGCCCCTTACTCCCTGTCTGTTAGACAGTGTCCTTGGTTTACTTTGTCCCTCTGTCCATACATGGTAGAAAAAGGTCAGCAATCAGTTGAAGAATTTGAAAGCATTAAGCTCCTTTAGATTTGTTTATGTGCAGGTGGGATAAAAACTTTTTGTGCCTTCATGTTTAGCCCTCATCCTTGGTCTAATAACAATGTTACTGGTATTGAAACCCACTGGATATGTTCATTCAGATATCTGAATATTATTTATCCATGTTATACCTCCTCATACACTGTAATGCCAATAGATTGTGGCACTGCTTTACAGAATAATATTTCTCTCTCTCATGGCAGAAATTCCTATTTCATTACCAGCACCTTTCCACAATGATTTTTGTTGCAGGCAGGCTTACTATTTCAGTTATGCTTATATAAGCTGCCTTTGGTTCTGTATCAGTAATATTTATACCTTCATTTAGTTGCCTTGACATTTCAGTACTTCAGTTACTTCCTTCAGGAATTTGTTGATCTAGCCTTATCTTTAACTACGTAGGCTATATTGGTATATTCCTTTCATTATCTGTGTTGATTGCTTACTTAACCATTTTCATTAATGTTAGTATTTTCATTTTCCTTATTGTACTTTCAAATTTCCTCTGCTAACCAGAGGAAACTGTCATTCTTACCTACTTATTTTCCTCTTCTTGTGTGCTAGAGCCGTGGGCAACCATTCACGTGTTTCAAGACCTTCATC
The DNA here is from genome assembly GCA_030625065.1 of Alectoris magna. Classification (NCBI taxonomy): domain Eukaryota; kingdom Metazoa; phylum Chordata; class Aves; order Galliformes; family Phasianidae; genus Alectoris; species Alectoris magna. The sequence goes on along the minus strand of CM060561.1, from coordinate 128,363,725 downwards.
TTTTTTCCTTTTTATCCTCACACTGATTAATCAAGTTAGTTTTTATTTCTTTCATGTGGAATAGATGAACAAATAGTAAATGTCTTTTTTTTTTTAATTTTAATTTTTATTTTTTTTTCCGTAGCTAATTCTTAAGTATGGTAAATTACAGAAATCTAAGCCCTTTCTTGGCATTTACCAAACAAAATGGATCTTAGTTTAATGGAAGATGTTCTTATATCACACCCATAGGAAAACTGGGATCACTGAGTGAACAACTGTTAAACTCAGTAAGAAACTAAAGATATTTCAATTATCAATCCTAACATTCTAAATCAGTTGATTTCTAACAGTGTGTCAGACAGTGCAAAAATGCAAAGAGAGAATATTATTTATAATCTAATGTGGATATCAGCAAAAATTTGGAAGGTGAACTTTTCTCTAAAATTTTTTTGATAGAAAGAAGTCACTGACTTCCAGATGTTTGGTTTTTTTTTTTCTTACTTTTAATTTGGTTGCTTGGTATATTTATATAGAACTTGTAGCTATAGTACCTAAGAATTTCAAGACCTAAAGAAGATCATGTACTATAGGCAGCATATGCCATTATTCAATATGTTGTTGGCTGAGGCTTTTAAATTTCAATTCTAAAGAAAAATCTTACATTTGATGACACATCTGAGGTGCTGATTTAGAGGATGAACTACAGCTAATGTAGTATGAGTGTGATGAAGAGATTGTGGAGGAAGATTTCAAGGTGGTTGGCCAAGTTAAGTGAAACGGATTGCAGGAATGGTGCTCCCTAATTCCCAATTGTCAGGAAAATTTGCGTCCCTTAAGGTACGGAGAATCTGCCATTTCATGCTTGAAATATTGCTTTGGGCTTGTTCTTCTGAAGTGTAATTTTTTTGGTCATTCTTATTTAGTTGGCTAGGCAGATAGTGTAACGGTCCAGTTTTCAATGGATGAGAATAATGCCTTATGAGTGGAAAGTTCCATCTGTTTCATTAGGAGAGTAAGAACTAAAACTGTTATTTTCATCTTTTGGGAGCCACACAGTATGTGTTTCTGTTCCTTTTTTAGGGTCCTGTTCTTGTTCAAGGCTCCATCCATACTCCACGGAGAGAGCTGTTATTCAGGATGAAGGGAATGACTGTCTCTGTGGATATGACTGCCTGCTTTCAGCAACACTTAAGCTTCTCAAGATCTAGACTTCAGAGAGATGAATCTCAGGGTCACTGCTCAACTTAATGATTATCCATAAACACCCAAATTACTCTAGAGCATGACAGCTCTGTGTTTTCTGCTGTAAGCTTCAAAAGGACTTTTGGTGTCTAGGTATTACTAGAAATGTGAATAGTCAATGAATTCAATTTAATGCAAGCACTCCAAGGTGAAGGAGCTAAAGAAACAACATGATACACAGATAGATACATAGATGGTAGGATGGGTTCGAGCAAGAGCACAGCAGAAACACAATTATATTGTCATTTACTTACCTCATCTATATTATCAGCAAACCATCAAATTTGCTAAGAACTGGCAAAACATTTTTCTCACCCCACAAAAAGCGATTGTTATCTGCTTAGAGAAAGTATCAGACCATGAAGCTGGGATCTTCTGTAATATGGTGGTGAGAAAACTGTTGGAATGTATGCGAGTTCCTCATTATCTGTAAATGAGTATTTTTAGAGTGGTGGACAGGCAGATCTGAAAAAGAACTACAAGTGTATGGCTAATGAATGAGTAATGGCAATTTGACAGCTATATGCAGAGATTGCTACAATGTGAGTACTCGGGAGGTAGGTAGCAAAAATGTGGTTAGATTCTTCTCATTGACTTAGTTAAGACTGTCTTTGGGTAAGACTGTATTTAAAATGCGTGAATAAGAATGTAACTGGATGTAATGGGATATAATTAAATAAAGAGACAGTTTAGGTCAGTAACAAGAGCAACTGCCTGATACTGAGATTTGCACAATTGCAGAAAAGCTTTCTTACAGAAATTTTAAAAGCTCCATCCTTGAATTTAAAATTAGAGTAGGAAACATCAGGGAAAAAAAATCTGTTTTGACAGGCGATGCCTCTTTGTTGCTTTCTTTTCTAAAGCACCCACAAGTATTGCTTTAATATTTAGGTGCTTCAAGATGGACTAATGGGACTTTTATGTGTAATTCATATGATTTTCTAGTATTTTCAGGCCTTGGAGTAGCCTGAACACTTTTGTGGTATGGTCCCTTGATAATGGGTTTTCTTCATCTGGATAAATATTTCCTGAAAGAACTCTGTCTTGGGAACTGTAACAGCATGCTCTCATCAGTATATTTTCTTGATAAAATTTATAGCTTGTCTGTTTAAATTTTTTGCCAAATTTATTTTTGTAGACATGTCAATTTTGCCCTTAAATGTCCTGTCAAAAACAGTTCATCTTCCTTTTTTGTTTCTTCCCTGTATGTGTCTAGCACTTGCAAGTTAGAAATGTTTAAATGTCAGTGTGAACTACAAGTTACTGAATGGTAATCATTGATAAAAAAGTAGGACTACTACTGTAGTTCTATCTTGGGAAGAAAAGAAACATTCTGAGTAATGGAATAGTATGGAGAGAGACAAATTCCGTTTATTTATTTCCACTGGGTTTATGAAAATGAATTAACCAGTTTGTATCTTGAGACTAATTGGTGTTACCTTGATTTCATATACCTCAGACACCTTACCTTTCTTTGAAAGTACTGACAATTGAAAATAAAATAAAAAATATCATCTCCAGAAAATGAAGAAAACCAGCAGCAGATGTAAGGAGGACTTAGGTATAAAGGAATTGATGATACAGAGGAGGACAATAGCAATGTGAAATGAGGGGCTCGGAGAGGAGCTAATGAAGATTTTGGGCAAATTCCCCTGCATTAATGATACATGTTCACTATCCAGACTGCTTAACCCAAGAATGTTTAGTTGAAATGAAAATGTGGTGGAGTTGTGATTTCTGTAAACACTGGAAACTTTGGAATATTTAAGCCTACATTGGACCACTCCACCTCAGAAAATAAGGACAGCATCCACCCCTGGGCCAGCTCCACTGCTGAGTGTCAGTATGTGATAGAATAAGCTCCTCCATCCCGGCCCTGAGCTGGCTGCCTGAGCCACCTGCTTGCCCTCCGGCCATGCTCACAGCCTCCTCATGCTGTTCATAAGTTGAGAAATGTTTCCTTCAAGCCACTCCTGCTCCTTTACCTAGTGGTTATTTTTATAAATTGTGTCTTTATTTGGTCACTGGCTGGCCTGTCTGTTCAATCCCTTGGCCCTGCTGAAAAGGTGACAGCAGTTTTGATTTCCTTTTCTAGGATACATCATGGTAGTCCTCCCTTGTTTCTTAAATCTCACCTGAGTATTATTGCAAGAATTATTTATATGGTAGTGAGCCAGTATGCTTTTTCAAAAGTTCCTTGGAAGATTAGATTACATTATTTAAAATTTTAGTACCTTTTATTAAATCTCTGAAGAAAGGTGGAGGTAGCTTACCAGCTCATGTACTGGTTATAACAAACACACAGTTTAGAAAAAAAGGAGATTAACAACATTCGGTTTATTAATTTCACTTTTTGCCTTTGTTGAACAGTTGATTTTGACTCCCCTTTCTCTCATTTTTTCTCTTCTTCACAAAGAGTACAGATTTTAACTCTTTACTTTTTTTTCCCTAACTTTCATAGTTTTTCTTCCAGCATAGACTTCTTCTAGTTTACTCCTACCTAAGGAGTAAAAGAGAAAAATCTGTAATTTCTGAGTCTTAACCTTGAGTCCTAATATTGTTCTGCCTGGTCTGAGCAGCATTGTTTCTAATGTTACAATCATCTTGCTATGATTAGGTAATCAAAGGAATGGAGTATGCTTGACATACTGTTTTATTACTTTATGCACTAACACTGCCATATCTTCTGACTCAGTCCTGCTTGTAGAATCCAATTCTACATTATTTATTTTTTTATTTTGTGTGATGATCTCAAGGTCCTAAAATGTTCTTGTAGCTTTGTTTCTGTGCATCTTCGTGCACTTACCATACTTAATTTCCTACTGTGGTTTTTTTTTTGAGTTTCATTTACTTGACTTAGGTTTTGTCTTCTGTCTTCCTTCATTAAGCTCTCTGCTATGGATGCCTTTTAGGTTGCCTTGGATCTGAATGTATTTTTGTTTCAGTAGTATCATGCTTTTCATTTTGATGCTACTGAAATTTACTGTTGATTTTTTCTTCAGAATGTTTAATACACTGGCCAAGAGGCCAATCTTTTTCTGGAGGCTTCATTGCATCCTACAATGGGATATACAGAGAAAATCGGGATTTCTTAATTGCTAGCTTTAGCACTATTAAGGCAGAACATTGTTTATCTGGTGTTAATACTGCATGCTTATTTTGTGATTCATAATAAAATATTGATCAAACTAGAAGCACAAACTGAAAGAAGAAAGTTGAAACCTAAAGACCTTTAATTGCAGCTCAGCAAATATTGGCATTATAATTAGGTATGAACAGGTTTCTAACTCATGGTTATATATATATCAGACCCTGGGTTTGCATGTTAGCTCTATAGGCTTTTATAAGTTGCGTCTAAGAGTACTTTGTTAACTTCCAATTTTCCCTTCATTTAAAACCAAGAATGTACCAACTCAAGGGGGTGACCTCTTGTTCTCCTTTTCTTCTGCCAATGAAATCTGAAATGTGTCTTAGATCTTTTGGAAGGATTTACTGATCACTAGCAATGAAAACTCTGATCTGTTATTCCAGTTAAGATCTCATCTATACTCTGCTGTCCAGTAGGCAGATTTTGTATTGCACCTCTGAAAATGAAGTACAATATGGGAAGTACAGTTGAATATTTATCTGCTTTCCTGGTTCTATGATTCACTAAAGAGAAACCTGTGATATTAAGGGCAAAAGAGTAGACATACGATTGAAGATATTGCTTTTTCCTATCTCTTATGTACAAAAACATGTGCAGCTTCATGGTGAGAACTGCTGAATATATTTTCTATTATGTGTTTTTACTATCAATAATGCAATACAAATGACTTTTAAAAAATAAAGCTATAGCTATATACTAATGTTTCACTATTTTCACCTATTAATGAAATTTAAGCCAAACTCTGTTTAATCATGAGAAGATCTTTTTTGTTTGTTTGCTTTTTTGTTTTCCTGGTTTATTGTTTTTCTGAAAAATAACCTTAGTAAATTGCCACTGTAACTGGGCACCACTGCTCTTGATTGTAAAACTTTTCACAGCATTGTCAAGGTTGGAGATGTCTATTGATTTTACACATTTCAGAGTTTGTTTGTTAGTAAAAATGGCCAGGCCCAGAGAGTAGTGATGAATGCAGTTAAACACAGCTGGCGACTGGTTGTGAGTCCAGGCATCAGTGTTGAGTCCTGTCCTGCTCCACATGATGACCTGGATGAGGCAATTGAGTGCACCATCAGTAAGTTTGCAGATGGCACCTGGTTGGGTGGAAGCGTTAGTCTGCCTGGAGGTAGGAAAGCCCTTCAGAAGGATCTGGACAGACTAGATTGCTGGGCTGAGGCCAGTGGGATGACGTTCAACAAGACCAAGTGCCAGGTCCTGCACTTTGGCCACAGCAACCCCAGCCAACACTACAAACAGAACGGTTGGAAGATTGTGGAAGAAATGAACCTGGGGGTTTTGGTCTTCACTCGGCTGAACATGAACCAGTAGTGTGCCCAGGGGGCCAAAAAGGCCAGTGGTGTCCTGGCTTATTTCAGAAATAGTGTACCAAGCGGGAGCAGGGAAGTGATCATCCCTCTGTACTCAGCCCTGCTGAGGCTGCACCTTGAGTACTGTGTTCAGCTTTGGGCTCCTCACTACAAGAAGGACATCAAGGCCCTAAAGTACGTCAAGGAAAGAGCAGTGAAGCTGGTGAGGGGTTTGGAGCACAAGTCTTATGAGGAATGGCTGAGGGAACTGGGTTTGTTCAGTCTCGTGAAGAGGAGACTTAAGGGAGAACTAATTGCTTTCTATAACTGGCTGAAAGGAGCTTGTGGTAAGGTGGGGATCTACCTCTTGTCCTATGTAACTAATGATAGAACTAGAGGGAAGTGCCTCAAGTTATGTGAGGGGAGATTCAGATTGGATAATAGGAAAAATTTCTTTGCCAGGAAGGTGGTTGCATCACAGTTCCTGGAAGTGTCCAAGAAATGTTTAATGTTGTACTGAGGGATATGGTTTAGTGGGGAAATACTGGTAGTAGGTGGATGGTTGGACGGATGATCTTAGAGGTATTTTCCAACCTTGATGATTCTATGATGTTCATGTAGTCATATGAAAATAAAACAGATATTCATTACTAGATCTTCTCTGAGTAGATGTAAAGTCAGATAGAATTAAAAATCGCTTGAGTTTTTTATTGGTACACGACAGCTGGAACCTATAGTATGGGGAAGATCTTCCTTTTGTCCATCCCAAAGAGCAAACTACATTGTAAACTTCATCGAACTGAAGGACAGAATACACACAGGAAAACTGGGATTTTCAATGAGCTATCATTTCCTATTTGGATTCAAGTTAAAAAGTTTCATAAGTTTGAATGCAGTGATTTCCAAAATTTTGTTTCTTTTTATAGTCTTTTGTGGCATAATTCTTGGCTATTTTTCAAAGAGCCTTCAGCTGTGTGCTGTGTACAAAGATTCTATAATTGCACTGGTATGCAAATAGAGCTTCAGTTCTTTTTTTCAGCAAAGCTGGACCTGTGATTATTTCCAAAAGATGATCCTAACTTCAGTGGCTGTATTTTACTACAGATGATAGAAAATGCAGAATGTGGGCAAAAACAACTGGAATTGAACTGAAAAAAAACATTCTACTGCAGTGCAATAGAAAGGATTTGTCACTGGATTTTTCTTTTTTAAATTTTCATGAAAGCACTTCAAAAATATAATTGCAGGTAACTCAAATAAAAGTACTTACTTACTTTTATACAATATACACTTTTTAACTGTAAAATTCGTCTTGCTGTAAAATTCTAAAATGGATTAGTAGAAATAAACTTTCTAGAAGTATTCACAACTGAGGAAAAAAAAGACTAAAACAATTCAAAATGTGATATATGGTTCAGTGCAGTTTATCACTGATGTAGATATTTACTAGTTGAGCTTGTCATCTTGGGTTGTCTCTTTGGCTGGTGAGAAGAGGAAGAACAGCTTGAAGGGCCTAAATCCACCTAATTTGTTTAAACTCTTACACAAAACAAACTTCCTCAAGATTGTATCTATTAGATCTTTGATAATTGCAAAGGATTCCTTGAGGTCACTGTGTACAACAGATATCTGGGTTGTATATGCCTACACTTGGATTCCGCCACAATCTTCTCTCTGTCTTTCAAATCTATTTAATGCTTCTCCAATCTGTCTCATCATTTGTCATAGCTCTGTGAGCAGAGGCTCACAGAAACCTGATTCTTCACTGACCCCACATGTGCTTTACATATTATTTATAGGATTTGTTCATAGCCAACGTAAAGTGCTACTGTTATAACTTGGGCACAGTCTTACCGTCTCTAAATTTGAGCAATATTTGTCCGGGGATCTTTGAAAGCTGGCTGAGGGAGTCGTAAGGTATATTTGAACTTTTTATCTAGTATCTCTATTCAGAAGGTATACTTATAAAACAGAAATACATGATAGTCCACATTTGTAGGAACATTCTTCCCTCAAGCCAATAATCTCCTGTCTTGAGTTCAGATCTTTTTGATAGCTCAGGATTTCTATCCCTAGACTAACCCTTACTTTTGAGTTCTCTATCAATGTTTTTTTGAGTTTTTTTTTTTTGTTTGTTTGTTTTTTTTAATTATTTGAAAACCTAAGAAAAAAACCTTCCTTTGAGAATTAGTTTAATGAAATGAAAGGGAACAAAAATCACATTTCTATAATTTTGTAGAAAGAAAATATATTAACATTACTATGCATATATGTTATTTATTTGTCTTTTATTAAGCTTCTAAGTCATTTGTTTCATATATGGCAATTTCTATGCAAAATAAAAACGCTTCATTCAGGATATTTTTAATATTTTCCCTGGAAAATTGTCTTGCCTTTAAATTAACAATTATAATTTGCATGTGCTTTTTCATTTGTGAGAAACAACCTCCTTTGTCATGCTGAAAACTTTAAAAATTATATTTCCATGCAATTCTAGTTAGCAATTTGCTTTTTCTTCTTAAGTCTGAAAATATTTTGAATTACTGATATTTAATATAAACTTCACACTGTGATGGATCCAAAACTGGTTTCCATCAACCTGATTTATCTCTCACCTGTAACTGAAAAGTTACTATTAAAGTGCAAAGGGAAACAGGCACATAAAAGAAGAATCCATAGGCAGAGACTTGTGCATCAATGAAATCACATCATTTTGAGTTCTGGTCTTTGTGGATTAGGGTGTAGGTTTTTCATCATACGTTTCCTGAAGAAAGTCAACCAAGTCAAATGTGAACACAATAGGAAGTACCTCAAATAGTTACTAGTTCACACAGTCAATGATAAAGATTGAAAACTTATATTTGGGCTGTTAATTTGTCATTAATATTGTCATACTGAAACCTCTCATTTCTCCTGCAGCACGTTTCTAGCATTGTTGATAAGAACAGTATAAATGTTGCCTTTCATATTTTTTTTGTCATATTACATAGTACAGCACTGAAGTAAAATTAAAAGATAGACATTTGTTTGCAGCTGTAATTGCTCCCTAGCATTAGTGATACCGTAGCCATTTCCTGAACTAAACTGTTGAAAAGAACATGATTTCATTTAGTGTGTCACCATTTCAGTTAAAAAGCTTGCATTTACATTTATTTTTTTTTAATGTTTGGAGGTCTACATATACATGTGTGAAATTGTTCAAATATGCTTTTAACATTCTTTTAATAGAGCTTATTAGGTCCTTGGTTTAAGAAGTGCTTTATATACATGTTTTGTTTTTTTTTCAGTCCTTGAATGCCACGTTTCACCTGAAGGCAGGTTTTTGTGGTCAGGTTATAATCCGCTGAAATGGGTAATTGTAATGGAAACGCATATACATGCTTATCAGTTGTGGCCAGAAGATGTGCACACAATCAGTTATAAATGAACAAAGAAAAAAAGATAACTAACTAAACTATGTCTGATTTGTCTGAGTCCTGCTGCGTATTGCTAGCTGGGATGGTCATTTGCTAAACTGACTATGTTGTTCCTTTGGTGGTAGATTGTATATATCTGCTGGGTTGTTGGTCAAAAAATAAGTCTGAAAATGTTGTCTTGTGGAAAGTGCAGTGCATATCTGTCTAGTTCAGGGAAGTTAATCCTGAATGTTTCAAGGAGGGCTGGAAGGTTGTTAAGTAAATTAAATATCTACCTGTGCAAATTTTTAATAAAAGATGAGTGAAATATGTTTGAAAATTACTCCTTTTTAAGTAAAATTGTCTACACTTTTATTTCAATATCTCGCAATGTTTGTATTTCAAATAACTGACATAAAATCCCTGACTACCTCTTTCATGTAATGTAATAAATTATATAGGACAGGTATTCAAGAAACATAAGCTTACGAAAAAACAAACAATAGATCTGTATAAGAATTGCAAATCCGTCTCAAATTTGAAATGGTATAAGAGGAGAGATGACAAGATGCCTTTCCTTGAGATGTCTTTCCCAGTAGGCAGAATTCCCTCCCTCCATTCCTGTCCTTCTTTCCTTCTTACTTTCTCCCACCACCCCTTCACCATATATTTATCCTGGATATGAAGTGTGCAAATCTACAGATCCTACAAAAGGCATGAACTCATGAGTAGTATTTCTGCTTGCTGTTTCTTTTTTTCCAAGTAATTTCCCTCTTGATCTCTCAGAAGTAATGCCTTGAAGACAGGAGTTAGTCTACACGTGATTCTCATTCGTATGGTCTTGCCCTAGATCACTGTACACCAGCATCTATTATACCTGCTAGTACTGCATCCTGAGTGCATTCAGAGGTATTTCCTAAAAGACATGCTAGTCATTACAGTCCATTCTTTAAGACTGTATGTGTAGAAGTCATCTATCACAAGGAAATGATGCAGGAAATGTATTTGTTATTGTGGACAGCATTTTTTCTTGAAATGGACCATCTGTTTATATCTTTGAGGAAGTGCTGTGTGTAAGTGACAGGCAAAAAAAATCTAGATATATACCGCATTTTGTATTGCCAATTCTTGCAATATAATATATATCAATATTCAATATTCGGTGTTTCTCCTATAGATACAGCTATGAAATTATGTTATTTTCTGAGAAGCTGAACTCCATAGAAAAAAATTACTAATGCTTGCTGTTGTGGAAAAAGCTTGAAATTAGGAGCTGTAAGCTCTTTCTTTAGAAGGTAAAGTTGACTTTTATCTTTAGATCACATGGTTGCAGGTCCTTATTTTTAAAGAGCCAGCAGGACTTCATAGGCTTTTTTGTACACAGTGTCAGTGTATCAGTTCTTTGATTCTTGAGGATATCTTGAGGTCTGAAGAGAGATCATATTGCATTACTTGAACTGAAGGTATGTGGGTCTTCTCTGTGTCATAATCTATGTTGATGTTTGAAGTGTTAAATTGTTGTATATTGTTGTGTCATTGTACAAGAGTTATTTTGTGAAGCCCACTTTACTCTTGTCTAATACATTGCACAAAATGCAGTTAATTTGAATGGCAAAGCTTAGACGTAGGTGGGCCAAGAGTGTTCAGCATCATACAGCATTATTTATTTTATTAATCACGGCCTAAATAAGAAATGCTGCTTTCTAAAGTAACTGAATTTTTGAAGAAAGCTAGACTGCTGTCAGTGGTGGTTTTAGTGATGAGATTTTTATCTGGGGTTATTGTTTTATCAGCTGTAGAGAAATAAGAAAGAAAGTTTAGTGTTTTTCCTTTCAAGCGTTTGTAATCCTTTTTTTATTGTTTTCTGTCTGTATTGGCAGAAGAAAAAGTACTTTCTACTAAAGGCTAATGCACCAGAAAAGAAATGGTCTGACTGTTTTTTTGAACAGTTCAGATGTCACAAAAGAGCCAACTCTTCTGTGTGCGCTAGGTGGATACAGATTGTGAAATGTACAGTTCATGTCTTTATACTCTGGAGTAAAAATAGCTGTTAAAGTCAACTTAATTGTGCTTAGAAAAAGATGAAACTTTGAGCAGTTTTATGATTTATGATGAAATTGCTAGTGGTGTTGTAACATAAGGTACAGATTAGGCATAAATTAGCAAATTATAGTATATAATTGTTAATTTCTTACTGTGCTAACAAATTTTAAATTCATTTGTATCACCCAAAGAAGGAGATTTGGGAATAGAGTTGGACAGGAAGTTTCACTAAAACAGTGTTGAAACTTAAATCGGCATAATAATGCCTTTTTACATCAGTCTCACTGAAGAGTCTGCAGTGGGCACTAACAGCGTTTTAAAATGGAATGTCCCATGTTTGTATTAAAGCTAAATAGACATATCTTCAGGACATGCATACAGATAGGCAGCAGTGATTTGCTGTTTAGGACTTACAATAACGAATTCCAATATCTCACTTCATATAGATCTACAACATAAGAATTCTTGGACATGTTCAGAAGATTTTATTTGGACTTCCTATGTTATTTCTCTCAAGCAGGAAGGGAAACATAACTTTCTTGAAAAAATTGTGGAGTTTTGTCCGAGTCTGTAAGCATTTTCAGTGATAACTCTCTCTCCCGCATCTGTTGTATGATTATATTGCCTGCCCACCCTAAACTCAGATCATCCACCAGATTTCTTTTTGTGGGCTGAAACTTTTACTGCTCTTAATTTTTTCTTTCCTCACCCCTCTGATCTCCTTCAGCTCTTCTGAGGGATTTATACAAGCTTCATGCTTAGGTCATGGGAGAGGCAGAGAAGCTTATTCTACCTTGACAGCGATCTTGTATCTCAAAGAGTAGTCATTGCAGTGGCATGGCCATTTCCAAGTTGAGGTTTTTGATTCTGCTCAGTGTGTGCTACAGCAAAAGGCCAGCATATCTCCCTAATGTTTTTGGCTGCTGTTGAAGTCAAATTTGTGTTTCTAGAAACCTTGTGCCTGACTTCCACAGACTTACTCAATTTTTATGCCACTGCTTCCCAGGCGAGATTGCACAGTCCCTAAAATATTGATTTTTTCAAGGTTCATACAGCTTCCTAGAGAACGGGAGTGGAAAGAAGATTGTAAGGGACCTACCTCTGAGTAACTCTCATAGCAGTTCTAGATGTCTGAGTATTAGTTTTCCTGCCTAGGCAGATTTGAACTCATGCAAGTCAGCTGTATGTTTCGGAAATTATTCCAAGATTATTATTATTATTATTATATGGTCTACTGGATATTTGAATGTGTATGGTTCATGTGCAGTTCTGTAGCTTCTTGAATCCCTTTGCCCCTGATCCTTTTCTGAATCTGTCAAAATGTGTATCTATTTGGCAAAATCCTTCCCAGGTGAGCAGTTAATGTGTATAAAATAGCCCGTAGCAAGCTTCGGTCTTTGAGATTCTGCCACAGTACAAAATGGTCAGCTACATGGTATGTAAACCATAGTAAAAAATAGGGTCTGATATTTAAAAGGTCAGACATTAAAATATACATGCAAAGTTGTATGTGAATTTGCATTTGTAACTTCATAATAATCTGCTGTGAATCTGCATAAATTATCCATTTGATAAATTAATTGTCCTTGTACTGCAATCATAATCATTGTCTACGCAAAATAAGTTGTAAATATATGTACAGTTTGTCCATGCATTTTCTGCCAAACTTCATGGAAACTGGCGTATTTTGTTTCTCAGATTCAGATTTCTCTTTTTGGCCTTCAAGCATTTTCTCCCTTGCAATTCAAGACACTTAGAGAAGTGGTTATAAAATTATAAAGAGCATAAAAAAACTATTAGAATGGCATGAAATAGAACAGTTGACTGAGAAGGTTATTTTCTTATGTCTTCTACTTCACAATTAATGGCATTGATTGTATGATCTGTTAAAAGTGGACAAAGATTGTTATGCATCTTTAAACAGCGGAAAAGAGGTTCTGCATCTTACTTATTTTTACTTTCAAGAAGGTAAAGTTTGACTTTAAATCCATATGTGGGTTTAAGTTACCTAGCTTTCTTCCTCTCTTCTCAGTGTGCAGGTAAGTAAATAAAAGAAGGCTCTTTTGATATGAAAAGAAGCATTTCATATTCTGCAGGATGTGATAGGCTTCTTTATAGTTTAAAATTAAAATTAAAAGTGCCAAGTAAAATTGAACCATCAGCAATGGCATTTCTGTTAGACCACAAGTTTTTCTTATTTCTCCCATTCAGTTATAAGTTGAATATTACTTATATCAGATACAAATTTTCTTTTTTAGAGTCACTTAGAATGAACTCTAGACACTTTGTCCTGATGTTTCTTTTGGAGAGCAAATCAGATCTGCATATCAACTCAATTATTGTTTCCAGTAATTACATTTAAAAGCATTTGTGTACTGCCAAGGCACATTATGTCATGCAGACTGGCATGATCATTCGTTTACAGCAGTGTAAGCTGACTTGGTAAGAAGAAAAGTAAATAAAGTCTTTGTTTCCTATGTCTGTACCTTCATTTTGTTTTTTAAAGTGTGATTAGAATTTGAGAGGTTTTTTTCCTCATTGACTACATAACATTTAAAGAAACAGTTCTGTAATAAATTAGATTGGAATGAAATAATCTAAAGATTAAGTAAACCAGTTTATTCATGTCAAATAAAATGATACATTAATTCAGTTTTGTAGGGTGCACAGTTTTGTAGTTAAAAACATTGAGAAATATCTATTTTTATTCAACAGAAACTACAATTTTTTTTCCATTTGTTTTCTTGATTTCAAATGTGAATCAGAAAAAGCATTGTTTGACAAGTTCTAATCTGATCCTCTTCTGCTTATTGGAGATAACGCAGACTTGAAATCCCTTTACAACTACTTAATTAACTACATTTTATAAACTGGAATATTTTTTCACTTTTTTGCTTTGTCAAGATATGCCGCTCTACATGAATGGACCCTTGCTAGCTTTATGATTTTTTACATTGCAACACTGATCAGATGTAATTTAAATAAATAGACCTGTAAGAGTCAGATATGTGAAAAATGTCAATGGTCCACAACACAAAAATTTGGATAATTTATTACAGAAATATCACATGAATCATGTCCTTGTTTTGTTTGTCCGTCCAAAACAAATCACGTAATATAAAGTTGGGTATTCAAATGCAGAATTTAAATTGGATATGATTTATATGGAACTATGAACTGCTTTTGAGAACCATTCATTAATTCTAAGGAAACAAAGAAAGTTAAACAGACACGGTTTATTTTAGACCTCTTAAGTTACTGAATTTCATCAGTCTACTTGCAACTATCCATTTTATTTTATTGGTAAATATGACTTGCTGTATTGATTTGTTTAGCAGATTTGATACAGTACCTTATCTGCTTTTTTTTTTTTCTAGTTGATATTGAACTTTTTCTCAAAGATGCTTGAGATATACTTACTTGACTTGTGCTCAACAATATAGATTTTATGTGATCTTCATTAAACTATCCTGAAGCTTTTGCATATATGTTGATATGATGTGCCAGTTTCCTCTTAATTTTCGTTGCATTTGTCTGTGGAATTGTGAGCAATTGAACCTCCTTTGAAAAAAATAAAAAAATCAAGAGATAAGAGCAGATGGTGAATAGTGCTAGGGAGATTGACCAGACTACAGGGAGCAAGTTCTTGCCATATGACTTGAAGAAATATTATGAATCTTAATACAACCCTAAAGCTTTTGAAGTACGATTAGGAGTTTAACCTGAGCAATCTGATGCTGACAAAAAGTTCTCAGATTTGTAAAACAGGTGATGGAAAGGTTTGTCACATTTAAGTCAAGTTCCTCTGGGTTATTGGTACTTGCATTTTTGATCAATGAAATTATGATTAAATATTCTATAATAAAAGTACTTATGTATGCAACTTGTCTTAACTCATTCTATATTTGTGACTGCCCTTATATGAAACCGTTAGGAAATAACAAATCCAGTAAATGCTTTCTTGGCTTTACACTGTGCTTGTGGGTTGCTTAGTAAGCAAATTTCAGATAAGTACGGTTACATGTTTTGAGTAGAATAAGATTGCCATAGTAAGTAGCTGGCTTGTGTTCAGATATTGGTGTTCACTCATGACTTAAAACTAATCTCCTGCTGTAATCAATTGCTTTATCAAGCTTTAAATCCTGTAATTACACACTCTAATCTAGGTTTAATTTTCTAGGATGCTTTCTTCTCTTTAATTTGTTGTTTGCTCCTCTGTTCAGATATTCCTCTGTTTTGTTTCTCTAAATCTTTTAACTTTGTCCACTTTGTCAGCACCTTTATTCTTCTACCAAGGCTTCCTGAGTATCTTCATGTAGGAGGCCTAGTTCTTGCTGCTCATTCATCCAATCATTTTTGTACTTACACTGTATGTATTAAATGCAAAAGTAAATGCAGTATTTTCACCTGTTCTTTGTTAAAGTTTCTGGATGATATAGGCTATATTTCTTACCTGTTTGATACTCAGCAGATTAGCTGAGTATTCAGATTAGCTGGTTGCAGACATGAATATTCAAGTGAATTTTCTCAACCTTTGCAGACCACTGTAGTATTTTTCCTACATCAGTTCTTATTACCAACCAAAATTTTTGGTTTATTGAAAATAGATACATAAAACAGTAATCACAAATAAAATATTCTCACAAAGTCAACAAAAGAAGAACTAATATATTTTATAATTAGAATTCTGTCAAAGTTTTCTATTTCTGTAAAATGTGTGAAAGAACTTTATTATCCTTGCAAGGTGATAGTATAAATATTAGAGAATTATCCTTTCAGAGTTAAGGAAAAGGATTTATCAGTTTATAAGCTGTGAAATGCTAAGTGTTCTTTCTACAATGTGAGTGAATAAAGAAAGCTATCAACTGTCAGGGCTGAGTCTACCTTCTTTGATTTCAAGTTTTAGTGTTTTGTGAAAGAATGCTCTCAGTCCTTGGGTCTGAAAGCCAGCTGTAAAAGGACAGGGCAACCCTTTTGCCTTGTGTTTCCATTCCTTCAAATTAAACTAGCTCAAAATGTCAATGCCTCCAAAACAAGCCAGTCTTTTCCTGCTTTTTGAAATAACATCCCGTCCAAGGCATGACCAGTTCACCTGAATCCCGAAGATAAGAAAATGTTTCAGCAATTTTAAATTTAGCATTTGAAGTGTGCACAAAAGCTAGCCTTAACAAGCCCCAGAAAATCATTGGTAACATTAGAAAATTATTCAATAACCAAATAGATTTGTTTAAGATATTTTAATTCCAGATTACATAAAGCAAACTGTTACATACTTGCATCAGCACTAGACTAAGTCATGATTGTTTGCTATCTGAACAACAATTTTTTCATTCAAAATATTTGATTATTTATTTATTTATTTTGTATGTGTGTATATATTAGATTTCCCTGAGTGTATAGTACCTGAGCCTGAAATGATTTGTTCTACTGCCCCTCCTGAATGGCAGGACAATTTTTGAAAGAAAACCTACATTGACACAGAGTTAGGAAAGTGATTCAGATATGTAATATACTAAAACTGAAAGCAGAATGATATTTTGTGATGTCAAGGGAGTTGATAGAGGAAAATCAGTGTTTAACTCCAAATGCCTCAGTTCTTTGAGGGCTGCTTTTACAATTTGTGATGTGGGCTGTGCCAGTGAGGGTGGTCCTGAGGGAGCAGAATTCTGCTCCTGCTCTCCTCCCAGGCTTTTGCAACTGGAAAGCACCCACAGGGCAGCAGCACTTGTACTTCAGATCTTCACTAAAACTTTTCACATGCAACATAAGACATCTTCAAATTGTTAATGTACTAAAATTGAGTGTCACTGTAGGAACACTTCGCTAGGAGAGAAGTGATAAGTTCACCTCTGATGAGATGCGTTTGTACTTCATTTACTTGAACTATTGACTCGAATTTCTGTAGTGCATCTGATCAAGGCAGACACAGTCATTTTGAATAGCTTCATTGAAATGAGGTCTAGTTTGTTCATATACAGTCTCCAAGATTTCAGTGTGCAACTAGATAGTTACAGCTGCTTTAGAATGATAATTACTCTCTGCTGATATATGCTGTGTATGTACTTCAATACATTATCCTTACCAAGTTTTCATCTTTTTTTTTTTTTTTTTTAACCTTTTTGTCTCTTTTCATGACACTTAAAGGAAGATGATAGCTTTGGCAGCTCTACTACTGAATCAGTTATGTTGAAAATGGCCACTCTTTTAAAATTAGTTTTTAACAGACCAAAGGTGATATTGAATATCATATTGTAAGTTTGCCTTCTATAGGAAGCCAAGGTAAAATCCGGTACTGGAAAAACATTCCAGTTGTAAAAAGAGGCTCTCAGAGTGTGTCTGAGATACCTGTGCACTGAGGAGAGTGTGCACTGTGGCAATGAGGTTGTTCTGAAGCCCGGAAGTGGAGCTAGATATTTCCTCCAGACATTCAAATCTAATCTCTGTATAGGAAGAAGAGACATGGTTGATGATAACCAAAAGCAAGACTTTTGGAGGGTTAAAATTATGAGCAAACCCTTTTCAAACATAGTGCTGGGTCATTTCTGTTGATACCTTTTCATAAATTTTTCAAATGTGTAGAAATATGATTATGTTTTCCTGTAATTATTATCTACCTGATAATACTGATATTAATATTTTAATAAAACACTCTCTTAATTGAGGAAGAAAACATACATGCAATATGTTTGTGGTATGTATTTTTTATTCTTTGTCGTATTAATTCCTTGTGCATTTTAGCAAAAATATCAACTGTATAGTCAGAGATCATGTATTTGGTCTTTGATATTCAGTAGATTTCACCACTTTTGCTAAGTCTTAGGTGAAAATAGTGAAGCACAAACTGAAAATTGTTGTTTTCTTTTCACTTCTATCTTGCGTGGATTTCACCTCCTTTAAAGAGGCCAAATCTTCCTCAGGGAGCATTTGAGAATAGCGTGAAAAATACTGTTTATTAGCTGCAGCCTTCTGTATTTTATGTATTCTTTAAAATGTATTTATATTTTTAATAGTTTTAGGAAAGATTTAGGCTTGAAATTAACTTGTTATCTTCAGAGTGGACTTTCATTAATGTTGCTCACAGCAGTCCTGTTGGGGATGTGATGAACTCAATCAGTTTAAACATTCAGCACAGAATCACAGAATCATAGGGGTTGGAGGGGACCTCTAGAGATCATCGAGTCCAACCCCCCTGCCAAAGCAGGTTCCCTACAGCAGGTCGCACAGGTAGGCATCCAGGAAGGTCTTGAATATCTCCAGAGAAGGAGACTCCACAACCCCCCTGGGCAGCCTGTTCCAGTGCTCTGTCACACTCACCGTAAAGAAGTTCTTGCGCACATTCGTGCGGAACTTCCTGTGCTCCAGTTTCTGGCCGTTTCCCCTTGTCCTGTCTCCACACACTGCTGAAAAGAGTCTGGCCTCCCCACTTTGCCCTCCACACCTTAGATATTTATAGACCTGGATCAGGTCCCCTCTCAGTCTTCTTTTCTCAAGGCTAAACAGATCCAGTTCACTTAGCCTTTCTTCATAGGGAAGATACTCTAGGCCCTTCACCATCTGGACTCTTTCCAAGAGATCCCTGTCTTTTTTGTACTGGGGAGCCCAGAACTGGACACAGTACTCCAGATGAGGCCTTACCAGGGCAGAGTAGAGGGGGAGGATCACCTCCCTTGCCCTGCTGGCCACGCTCTTTTTAACGCACCCCAGAATGTCATTGGCCTTTTTGGCCACAAGGGCACACTTTTGGCTCATGGCCAACCTGTCATCCACCAGGACACCCAGGTCCCTCTCTGCAGAGCTCCTCTCCAGCGGGTCATCCCCCAACCTGTACTGGTGCATGCAATTATTCCTCCCTAGGTGCAAGACTCTACACTTACTTTTGTTAAACCACATCTGGTTAAAAAGCTGGTTAAGAAACTTCAATTTAACTTGTAAATGCAACAGTTAGCTTGTTTCTCTGTCTGTCACCACTGGAAGTTGAAAATTACACTGTGATGTGGTAATTAATTACAAAAATTGATTAAAATTACATTATAAATTACAAAATGCATTTCCTTTTTGGACTAGTGTTGGTCCTTTAAATGAAGGACTAGGAGCTCTGACTCTTGCCTAGCCTCTCACTACGTATTAACAGAGGTCAACAAAGATAACTTTTTTCTTTGTATTATAAAATGTCGGTCTTTCTTCTCACTTAATTTGCTCTCTGTCATTAGCTGCATTTTGTTATTTTCATTTTTATTTCTGGTAACTGTTGTGGTGTTTGAAGAATTCTTTAGAGAGAACATGGAGGGTCTCACATGGCCTCAAAGAATTTACTGAATGCAAGAACTGAAAAATCTCCAGCAACTTCCCTCTTCAGTTGGGTTGAATAGGATTATGACATCTGTTTTGGTGGGGGAGGCTGCAGGGTTTTGGATTTTCCTGAGATTTCTTCTTTCCACCCACTTTTATCCTCTTGTTACTTAACATCATTTTAGAGAATAAAAAAAATTGATCAGCTTATGGTTTTTAGGTGACTTGAGTCAGTTATTCTCTTGCTTACATTTAAGTCTAAATGTCTGATGATAGTCTACTGGATTCTGATTCTTCAGAGTCACTATGATTTGATATTGCTTTTGATTAGGTATAGTGGGATGCTTCAGTAATTTGGTTCCTTTTGTTTTAATATGACTAACAACAAAAGGTTGGTCTGGAAACACAAGAGATTAACTGTACTCCAGGATGCATTTAACAGTTAGTTGAAAATTCTGGATTATCTGGTCCAGAACCCTTCAGAACAGGTGGTAGAAGCAATATTTACAGGAGTTCCAATTCTGAATTTATTGTGGAAGAAATAGAAATCTTCCTTACATTGAACTACCTTTAATACATGCTTCAAAGTATAGCCCTATTTCTTCGAGTTGCCATTGTTGTCTGCAATTTTCAGAAGGAGTGACAGACTTGATTCTTCAGTTTGCTTTAACTTGCTAATGCCAAGCAAAATTGGACAACATTTTGCTTGCATTTGAATCACTATTAGATTTGTAAAAAATAAACCAAAAAACCATTTTATTCTGCCTCTACACAGGATTGACCCTAGTGCTTCTGTTCTGTTCACTTGTCTATCCAAAAGGATCTGTATTTGTGCTGTTCATCTGGTACTAATCTTCTGAGTTTTGTGCCCTTGGTGATGAGAGAAACTCAAAATTGGGAGGGGAGGGGGGTCAATATGGATGAGTAGCTAGTGGGTGTGATGTCTTAGCCAGAATCTGAAGATTTCTTTAGTTTCTCCAATATTGCCCTTCATTCTCTGTCATTCCCAACTCCATCTAATGACTTTGGACCTGTTTTTTTTTTTCCCTCCCTTTTTCCAGAAAGATTCTTACCTTCTTGCAGAAGCTTTGATCACAGAATAGGTTTCTGCCTCTCCTGGAGGCAAGATGTTTAGGGATCTCTTTTTTTTCCCTCTGGAGAAGAGAAAACTTCAGAGGGTAGTTGTTCTGCAGTAACTAGAGGTGACAGTTAACTTGATGGTCCCCTGTAACCCTGACAGCCAGCTGCCACAATGCAGCCTTTAATCATACTGTATTTATTTATAGAGAAGAAATAAATGTGGTAGCTCTTATACTGAATTATTGTTTATACCTTTCAGATAACTGGGTTTGTATCAGTAATATCTATTTATAACTTGGCTTCTTATATTGCTCTGAAGTTTTGAGTTCATAAGACTTCTTTTCATAGAATCATTAAAATTGGAAATGTACATTAAGATCACCATCAATCCATCCCCACCACGACCACTAACCATGTTCCTCAGTGCCACATCTACATGACTGCTATACAAACTTTTTCCTTCCTGATTAAAATATCTGTTTAAAGAGTAATGATCTTAAGAGAGAGTTCATCATAGGTAGGTTAATTAGATTATCTAAGATATTTTAAAATGCCGCTTTTATTTTTTTTCTGCCACAGACAGAAATCCTTAGTAGAACCTAAATTTTGCAGCACAGAAATGCATAAGCTATTCTTGAAGTATCAAAAGGAAAAAAAAAAAAGTGGTGTTGTATGGAGTAATTTGCAATCTAGTTAACTTATCAAACATGTATGCAAGAAGGAAGAGGAAGCTTCACATGTAACGGATATATATGTATAAGAAAATGTATGCAATTAACAAAACTCAGACTCTAGTTCAGAAACTTATGTAGGTCCATGTTTATATTTAATAGGTACTTAATTTCCTAGTTTAGCAGAGCATATGAGTACTTTAAGGTATGCTTGTGTATAACATTTCCTGTGAAGACTGTAATACCATGAAGTACAGCTTCTACTAGTAGCAGTGGATATGTTGGAGCAAAGTAAGATAGCCAAAAATCTCATGATGTGAAATTATAATTATAATTTTAACTTGAAAAAGTCATGCTAAAAATTTCTTACTGAAATTAATTTTAGGGCTCATGGAAGAAAGTGATACCTTACTATTCTGTATTTTAGCAAAGGAAATGGACTAAACTGTGCCATCTCTTCCCCCATGCTTCCCAGTACTGTTTTGTTGCAGTGAGTGTCAAACCAAGCTGTGTGCTTTCTGCGTAATGTGGGGTGTGCAGGCTGGGATGCTGGGCTGGATCCACTGGAGGTGGAGTGGGGATTAGGCACTACATACTCATAGCTGTCACTAGAGGTGAAGTGCTGAGCTGCACCATTAAGACTGGGGAAATGAGGACATCCTCATAGCCTCCTGGAGCTGTGGTTCCCATGCAGTATTGCCTGAGCTTGCTACATGGCCACATCTCACTTTCTGGTTTGTTTACTTCCCCTTCAGGATAGTCTTAAACAGGATTCTGTAGATGTGAAAGAATGCATTATTAAAATGGGTTAAATTCAAACTAGGAAAAAATATGCATATTCTAGGACCAAATGTTTTCATAATAAGATCTATACACATAGGTACTATTTATTGTGTCATAGCATAGAAAAATTCTCAAGTCCTGAGTTGACTAGCACTGGAAACTACAAAATATTAAACAAAAATAGTTCCAGATCCCCAATATTTGCATCTCTTGATTTCCAAGGTGTTTCAGCAATCATTATTCCAGGCAGCTGATGATCTGTATACTGTGGCTCTCTGGTTGTTAAGCTGTGTGTGGGAATATAGCAATACTGTATATATAAATTTAATTGTGTGTATGTACATTTGTAACTGTGTTTCTGGTTGCTGAAAGGGAAAAACGCTTTTTGAAGAAAACAGAAAACAGAGTAAAAGGAGAGCATGAGATCGAATAATCTGAAACAAAATGAAAGTAAGTGGACATATTGGTTAGTACTTAAAACACTACAGATTTTACTCAGATGTGAATTTTTGTTTGATACTGATAGTTTGGTGCAAATCAATTCACCTTGTGTCTGTTTGACAGTTTGTACCTTGGAAATACTTAGTGACGTCCTTGGTACAGTCCTTTGAAATATAATGATTTAGAAAAGAACAAGTCCATAATGACTTGTTAATAATAAATAAATAAATAGACTTTTTTTTTTTTTTTAAATTTTTTAATTGTATCATGAGTATAAAATAAATGTCAGGGCATAGAGCCTACAGGAGGAAGACGGGTAGGAATAGAGAATTGATGTGCGATCTAAATGGAGAGCAGGATCATAAAAGAGGCAAAAGAAAGGGGAATACGACGAAAATAAAGTGAGATAAGAAAACCAGGAAAATACAAACAGGTGAAAGATGCAGAAGAGGCTGAACAGGGACAAGAAAAAAAGGAAGGAACAGGGAAAGGGCAAACTGCATCTTCCTGCTCAGTGTATGTTATGTAGACTACTCACAGTTGTTTCAGTATCTTCCTAGGCTGCTTCCTTGGAGTGACTTCTTGTAGTCTAGTTTTTCCAGCAGCCTTTCTTTTCATTCTTTCAGTAGAAAAGTGCCTAAAAAATGTCTCACCTCTAAAGACCCGGTGCTCTGAGAGCTGGCCTTGTCCTCTGAAACATGCTGTGAGATCATGATTGAGTAATGCTGTAGAGATCAGTGCTTACCCCTGTGGCTTGCTTAAGGCGTTTCAGCCTGTAAAATTTGCATATAACACTGAATTTGTAAGAATGTAATGTGTTTTTTTTTTCTATCATAGAAGGATTTTCTAGAAGAAAAAGAATCATTAGATTAAATGCAAATCACAGTGTTTTCTCCAAGGACAATAGTAGATCTGCCAAAAAATATTCCCCACTAATCAAAATATCTCTCCATGTCTTCACTAATTCAAACTTCATATCTGTTGATGGGTTTCACCAGCTTTACCTGTGGCATTTACACTCTTAAATATGTAGAGGTTTCTCACCCTCCATAACCTCCCACTGGTGCTGTCACTTACCCTTTGTACAGTCAGCACTTCCAGTCTGTCTTTGTAAATAAATCTTGCCTGCTCTGTAAGGTCTTCTGCATGTTCGTGTTTATCAGCAGCTTTTTTGTACAGTTATTCCCTGTCCCATAGCTTCATCTTCTCTGTTTTCATATTGTATCCTCTAATTTTAGATTTAAATCTGAATCAGTTGAATACTTTTTGATCTGAGTATTGTATAATTGCCTTTGTCACTGTCCCCTGTACTTGTCACTTTCCATTTCCTTCAAAAAATCTTTAACTTTCTGTTATTAGAATAGACTTTTTGGAATCACTACATTTGTTCTGTTGTTTTTGGTGTTGGTTTTGTTTTGTTTTTTGTTTTTTGTTTTTTTTACTGTTGTTGTTTGTTTGTGTTTCCAGTAGTACTAGTCTTTTGCTTCTCCTGTTTGGCCTCTCATCTCTAGATATTTTTTTTCCCTGAATCATAATTTTTGTTTGTCAGTCACAAGGCTAACAAGGCTACCCTCTTTGTGTCACACATCATTCACCTTGTATCTGGGTATTGAAATTTCAGTAAACTGCAGTCTCATATTTAGTTCAATCTCTTGATTTTAACGTGTGTGCTGGAAGACATGCTAGTATATAGTGAGTTAAGTAATGCTTCATCCACTGTGTAATTCATTAAGGCTCTCCCTCATGCCCTTTAAGTATGCCTGTGCCACAGCTTTTCATTGGGCACAAATATCAAATATCTCTCCTCTTGAATCCTCAGTGTGTCTTCATTGCAGTTTTCAAGTCCAAGAAGTTTCTTTTATGTTTTAAGCAGCAAGGCCAATCAGCTAACAGCTGAAAGTCTCTTACAAAAGGCTTAATACTGCAAAGGAACTGAGTGCAATTATACTGTACTGCAGGTACTGGGAACTGTGGTTCTCAGGACCTCTGGGCATAAATTCAACATCCTGCAAGATCATCTGAATATTTCCAGATGAGAGGGAATGCTAAGATGTCAGCTTGAGCTTTGTTGAGGTTTAATTTTTAGCAGAGAATTTGGAAAGAAGTGTCAGGGATAGATGAATACTGGTCTGGTATAAAAAGAGAGCTCAGTGACTTTTCCACGCATGATGGGGCTGATATTAAAAGCCCATGGTATGTGCCCACAGCACAGTGTCATGCCTTGTGGAAGAGGGCAGCAGCCCTCAAGGAACTGAGTGCTGGAACAATCTCACCTCTGTGTGTGGCCAGTGCTGTTCTGTTCAGCACTCCAGTGGCCCTTCTGCCTCTGCTGCAGAGCCAGCTGTGCATCTCCAGAGCATTGTATTGCTGCTACCCCACACAGCCATGTGTGTATGAACATAGAAGTGGGCCAGGGGTAGCTCAAAAGAAGAAACATAGATTAATCACTATTGCCTCCTGCTATATCTGTGTCCAAGTAAGCAATCATGCATGAACCTCTCAGGCAAGTGAAAACAACCTGAAGAGTTTTGGGCTATGTGATGCTTCTTCATAAAGGCTGACACTGGGAAAAAAACCCAGGCATTTTCTTATACATAATCAGTGTCTATCTGTAAAGCGACAGTCACTCACAGTTGTATACATGGGATGAAAATCTTATTGGAAGGACAGAATTCATATACATGAAAGAGAAATTGTTTCAAGTAAACTACAGAATTTTCTTCAGGCAAAGTGCTTTTGAAGGGGACTTGATGCAAATAAGATACAACTCCATCACATTTTAAAGAAGGTTTTGCTGCTAAAAGACTGTGAAAACAGAAAATGTCATAAAGCTGCTTGTATTTCTTAAAAAATAATAAAAATAATAATAATAAAAAAAAATGTACCAAGCATTAGGACCTTGCTGGTTTACGAGGCTGGAAGAAACAGTTTTCTTATATCTCTTTAAGATATGTTACCTCTAGATGTGAGGATGTGTGCACATTGCCACACAGAAAAAATATGTTCTTGATGTTCTTACATACCGACATCTTGGTAGCCAGTCAAATATTACCCAACCATTTAACAACCACTGGCCTTCACAATGCTTCAGAATACTGCATCTTTTTTCTCTGATTCACCTGCAAATTTAGTTTTGTGCCTTAAACCTATAATCATGTTATGGCTTTCTATTAAAAAATGTTTAAATCTGGGGGAGAGAGAGGGAGGGGTATGATCGGAGATTCTGAGATTTGTATTGTTAAGAGCACCTTTTTTGTTCCATATATGTAACTGTTCGTCATTCCCAATTACAGGTTATAAGTTATATGAATAACTGCCTATTTTATTCACACAACCACATGTACTGTTCAACTAAAATGCATATTTTTGGGAGAGTAACTCCACATTTATGGTTGTATGTTAATTTTGTATACTAAATAGGCTGCTTTTCTTGTCGGATTTTTGGTTCTCCTCACAAAATACTTAGGTAGTAAATGCTGAAGCTTTTAGCGGAGTGCGAGACATCTTTTACTAACTATGTAGAAGATCTGGAAAATATATTCCTTGAAAGAAGAGCTATACTTTAAATTTCTACATTTTGAGTTATAAATAGGAGCTAGAAAAGATTTTTTTTCCTAAAGCTTCATCTGACTTTGTTGTAGCTTTTTGAGATTTCCATTGGTTCTTCAGATCAACAAGGTTCAGGTTTAAAAAAAATATATATATTTCAGAGCAACAAGATTATCCTGAAAATTTACTTTAGGTTTAGAATCGTAGTTTTTTCTTTGATCTTCTCTAAGTATCTGAGACTCAGCATATAAGGGAACACACATACTCCTTGCATATTTTTGAAGTGAAATACTTACTGGATTAGAAGAAGGACCAAGTTGTGGCATTAACAATGTAATGTACATTTGAGTAAATTGTGAGCTAGATTAGACGAGGAGAGGCACCATTTATCAAGTTACTTTTTTCTTAAATTAGGCTAGTTTAGAAAAATGAAACATCACAAAGTTTTCATGAAAGAGCAGTGAAGGAAAAAGCATTTGTATTTCCCAGGAAAATAGCTGCTAATTATTCCATTTATTTGTGATATGTATAACACACTCTGGACAAATTCAGGCTATCTTTGATGCGAAGTTGTGCAATTGTCAAGATTATTCTAATATCTAATGCCAGAAGAGTTTATCATGGTTTATTAGCTTGGGTTTGGGGTTGCACCACACTATTTTCCCTTAGTTTTCATCTTTTTTTTTTTTTTTTTTTACTTTTTTTTTTAAAAAAACTTTTTTTTCCTTAATTAGGACAAATTCATAAATGGTAGTGACCCCCCACAGTGAATAATGTTCAGGCTTGACAGTGCACATTTGCATCAAGAAACATTTTAAATTTTTGTCATACTCACATGTTCTGCAGGAAAACAGGGTCAGCTTTCACTACTGGCATGCCTGAATGCTGTGTTTATGTGATTCTAATGTTAAAGTATGCACAATCAATCAGGTGAATATATAACATCATAAAAGAACCTGATCATAAATCATAGAATCATAGAATTGCTCAGGCTGGAAAAGACCTTAAAGGTCATTGAGTCCAACAACAACCTGACCCTAACTCTAACAACCCTCCACTAAATCATGTCCCTCAAGCTGAGTAAATAAATGCAGTCTCCCTTGCCTTTTCAAGGATGTAAAACATCGCTACGGGCCTCTACTTGAACCCTGGATCTCCGTCAGTACAGAACTCAGTGCTAACTTTTTGGCAACAGTGGGGATACCTACTTTGTGAGGTATAGCAATACCCTTGTATTATTATTATATCTCTCTAATTTGTAAGTGTCTTGTTAAAAGTGCGTTTTGGTTGAATATTATAAACCTCAGCTTTTCAGAAGTACTGATCAGAAGAGGCTTAGGTCAAAGTTTCGTCAAGGTCATAAGGAAAAGCATCAGAATTCTCCAAATGACAACAAATAAAACTTACCTAAAAATTTCTATCTATCTGAGTTTGCCATATTTTATATTGCATATGAGATTGGTAGAATTAATAAGTTTGGGTAATAAATGTAAAAATATTACACTAATTGTACTGGCAATTAGCGCTTATTTAGTTATTAAATAAATGCAGCAACATCACGAGAAAAAATGAAAAATAATTATGATAGCTTTCATTCATGTGATCTCATTCATTTTCTTTCATGCTGGGCGCTTAAGAAAAATATGTGCATGTGTCTGCAGTACTGACATGTCAGGTTAGATGTATTTTTCTTCTACATTATGTCATATGAATAATAAAAGTATTTGTACTAATGTACTGCCCTCACTAATTGTCTCTGCAGACTAAAATGAGTAACTGTCTTTTACATACTGGACATCATATAGCTGTAGAAGTCAGATGATATGGTATATTAGCTGTCTCTCAAAGTAAAAATCAATCTTGCCAAAAGTACAGTCCATGCTCTTATCCATATTGACAAATAATATGATAAAAATGGCAAATAACGTGGGTTCCCATTAGATTTTGATGGTGTAGTTTTATCTTTAGACTTTCTTGCGTAATCTTATCCTGTATTCAAATCAAGTTTTACCGTCTACTAAATATCTTCATCTGCCTGGCTTCAGTCCCTAAAGTCCAAGAGTAGATGCCAAAATTACAGACAAATTAAGCAAAATCCTAAAGTTCATGGTAAAATTGCACCTGGCTTTTCCCAAGGTATAGAACATCAGCTCCTATGGATGGAAGTGCTATCTAGTGCATGAAAATTGCAAATGAGCAGTACTGCTCTTTCTAAAAGAAACACTGGGGTGTGACTACATCTGCCCTGCAGCTTCAAGGTTTTGTCCAAACTTTGCTTGCCATCCTTGTCTGGGTTATATTTCTCTCTTTAGAGCAAATTTCACTCAACAGTGTCTCAGGATGAGAGCACAGAAAATAGATATGTGCTTTAGCATTCAGAAATCCCTGGTCAGCTGGTGAGATACCCTCCCTGTCACGGTGGTATAGAAGCAGCAGGGAACAGACCTGCATGTAGCATTGGTGGAAAAAATAATGTCAGGTATTATTTTATGTTAACATAATTGAGGTATAGAGAGGGTTCCCTTAAGCCTGATTTCAATCTACCTATTTCACCTGGATTGTAGGGCGGATGGCCAGCACTCAATTTCAAGTTTAAGTAGTTGTCTAGAGATAAGGTGGAGCAGAACATCAATAGCAACAACTATTTGTCTTTAAGACAGAGAAATAAAAAAAGTAAACCTTGTAAGGTAAAGACCAAAAGAAGTAGTTAAAGTACTGGAACAAACAGTGAGGTGGACAGTCAGAAAGTTTTTCAATGAGATTAATACAGAAAGGTGGTAAGGATTCATAAAAGTAAATCATGTCAAGCTATCTTGGTTTCTGCCTTTGATGAGATAATAAGCTTCATAGAGAAAGGAAATAAAGGGGACATATCTCTTGACTTCAGCAAAGCATTTCTACATCAGAAAAAAAAGTGATGTGGTTAATGCTTTTGAAATTGTTAGACAGATGGCTGACTAACTACAATTGAAGAATAATTATTAATGCAGCTCAGGCAAACTGCAAAGTGCACTCACATCACAGAAGGAATGGTGCTTTATCTAGCATTAAACAGACACAGATATTCACCATAATCCTACAAAAATCACTGCAGAGATTTTATGTTACATTTTATGTCCAGTCCACTCTGTACCACACCAAGCTGCTTGACATGACTGAATATAGCAGAGGCAGTGGAGGGCAGGTTAGTGAAAAAGAACTAATTAATTGCTAACATAATTAGTGATTAAGCCTTCATAAATTGTGAGAGATTCTGGCACAAATTACTATAGGTTCCCTTAGAAGCTGTCATAAATCAGCCTTCTGATTGCCTATCAACATCCTTTAGTCTGCTATTCTGCCGTATCCTTTATCTCAGATGCACAATGAGTTCCTATGAGTTCCTCTCATTTTTCTTGCTGTGCCATTATATATTGTATGTTCCTTCCTAGTCTTTCCATAACCTACCATTTATTCTGTGCTGACTTTGCACTTGGTCCACCCAAAATTCTTCTGTCCCATGAATTCATGCCATCAGAAGGATGCAAGCCTTTCAGCTTGCCCTTCTGCTCGTATCTTCCCATCCCATCCCCCCTTCACTTCATCATCATTAGCACTCATTGAGCTCATTCGGGGAGTCCATAAAGATTTTCATAAAGCTCCAGGAAGAACCAGGAGTCAGCTCTACCATCATACTCAGCTGTGCTTCAAGTTAGACAAGCAGTTGCCAGAATGTGCTATTCTGCTTGTTCTCTTGTAGTATCTCATCCAAAACTGGATCATGGCTTTGTGAATGTTTTTGCCAACCAAAGCAAATGGAAAAAGAATGGATAATTTGTTTATAATACTACCTTATTCTTATGAGTATGTCAATGGTTACAAGTGTTCTTTCCATATGACTAAAATATGGGTCTGTGCCTTACACTTTTCAGTAATGTTTCTTATACCTCCCTGTTTAATCACTTTAGAAGATGATCCCCAAATGATAAGTTTTAGGAACAAGGCAGCTGCTCTTACTGTATCCCATGAATTCGTTACATGCTCTTTAAACTACAACCCCCCTGCAAAAGTAGGTTCTCTAGAATGAGTTACACAGGAAAGTGTCCAGGCAGGTTTTGAGTATCTCCAGAGAGGGAGAGTCCACAACCTCTCTAGGCAGCTTGTTTCAGTGTTCTGTCACCGTCAGAGTAAAAGTTTTCCTGTGTGTTCCCGTGACCACATACAAAACTAATTCTTCCTGTTTATTCCCCATGCTCCATGCATTGGTGTACAGGCACTTCAGAGAAGAAAAAGGAACAAAGAATGCAGTTTTCCCTCAGGAGGATCCAAGAGGATTCCCCATAGCTACAGACACTATTGAGATGTCTGGCTTTCTGGCTTATGTCATGGGAGGCAGCTAAGGAACATTTGTCACTGTTATGGTTTGCCTGCCTTATTCCCCAGTCAGTTGCAACGGTGTGAGCATTGCCATTTTGGACTCCACTCCCCAAGTCCTTGAGTTGAATGCCCACCTCACTAGGTTGGCTGGTCTGCTCTCTGTCCTTCATCCCTCCCTAACAGGTAATAACCTTCATAGAAAGGTTCCCATTGTGATATAAACCAAAGCCTTCACACCAGCCACATATCTAGGAATTTATATCCATTATACATCTATTTCTGGCATCCCACTTTCATCCAACTGGCAAAATTATAATTAAATATATTTTTCCTTATTAATAAAGCACCACAATGTTATACTTTTTATATTGCCCCTCACCTCTTGGCATTTCCTTCATTAAAATTACTGGATATACAGTGATATGAATTTTTGCTTTTTTCCCCTCATGGAGTCTCTTTCATGTCATTGCCCTCCTGAAGATCTAATTTACATACTCATGCTACGGAATTTGATTTTGATTGAAACGATTGATTCACATGTATTCCAAGATAGTGAAAAGTGTAAGAGTTGAAGGGAAAGACACTGAAGAAGTCAACTTTAATTAAATTCTCTGTACCTTTGTAACATACGCAGATAATAGAAAATGAGATGTGCGCAGAAACAATGTGATGTTCAGCAGATACTGCTCTTCTGCAGCCAAGAAGGGAGGCAAATAGTTCCTATGTGTCTATTAAAAAAAAAAAAAACAAACTCATCAGAAATTAAAAGAAAACGTAATCTATGCATTTAAGAGAGTTCCATGGGCCCAATCGTTCTGTGCTACAGCACCAAGGGTTACTTACATTCCTATAATACTTTGAGTACAGACCCTGTATTCCTGGTGCCACTGAAAGCTGACTACATTTATCTCTTGGATCAAATTCAGGTAGAATATATTTTTATATATTTCCTAAAATAAAAGCCTGTCCATTTTCTGTTCAAACATTACCCTATCATCAGTTTAACTAAAAAATTATTTAATGGCTTTTGTTTGATGATTATTTGCAAGTATTCTCAGTATCCTGTTCTCAATGTATTTAAGGTTTCAATGTGATTTATCTGTATTCTTGAATTTTTTTTTTTAAAGTCAACTTCTTGACCCTTCTACCTAAAATACCCTTGAGATTTAGCCATCTGAAAAGGATTTATGATATTATGTGAAATTATATGAAATAAATCATAGAACTTGGTCTCTGCTTTAGCAGTTTAGGCTGAACTGCAGGATTAGGATTAGGATTAGGAAGTTTCATGGAATATTATGTCATTTCTATTCTTACCCATTTTTCCAGAACTCATGAGTCTGTACTGTCTTGCCTGAAGTATGCTTATTCTTTCCAGTCTATTTTAACCATGAGGCATTTAGTGTATCACATTTTATGGAATACTCTTAAAAAAATACTTGATAGAGAAGAGCACTCCATAGATCTCCTGACAGTTTTTGTCTTCAGTCAAATTTTCCCCAAATACGGGAATTGTTTTAAAAGTGAGTGCATAGTATTCAGCCAACTGTGTTCAAAAAGGGCTTTTGTTGTCTCAACAAAATTCAGCTTGCTAGATTAACTACTGTAGTAAATTATTGCTTCTTGGTATATTAGTTGATTGCCACTTTGAGAATTTGTCACTTGTCATCTATCTTGTGTCTTGATTGACAGACCAAATATTTGAACAGCACTTACATATCCTATGTCCAAAGTTGTATAATGCTCACATATCAGCTGTCATATCCCAAAGTAAAAATTTGTTTTCACTTTGTACTTAGGATCATATTATTGATTTATGTTCAATATCTCTCTGACCATCTAGCTGAAAATGAAATATGAGAATTTCATCGAATCACACTCTTAGAATAACTAAAGTTAGAAAAGACCTCCAAGATGATTCAGTCCAACCATCCATCAACCACCAATACTTCCCCACTAAATCACGTCCCTTAGTACCACATGTTCACCTTTCTTGAATACCTCCGGGGTAGTGTCTCAACCACCTCCCTGGGCAGCCCATTCCAGTGCCTGACCACTCTTTCAGAGATGATGTTTTTCCTAACATTTAACCAGAATCTCCCCTGGCACAACTTGAGGCTATTCCCTCCACTGTTGCTAGTTATGTGGGATAAGAGGCCAACATCCCACCTTTCCAAAAGTTCCTTTCAGGTATTTGCAGCAAATGGTAAGGGCTCTCCTGAGCCTCCTCTTCTCCAGACTGAACAAGCCCAGTTCCCTCAGCAGCTCCTCATAAGACCTGTGCTCCAGACCCCTCACCAGCTTCATTGTTGTTCTCTGGGCATGCTTCAGGGCCTCAGTGTCTTTCATGTAGTGAGAGAACCATTTCTCTGTAGCAAAATCTGCATTTTAAAGCTCTCTGATTTCACCTAAACTCAAATACATTATGGAAATTCTGAAAAGCTTAGATCTTGTAAATACATTGAACTGCTATTCAATCAGTGCTATGTGATGCTATGTGTCTCCAAACGAGTTTCTCTTTTTCTGCCCTGAAACAAGCAGCCACTGCCATGAACAACATTATTTTGTGAGAAAACCATCATTTCAGAATTATCAAGGCAAGTAAAATAAATTTCTTGAATTGTAACATATAATTTCAAACATGCAGGACAGAAGTAACAGTAAAAGTGAGTCTCTTTTCCCATGGCTATAAACTACACTCTGTATCATCCAGTCAGTGCTGTTCAGTGCTGGCTGGTGACTGCTGCTTTTTCAATTTAGTCCTAGTTCCTGTACTATCATTGGTTTTTGCGTTTACTATTTTTCATAGAATGATGTATGTGGATGATCTTGTTTTGATATGGAATCATAACACTGCACTCTCTGTTCAACCAACAAGCAGCTTATTCCCCTTTATTGGAAGAAATGTGAGAGTCTTAATGCAGATAGAAGTGTTTGATAACATATTTTCAGTCTGTACATACCATTAAAAAATTCTCATCTTTACAATTGCTTTTTTTTCTTTTTTTTTTTAAATTTAAGTTCAGCAATTCATTTCTAGAAGCATGCAGTATGATCACAGCCATAGATGGACCTTTTTTCATTTAATCTTTCTTCTAACCGTGCATTGTCTTAGGCAGGAAAAGATCAGTTTAATACAGTTCTTCATAAAAAAAGAAATGAGACACTCATTTTCTGCTTTTGGGTTTGCCCTTGCTTTACAGCTTATAACTACAGTTAGAACTATGAAAATAAGTAATTAGGTAATTAGGGGCAAATGGCTTTTTTTTTTTTTTTTTTTTTTTGGGTAACATATTGTCCAGCACATACATATATATATATATAGCATATTTTGGAAAAGAAGCTGAAAATGAAATCTTATAACTTACATCCCAGTCTGAATATCTCCTTCCACAGAAACATTAAATTCTAGTTTCCAGAAATGTCTCTTGTTATACTCTTTATAGAATGAAGCTACCATTGGAGAAAAACCACAGAAATTGAGAATATTATATCTTGGAGGTTTGAGAGCCAAATCAAACTGCCCAAGGGCAGGTCTTGCTTGAGGCTACCTTCATTTTTTTATGTGAAGATGAAACTTGTTTTCCAACAGTTCCTTAGTTTTATTTCGGGGTTAAGGGCCTAAGCTAACCTTTGCACAGCTATATGCTGTGTCCATGTTAGCACATACTAAAACCCAGTGGGAGTGGAATCATAGAGTAAAACTGTTGGTACAAAGGATGCAATCACCAAGTTTTACGTATTTCAGGTATTTTACTGAAAACAAGCCTCCTAGTCTGGCCTGGTAGACTTCTGTTTATCCACTGCAGGTTTGAGTACTATAGAGGCATTCCTGGATAATGTCTTCAGGTCCATTTACTTTGAGGCTAAGACAAAATCTCATTAAGTAACCAGGAGATT
Organism: Alectoris magna; assembly: GCA_030625065.1. NCBI lineage: Eukaryota > Metazoa > Chordata > Aves > Galliformes > Phasianidae > Alectoris > Alectoris magna. Next base: position 128,329,542 of record CM060561.1, on the reverse strand, counting down.
TCTTTGAAAAGTACAGTCCTGATCAGAATGAAAACACTAATGCAGATGCACAGTATGAATTATTCTACCAGGCTCTGAGCCTCCTAAAACTGGAGGACAAGTTAAATCTCAGGATTTGGTGTTGAAAGTGTAGTCTACAATATAGAAGAAATTGAGAATATACCTTAAATGAAGCCACCTCTTGGGTTTCAAGAGAACTTTAAAAGCTGTACAGTTCATAAAATGTATTTTGTATTGTGCTATATTTTAAGGCCTCATCCATTTCTCCATGGGCAATTTTTAAGCAGGCAGGGTAATTATGCTAAAGTGCTAGTAGTATTTGAATCACACAGTCGACATTTTCATGTCTTTATGCAAATACAGATCACTGCTTATCTCTATAATTTAGAAAACTGTTTTCTTTGCCGAAGCAGTTTGGAAATCTGTGACTCCTAATGGTACACTTTCTTTGTAATTTGCACTAGGTGTACATTACATTTTTGAGATGAAGAAAGAAGTGAGTACAATACTGAGGGCCATCTGAAAACCAGCTTATTTGTGTATTTATTCACATCAGAAGCATGCCCACCTCCTTTTTCCTGGTAGGTGAAGGCATACAGCTCATTCCTCTAATATGGGTACTAACACCTTTATGGCTCTCATAGTTTCTTGCTTAGAGTATAAATGGTCTATATTTGTAGAAAATCTCTCCCCAGCAGTTTGAACTGAACAGTTTTTGTTTGTAATGTCCTCTGGGCCAACTGGCAGGCAGCTACCTCTCCTTCCCTTACACTCTCACAGTCAGTGTTTACATTTTCTCTTATTCATGGGATAGGGACTGTGGGAGCTCTATCGTCAAGCTCTGTCATAGTAAGATCTTTGAAATTCACACTGAAAGGCTGGAACAAGATGTGGAGGCTCATTGGCTTTCCAAATCTATAAGGTATATGGAGAGGATGCTTTGGTTCACGCTTTTAGGATCTACAGTTTTGCAATTAGTTGCAGTGTTGGATGGGATTAGGAGAGTTGGTAGCATTATTCTCTATTATTTCCTCTTCTCTTAGTCCAAAGCTCTTTAGCTCCTATTTGCGCATGATAAGAGGGGGAAGGCATGTTATAGCCCATCCATGTTTCATATTTGAAATGGGCATTTGCCCTTAGGATGAAATTTGAGGTATGATTCTTTATATTTAAGCGTCTCTGTCTTTGATGAAAATGCATTCTGCCTTACAGTTAGGATTCTTGTCTATCCTGACACTCCTACACAATGCTGTGCAAATTTCCTTGCCTTGACTTGCTTTCTCTTGCCTTTCCCTGCTTTGCTTTGCCTTGCTTTGCCATTTTCCATGCCTTGCCTCATCTCCCTTCCCCACCCTTCCCCTTTTTTTCTTTCCCCTTCCCTCCCCCACTCCTTTCCTTCTCCTCCCACCTTCTTCTCCTCTTCTCCTTCCCCCCTTTCTTTTCCCTCCCCCCCCCCACCTTTTTTTCTTTTCTTCTTAAAATAATTAACTAATTAATTAATTAAAATAATAAAATTAGTTTTTTGTTTTGGAAATAGTACTGCTATTTCCAAACTGCACAATTCAATCCAGTAACATTATTCTAGACAACATGAATTCTAGGCATTTTGATAACTCGATTGCTTTAAAACTTCAGATCCTCAGACCTCCAAAGTTGTATTTTATTTTGTTTTGTTCTGTTTTGTTCTGTTTTACTTTCCAACTATGACTTTGAGGTTCTAAAGGATGCTGTATTTTTTCTCGCAGTTAGAAGAAGGTTATTTGGAAAGTATCCGTTTTGATGTTTTTCATGCCATTCTACTATCTTTTATTTGAAATACTGTCCACATTGATCAATGTGGCAGTCTATTTCCAGTGTTGCTTTGTTGTGGTAGTGGATGCAAGCTTGTTTGATACATTTTTTCTTGCTTTGTGTTTGTGTGAGCTGTCAAAGTTTCTCATGTAGCTTTAATTTCTTATTTTCTAACTGGTGTCTCTGTCTCCTGTATTATATTTGTTGATTTCATGTATCTTGACTAGTATAAAGCTTTTCAAACCACTTCAGGAACATAACAAATGAAACTAGACTTGGTAATTTTTCACGTTTTTACTGAAATGATTTTGATTTCTATGGTGGTACTCTCTGGATTGTGTGCACTAATTTTTATGTTGCTCAAATATGGTAAGCAAATTAAGGCTTCAAAAGATGTGTATAAATGTGTCACACACTTCTAAATTCCTGGGATAATGCCTTTGGTCTGCAAGGCAAAACTTTGATTCTAAAAGTGACTGCTGAAGTACTGCCATGTTCTTTTCCAACATGGTACTGCCAAACGTGATTTTCAGCTTCTAAGGTTATTAAAAACTGTTGTTCATAAGAAAATTTTCTCAGAATTTCCTCTTCTATGGCCACATTATGCAATGAAGAGATAACACTGCAATATATTTGGGGGAAATAATAATGATATTTGATGGTATTTAATTGTGGTCACTTTACTCTGCAGTGTAGCTTGTAAAAAGACAAAAACACTTTTATGGCCCACTTGATTTATGGCCCTTGAAGGTTCAACCCTGAAGAAAATGAAAAGGATACCATAGTGAACTGGACTGTATAGAGTGAGCATAGCTAGGCTATTTCTTATTTGAGTATTCAGATTAAAGATGGGTTAAATATTTTGGAAAGTTGTTTAGATTTAAACAGCCCAAACATTTGGTTAAATATTTTTCTAAGTGAAATGCTTGAATTTTACCATTTAAAAAGTTTATAATTTAAAAGTAATTCCTGAATAATCCTGATGTACATAAAAGAATAAAAACAAAAAATGTGTTGTATGGGTTAAATCATTTTTTTTTTTTTTTTACATGCTTGGGTTTTTAAATCATCACCTAATCAAAATAATATTAATTACTCAATCAGAAACATATTTTTTGTTGTTATATCCTAATTCCTGGTTAAAGAACAGAACGGAAAGGTTTTCAATTTTTTTCCCCATAATAGATTTTCAGGGACTTTCTTTCCTAGCCAGTGCAGGACTTGATTTTACTCTTATTTGAACTGTTTTTATTAGAGAAGGTTGATATGATGCAGATAATTGAGAAGATCTCCAGTTGTTGTTTGTTTGTCCCTCTTTCATGGTTACACTGTCATCTCTCTGGCCCTTCCTCTCCATTACCAGGTGGAATCACTAAAAAGGTGACAGAAATAGCGATCACGGTAAGAATCATCCTGGAATTTGCCACACATCCATAGTTATATCTACATACATAGATACTTCAGCATCATGCCCAAAGATTTTCTCTGCCTACTGTACAAAATTGATATAGTTCCAAAGAGCCTCTTTTACCCAGGCAATGCACATGACAGATCATCCTTAAAGAAGATTTTTCTTTTGCTTTTAGTTGTGCCAGACATTAAAATCAGTGAGCCTTATTGCTACCAAAATGCTGGCCCTTGTGCTTTGTGAGACCCCAGTGTCAGTGCTGGTATCACTGCCCTTATAACTTCAGGAACTCTACCAGCAATCTATTGACTGCCCCATGTGAATGGCAGAACTTTTCTAATTAGAACCGGAAACATGTTGTGTTCTGTTTATTTAAAAAATATATATATACGTACCTTTTTTTTTTTTTTAACTGAAAATTCCTGCAAACGCTTTCATCACTCCCTCCCTCTAGAATTTTCCATTGGAAGTAACATTACTACCTTTAAGGCTTTCATTAAATAAAGCAGAATTCATATATTTGAGAGAGAGATTTCAGTTTCATAATCACTTCTTTTTATCTTTGTCCTTCTCCTTTGTTTAAATAAGTTTTATTTTACATGCTATTATTCCTGAAATTCTCAAAACAGAGTACCTCTTAAAAGTTGATAATACAGCACAGGAGGGAATTAGCTGGGTTGGTAAGTCCATTCCCCATCACTCACAGGCAACTAACTGCAAGAAGAATCTGCAGGGTATCACATGACACCACGTACATTGTGATCCCTGCACACTATAAGGAAAGGAAAATGAAGGAATGATGGTGAAATTATCCTAGAAGAACACTGTCGCACTTTTTAGGTCAGTTATTAACAGGGAATGTTAGGAAAGAGCAGGGTTTCAATGAAAGAAAGGAAAAATGAATTTAAGATATATTTTGAATAAATATATGACTTTTTTTTTTTTTTTTTTTTCCCCTTGGTTTTAAACTTAAAAGCTAGAAAGAGGTTCAACATTTGCCACAGTTTCTTTCAGCTTGGTGTTCCTTCCCATCTGGCTTTAGTACAAGAGAACTGTGCAAGATGGGCAGGGTTAAAACACTCTGAGACTCATGTTTATCATAGTGACATGAGGTCTGGATAACAGATGGATTAATTGGACAGTGAGGACTGCAGAGCACTTCCAATTCTCCCATGGATAATAACAGCAGGAAAGAAAATAAGGATCCTGTCCCATTAGTCAGAAGGCAGAAGTCTTGAGGTGAACTAAGACTGCAAAGAAAAAGCGTATACTTGTAACGTGGAGTGCGAAGCTTGCAACCCACTGGGAAATGTGAATGCTATTACAGTGTTACCCTCTGTACATAATACATAAATTAATGGATTAGGTTAATAATTTATCTTTCAACATTTTTTTTTCACCTGGCAGAATGGAAATAATGTGGTCAAAGAGTCAACAAGCACAACAAAACCTGTGCTAAGCTTTTTTCATTAAATACTTTTGGTCACTGATAAACTTCAGAATATTGAATATACAAATTTCTCTTAGTAACAATCAAGAGAAAAATAAATGATAAATGATGTTGTTATCCATTTCTTGATTTAGTCCAAGAGTCTCATATGAAATTACTGCTAACACCTATTTCTTTTTGATCTTTCTAGGAATGTTGCTATGCTTTCCCCACTATTTTGGTAATAAAATATATAAGGTATAAGGTGTAAGACGCAGTCAGTAACAGAACAAAAAAATAAAAATACCTATCTTTTTCTTGTTCATTTACTGAAGATTTTGATTTCTGTTTTTCATTTGCCCGTTTTCCCTCTGCTTAGACCAAATTACTCAGTCGATCCTTCACTGGCTTCCAGTAGTATTTTTGGGAACCTAAAAAATTTTGGACCCAAGCTAAGAGATGGTGTTCTGTAGCATATGTGGTCTCCTTTTGTCAAATTAATAATGGCTCTGCTATTTAATATGAACGTTTCAACCAGAGTTAAAATCTAGAGGGTATTTTTTGTTCATTTCTTCTTCATGACCATGACTTAGCTAATATACGCTGTGGTATGCAATATCCTGCAACTGTCTTGGATTGTCTGAATAATGGAAGGCATTTGCATGCTGACCTGCAGTTATGTCTGTTTAGAGCAGACAGTGAACTTGCTTGCTTGGCTTGTTAATATTCCATCTCCTTAGCAATCGATCTGCTTTGATGTTTTTGTGACTCAGTAATGTGTATTTTTCTTGAGTTTTAAATTATGTTGTTTCATCTCCCTTTATATATCTAAAAGTCAGTCTGGCTTGATTGCCATTTGCATCATGATAAGTGGGCAGCCTTCACCTAGCCTCGCTAGTGGCTTGACTGTGCAGGCAGGGAGGGTTACCCTGCCCTCCCAGGCACTGCAGAGCTTCCTAGTCATTCAAAAAAGTGTTCTATGGTCCTCTGTGCATCCTTTGGAAATCTCAATCTCAGGATACTTTTCTCTTACTGTTATTTATATAATATAAAGCTGAGTTCCTACATACAGAAATTAATGTTATGATATAAAAATGCTGCTGTTATATACAAATATCACAGCCATTGTAAAACAAAGAGATAAAAAGAGTAAACATACTGAGTCAATGGAAGCTGATGAAGTGCCGACACTGCCTTGGGCCATCTCTGCAGGGTGCAGACTTAACATACACATCAGCTTTATCTCCCTTTTCTTTCCTTCTGTTTTGTTTTAACGAGGTCACTAAAAACGTTCTCTATTTCTAAAAGTAATTTTTGGTCAACAGTGATAAGCAGAGTAATCTTTTCCAATATTTCTGGTAGCTTGGGACTTGAACTTCCAAGTCGAGTGCTGTGATAGTGTGAAGGGAAGAGACTACTGATAATGAACAGCCACCTGCATTGAAAGCAGGCAAGGAGGATCCCTTTCCAGAGCTTGTACTTTTAATAGTTCTGGGAGATGCTTGAAAAAATGTCTTCCTACCTTTAGATGAGATAAACACTGTGTTTGTATCATTGAAATGTCAGGTTATAATAAATATTTAAATGTGCCAACAGCTCCAAAGAATAGTCAGAGATATGTACTACTGTGATGTAAAAAGCATTTTTGTCAGGCACCAGAGTATCCTATTACATGTTTCAGAACAAGACGATGGGTTGCACAGCCTCCCCTTGGCCAGTCTGAGGTCTGTGTAATGCTTCTGCTGGACTTCCTCTGTAGCCATGATAGATGTAGCCATGTAGACATTCCTGGGATACTGAGTGTCATTCCTGGGCTTTGAATGGAATCCCGGGATTGATCCAGTTTCAGCCTTTACGCCTTTCCTCTCTTCAGTGTCCTCCCAGTCTCTGCCATGGCACCCTCTATCAGTCCAACTGCGTATCTTCAGCAGGAAAACAATTCATGGCAGACTTTCTGGGTCTCACTTTCCACTTTCCTAGGTTTGTAATGTGGATAATAGAAAAGACGTCGGTGGAGTGTGTTGCTGTCTTAATTTATAAACCAGAATTTCCTAAATGTTGGTCTGAGCTCCTTGGGACGACTTCAGGAGGATGTGTTTTTCCTTTCATAGCCATGCAGAGTTATCTGTCATACTTTTTCAAAGAATTTCTGCTTCCCATTTTTTTTTTTTTTTTTTTTTTAAATTCTTTTAGCTCCTAACTGCTTGAATTTCAGTTTTCTAGAGCAGGGTACGGTCCTTAGTGTCTATTCAAAGACAAAAACCACTGAAGTCAGTAAGAAGTCTCCTGCTGGTATGGCTTAGCCCCTAAACTTATGCAGAGGAGTGACAGGACTCTCAGTTAATGTGTGTATGTATGTAGCCTGTGAGGAAAGAAAATTGCCATTGCATTACAGTTTCCCTCTTTTTTTATGAGGACTCATTAATTTGCTAAACCAGATGTTTCTGAGCTTGTCAGATAAATTAATCCGTATATTTTCCAGCTTGCCAAACAGTAAATTAGCAGAAAAGTAAATGGAAACTCTCATTTACTTCTAGTGCTTACAATCTCCTAACACAATCTAAAAGTGCTTCAAGCAAGACAAAAAAGGAAATAACAAAAACCTACATCATCTCTGAGTTTCTGTTCGTCTCCCCGTATTGGGAGCAGCCTTTCTCTTCTGGAGAATGTTGTGCACACACATTAGAGTAATTTCTTCTGACAGTTCTCCTGATAGAGCGTACCTCCAGTCATTGTAACTACAGATGCAGCCCTGCCTAGGAGAATCATGTTAATGAGCTTAAAATATTTCAGTCAAGGAACTGAAAAATGTAGTGAGAATATTACAGTGCAGAATTATTTCATTGCTGGAATGTGTCCTCATGTGGGCTATTTACTCTTCAGTGTTTAACTTCTCGCGCCCTTTGACTTGACCTTTCACTTGACTCCCTCCCTTGTCATTTTACTGCTATGAAAAATTTTAACCTTTCATTTGACCTCTGTGAACTCTTACATTCTGGTTGTTCACATGTAGTCACAGAGCAAACAAAGCAGCTGAAAAAGCTCCTGCCAAAGGAAACTAAGCAAGGGTGTTATGATGCAGCCAGAGGAGACCAAGCAGCATCCTGCTCCTCTGAGGCCAATTGCTGCTTCTCTCCCCAAAATCATTCAGTACATAGGTTCAAGTAGGCATTAGGTCCAAGTCAATATGTATGTCCTCGTTTAGTCATTTTAGACTGAAGTATCTCTGAAGAACTGCTGGGGATTCAGTCATCCTTATGGGTCCTGATCGACGCCTGTAACCCAGAAAAACCCAGGAACATCAATATTTAAGAATATATTAATGTGCTTAGTTCTGTCCTAATACTAAAAGTGGGCTATCCTGCTATTCTGAAGTAATTATTTATTCCTAGTGACATTTTATACATCAGTAGTATTATTTTTACATCAGGGATTCCCAAAGGTTCATACACCACTGTTAGAAAAGCTGTTTGGAGCTTTTCTGGTCAGAAAATTCAGCTTGGCTATACTGGAAAGTGCTGTTTCAGTCATGTTGGCAGGAAAGTATTTCTAGGTTCCAAAAACAGATTTATAGAGAAATGTGTCATTCTCACGGTGTAATACACTCCTAAGTACCATTTTATGTTATGAGTAGCCTTACTATTGATATTTTCTCTAAAATAAACTGGTAGCTTCTCAGTCTTCCAGGTTCTTCAGCTATGTCCCAAAATAATCCCTGCAATTAACATTTTTAAATATCAGAAGAAGAGTGCTTTCTCCTCTTAAAGGTGACATATTCTCCTCATCGTGATAATTTGCCCTATTTCTGTATTGCATTTCCTTGTTACGTTTATGTAGGCACTGCACGTTTTCAAACATGTAGGGAAGTTTGAAAGTCAAGACTGTCACTGCAATACTTTTATGACCACTGAATTTATTGGAAATGTACAGGTGAAAAGAGGTTTGAAGAAGTATTTGTGGCTATCTGTTTAACTTATAGCATTTTTATGACCCCTTAGTTGACAGTCTGAAACTTTTGTTATTTCTGCACCTACGAAATTGATTTTCCTTGAAAGTATTACCTCAGTTGTATAAATGGAAGGGTTGGTATATTCAGACCATAAAAATTTCCTTATCATAAATTAAAAGTCAACGGTCTCTTCTGCTAAAACAGAAATGGAAAAAAAACTTGCTGACTAAAGTATTCTTAATTCTCGCATTCCTTCTGCCCAAAGTGATGACTAAAATTAGACCAAACTTTGTGCATTGTTTGTCCTGGTCATGGTTGGGAAAGATGAAAAATTTGGACTCATGTAACAAGAAAACTGATTCTTGGTCTATCTTTTGAATTACGTAGTTGATGTTCATTCTTTCAATATATATTTTTTTCAATATAGATTTCAATACAGATTTTTCATTCTGTAAAATCACCAGGCTCATGAACAGTGTGATGCTGGTCTGAAAAAGTATGGCTGGACTGCCTTGACCATGTAGTGGAAGTGAAGATACTTAGAAATTGAGTTCAGTATGCACATGCTTCTTTTCTGAATTAGACTACTAGTAAGGACAAGAACATTAATTTTTCAGCTGTTGCACTACAAAATATATGGATGCAAAAGCCTAAATTTCCAATGGGCATTACTGGTTAATTAAGGTGTTTCATTGATTTGTTCTTAGCAAAGGATGGTTAGCCAATGCTCAGTGCTAAGGAATTATTGAATTCAGATAGAGAATAGCTGAGAAGAAATATTTTTGTTCCTTCGAATAAGTTTCCTGCCTAATTCTCAAGATAGGAGTTATATCACTTCTATTTTTAAATTATTATAATTACTAAATTATTGTAATCTTTAAATAAGTGGCTGCAATTTTATAGCAAAAATATTAATTAACTTATTTAATAAAGTATTTATCATTACATAAAGTATTACTGAAATTTGGGACTGGAAGTGAGACTTTCAAAGATGAGAGTTTGATAGATTTGGATCTTGCCTGAGGAATTATTTTTAAAGCAAATCTTGGCACATATTTGACATTACCATTAAATTTATGCTTACGAACCAGCTACTGGTGGCACAGATTTCCACTTCTCATTGTAAGAGCACAAGCCTTGGAACCCTAATCCCCATAATGTAATGATTCAAAAATAGAAAATGTGCTATTTATACATCCTATTTGGATATGCATGAAAAGATATTGAACAAAAGGCTTGTGTAGAAATCTCCTTCACATTTTCTTTGCAAATAATGAGCATACATTAAGAGCAAATTACATGTATCTGAACTTAATGAGTGAGGTGTCTCAGGCTTCTGCAAATGAATACTAATGCAATGAAGCTCTAATATATATTGAGCATTTAATTAACTTTTGGAGCAAGACTGTCAATGCATTACATGGAGGCAGCACGTGTAAGAAAAAAACAAACAAGGAAATCTCCAACTTGTATTAACAAGTACCATTCCAGAATGTAAGTACTTTAGCAGTCATTTTTCTGTTGATGATCCTAATGCTTCCATGCTGTAAGGGCTGATACTTACACAGTCTTTTCTCTCTCCTGAAAAAAATTCTAATGGGGGAGATCAAATTCAGCCATCAAAGAGTCTACTTTTGTTCCCAGCTTGTGTGGCTTTCTGTTTTATTGTTCTTTTTGAGTGGATTGTGATTGAAGTGCCCATGTGTGGTGTTGTCAGAAGCAAGAGAGTGAAGCAACTGTGATGTGCCAGAGGATTTACCTCGATTCAGTTATCTGTGTGCATGCATGTATGAGTGTATGTAGGACTGAAGTAAACCTTCTCACAGTGTTCTGAAGCTGTATAAATCTACACTGATGGTTGATATGTGGCTGGTATTTTCATCCTGCACAAGATGATATCCCTGTTAAGCAGTAGAGAACAGGAGTGCTGTATTTGTAGTTCCTTAAAACTATAAATCACTCTGAATACATTATATATCATCATTTATGATACATATGAAATACAACTCTAGAAGAAACATATATTTGTATCTAAAGCAAGAGTAACAGCAGGAAGTAATCAGCAAGTGTATTTCCTCATCATGCAGGCAGTTCTTGGCAATGTAAACCATAACAGCCTATGACAATTCAATATAATAAATTTCATTGTGCTGTCAACAGCACGTGAAGATATAAGAAGTGACACAAGTAAGCCTTGTAGTCTCTACTTTTTTTCTACTCTACAATTTTTAATTGGTTAAGTACAAAGTAGAGAAGGTACTGCTAATGCGTATTTGCTAACAATGTATCTGTAACACTCCATGCTGTGTTTGTCTTAACTACCACTTTTAGGGTTCATTGGTGCTGTCCTGAAATAATATCACGTGTTCCTAAGGAAATGTGAAGAGATGAAACCATTCGGAGACTCAATAGGCTGATTACTATCAGTTTCAAAGCTAAATTAATCCTCTGATATTTAGTGGTTTAGAGCTGTGAGCTGATCAACTGTGGAACTGCAAACAAATGATAAATAGCAGCAATTTCTGGGAGTTACATTTCCTCTCCACACTGAGTGTTAGAGGACTGCATTTGCCATGAGTGGCTGTCAATCCCATCTTGGTTCATTTTGTTACATTTGGGAACTCTGATTCATGTTTTGGGTTAACAGTTCCATTTTGTCAAGCAGTTCTGAGCGTATGGATTTCTGATATGCAGTTTGACCTTTGAATGTAGGATATAGTTCCATGGAACTGTAAATGCAGTGTTTGTCCATAATATACATTGTTGCTCAAAGAGATTTTTGGCAAAGATCTAGTTTCATCATTTGTGTTCAGAATAACACACCTCTGGGCTGTGGTGACTGATTCACTGCTAATTCATCAGGAAGCCTATGTCTTGCCCAGCCACATCCAGCTCCATGCCTGGCCCCACTCAGTGCTGTGAAATAACTGTAGTGTTGCGTAACAGGGAGGCATAGCAAGGCTCCCAGGCCTCAGGGATCCTGTGTGCTCTGATGTCCTCCAGTACTTCAAGTAGCTGAAGATTTGGGGTGTCCATCTCTTTTCTCTGCTGGGGCTGAGGGGAGGCAATTCCAGCTTTCTGCACTACTCCCACTTTGCAAACACAAACACAAAAGCAGATAGGCTTGAACAGACACCACTGCTGTTTCCAGTTGCTGCATAAGGAATAATTTCATAAAGGAAAAAAATGCTTACAACAATCAACTTTTACATCTGTATATAACATATGTAGCTCTCTTTCTTGCCCAGAGTGCAGTTGTCTGGATTCATTTTGTTATATCTGGAGCTCAGGCAATGTTCATATTTCCCATTTCCATACTCCAGATGTAGTAGGTACTACACTGTAGGAAGCAAGCTTCTCAACTAGATTCAGAGAAAGCAAAGGGAATGTTGCAGTTGAAGGCGATTACGGCCTCACCACCCAGAATGCAAATTAAATCTCATCAAACTGGCAGACAAGACAGCAAGTAATAAGTTGCATCCCATTTTATTTAGCTGGCAGGCAATAAACAGTGGTCAACCTGCTGCCTCTTATCACTCACATTCTGCAGGATCTGTAGCTTGACTGCCTTTTATAACCTGCTGGCTTTTCTGCTGATTTCATAAAATGTGATTTTAAAAGCTTGTGTGACCTCCTTAATTCATCTTGCAGTGTCTGTGTGTTTCAGGGACTTCACTATGTATATGTGATCTAACTTGATCAAATACAATGAGCTGTAGATGCTGTGGCACTTGTGAAGTGTGTAGAAAAACAAATATTGAATGGAAAAAAGAAAGTAAATCAAGAAGGCTCTGCTAAAGTGACAACTGAGTGCAGAAAGAATAAAGTAGAAAAACAGTAAAAGGTCACTTAAAGTTCAAAACTAGCATTTATAATGTCACAGAGGCCAAGAGAGTGATCATATTGATGTACTAAAATACATACAAAATTATAGTAGATGACAGAATGAAAGAATGGTTTGACCCATGAGCAGGGGAATACCTTCTAGTATTCGACTTTTCCTATTCAACCTGTCCTTGGAAACTTCTAGGGAGATGACATCAGCAATTTTATATCACAGAATCACAGAATCACAGAATTATCAAGGTTGGAAAAGACCTAGAAGATCATCTAGTCCAACCATTACCAATACTTCCCAGCTAAATCATATCCCTCAATGCAACATCCAAACGTTTCTTGAACACTCCCATGGTCGGTGACTCCACCACCTCCCTGGGCAAATATCTTAGATGACCTCGTATGTGTTACATTGGCCAATATACTATTGGAAGATGCCTTCTCTAACAGTGAATCTTTCACAGTACCTGGCTGAGCCTAGAAGTTAGGAGAGGCTGGACCTGCTAAGCTGCTGAAAATGCCACTGAAGATGCTGAGGAGTGTAGGCTGAAAATAAGAGAGACTGAAATGAGCCCAAGGTTACACCGAGGCTACTCTCATTGTCTTCACTGTGAATTAAGTTTTGCTGCTAGATTTGATTTAGTAAAGGCTGGATTTTTTCTCTTATAAAAATTAATATTTTCCACCTACAGATGTGAAAGATATTGGCTTACAAAAGTTTTCACCCTGAAAAACCACAGGATAGATTAGGGGAGAAAGCATAACAGTACTGAAAGATAAGAAAGATGAAATAATTTTATTTTATTTTTTTCTGTGTTTCAAAAGCTGTTTTTTTCTTCCAGTTTAATTAAGTTATACTATGATTGTGTGCTTTTGGTTTTCTCACTCACTCTGAATGTAGAATTCAGTCATTTTTCTTGTTCAGACGAAAAACATCCATTCAGATAAATTTCAGCGTGGCTTGTGTCTATAATGGGACAACCCTAATTATATAAATGTCATCAAGAATTTTTTTTTTTTCACAAGGCATTTGCCTAACACAGTTATGCCAGAAATATTAAGAAATTTTCTTATCATTACAGTTGAAATAAAAAAACCCAAAACTAATAATATAAAATCCAGCTTCTTGTATCAACTCGTTTGATGTAATACAATCTTTGTTGATTTCCCATGATCAACACATGCTGATAGCTAGCCTATGTATGAACAAAAAGGAACACACACAGACTACTCTTTGTCCTTTCAATTAGTCCTTCAATTCACATCAATTTGTTTTTGCTGAGTCTTATTTTACTCTGTGAAAGCTTGGCCTCAAATGGCTGGAAATCATAGTGTTGGTCAGGTTTCATTTTACATATTGAAGCCTATTTTCAACTGTGCTAATAAAATGTCATAGCCACTCAGAGCTCTGTTGTGGTGTAATGAACAGTTTCAGGAAACAAGTATCTATTTCCAGACATAAATTGGGGTAGAAGCCTGACTAAATGAAAGCTTTTCCATGCAGAACAGTCAGGAGGAAACCATTGCTCTCTCTGACGAGTTCCTGTCCATGGTATAGAGTTTTTAATAGCACACTACTCGTGCCGCTGACAGTCACTTATAAATCACAGAAATAATGATTGATGGGACATCATTGAAACGGGCTCCACAGCAGTGAACCACAGGTTGGAAGTTATGAGCATTACTCAGAAGGGCTGCAAATCACCAGCTGTGGGGTGGCTTTGTACTCTGGACCTTAAGGGTCCCAAGGAGTCTGAACCACTGCCCTTTCAGTGGCTCACTGTCCACCTAAGACTGTGAGGGCAGTCATCTGCCCTTTGATGCACATGCACCTCATCCCTGTGTACACTCTAAGTTTCTGATAGTCGATTTGAAAGTAAGTTGTGTATTTCCAACCTTAACATTTCTGGAAGAAACGTTATTGTCTGTTTCAATATTGAAAATAGTGTAAGAGTTGCAGTCTATAACCAATGAAGACAGGGTTCTCAGAAGTGTTTGTTTCTCCATAACTGTAGAAATCAATATACATTTAATGTTTTCGGTAAACTCTGGGTGTAGAGTTAAGCTAAACCTGATCACTTTTGACAGTCTTAGGCATGTTTTGTGAGGCCATATATCTAGAACTTGTACCTGTCGTTAGACTCAGGAGTAACTATTGGAAAACTAAACAAATCTTGCTTGACTTTTCTGAGGCATTGCAAACCCATTATGTTTATTCAGTGCAAGGGTTTTGAACCCCTAGAAGGCAGAGGTATGTAAAAATAGAACCCTAATTTTGTACAATTGAGTCTCAAGACATTTGTCTCATTTTTGTGCAATAAAACATAAAAGCAAACTTTTCTACCAGTAATCTCTGACAAATGGCAGCTTTGATATAGAACAGACAATCTTTCAAGAATATGGCAATAATATAATGGCAAATAACTTTGTCCTATAGGTTAAATTCTACACAATACATAAAACTGGATGGACTATAATTCAATAAAATGGTGCAGAAGGAAGACAATTTCTTCTTTTTGAAATAACAGAGGCTATAATTTGGGAAGAGAGGCTAATTTTCTGGCTACCTAACTGTAATGTCCAAATCTTTCTGTAGATCATGTCTTTTCTGTGTTGCATTTTTAATTAAGCAGGTTGCTACTGGATAGTGAATGAGATCGCAAGGAGCCTGCAAGATACTCTGTGGTACTGCTAAGTTTTTTATTTGGTCAGAAAATCATTCTTACATTCAGAACGCTGATCTGTAATGTTGTACATCTGTCACAGTGTACCAGATTTGGAGTCTTCTGCATAACAAACAGTCAGCTCTCTAACAAACTCCCCTTGTTTTGATGAATATGCTTCTACTTGCTTCTATTTCTGTGTGAAGAGGAAGGTGCCAAAATGCTTCAAGTTAGATGGCAAGAATATCTTTCCTACTGCTCAGTAACCTCCATTCACCTGGTCTCCATGGTGCTGTAGGATGCAGAGGCCAAGAGGCAGGAAACTTTAGTTATTCCCTTCAGCATGCTTCCCTGTGTGGAGATGGGACAGGCAGAGGTTAATAAGAAAAATTTCTCCTGTAAACTAGCAGCATCTCCTCTAATATGACCGTATGCTCAGGTACAACTGAAGAAAAATAAGGAAAAAAAAGCACCAGCAAAAACTCATATGGCATAAAACACATTGAGCGCACTGCACGTAATACGTTGAGTGCATGCTCCTGCATCACATACTGTGACCATGGAGCCTTTCCCCTCATACACATCTCTTTCGTCTCAGGGTCAAATGCAGTATTTCAGGAGCTGCTGGAAGAGGAAGTGAAGCCAGTGCACCCCTTGGCAGAACTTATCTCTACCAGAGCTGTGTTACATGGCAGCAAACACTCAAAACATAGCTGTCATCTTGCCATACGTCAGACTGCCCCACTTTCATCCCCTACATTTACTCACAGTGCCCACGTGAAGGCAAGGCTTGCAGGAGGTCTCTTTCATTGAGTAGAAACCCATTTCATGGGTCAAGGCCAGTGCTGGTCCCACCCTCAACACTGCTGCATTCAACAGCTGCCTTTCTTAATGGCTTGCTCATGTGACAGCTTGGACATGACATTTATTTGCCTTCCAGCCTACTCGTACTTTGTTCAATTGTACTTTATTCTTCAGCTCAGATTTATTTATTTTTTTAAGAGCCTGTTAACCTGTTGTCAATCTAAAACAAAAAGGCTAATGTTTACAGTTCTAGGGGGGGAGCAGCCAGGGCATACATGGAAGTCATTATTCTCCAGAGATGTCGGTGTCGGTGGCTTATGCTGTATTCCTGGTTCTCTAGCACCATGGGGCAGACAGTGCTGCAGAAGTACCTGTCCTGCTCAATGGCCATCTCCGCATTCCTCCATCAGACTTTCCCCAGCTGCTCAGAAGACATTATTCTGGGTTGAGTGAAATATGTATTTTCTTCCCAAAGCATTTAAGTTTAGGGCATTTTAAGAAAAGTTTGGGAACTGCCAACACATTCTTCAATGTTATGAGAAAAAGGCTGATGAATTTTAAAGTGGCAGTACTTTGTTTTAGGTAGATGTTGATTGTTTTTCAAATGAGAAGGAGCCTTGTTCCTGTCATGAACTGAACACATGAGAAGCCACCAGCAGACATAATTCAAATCTGCTGTCAATGCATGACTGTATTTCTATGCCATGAAAAAAAAAAAAAAAAAAAGCCAAAACCCACTAGATTTCCTTCTCTCAAAAAAGGGCTAAGGAGTTGTTGAGAGATATGCAGAGAAGTACTGATGATTGTGTCAGCATTGTCTCCAGTGCAGAACTGCTGGAAATAAATAAGTGGCGCTGAAGTAGGATGTGGGGCAGTGAAGAACATCCCCGCTCTCCATGCAAGAAAATCTGATCTCTGCCTGTGCAAACGGTTTTTATATACAGTGTCCCAGCTGCCAGCAGGACATTTACCACAACATTGTTATTGCTACAGGTTAAATCATTGCTTGTTTTGCATCCACATTCTGTCTTTTGTTATATTTGCATAAATCTCAAACCACCAGGGTAACTAAGGGAAAAATACAGGATGAGTTCATTAACTCAGGTGCTAGCCACTGATTTACTTCCCAGATACAGTCAGTGGTTGGGAACTCAACCGTGACATTCGTAATTCAGTAGAGTCTCTACTCTTGTCTATTGAGCCAGGACACAAGCCAGATTTAACTTGCGTGGTTTTAGTGAGTTCAGCTACCTTTATTCTGTAAACTACATGTATGGAATAAAGAATTCCCAACTGAAGCTGCTTTCTTTATTACATAGATTATGCTTCAAAGTTATTTCTGTCTTCTCAAATTAAACAGTAGGGTTGTATGGCCTTTTAAAGAAGAGTAGAACAAACAATGCTGTTTTGTGTGGGTGAATTTCCGTGGAAGTCAGTTAACTCTGCATCGACCTGTGTTTGGCAGCAAGTCAAAGTCTGTGTGGAGAAATTGGCCTATAATGCCTTTTTATTCACCGGATCTCATTTATAAAAGAAAAGTCCAAAAATGCCCTTGAAAATATCAGGCCAGTCAGTAGACTGGAGCATAGACACATAGTGTTTTATTTTAGAGAAGATTCTGCTAGAAATTCACATTCCAGTTTGGGTTGACATAATATTGTTATATGTTTGTGCCATATGTTCTCATGTTAAGCAGCTTAGGGGAAAACAAACAAGAATTTTTCATCCAGCTAAGAGGAAACTATTGGCAATATATTCCTGGGCCAAAAATTCAGATGGTGAACTGTGTCTCTCAAATCATCAAGCAAGCCTCATCAGCAAAGAAAAAGAAAATAATATTTTTATTAACCTGAATATAGCTACAGATAGTGTGTGCTGTTTCTAAAGGAGAATAACTCATCTGAAGAACAAGAGACAAATTACTTTTTTTATCCCCATCTAATATTGCACATTGAAATTGTACTTTATACCTTTACTAAGGGTTTTGTTTTGTTTTGTTTTTGTGTGGTGGTTTTTGTTTTTTTTTTTTTGAATGCATCATACTACACATAATCAAAAATAAGGAAAAACAACATGGTATATCTCACCTGCCCAAAGTAAATAATTTGCATCAATATTCAGTAATGGAACCACAGTGACAAAAAGAGGATTTATTGAATCCTACTGTTGTAATAAATCTCAGTGATTTATGAGAAAAGTAATGCTTTTGGCTTGACTTCTGCCCCTCCTTCCACAGTACAACACTGTCATTGCTTCTGCAGGGAAAGATTATCTGAGAACACAGAGTCATGAAAATGCGAGAATGTTTCTTATTTCCATTTTCATATGGCTTTTAGAAGGATGCAAAATCACTGAAACTCCTGGGCTTTTAGTTAGATTCAGGCAAAGGAGCAGGAAACATAATCCTTCTGCTGATCCTCAGGCTACTTTGAGCAGAAAGCACTGCCATCAGGTGCTGCTTCTCCCCCTGTGCAATCCACAGCTGGCAGAGCTGCCAGCAGTGCAGTGAAGAGCAGGGAAGGCATGGTCCAAGCCCCCTGCCTGGGGAGATCCCACTGCATGGTTAATTGAATAATTTACTCCTAAAACTTTTTAAATCCTTGTGATTTGCCTTCATTCCTGTCTGACTTCACCTTTTCTGTCCAGCAGGGAGACGTAGAAGGACACCTGCATGTCTTGAGCAAGCCATAGAGTTGTAGAATCACTGAATGGCTGAGGCTGGAGGGGCATTAAAGCCCACTCAGTTCTGCCCCCCACCAGCTCAGGATGCCCAGGGCCCATCCATCCTGGCCTTGAGCACCTCCAGGGATGGGGCACTCACAGCTCTGGGCAGCAGTGCCAGTGCCTCACTGCCCTCTGAGTAAAGATTTCTTCCTAGCATCTAACCTGTATTTTCCCTCTTTTAGTTTAAAGCCCCTCCTCCTTGTCCTGTCACTATCAGACCATACAAAATGTTGGTCCAACAGGAGACTGCAGTGCATTTCCTTGCCATGCACTGGCTCTGGAAATCAGTCAGTGGAGGAAGCTGATCCGTTTAAGTTTGTACTGTACTCGTGTTAACTTATGTATGGTACACTTGACAAATCTGAGGGAAAATATCACTCCAATTAATTTTCTTCAGAAATAAGAAATAAGAAAAGTCTTCACCTGCAAACTGTAAACTTTCCTGTAAAAACATTCAGTCAAAAAGTCCTGAGAAACACAGGGATTTTGCAGCTACACCCACCTTTTATCTGCAGGTGGGACTCTTGGCCGTACCATCATGTCCCACGTGTCACTCTCATTTGCTTGGTGAGCTGCTGAGGCCGTTCCTTGTAGAAGTCATTCTGCTAGCCCATAACAGGATCACAAGGTAGCTAAACATGTCTTCGTTAGAGCAAAGCTACACATCCAACATGAAGCTTTTTCATTTTTATCCTGATACTTTTCATGATAAACAGTTGAATAACTCACATCTATAATTTTCCATCAGCTCAGAGCAATTCTGATGAATTGCACTGATCTCCAGATCCCATCCTTATGAAGATGTGCAGTGCTCTCAAGGACACTGTGAACAAAAACAAAAGCACAAGAGCTTTTGGACATTCTGTTTTTGGGGTTGGTTTTTTTTTTTGGTTTTTTTTTTAATGTCACTTAGATCTTGCCTCACTACTGGAGTAAGTGCTGGAAATAGCATCTCAGTTTTCTAGTCAGGTTGCTGACAGATGTTTTTTGAGAGAAGGAAGACAGAGCAGTGTTGGTGCAGTGGGATTTGAGGCTGTGGAAACAGAGGACAGCTTCTTTCAGAAGGACTTCTGCTGAACTCAGATTAGCTTTTCAGTCAGAGCAGTTTTACCACCAACTTCTCAGCATCCCACTTTAACATTATTCAGATTGCATTAGCATTAAGAAGCTGCGTCTGTAGAAATATAGAGAATTAGGTTTTAGAAAAACACCAAACTTCAAAGCAGGTGTTTAAATGCTTTGCAGAATTGTATCCACGAAGGGAAACCTATACATATATATATATACAGAAATATATATATATGTATAGGTTTATATATTATAATTTATATATATATATATATATTATATAGGTGGCATGTATATACAGGTTTATTTATATGGAATGTGTATATATATTTATGGACTATTTTTTATATTTGTATGGAATATATATATATTTAGAGCTGAAAACTTAGTCTGGCTTGTTCTTGGCACTCTCACTAATTAACTACAATTACATATACCTTTATTTCAATAATACATGCAAATATAAGCCACAAAAAATTAGATGATCTGCCCTCTTGTCAGACTGTTTCAAATAATATTAGCTGTTCATATTAATGGAAAACAAATGTAATAATTAGTGACTCAGAGAAAATTGTGAGAAAAAATTAGAGTTACTCAGAACATTAGTAGGGAAAGAATAAAGCTGTAAGATGGGCAAATTGGATTTGATGAATGTGACAGGTGCAGTACTTTTCAATACACCATCACTGGGCTAATAGCCATAAATGAGGCTTTAAGCTCAGTGAGGGGTGTCAGGCACTATTCTAATAACAGTAATTCCTAAATACTAGGCTAGTATGAGCTTAGAAATGAAAAAGGGAAATCAAAATACTGTCTCTGTCTCAGTCTTGTTGAAAGAAGCTTTCAACTTCTTGTAATTTCTAAAAAAAAATACCATCCTGAATTATATGGCTTTTTGCTGTTTAGTTTTACCGTTTAGAAACATGACATACTTAGAAACAAATTTTGGAGGACCTTCAACTTTGACTCAAATACAGCAGAGGAGTTAAGCGTCATATATTACCAAAGAAGGCCAGAACTATGGGAGACATGAAGATCTACAGTTCCTTCATGAGGAGTAGATAGGCTTTGGTTTTTTGTGCCCCTGTTACACGTCTATCATCTCCTCAAACCTGCTTCCAACTTTCCATGTGTATGAGCCAGGAGAAGTTTTTTGGTGGAGAGGCTGGGAGGATGACAATGGTAGCACCCCTGTGAGTGGTGGTAGTGATTAAAAGCATCAGGAGCATTTAGCAGTCATTAGCAATGATCTGCCTCTTGAGAGTGCTTATCCAAATAGTTATATGGCATGTGCTATCTACACAGTGTCTTAAACGGTTTTTGAGGGAGTGCCTACCACATATAGGGGGAATTGCAACCACGTTCTTGCAATTCTTGCAAACCTCATCAGGTTTACTTGGGCCCATCTTTTGAGCTTGTCCAGGTCCCTTTGAATAGCATCCCTTACTTCTGTTGTATCCATTGCACTGCTCAGCTTAGTATCATCCACAAACCTGTTGAGAGTGCACTCAATCCTGTCATCGATGTCACTGACAAAGATATTGAAGAGTAACAAGCCCAAGGTGGAACTCTGAGGGACATCGCTCATCATCAGGCTCTACCTGGACCACAATCCTCTGTCTGTGACCTTTCAACCTATTCCTTATCCACTGAAGAGCCCAGTCTTTGAACCCACATCTCTCCAATTTAGGAATAAAGATGTGTTGTGGTACCAAGTCAAAGGCCTTGCACAAGTCCAGCTTCTTAAGTTCCATATGATTGCTCTTCCAGCAAGCCCACCACTTCCCAAGAAGCCAGAGCATTACTCCAGTTCTAAGCTCCAGACTCACCTGGGATTTATTTCCCGGTTCCCTTGATACTGCTCACCTGAGGGATTGCTGCTATTCCCATTCTGAGACATTTGGACAAACAGGTTTTCGACTCTGTGGGTGCCTACAGGAGCTATGCATGTGCCTCTCACCTACTT
Source organism: Alectoris magna (assembly GCA_030625065.1). Taxonomy (NCBI): domain Eukaryota; kingdom Metazoa; phylum Chordata; class Aves; order Galliformes; family Phasianidae; genus Alectoris; species Alectoris magna. The sequence continues at coordinate 128,307,903 of CM060561.1, read as the reverse complement.
TACCGACCTTTTTTTTTACTGCATTGTCCTCTGATTTTTTAAAGCATATTGCTATTGTCTTTGTCAGAATGAACTTATTTATTTGGTAAACTAATTGCACTGTATTCAGAAGACACTTTTAAAATGCTTCATTTCTCCAAATGTTTGAAAATAATAATTTATATAGCCATACTGGAACAGCAAGCATAGCTGAGGAAGAAGCCTGCAGGCACTTGCCATCTGCATTTACTGTAATATAAATTCCAATTAATGCAAATGTTGAAAATTAGTTAGATCTTTAATACCTGCCTGAACAAGAACCTGAAAAGTCAGGTGGAACTTTATCAAAACTCTTTGTCAAGATAAAATATAATAGTTCAGCTCCTTGAGTTCGTCTCTTCAGATGGGAAGAAGGGCTTCCCTTCAACAAATTGGCTGTCCTCCGGGTTACAGTTGAGTGGCCTTTGCAATTACATCTGGGGAGAAGAGGTGGCTGTGAAGGACTGACAGCAGGCACCAAATGCAGAATTGTCACAGGTGAGGGATATTGGCAGATGTTCCCAACTTGTCCCACCTGAGATACAACATACATGTAAATGCAAATACCTGGCTGGTAGTGGGAGAAAAATGAATGACTCCAGAACTGATCTTTTTGGTTGGAGCAGATAGTCTTTCTGTCTTTCTCTCTGCAGTCACTTAATTAATTGCTTTACCCTACAGAAGACCACTGCTGACACTGCAGCTTGAAAATGACTCAGGATATCTCGGACTGAGCTGCTGCAAACTCCCTTGAAAAAATATCTTCATTGGGTGCCTATGTAGCTCAGCGCTTCCTGGCAGTGTCATCTGGTGCTGCCTCAACTGGGAGTTGCTGTCACCTGGAAGCATGGGCATGTGCAGCAAGCTGAGAGTGGTCTGCCTGCCATGGTATGTCTGGTCCTGTTTGCATTGCCACTTTGGTTAAGCAGGTAGTTTAGGAAAATGGCAAAAAAAAAGAAATCTAGGTTTTAGTCCTCTGTGCTCTCAAATATGTTTTTTTTTGTAATCTGGAGGCTCTGGATGTACAACTTTGTCTCAGATGCAGAGGAGGAAGAGGTAATTGAAATTACCCGAAAGAACAGTAAGTATGTTGAATTCATTTGTAGGTCATATAGACATTGCCACACCTCCAGGCTCTTAGCCCCTGGCTTCGTGTTTGAGCACAACTTTGTCTGCTGGCAGATCCTCTGCTTAAACACTCACTCTCTTCAAATCTGAAGTAGAGTGTCAGTCAAGAGCATCTCACACTGGCAATGTTTGGGGCACACCCTGTAACCCTCCATTCCTGCTGTCAGACATGGCATGAAGCTGTGTTGGGTTTCAGCTCAAAGAAGGAAAAGGGGCAAATTTTTTTCCTGTAAAATAGGTGGGGTTTTTTGTTCTTTTTTTTTTCTTGTCTTTTGAGAACTGTGACCATTACTGACAACTGTGCACACTGTAGAAATGGTTTTCAGCTTATTAACTCCAAAAGCATCAGAACTTACTAATTCAGGGATCTGGCTTTTATTACATCCCAAGTGCATTCAGAAGTGTGTGCTGTCAGCAGCCCATGCTGCAGTGCCATGCTGTGAACGACTGTTCTGCATGGCAGTCTGGTTGCATCGGGCAGAGCTCCCCAGCTCCCCAGTGCTCACCTGCACACGGTGGGATGAAAAGCACATTCCATTGTTTTATCTGGAGTCTGGGGAGACGATGTGTGAGATCAAAATATCACCTTGAAGTTACACTTTCCTTGAAGTTTTCCCTCCCTTGCAGCTGAAGTTACTCTTTTCCTAGAGGGGAGTGTTAGAAAGGGGGACTGACATCTACCTGCCTTTGCAATATTGGGACAATATGTGCTAATGACATCCACATGTTCTTGGGGCCAAGGCATAGGCGAAGATGCCCTTCCTTTGCTGGATTTTCTGAGTGCTGGCCATGGGGACTACTGCCACCAGGGATGGGAGCAGCTGGGTCATGCACAGTCCCTTTGTCACCATTGCTGTTCCAAAGCTGGTTTTGAAAACAGTGACACGTTCCTGACAAAGGCAGTGAGTTTGGGCATTTGCTTTACCACCTACTTAGATGTGGCAGAGACAATTAGAAGTCAAAACCTTGTGTCCAATCTCTGAGGAGTTTAAAAACCCAGTTCACTGAGTGATGTTCTGAAAGAAATTAATGTACAGAAAATGAAGCAATAAATTATTACAGTAAAAACTGAGCAGTGAGTTTCTACAGAATATTTTTTAGCAGATGATACATACTATGAGCATGTGTCTGTTTACTTATTTTGTTCTGTAATTAATCTGTTTTGGAGACAGCATGTATAATGTGTATTCCTATTGCCTCAACACATTAATGAGATTTATTTTTCGCAAAAATTGGATGCAAAAGATTAAAACACTAATGACTAAGATTTGTATGTTGCTTTTCTGAAGTTTGTCTTTGATATCACACCTTGACACCAAAGCAAAAATTGTCACTGTTATGCACTAATAAATGTTTCATATATTTGTATGGAAGAAGTCTGTGAGTTAACAGTACTGAAATAGGTTTACTTATGAGAATGTGGTCCTTAATTAGTGTAAACCAAAGGTAGGATAAAGAGGGGGAGTATTTTTATGGGTCGCATCTCAGATAGAAGCATCTTTATTTGTACTGCATTGTCAGGAGAAAACTGACAACTAAAAATTTGGAACATAAATGCAAAAAAGCTATGCTTTCCATAGCAATTCTGTACTGAGCCCATGAAAAATAGTTACTAATAATTTATAAAGGGAAACCTGAAGAAATGCTCTGAATATGATTTTCTGGTGGGTTTTTTTTGTTTTTTTTTTGTTTTTTTTTTAATACTACCTATATTTTGTTAAATAGCAAAATTATCTTGGTTTAAAGATAAAACCAATCCATCTTTCTCTGTCACACAAACATACACAGAGAGGTATTTACCTTTTTAATGGATAATTGAAACTTTTTAAATATAGCAAACAGCACAAAATAAACCAATGACTGGAATCTATAGTTGGTGAAATTCAAACTTCAAATAAGTATTTTTAGCACTTTTAAAGAACAAAAATAAATACTGGCACAGGTTGCTCAGAAAAGTGCTAGATTTTCCATGGAAGATATGCTCCCAATTCAAAGGAGAGTAATTACTAGTGTTGTATGTTTTGTAGGAATTATGGAGGAATCTGCAAGATTCTCTATTATTACAGTGTTATGCCTTGTGCATAAGGTTATGCAAACAGAGCAGGTGACAAATTACAGTGGCTACTTCTTTTGCATTCAAATCTGTTAATCTATTCTGAGTACCCAGCGTGCCACAGAATCCTTCTGATCTTCAGTTCTGCTCTGTATTCTTCTTTTGTTCCATCTCTCCCAAATTTTTACTTGGGCTTCTTGAATTTTCCAGGATGCAGTGGACTATACAATATCCCCAGCAGAGCAATAGTCAGCCTGGGGAATAGTGCAATGCAGCTGTTCTTCAACAGTCAGTTGGTCTTCTTTTTGGTTTACAACTTAATGCTCCTGTTTTATATTCCATAGGAGTAGTTTTACTCAAAGTTAAAGAACAGCTAGTGGTGAAGAAGTAAAAATACCATTCTCTGGTGTGAGCAGTGATGGTCCAAGTGTCTCTGATGCGTTGCACAGGGATTAGCAAGGCAAGAGGGCTGGTGTTAGTTTCTTGGCCACTTCAGACTTCAGAAATACAAGGGAAACTAACAAGTGCTGGTTGAGCAACTAGGAAATTTAATGTCTGGTTTGAAATACTTCATTAAACTTCTCAGAGTCTAGTGGTGTGAGATGGTAAATGGTATGTTCTCTCCTTTATTTTTCCCTAGAAATTGAAAGTTCTGTCACATACAGTATAATAAGAAAGGAGTCATTAATAAGTAACCCCTAACTACAAACAGAGAATAAAGGATCACAAATATAACATTAAAAATAAAAGGCACAAAATAAATGCAGTATTTTTGTCTCTTTGTTAGTCACTGAAGTTGGTTACTCGTGTGATCCCAGAGAATACCTGATTGTTCTTGTGGAGTATGAGAATTCCTAAACATTGCCTTGCTTGAGAGATAAAGGACACTGATTATAGGAACAAAAGCTAAGGTCAAACAATCTGAAGTGAATCTACTGTAAATCTAGTTCATCTGGTTAGTAGAAAATGTGGAAACAGTGGGAAACTATGTAAGTTGTTGACATTGTAGGATGCCCCAGATGTGACAGTCTTACCCCAGGAAGAGGCAGATTCACTGACCTGACACTCTGCGTCTCTTACAAATGAGTTACGTGGTTCTGTCTTTTTGTATCTTGAGAGACAGATGAAAAGCAGAATGTTTTCTCTGCCTTCTCATCTTTCTTCAGTTACACAAAAGTAAGCAGGTCTAAAGCATTTTCTCCTGATATTATTATTCAGTATTTTAAGGCATCCCACTGTAAGCAGCCCTGAATGTAGCAGTGACTCTTTTACTGCTTTCAAAATGAAACATCTCTCAAGCTGTGGGGTTTTTTTTTTTTGAAAGAAGTACAGAGCTGAAATGAAATTCCCTAAGCACGGGCAGCATCTCCTGTGTTCCGTTGCACTCTTTTCCATTTTAGATACAAAATAAAAAGTATATCTTAGTTGTGTATAATTAATGTCATGGAACTGTGATCCTTGCATGACACAAGCTGTATCGCTGAGAGCAGAAGGTAAGAAGAAATCGTGATTGCTCAGCAATTTGCACGGGAGGATGAAGGAGAAAGGCATTTTAAATTAATGGTTCTAAGGCCTTGATGTTGCCCTGCCACATTTCATAAATCTTCTCTGAGCAGTATCTCCTGTGAAAGGGTACTTCGCTGTTGCCTAGGGAATACCAAGCAGGTACCTTTTCTCAGGAGGAGACTGTTGTTACATTTTGCTTTGGAATGCTCCCCATGGAGGGAAGTAGCCTTTCAGTTTATAGGGCAGCTCTTAATGTCTACTGACTGCAACGAAGAGACCTTCTTCTGAAAGACATTTATCTTCAGAAAACATCTGTCCCCTTCGATCAAAGGCTGAGCTCTCCCCACTCACACCTCAGTGCAGGGCTGCCTGCGGGCACTCAGCGAGGTAGAGATGTCCCTCACCACCATCACGCAGCCATAGGGCAGCCCCTGCTCCCCATGGCCCAGCTCAGGGGTGGGCCTTGATCTACAAAGAGCTCTGTGGCCCAGTGTGGCCTGTGAAAGCAAGCTGTGCTTTAAAGCAGCTGAGGAATGGGCCTGAGCACCTCTAAAGCTTCGGGAATATAGCAGAGGTGGAATGGGAAAGCTTGCTGTGTATGGTATTTGCAGCACCTAGCTTGATTTAGAGTGTTTCAGCAAAAAGGCTGTGCATTTCCGCAGCATTCTCCCCTCAGGAAGCCCTCTGCACCTTTTAGCAGAGCTGGCAGCACGTGTCTTCATCTACCTGCTGTGGGCAGTGGTAACCTTGCGTGTGGTGTGTTTGCCTCTCACAATGGGGGAGCAGATCAGTCTTCATGTGAGCTGATTGCGTTAATTAGCATTTATAACAGAATTTTTAGTATATAGTGAGAAAAGAACGAATGACCTGCCTTAATATATTCAGTAGCAGTTTATGTTCCTCACAGTACCGCTTCTAAAACACAAAAAGCTTTTACCTTACATTGCCTGCTCCTGAGTACTAAAAACACTTGAGTGATAGTGCAGGTGACTCCCTTATGACAGTTATTTCCCTGAAATAATTCCTTATGCCTCCCTCATGACTCTCATTTGCTACAAAATCATTTCTGCAGAACCATTAATGCATTTTGTGAATAGAAGCGGCCACTGCTTAGCACTGGAATCCTAATTGGATTGCAGTGGAAAAACAGGGAAATACTGCCCCTTATGTCTGCAGGAAAAGAGAGAGGGAAGGGATTGGTGGTGGACGGTGAGTTTTGCCTTGAGCTAGCAGGACTAAGAGGGCCATGGTGCAAGGACCAGGCATCTCTGTGCTCTGTAGTGGCACTCAGAGACACAATTTAGTAATGGGACTTGGTAGGTCAGGTTAACAGTTGGACGTGATGAACCAGAAGGTCATTTCCAACCTAAGTATTTCTCTGAGTTGATGGATAAGTGATTCTATGATTCTGTGATGGTCACAGACAGACACAGTGGCTACTGCTCCTCGAAGTCACATGCAGGAGGAACAAGAGAGTGCCCAAGGAGGGAAAGGAGCAGGATGCTGAGAGGTCTGATTCACTTTGTCCAGTTAAATGATGCTACTGCGCTAGCACTGCTGCAGCCAAATGTTCCATTTTGTTGGAGCATTGTTTGGCTGAGTTTGACTGATTGGCTTGATTGAGCTTGATTGATTGGCTTTATTTTTTTAATGAATAGACAAAATTTCTACAGCACACCAAAGAGGTGCCAAATTCAAACTTTTACATGGGCACAGACACAGCGATCACTTGGGAAATTGCCAATTAAGCAAAATACTGGAAAAAAAACCTACTTGTTTCACACAATCCTAGATTTTATCACATTATAGGAAGTTATCATGCCAGTAGAGACAGAAATGTAGTCTGCTGAACATATGACAGACTCTTTCTGACCTAGAGAACTTAACGACTTGAGAAGAAAGACAGGAAAAAAATGGATTTAAGCCCAAAAAAGGGAAGAGACACAAAAGCTCACAAAAATAGTTACAGAAAAAGCCTTTCTAATCAAGGCAAGGAATCATTTGGTGCCCATGTTAATGTCGGATAGACAAGAACTAATGCCCTAAAATTGCACTGTGACTAGGAATAGGTACCAGAAAAATGGTAAATATACAGTGAAGATCGAAAATCTTCGTCTCTGTCACTGACAGTTTTTAGTAACATTTTATGAGGATGCACTGGAATGATGTAAGTGGGACTGATCCTGCCCTGAGACAGATGATCATACAGAGTCTCGAAGTCCCTTCCATCTATAGGATTCTAAAGTTATTTGCAGATATAGTAGACTGTGATTAATTCTCGCTTTATTTAATTGCAGATAAATAAAGCATTTTTGAATTGTAGTCAATTTGCTCAGTGAATGTTCAGTGTTTTATATTTGATTGAGTCTACTTAGTATTTAATACCCCCCTATTTCTGCTCTTGCCAGATAGCTTTCAGCAATGGCTAACAATCTTTCTGCATTTCACCAGACCACATAATAACAGTTTTATGTAGAGTGATCCATTACTTAATAATGTACTCATTATGGGTGGAAAATAGGGAGCTTTTTTGAGAAATTTGAAATACATTAAAATAAAATGAATTCTAAATGTGGTTTAATCTAAATGATAAAAAAAAAATCACTAAAAATTCAGAATTTAAAATGATGTACAGATGGCAAAAGTTCAGGAAGAGAAGTATGACTTTTACAAATATATGACAACAGTAGTGCTAATTTGATTTGACTGACTAGGAAGGCACTTATGCCTGGAGAAAAATGAAAAAAAAAACAACAACCAAAACCAAAACCCACAAATGCAGGGAATCCCAGGAAACCTTTTTTTATTTTGCTTAAGTGCAAGGGACATTTGAACTTATATTGTCTCTAGCAATAACTTCAATGACAGCAGCTAAATATAAGCATGATGCAAACACAATGGAATTCACTGGTGTGAGAAGGCATTTGACTACAGCATGGTCTTTGTAAATTGAGATTCTGATCTGCTACCAAAATAACCCTGCTCTGCTTTTAAAAGTGCTGTCCCATGATGTAAAATTCAAATAGTACCAGGGGGCCAGTCACTGCCTCTTCCTGAGCCTTAATAAAAATGGTCTTAACAATAAAAGGTGTACAAGGCTGTATTATAAAATTATAAGACCTTGCCATGAATACAGGAGACATTTTCATCAGTGCAGAGTTAAAACTTAAAAATAACCATTTTTTAAAGGAGTTGAAATTGAACATGATTTGGGGATAGTACAAATGTGGAACAAGAAACATCTTATGGGAAATACTGTCCAAAATCATAAGCATCTAGCTGAGAAAAGGTGAATGTGCTAAGACTATCATGTGATGATGTCTTTTTCTATTATGATGGAATTTTTGCAAAGGGAAATCTTTTACAGAAACACAGTGAATCTGCTGAAGAGTCAATATGGATGTTACTGCAGAAGTTATTTTTGGAGGTTAAATCCACATGAGAGAATAGACTTGGCTTCATACATAGATGGCTTTAGAGCCACTTACATTCCAGCATCTAGTTTTAGTATTCTGGATCACTCTTCTGACACCTTTTTGGTTTATTTTGGGCTTCTCATGAAGTGGAGTGTTTCAGGTGTGTATGCTGTATCTGGATACAGGATTGTGTCCATCTGCAAGTCTAACCAGCAGGGCTTGCAAAGCCATGTGGCCACAGCCCCAAAAGGTGCCTGCCTATGTGTATAGTTGACCGGAAACCAGCTTTGAAACCGCAACAGGGTGTACAGGTACCAGGAGGTACTGAAACAGAATGGAGGGGGTTGTTCTAAAACGTGTGACCTCCGGAGGATGCAGAAGCATTTTGAGGACTTGAGGACTTCAGCACCCGCCCCCCCATTTTGATTTCAAGAAGACATTTCATTTGTTGGTAACTTCAGCTTCTGAGGAAAAAGATAAAAATGATCTTAGAAAATTGTTATAAAACATAAATATGGCAAAATGGAACTACAAAGTCTGACAAAGGCACTTTATTAACAATTAGGGGATCTAGCTTGAGTCTTTATATCTACAATCATGTTACATAAGAAGCTGAAAATGGTCAATATTTAAAAGTTTTTCTTTGGTCTTCAGTTTACCCTCAGAAAAATGGAGACAATAATGGGTCTGCCCACTAATTTGTAGCTGGCTTTCTTTGTTACCTCTGCAGAAAAACTATGCTTCTTAACTATTTCCTAGTAAAAAAGAAAAGAAGCTCTCAGTACACTGATAAAATCATTTATAATAATTATATATTAGCTGCTTAGTAACTTGAATAAATTTAGTATATTGTAAAATGAAAATAATGCTGAAAACAAGTCTGCCAAAAGAGCAGGCTGAATAATTCATACCTAAATTGAACATGATAAATCTTGCTCTTTTTCTCCATTGACAGAAAGCCTATATACAGATGACTGTTTCTGTAGGTTTGTGCTGTTATTCTATGATTCATGCACTCTACAGATCTCTTTTGGAGTATTGTCTGTATTGCTTAACTGTGATGAGTTTCACGAGGCATGCAGTGTTGTTTCTGCTTCCTGATGGCATAGTGCTAATGCTTCAACCAGGCTTCTGATACTGATGTTAATGGAAAACAAATATAAAATTCGCTTTCTATAAATTTTTAAGCATAAAAACATAGCCCTTGCTTTACATAAATATTGATAATCACAGAACACGGTGCTAGGAGTTTTCCAAATGTTCATGGAAAGTTAAACAAGGTCAAAGGCAGACAGCTTGAAAATACAGCTGAATACTCGTGCTGTTTTTTCCTGGTTTCAGAGCTCTGGCACAATTCTAAACCATACACTTGCCAAAAACAACCTTCTCTTCCTTCCTCACCCTAATTTGTGTTTCTTGCATGAGAATCCTGTCATGGGTTTACAGAAGGGTAGCTCAACCTGGTAGCTTTATCAGAGGAGCATTCTCTGTCACCATTCAGTGTGGATGTAAAGGTGAAGGCAGTACCTGTAATTTGGCATCAGCACTGTGGATACATTTGTCACAATGACTTATGATCCCTATCTCTCAAATATTCTGCAACTCATATATCAATGTTGTATTAAATTCTATCTAAAGAGCTTAAATCAGAGCTTGGTTTAGAGATGTGTGAGGTCCCTGGTGGCAAGCATGTGTGATCTCAACATGGATATCTGCCTAGTGCTGGGTCAGCTGCAAGGATACAGCCCCTCGACCTTATTTGTTTTGTAGACCAACAACTGGAATACCTGCAGTGAGTCACTAGAAAGCAGATGTGTTTGTCTGAGTTCACTCTGTCTGTCACAGTGCCAGGAAGCCCAGATAAGTTGTTTTTAAAATGCCACCATAGAACCAGATTTTTCTAAGTCCCCTTGAAGCAAAGCAATTTCAAGAATACAGCAAGATAAACAAGGAGAAAAAATATGAAAGCAAAGCAGTAACTGCAGGCTGAGTATTCTCTTGAAACATCAAGTGTTAATCACAGACTGCAGCAAGGAAAGGGGAACATGGGAAAAATATTGACTAGTGACATTTTGTAGTCACAAATGGTGCGGTGAGTGTTAATAACCTCCATCATATTCGGAAACCTTAGAAACACTGTGAGTGATGCTTGAGAAAAAGGAAGCGTAGCTTTTCCTTGTCAAAGATGGTTCATTTTCCTCTTGGAACACAGCTTCTGCATTAAGAGGCTGATGAAAGAGCAGGCAATGCCTCTCATGATTGCATTTTAGCTCCTGTATTGCTGATATCATGGAGCAGCACAGTCCAGCTGGCAGCTCGTGTGCTTAGTCTGGTATGCAGGACTCTTCTTTTTTGTCAGTGTGTGCAGGGACTCACACTTCAGCTGTCTTAACAGTTGCCCCATTGTTGTTTGTGCCCTCTGCTGCAAGCAGCCCGCACTGGAAGCCTGACCTGCTGCCTCTGTGGCTGTGTGTATGTATGTGTGCAGCAGAGAGCACAGGTGCTTGACTCAATGCACTTAAAATAAAATTAAGTTGATGTTTTATTTTTTGACCTTTGTTATTGGATCAGTGCTTTTTTAGAGAGGTTGTTTGCTGAAACAGACGTAGAAAGTAGGGAAGCTGACATTTCGAGGATGTCTTTTATACTCAGGAGAAATCAAGTTTAAATACATTTTGAATTCAATAATTTATATGTTTGTACTAAGATATCTTTGTGATAGAAATGCAAGGACAGGAGCTGTATGGATTCTATGTTGAAATTCAAGATATGCTTTTTGCTGGTGAGGAGCAGGTGCGTTTCCCTGGTAAAACACCTACAGCTTCATTCTATATTGAATTATTGTTCATATTCTGCTCTTAAATTCCTGTGGAGAAGCAATAGGTGTTTTAATCAGCATTGCATTTTCGTGAAATAATTCCATGCTAACACTGGCAGAGTTAACATCTCCCTTCTTTAGTTACAGAATCTCTTCTTCATTCAAGCTAGGTGCTTTCCTGGTTGATATTCACACATTAATCTAATTATACAGCCTTAGATAAATGGGCAAAACAAACAGATTTCATTCTACCCTGCCTCACTGTCACAACTTTTCAGTTCCTATATCTTTGTATTCCAGGTCATATATCTCACAAACTTGCAAAATAAAGCATGTTTATAACTAATTACATTTGCTCTCTGCAGCGTCATCAAATTCGTTTTCCACTTTGACACTGTTACAAATATTCCATTTTGTTGCTAGCACTGAACATCCTTCTGAACTCTTTGTCAACTCGTTATTACAGTAATATGTAGCTTATAAAACATGTATTTTATATTCATTTTTAACATGTTTATATATCAAGTTGCCTTTACTTTGTCCTACATGAGAACTATTGCATATGCAGGAGAAGGGTAACGCAATGGGCAAAATAAATCAATATTTCAAATTTCAACTAATAGCTTTAATAGTTGGGCCAATCTCATCAAAGTTTTTTGTTTGAGACTAATTTGACAGCAAGCCTAACATCAAGAAACAATTACTTAGTTTAAAGTGGCACTTGTCTTTATCTCCCATTTTAAGACATATCAAATGAAATTTAGAAGAAGCAAGATGAAATGTTATTGTTAACATTACATTCCTAAGCATGTGAGTTAAGTTCATTTTATTCACATAGCTTGAGTGGCCAATGAAATGCAAGGGCAAGAACTTGACCTCTTTGCATTGTATTTTGTAATTACAGTTTATGGGAATTCATGTGATGGTTTAGAGCAAGGATGCTGCTGTTGGATGCCTATGTGCGTGAGGTTTTTTTGCATTTGTTCTAATGTTTTTCACTAAAGCCGTAGCTGCCAGTCCACATGGCCCTACCTGGGGACTCAAATTGAGCTTCTTGTCTACAGCAAGACACATTTAAGTCACAGTTCTGGCTCCCATCAAGAAGCTTGCAAGTCATTGGTGCTTCCTCCTGATGAGCATGGTCACCTGTCAGGCTGTTGTCTATGGGTGCAGAGAAAATGAGTTAATCCAGAAATGAAAATGGCAAAGGAGCAGGAGGTATTGATTTTATCCTGAGAGCTGTCCCTTTTCACACCGAGTCAAGTGAAGGTCTCTGGCCCAAGTACTAAGTGTCCTCTCTTTAACAGCTCTGCAACTTAGTCTTAATTTTCTACCAAAACAGCTTTTCAAAGCTGAATAATGCATAAACAGAAACATACACAGAGCTATTTCAAGATCCCCAAGCTGGCATGCCTTCACTCAGATGATAAGCATCTAGCTGTGTCTGTGAAGCTAGGCACATCAAAATGTCCTTGTGCTGTCGTAAATTCTTAAGTTCAGACTAAGAGAATTCAAATATTTTATTCCAAAATTCAAAAGCCTGGCCTCAGTGTATTGACTACTTGTGTGCTGTATCATATCATTTGCCATACTTTGCATAGGCAGAAAATTTATCTATTTGTTGCAGATATACAAAATAATGTATGGCTACAGGCTAGAACTTTCTTTCAGTCTTGATATTTGGATGAATAATCTATACAGAACTGCTCTTAGCACATATGTATTTCCTGGCACCAATGAAGGATTTCTTTTCTTGCAAGAAATTTAACTTGACATGTACCAAGTGTTGAAATTTATTACTTCTGGACAAAGTCGTGGCATATTTTTTTGACTTGAAATGTTCCATAATTGAGATGATGACCACTGACAATCTTTGGAAGATTTTGCAAAGCATTTCATTCTTAATATCGTAACCTAGTTTGCCATCTTGCCATCAGATTATCCTTATAGTCTAAAACCAAACTGGAGAGCTGCTAATTTAGACCCTAGAAGAAGCTGGAGGGATACAAATAAAAGAAAAAGAAAAAAAGGAGTATAACTACCGATCCTGAAAACACAGAGAAGAACAGCATTCCAAGAAGAAGCATCAAAATAAAAATGAGAATAATACAAGATACAGGTCACAGCTGGCCCAGAATTGACTGCCCTGGTGAGAAGCATAATAATATCTATTGCCACCGATAAGTATTTCCTGCAGTAGGAAAATATTATTTACAGTTATGATAGGAAAAGAATCGGGAACTGCTTTAAGAAATTTGCACACTATATCTTAAACAAGGAAGTGGTAAAATATTAAGGAATTCATAATCTATGTATTTAGTATCCGCACAACTGCAGCAAGATGCTACCATTTTAAGCATGTTGGCCTATGTGTAACAAATATTAGGAAAAAATGGCATAATTTATGAGTTAAATATGTAATAAAATGTAATAAGGTAAAAATAGCTGACTTTTGTCATTGATGGATAGAGCATGGTATTTGAACTTGATCAGAGGAAAGGTGCATTTTTATAAAATTGCTCATGTAAGATAATTACTAACTTGTCAAAACCATCCAACAAATTAGGCTGTTTTATTATTCCCTGGTTTTTTGTGTTGGTTTTTTTTTTGTCTAAACAAGTACTAGTCACCCTAATTCCAAATGGCTTTCACACATACAACATTCTCATCTCACAGACTGGCCTTTCAGATTTTACAGTTTAACAAACAAACAAACTGAAGTACTTTTTCTTATGAATCATGAACCAATCTGGCTATGGAAAGTAAAGCTGATAGAACTCTTGAGAAATGGCAACTTCTTCAATTTTCTGGTGCTGCCTGCTTACCACCCTAATGTCCCAGTGTCCTCCCTACACTGCTTCCCTGACACATACGGTCATTGGGAGTTTCAGGATCTGATGTGATGGAGGCTGAGGGATCAGGATTCCACTTTGTTGGAAAGTATAGTAGAGAAAAGTTCCTATGGCTTCATGTCAGAAATAGAAGTTCTTCTTAAGACACATGTGTTACAAAATTGAACTGATTTCTGGTCCTTTCCATAGTTTTATTAATGCTTAAAGCTGATACAAGATGAATAGTTGTAATGGTATATTTGTCTTTGGTGAGATCATTATTGGAATAAAGCATTATGGTTAGATGTCTATGCTTCAGTGAAAACGTTAAACTTCTGTAAAAAAAATCAGAGAGAAGCTGCAAGAGTTATTGAAATCCAGAAATGGCTTACTGAGTGGGAGAAGATTAAAGAACTGCATCAGCATTATCACAGACATAGAGTCCTTCCTTGTGCCACTGCAAGTGACAGAAACTGAGGCTTTGGTCAGACCACGAAAATAAACTTAGATGTGCTTTGGTCTCTTGCTGGTCCCTTTGTCCTGTCTGGTACGTGTGCTAGGAGCTCCTCCTTCTCTGAGGTTTCCAGAGCGTCTTCCTCTGCTCAGTCAGCTGCAGCAGCAGCCACCGACCAGGGCCCTCAGTGGTCACAGGCAAGCTCTCACTCTTGTTGTTTTTATGCTCAAAATCTTGTTCATAGGCAAAAAAACCAAGCATACCATTTTATATATAGCCAATAATTTAAGATTATTACGATTGAAATCTGAAGAGGCTAACCATTACAAATTGAGACCTAATTGTTACAAAGAACAATTAACTAGAATGCTTCCATACAAAAAAAAAAAAAAAAAAAGAAAGAAAGAAAAAAGAAAAAAGAAAAGGCCCCAGTAGTAACAGCACTTCAGTTAAAATCCTTTACATGCCTTTCTTATTTCCTACCCTTTTCCCTGGAGCTACACTCACCCCTATGCTCCTCTGTGTCCTGGAGTTGGTAGTTGCATTCTGGTAGTGTTGGAGAGCTGCTGTGAGTCATTGGGATCTGGAGTCCTTCATCAGGATGAATGTTAGGTTCTTGTTCATGGGTTTTTCTTCCTGTCTGTAGCCTTGGTACATTTTTATATCTTTATGGCCTGTTGCTATCAATGGCAATAATGTACTATAGAACCACAGATGGTATGCAGCCACAGCTTGAGTCCATACACAGAAGGTATTTGGCAGCCCTGGCAGCAATTACCTTGACACAGACACAGAATGTTGTGTCCAGCATTATGCTGCACTAAATAGAGCCAAAAAGGCAATCCAAAGGTCTGAAAGTGCCTTATAAAATAAGCCACGGTGATGCAGGACAGTATTTGTAATCCAGTAAACAAAATCATAAAATGCTCCAAAGTTGTGAGAGTAGTGTGAGATATTTAATTACAATGTATTTTTAAAAGCAAAGTTATTTAACTTGTTGGAGAGTGATTGCCAAGAAGGGATTTGCACTGTTCCCCATCAGCTCTCTACCTATGATGCTCTATTCAATCCATGGTAACAGAACTTAAGTAGGAGTTACTGACTAGGCTTCTGTGGCACAGGCTAATCAGCAGATCATGTTAGATGGTGATCATATCACTTTTCTGATCTTAAAATCTGAAAAAGATCAAGAAAATGTAGTTAAAAAATACATTGAAGAAATATGTCTGGAATGGTACTAATACATAGTTTTAATGATTGCAATTTGGTTCCGCGTGCATTTCTTCAATTTAATTTTGAATAGGCTCTACCACAGCTATGTAACTACACTTCTAGGATTGTAAAAGTCCAATATTTAGATCATTAAAATTTTTACCACCTAACCTCACAATTGGCTAAGATGTGTGGCGTTCTATAAGTCTTTACACGAACATGATGCAGTAAAGCACTGCACTGAAAGCAGTTGCGTCCATATGAAGGTTGCAATGCACTTGAACTAAATGCACTGCAGGAGTTTTAGAGTTGACTCTGTCAGAGTCTTACCTCAAGGATTTGTGGATTGTTTCTGCCACAAATACTCATTAAATAAGATTTACCTGTCACTGATTTGACCCTGCAGATATGTCTGACTAAACTTGAAAAAGTTCAGAAGTGACTTAGAATATTGGTTCTTTCTATCATTTTCTTTCAGTTATTGCTATTTCTGTGTTTAATGTCAGCATTCATGATAAACATCATCCAGGCCCATTTGTAAACTCTCAGCTTTACTTTTTATGTCTGATTTTCAAAAGAAAGATGTGAGCAATACATGAAAAAAATATAATAACAACTGAAAGTACGTTTTCCATTTAGCCCAAGTCAATAGCTGAGAGCTATTTAAAATATGCTTACATATTCACAGATATGCTGACTTTGGGTAAACAGAGAAATGTGGTGCCTATTTACAATAAGTTTGGAAGTTCGGTAATTATCGCTAGAAGTCACCATTAAGTCTCCAGACAAACAATGGAAAGTCTCTTGGTTTGACAAGGCTGTAAGATTAATTTCTACTAATTATTCCTGTGATTAATTTGGCTCATTAACTTTTACTGGAGGAAAAGGAAACTGAAAAATCAATATTTCAGTTCTCTCTCTCTCTCTCTCTTTTTTTTTTTTTTGGAATCATCTGGGAATGTCATATTTATCTATTCTGTGTATTTTGCATGGTAATCAAGGGAACCAGAGGGAAGCCAGACAGACCAAAGATTATTAAACTAAGAAATAGTAGTGATTAACACCACACGCAGCTATTGTCAGAAGTCAAGGGACTGTTGATTTACAGGAAAGTTCTGTACTTTATAGTTTTTCTTTAGATAATTGATATTTTCCTTTTTTTTCTCAAAGGGGTCGTACTGATGGCTCATTTGGATAAATTATCTAGATTAATTTCTGTGCTGATTCAGCATCACTTGCCATATCCTTTACATTGATTGAAGGGAATCCACCTTTGGGAATATTTGCTTCCTTCCGTTGTTCAGAGAGCCTAGATTGGATTTTAATGTAAAATTTTTAGACAGAAAAGCTGGAACACAAGAATATTTCCTTAAAGAGCATAAGCTTACATATATGTTTGTAGTTATAGTTACAAGCTGCAGTCATATTTATATGTATGTGCTTGTAGATGTGTGGATATATACATGTATACGCATATACATACGTGTTCCTTCAAAATTTGCAACAAATTTTACTTATTGATTTTGCATTCTTTTTATTTGTTTTTGGAAGGATTTAGTTCAGAAATCTGGGAATTTTTTGAGAACAGCAGTTCTAATATTTCACTTTTCACAGAATTCTGCATATATCTTACTTTGGCTTTTCTGTAAATGATGAAGCCTGAAGTCTGCTAACCACAGATGTGAATGATGTAACATTCTAACAGAGTTTCAGAGAAAATAGAGCATGAAAATCAGAGTTTTCCAGCTGTTCCAATAGGAAAACAAAAACTTTTTTTTTTTTC
This sequence comes from Alectoris magna, assembly GCA_030625065.1. Taxonomy (NCBI): domain Eukaryota; kingdom Metazoa; phylum Chordata; class Aves; order Galliformes; family Phasianidae; genus Alectoris; species Alectoris magna. The sequence goes on along the minus strand of CM060561.1, from coordinate 128,290,684 downwards.
CAGTGCAAAACTTTTCTATTTTTAGCGGTCAGACATAGTTGGGTACACTCAGACTTCTTTTCATCAGAAGAGTGAATACATAGAATAACATGATCAGAGTGCAAGACACATTTTTCAATCTCTTAATACAACTATTGTATCATGAAAGGAGAGGTATTCTGATTTACCATTGCTGGCTGCACTGTTTCAACGTGTCAATGAGTAATGGTTCTAAAGCAGATATAAAGTGGCAGTGCAAAGTTTCTGATTTCTAAATTTACTTTCTTAGTTTCCATGTTAAAGAGTTTGGGGCTGTACAGTCCAGTGTGACTGAGTGCACCTTCAGCAAGTTTGCAGGTGATACCAAGCTGCGTGGTGTGGTCAGCGTACCTGAGGGACAGGATGTCATTCAGAGAGACCCAGACAGACTCAAGCAGTAGGCCCAGGTGTACCTCATGAGTTTCAACAATCGCAAGTGCAAGGTCTTGCACCTGGGTTGTAGCAGCCCCCACTATCAGTACTAGCTGGAGGATGTAATGATGGAATACATCCCTGCCAAAAAGGGCTTGGGGCACTGGTGGATGGCAGCTGGACATGAGACAGCAGTGTGACCTTGCAGCACAGAAAGCAAACCATAACTTGGGCTACATCAAAAGGAGCACAGCCAGCAGGCCAGGAAGGTGATCCTGCCTCTCTGCTCTGTACTGTGAGATCTCATCTGGAGTTCTGCGTCCAGATGTGGAGGTCTCACAGTATAGGACAGATGTGGACGTGTTGGAGAGTGTCCAGAGGAGGGCCACAAAAAGTAATGAAAGGATGAAACACCTCTCCTATGAGGACAAGCTGAGAGAGCTGGGGCTGTGCAGGCTGGAGGAGACTTCAGGGAGACCTGAGAGTTGCCGGGGCTGTAAGAAAGAAGGGGACAGATTCTTTAGCAGGGTCTGCTGTGACAGGGCAAGGAGAGATGGTTTCAAATTAAAAGAGGGGAAATTTAGATTGGATATAAGGGAGAAGATTTTTACAATAAGGGTTACGAGGCACTGGCACAGGTTGCCCAGAGGGGTGGTAGATGCCCCATCCCTGGAGACAATCAAGGTCAGGTTGGACTGGGTTCTTAGCACCTGATCTAGCTGCAGGTTTCCCTGTTCATTGCAGAGGAGTTGGACCAGATGACTTTTGAAAGTTGCTTCCAACTCAAACTATTTTATGATTCTATGATATAGAAATGAAACTATGATGTTTAGATGTTGCTTTTACTGTACTGTTTTAGTGCCTCACAAATTTTACAGTGACTTCACTTATATGTAGGAAATTGAGAACCCCTTAAAATACTTGCCCAAACTCATGAGTGACTTATCATCTGTGACACAGTAGTGCTGGACAATCAGGACTCCCCATTTTTGTGTTAATTGTCTAACTAAAATCTCCTTCATCTTTTCTCCCAGTGGAAAAGATTACAGCTGCGTGCAACCTAAAATTGTAAAGGAACTTGACAGAGAAAACTGTAGTGGAGAGAAAAGAATCAGTAAATTCAAAAATCAAGGTCGTATCTGAGCTGAAAATCTTTCTGACAGCAGAGAAAATAACTAGTTGCAAGAGGCTAAAGGACATTCTGCAGTTTCAAGTACGTGTACTGCTCCCATCCCTATTTCCAAGATTGTTTACTCATATGACACCGTGGTTTGTGGTATTAAGTCATCTCATATAATGCTACTGACATTTCAGTGCATGTCAGATATGTTTTACTGCTGCATGAAAACATGAGATTTTTAAAGAGTGTGTGCCTCAGTATATTCTATTGCATTTCAAACATCCAGCAAGAGCAGCACTGCAAATATGTCTTTGATGGCTTTTCAGAAACAGAAGGCTGAATTCCATGGTTACATCCCAGCATCTCTAGCATTTTCTCTACAACTGAGCAAAACTGGGAACAGAACATTTTAAAGCATTTCTTCATAACTGGAATATCGTAAGAGTTTGGTCTTGTTACAGGAGCATATAGAATCTTGAATGTCCGTAACTGACTTTGAATTCAGCCTCTCTCTGTTTCTGTGACAGGAAAAAAAATATGTCTGGATAGCAAAAAAAAGCATACATGTAGCTAGTATTATTAGTTTTTTACTTTTCTTGACTGTTCATTTACCAGGTTACAATTTATGTAATACATAAAAATAGAACATATGCAAATGGCCCACAGTCCATCTAACTTTAGATTTTGATAATCAGGTAAAACTAATTGAATTTTCAATTATTCTCCTAGAATCTTTGAAATAAAAATCTGGGTAAGAAGGATGATTTTTCCTTATTTTAAAGTCAATATCTAAAAGAATAATTTTAGGTAAAAATGTCATCTTTTGTTGTAATAGTGCTGGAAAAATCTCTCTTTGTTTTCAAGTGTCTGAATCATTCCCGATAGCGGCATTCAGGAAAACGTGCAGAATGCAAAATAACATTAGGTCCCAAAGTATATGTGGTACATAGTTTATTTCAGAACATCAACTATGCTTCTGAAGTACGGTACTGAAATTGCCAGCTTATCAGACAATTATGCATAATTCAGAATTTCTGATGACTTTAGGAGTCTCAGGCTCTCTAGTTAGTTGTTCGACTACCACATTTTTAGATCACTGCCCTAACTTTGATTCCTAGTTTTGGTGCAAAGTCTCAACAGGCATAAATATTTACTAAAGATTTGCAAAATGTGCTGAACTGCTCAAGATAGCTGCTATGAACTGTTACAGGCAAAGGTAGTCTGAAGCTGTCCTCCAGTACTTACTACTTTAGTCCCAGTGGGACTCATTGCACTGAGGCTCTGCTCTAAAAGGTACTATTATTCATTTCTCAAAAAATGCATCTGGAGAAGACAATGATGATCCTTCCATAACCTTTTATCCAATAACTCATGATTAAAGTACTCACCCAGGCTGCAGGAGAGGTAGATTCAATTGTCTCCTCTATGTAATGGGATTCAAACCCCCCACATGTCCCACAAGAGCATCATAATGACCAGACTATAGGCTATTCTGAGTAAAGGCTTTCTTGGTCCCATGAAAGCTGTTTCATGCTGTCTGAAATAATTGAAACTAGTGGTAGTGCTCTTGTAGCCGTGATGGTCTAAGAATTATAAGAGAAGAAAAACTTGGTGGGAAAAGGTAATGTCTTCTGTAAGAACATCTGATGTAGCTGGAAGAAAAGGACAAGCTCAGGGTCATCTAAGACATTCTCCAGATCTACAGTGGAAATTTAATTTGGCAATAATACATTTAATGTAAAAGATGTAGGGCCAAAGAGAGAATGATGATGGCACTTGGAAATGCAGACTTCACCTTACTCGGATGAGTACTTAATATATATTACTTATTCATAAGATGAGGAAATGGCATTTAAGTAACTAAGTTAGGTAGCTCTAGGTCCCTTGTTGTTCAACCATATACCATGTAAGAATACAGGATGTGCAGGTGGAAGTTGTAAACCACTGTATTTTAATAGAATAATTTTTAAATACTATTCGTCCTTGTCAGTGCACATCACTTAATGGGCTGCTACCTTAGGAAAGATGTCCTCGTCAAAGGCAATATCTAATGTCTTGCACATGTGTATAATGAGTTACAAGATCATTCTACCTCATTTTTATGTGAAACACTGATTCTTTCATGAAATTTCTCAAATCAAGTGCCCACTTTCCACAGACAGACTATTTGTTTTCATCACAGCTGCAAGAAAATTGTTTTCTTCTTTGGCAGCTGTCTTTATAAATCCTCCTTTCTGCAGTGGGTGCCCACAGGGCTCTGCACAGGGATGCACACAGGCTGGGGACGTGCAGGGTCTGCCAACATGCCACAGGTGGTGATCACAGCCCCATACAACAGTTTGGCTCTGACTTCAAAGTGGCAGCTATTACCTTGCCTCCATCTTACCATTTTTCTCCATTATTAGTTTTCACATGAATACTATATAACATTTCCCTTAAAGTCAGGTGCCTCATACAGTTTCCAAGGAGGAAAAAGCCAGGAGGTATTAGATGCAGTCTGGAGAATGAATTTTTATTGTTTTCCATAGTTACATACAGAATGCCAGTTAGAAGGTGTCCACCAGCCAGGATAGCATCCCCATGGTCTAAGAATACAGCTGTACTATTTTCCAGACCACCAATCCCTCAATTACTGTTAACAATATTGTCAACCTTTGTTTTAAAAGTATGAACATTTTCTTTTCATTTATCTTTCAGGACAATACTGGCAGCTGTACTTAAATTATAGGGTAATACATAAAACCAGAGAGATAATTCAATTCTTATTTATTTTTCTAGGATTCTTTTTCATTTCAACCCTCAGTTTTAATTTGATAATTTGAGTTACAGTTTAATAGTACTTTTCCTTCCCTTCCTGATCCTTTTTTTCCTGGCTAGACACAACCATACTGTAGGAAAAACATGACATGGAGGGAATAAAATAGAATAAAGGAAAAAGACAAAAGATAAAGATACTAATTCAGACTCTTTGGGTTAATCAGGCACAAAAAATCAGTCAAACATTAGGTTCACATAGTGAATGTTTGACAGGAAATTTCTTATTGTAAACATTTAATAATACATAGTAAGTATAATAATCACTTCAAAACTTTAATCTAATTTGAAGAAGTGTAAACATCGAGGTTCACAATTTTCTTGTTATTTATGTAATAATATTTATTAAACAAATATTTGTCATCAATGGGAAGCATTAAAATAAGAAGAGAATCTCCATAGTTGGTTATAAGGTCAAGTTAGACAAGATGCGGTCTCATGAAGTTGAAAAAGAGCAGAGATTGCATTTCCTCTTGCACTTCCAATGTCATTAACAGAGTCAAAATTTTGCAGAGTCCTGTTACTGCTTCTACAGGACAGCTGTAAAGGAAGGACTTGAATGGCATTTAGCAATCTCTTTCTCAAATCATTAACACTTTTAGAGCATTGGAAGACTTGTACTCCCTTCACAAAATAATGGTGTTTCATACGCAGAGTGTGATCTTCTTACAGGGATGGCAAATGCTAATGTACTGGAGCAGCTTGTGGAAGCTGGTAGTTGAAACACACACCAAGTCAGAGTTTCATTGAGATAGCATCAATCCCAAAGTCTAGGTAGGAAGATAGGGCAACAGCTGCAACCCACGTAAAAAAGGGGCCTTTTCTGAGCAGTAACAAGAAGAAAAACAAAGAAGCTTTGAACATGAAAATACAGTTTGGTTTGAGGATTTTTTTTTTTTATTTTCATAAAATTTTCAAGGAAGTGTTGAAATAATAATCTCTGCTCTTCTTTAGAACATATAATAATGAAAAACATTTTTCTATGACAAGATTCTTAGTATTATTCTAGTTGCTACATCAGGAATGCTACTTACTTGTGTGGAACTATTTTCGCATTGTCATATTATATTGTTCATGACTAATAATTTATATTATTTTAATATTCTATATTTTTCAAAATGTATTGAAATGAAGTACTTTTAACTTCCTGAGACAACATATTTTGACATTAGCAAAGCACGAGAATTTGACATAATTCAAACAAACAATTCAATATGTCTGAATCTATGCTTATTGGAGCTTCCATTCTGTAGGAACTGATGACATTTTGACATTTCTCTCTGATTTAGAATGAAAACACATTTTGATTTGCAATATTTTTTCATCTAAAGAAATTTTTTCATCTAAAGAAATCTCCGTTTACTGACTAAAACTCCGTTTACTGACTAAATTCTACACATTCTAGGGCCTCAACTACAGGCCTGTTAGCCTGACCTTGGTGCCAGGGAAGGTAATGGAACGGATTGTCTTGAGGGAGATCACGCGGCAGGTGTGGGATGACCAGGAGATCGGACCTAGCCAGCATGGGTTTGTGAAGGGCAGGTCCTGCTTGACCAATCTGATCTCCTTCTATGATCCTGTGACCCGTCTGATGGATGAAGGAAAGGCGGTTGATGTGGTCTACTTAGACTTCAGCAAAGCCTTTGACACTGTCTCCCATGCTATTCTCCTGCAAAAGCTGGCAGCCCGTGGCTTGGATGGGTACACTCTTGGCTGGGTAAGGAGCTGGCTGGAAGGCCGGGCCCAGAGAGTGGTGGTAAATGGAGTCAAATCCAGTTGGAGACCAGTCAAGAGTGGTGTTCCCCAGGGGTCGGTGCTGGGGCCTGTCCTCTTCAACATCATTATTGATGACTTGGATGAGGGCATTGAGTGCACCCTCAGTAAGTTCGCGGATGACACCAAATTGGCAGGGAGTGTCGATCTGCCTGAGGGTAGCGAGGCCCTGCAGAGGGATCTGGATAGACTTGTGAGCTGGGTTGAAGCCAATGGGATGAGGTTCAACAGGACCAAATGCCAGGTCCTGCACTTTGGCCACAACAACCCCAGGCAGCGCTATAGGGTTGGGGCGGAGTGGCTGGAGGACTGTGTTGAGGAAACAGACCTGGGGGTACTGATTGATGCTCGGCTGAACATGAGCCGACAGTGTGCCCGGGTGGCCAAGAAGGCCAACGGCATCCTGGCTTGCATCAAAAACTAGCAGGAACAGGGAGGTAATTGTCCCCCTGTACTCGGCATTGGTGCGGCCGCACCTCGAGTACTGTGTTCAGTTTTGGGCCCCTCACTGCAAGAAAGACATGGAGGCCCTGGAACGTGTTCAGAGGAGGGCTACGAAGCTGGTGAGGGGTCTGGAGCACAGGCCTTATGAGGAGAGGTTGAGGGAGCTGGGATTGTTCAGCCTGGAGAAGAGGAGGCTCAGGGGAGACCTTATAGCTCTCTATAACTTCCTGAAGGGAGGTTGTGGTGAGCTGGGGGTCGGCCTCTTCTCTCGTGTAATCAGTGATAGAACTAGAGGGAATGGTTTCAAGCTGCGCCAGGGGAGGTTCAGGCTGGACATTAGGAAGTATTACTACTCGGAAAGGGTAGTCAGGCATTGGAATGCACTGCCCAGGGAGGTGGTGGAATCACCGACCATGGGAGTGTTCAAGACACGTTTGGATGTTGCGTTGCGGGGTATGATTTAGCTGGGAAGTATTGGTAATGGTTGGACTGGATGATCTTCTAGGTCTTTTCCAACCTCGATAATTCTGTGATTCTGTGATTCTGTGATATTATTGAGAGGCAGTAAGCCATAATTTAGGAGCAACAAGCAACTCCAGATTCACCCAGTTCTGTAACAGGTGTTTCAGAGAGCAGCAATAAACCATCCACTAGAGACGTCCATCTCCCTGCACTGAGTGTGAAATGTGTTTAGGGATCCAGTCCAGACTTAGGCAAACATTTTAAATCACAAGATTGGAAAGGACCTACAGGATCATCTCGTCCAACTGTTCTCCCATCACCACTGCTGCCACTCAACTACTAAACCATATCTCGTAGCTCCTCATCCAGATGCCTCTTGAACACTGCCAGGGACGGCGACTCCACCACCTCCGTAGACAGGCCATTACAGTGCCTGACCACCCTTTGGGAGAAAGGGTTTTTCCTTATGTCAAACCTGAATGTCCTCTGGTGCAGCTTGCAGCCATTTCCTTGGGTCCTGTTTGTTGCCTGGGAGAAGAGGCCAAAACCCTCCTCATCACAGCCTCCCTTCAGGAAGTTGTAGAGTGTGGTGAGGTCTCCCCTGAGCCTCCTCTTCTCCATACTAAATAATTCCATCTCGCTCAGCCTCTCCTCATAAGACTTGTGCTCCAGACCCCTCACCAGTTTCGTTGCCCTTCTGTGGACACATTCTAGGGCCTCAACATCTTTCTTGTAGTGAGGGGCTCAAAACTGAACACAATACTCGAGGTGTGGCCACACCAGGGCTGAGTACAGGGGGATGATTACCTCCCTGCTCCTGCTGGCCATGCTATTTTTAATGCTGGCCAGGATGGCGTTGGCCCTCTTGGCCACCTGGTTTTGCAGGTTTTAAAATCTGCAAACTCTGGCTCCCTTGAATCCATTTTTTGCAGCACTTCTGAGTTTGGTCTAATAACTTTTAGCCACAAGAGTCAAGTAATTGCTTAAATCCATTCAATTGCATGTCCTGTAGCAGACACAGTGTAGACACTCCCGATTACCTGGCAAGGATGTTGGTTTTCCTGCCTGCTGGATACTCTCTAAGAGTGGATTATGTTCTGAAAAATAAAGAACGTTATATGGAGATTAAGGTTTGGAAAAACATTCTTTCTGATCAGTTTCTCCCTTCCCAAGACAGGTACGTGATACATATTTTTTCTTGAGTTCTGAAAACTAAACACAAACAGACTTTTTCTGTGGTTTCCTCTGACTCTGTTCAGGAAACTGGACTCTCAGAGATTGTCATGTTATACTCCAAAGAATTACAGCAAGAAGCTATCATGTGATTTGAACTCCTCTATACACTGCACACCATGCAGTGGTGCGGTCACTAAGACAGCAAAAGTTGGGACTTTTTTACCAGTTGTTTTTTTTTCCGCCTGTTAAAGTTCTTGAGTGTGATTTGAGCTTTGCTGAGTTAAATAATATATTTCTGCTGGTGAGGATGACTCAGTTTGTGGACTCCTCCTGTTCCTTGTGGAACAGTCCCTCCTACCTTCTTCGTGTGAGTGAAAGAGCACTACTCCACACACTGGAAACATCTGCACACCTACTTCAGGACACTCCTACAGCACTCAGCCATACCATCAGCAGTCTGGGCCTGATGACAAGAACATATCCAAGATTTCAGATATTTTGCCTCAGAACACCCTGGGAAGTGGAGAATGTCTTTTACTCAAATTTTCATCCATGTAACTGGAACCTAGAAAAGCTCAGTGTCTGTAGGATGAAAAGAGAACAGACACCATGCTGCAAACCCAGCCCTGAACCAGCCAAGGTCTCAAAGTCATACAGCTGCTTTCAAGCAGCCTGAAGCCAGCAGCAGGGCCCATCTGAGAGGAGCGTGTGTCGGATAACTGGCTGATATCTTCGCTTCCAGACTGCTTCCACATCATGGCTTTCAAGCTTTGTGCACAGAAACGCACAGAAAAATGCCTTTACTGCCTGCCCCTGGGTCTGTGATATTCCCACCTGGGATTTCCCAATCACCTAGGCAGCCTGTGTACGGTTGAGGACTCAAACACAGAGCTCGCAAAAGCCTTGTGCTTTGCAAGGTAGCAATATATCCATGCAAGTCTACTGAAAGCCTACAGATTGCATTATTTTTTCAATTTTTAATTTTTCTTCATCAGATATTTCTGAAAAATATCCCATAGAACAGATGATAGGATGTAAATGTTCTTATTAATTATGTAAAGTAATGAAGGATCAGTAACGTCAGAAATGAGGCAAAACTTACAGGAGTTATATGGTTTACTAAGGGAATACTGAGGTCACAGTGGTTATCACATGAAATATGCGGTACTTGAGCAGTTCCATATGGACTAGTGGAAACAAATTTAGCACCCTTCATTAGTGGGCTCATTTGGTGTGAAGACAGTTGTGATGTTTCTCCTTCAGTTTCCCTGCTCATTTACTGTTCCCATAAAAATTGGTAAACTTTTAGCCTAAGAAACCAATTTACTTAATTTCCTTCCCAAGATGCAGTTCTAAGCTTGACCTGCAGAACACTCCATCCCCTACTGCAGAGAGCAGGAGTTTCAGTGTGGCACCAGATACCATGTTGATCTGAAGAGCTGCAGTGCTTTGCCTTCACTTGTTTTTACCTCAGATGTTTGCATTATGTGGGTCTGTAATTGAGCATTTCAATGCAGTAGATCAATGTGTTGGGATGGTGTTTGTGTAACTGTGGCTACTGCCATATTTCAGTCCACTTTTCCTTGTACGTAGCTGCAGTCACACTTTCAGGGTTACTTTATTTTTGTCTCATTTTTGAACAGGAGTCTTTGAAGTAGAAGCATTCCCTGATACAGAGTTGCTCACTAGCACCAGTCATTCAGACTTTGTGAAAAGAGGCTGGAGTGAAATTCCATGACTTACATGTTAACGATTTGACTGATTCTAATTTGACAGTTTAAAGCCAATCACTTCTAGGCAAGCCTGCAAGTTCGCATTCGCTATTGACAGGGAGAGCTCGTGTTTGTGACACCCTTCAAGGAAAGCACCTTTCCTTGAGATATAGCCCAACAAAGCAAACTGCACACCTTTCATCGTAGTACATCATGGGAGCCAAACTCTACTGCCATCAGTTGAAGCCTTACCTTTTACTTCAGTGTTATTGTTTGGGCCCTATGGTAAATGGAATCTTTTCCATTGCTGAGGAGTAAGCAGGAGGATCTGAGATATGGCAGTGTTGGGGTGTTGGGGCACAATGAGTGCAGTGAAGTTCATCTGAACTTTCAGAGGGGAGGTCCCTTAAAATGTCTTTTTCTGCTTTAGATGTAAAAGACCATGCTACTACTACTACTAAAAAAAAAAAAGGAGGATTTTAAGCAAACTCAGTTTTTGCTACTCAGCCAAACAGCAACACTCTCTAACCTCTGACAGAAAAATACCGAAAGCATGAAGGGAAGCTCTGCCTGTATGATGACTGCCACAATTCCCTTCAGGTCATTTAAATCAGAGTGAGACTGCGTGTAAACACAATTGCAAAACAGTAGAAGTCTATAGATGTCGGTAGAGCTTGTCCAACTGCAAATCTGGCCCCCAAGGCACACTTTGAAACAATGTGATAGCTAATTTTGTTCAGGCTGGCTATTAAGAACAATCCATGACAACAATGGCTAATGGAAACAGCCAGCTCCAAATGTGGAGCTAATGCATTGCCTTCAAAACAAACGGAGTTAATCAGTTATTACCACTATCTGCCCTGCTTGGGCAGAGCTTCTGATGGAATGTGCTGTCTGTTTGGATTCACATAATGTATCCTGTAGGCCAGAGCGCTAAGTAGGTTTTAGCACCAGTTTACATCCTGTTGTTGGAGAGAGATTTACTTTTTAATTTATATATATACTCACATATATATTTTATTGCTCCTTGCCTTTCCCACAGCTGACAGTTAAGAAAAGAAAAGCATTAAAATATTAGACCAGAATTTGAGGTGAGGTGATAATGTAGCTTATATTGCCTGGCTGGTATACTAGCTTTCTGCAGAAGGAATTGCAAGGATTTGTTGAAGAATAATAATTCTAAATTTGCCATACTCATGAGTGCAATTAACTGAGAACAGACTTCAGGGAATAAGGAGCCTGCTGCTGCTGGCTAAGAAGTGATTAGTAACTGGCATAAAACTTCACTGTTAGGGTAAATACAAAAATGAGACATTAAATATGCTAGAACTATCTAAGCTCTCCTTATCACTACTTATGACTGCTGACAACAGGAATGTTTGTGATATGACATGGAGTCAGAATTAACTTTACATATAGAATTTTCTATTCTGCTCACACTCTGTGGAGACAGTACTGCTGTCTGAGTGATTGGCTATGAGTACAGCTCTTTGCTTTGATGCACTCTTCTTAAGTCACATTTGCTTTTCACAGTCTGTTTTCTCACTGTTCGTGCTATCCTCATTAGTATTTTAATCAGTGCTACAAAGAAGTGTGGAGGAAGTTTCTGTCTAACTAAAGCTAATGTTCAAAACCCCAAACCCTGGAGCCATGGTGGATCTTCTCTGCTCACTCCTGAGAGCTGCCCCCAAACCTGACTCCCAGCTGTGCAGAGAGTGGCCCAGCTTCTGGGCCCCACAGAGCAGCACCCCAGTGTGCCCGATGCTCCAGTAGTACACATACACTCTGCACCTCACCAACCATGCCCCAGGGGTTCTCCAAAGCAGTCTGTGATGCAGCTGTGAAGATGGAGGTGAAGGAGCATGCTAAGCCCATCCTTCCTCTCCAGTCTGCTCTTTAGCGATGGTGCAGATATAGACAGTTGATCTACCCTACTGATCTGCAGCTCTCATCAATCACAGTCAAACCAGTCCTTCTTTTCATACCTAATTTCAGCCACAGAATGCTGTACCACACAAGCAACTGTTGTATCTGTTGTTTTTTATGTGTATTACTTAGCATCTTATTCCAGTTCCAGCTTTCATTCATTTCTAGTTGTGTACCTTTGAATCATAATCCTTGCTTATGTCTTTCTCTCTGAGTATCCCATCCTCAATTGTTCTTGTGTTTAATATATATACATATTTCTATTAAATTTCTCATGCTCTTCTGTCAAGATATTCTTGACTTTCCAGGCCTGACAGCAAAATTAGTTCCAGACCTTCTCACATCACAGTGATCTCTCATGTCCACTAGGCTGCAGACAGCAGTACTCCATCAGTGGCACAGTGCAGATCTCTGACTTCAAGATTCCCACTTCTCTAGTTTGTTTCCCTCTGGTGTACAATTCTCTCTGACAAGGAGGACAAACATCTAACAAACTAGACGAGTAAGGAGTGTAATTGTTAGGAATCAACGTCCTTGGCAGCTGCTAAGCACAGAGGTCCTCTGCAGCCACAGTGAGTGTCATTCCCTACCAGCATCGACCCTTGCCGGCCCAGAGGGAAGCTAACATATTATGCCTGGGACCCAGGAAAAGAACGTGATCTGGAACAATGAACAGAATCATGGAGCAGATGTGTGCTCATCCCTGTCACTGACAGAGCACGATAGGTACCTCACAGGTTTAAAGATACTTAAGACTTTCCTCTTCCTAGAGTATTTCTCAGTATTTTTACCACCATCAAACTTTTCTTTCAACTTTGGCTGATCCACTGATTTCATCCTTTTTTTTTTCTCCCAAACTTTTCTCTCCATCTGAGGCTGGCTAAACTTTATTATCCAAGAGAACAATATTAAATTTTATGCTATCAGAAGATAGATTGTAGAAGGTTTGAGAATGGTGTGTTTTCCAAGCATAGTTTGAGTAGTCAGTAAAGTAACTGTGTTTGTGAATAAGCATCAAACTGTGTTGTTTCCTTAAGTGCAAGGGCAAAACATGCGTCTGCACAGGGATATGCAAGAATCGTTGAAAGAAATCATACTTGAGTAGATCTAACCATCAAAGTTAGTTCATGGGATGATAAATTACCATTTATAGTGATGCAGAGAGAGTAAGGTAGAAACATGGGGAGTTTTGGTAAGTGTAAGATCTGCCAACCATTTCCAAGTACCAACAGCTTTTTGTTTGCGAGTGTGCTTGCTATTACCATGTAGAAAAAGTTATGGATGATCCTAACTAGCTAATGTAGCCCTGCTGATCTTGAGCTCATGCCAAGTGTTTCCCTGCCATGGATTTAATAACTCAGCTTCTGACTCTGTCTCTGAAACCACACACACAATTTCCTACTAGAAAGCAGCCAAGTATGGCTTGCAGTGTTGAATGGGAGACTCATTTAGAGCTAAGCTAATCTAAAGGTTTGTGCAAAAGCTTTGATTAGAAGTATAACTCATTTGGAGTCCTAATGGATTTAGATACTTGTCAACTGCATAAAGAAGATGGTGTCCATTTGATTTAAGATCACAGCAATAACTTATCTTCCAGGAAAATCTATTCCATAATCTTCCACAGCACAAACATGAGGCTCACCAGCCTGTAGTATCCTAACTCTTCCTTTCTCTCTGTCTTAAAAATCCAAATATTTTGCATGAAAATGGGTGCTAATACACTGATGCAATTTCAGGAGCTGCTGTAGAATACGAATAAGGAATGATTTTTAGACCAACCTCATATCTCAGGACTAAATCCACCTTCCAAACTGAGTAGAATTGACTGGGGTGTCACTGGGGCACAGGCTTACATCACAGTACCTAGACAAAACTGGCTGAGTGGAGTGCAGATTTGTAAAAGTGAATGAGTTTAGCACACTGACACAAAATGCTGTTGAGAGGGGTATGATCTGTGTCCTATCTTCTTTAAGGAGGTTGAGCTGTACCTGGCAGATATTATGGATATATTATGTCCTCTTCCTTGAGTTAGGTGCGTAAGGCATTTCATTCTAGCAGAAACCTAAGAAAATACAAGAACTTTTCCCACATAACATGGTGATTAGTACCTTTCCTTATGTAGTAGATTTAGGGTGGTATCCTCAGTCTAATTTAGAGACTGGTTTGATCCCAGGTGTCTCATTTCACATTGACTGTTTTCCTTTTCTGCTCACTTTCTCATCCATGAGATCTATCCTGTTCCATACTGGAAATATTTATGCAGTATCTGAGGCCTTGCTTCCCACTTTTCACCTCTTACTGTCTTGCGTAAATGTTTCCCAGCTCCACAGATTTCTTCCTTTGAGTATAAAGTGGAAGTAATGTGTTTAATTTAGGGCTGTTAATTATACTGCAGAAGGGCACTGGATTGAAGTTCAGCCCCCACGTGAACCCAGTAATCAGTCCTTGACTCTAACAAGGACTGGGGTGCAAATGTGTTAAGCTCAGGCCTCAGTGAGAAACATAGAACTCAGCAGTAATGGATTTGGCCTAAGCAAATATCAACTAAAGAACTGCCTGTGGCCAGGGTGTGGATTTTCATGAAAGTTGGGATCAAGCTCTTGCTTTTGCTGTCTTTCTGACAGACAGTTCAGAAACAGTCCATTTTGTAAGCTGATTTAAAAAAAAAAGGCTGAGTATCTCCTGCTGAAGAACTGAAACTCAATTTAGAAATAAGTAAATAAAATCTAGCTGCCATTGCATGCAAATTAATTCAGTTTAGAAAGAGATAATAGCTGTGGTTAAAATGAGGAAATGATATCCTCCCATGCCTTGAAACAAGACATTTGCTGTCTTGCACCCTTTCATTCTTGTGTTCATTTTGCATGTGACAGCAAAGACAACTTCTCCTTGCCATTCTTTTGATCGATAGCCATTTTTAAAAATATGACACAGCATGCGAAATAGCATCTAGTTATGACTTTGATAACTTATGCTGGTTTAGGCAACCAAAAGTCAAAGAGTAATCACCTACAACAGTGTTTCAATTAGTCCTTCTCCATGAATGTATACATAATTTTCTTCTTGTCAGCCTATGTAGTACCACTGTGGGAATGTTCTGAAGAAGTGCTTTCCAGCTTCTGGCAGGCAGATGTCTGAGACAATTTCTACATATTCTGTAGAAGACTTGAAAAAGGAAAAAAAAAAACAACTATTATTATTAGGCTTAAGTTCTCTATCCAGAAGGTTATTTCTCTACTAGAATATTCTTGGAAAGGTATATCAAAAAGTTGGAAGGCCAATATCCAGTAATCTCTTTGATGTGTACCATCACATCTAAAAGACCTTATACCCATTCGCACAGAAGCCCTGAGAAATGTAAAACAGACTGGTGTGTCCTTATCAGTAAGACAAATAGTGTCAGGAAACACCTACAGGCACTGAAACAAAATCATCCCTGTTATTAAATTTTAGAAGGATTCCTGGCACAAATTTGTGCTCAGGCCAATTTGTGTATTCCTGTATAGCTCCTGATAATGTATGAGCAGTTACTGGAAAGCAGAGACTTGGATATCCCTGCTTTTGGAAATGAGATAATTATTAGTATTAGTATGGGTTACTTCAAACCAGTTGGTTTCAAAGAACGTTCTTACAACACTGAATGTAAATACATGAGTCATCCTTGGACAGTTGTGTCACTCTACCCCAATTTGAAGGGAAGGGAAGGGCAGTACTCCGGGTATACTGACAGGCCGTTCTCTGTATTTAAAATCTTTCCTTGAGTTCTTTGGGAAAATGCAGAGAATTTTGGATCTTTTTAGTGTAGAGATCTTTCTGAATTTATTTCTATGCAGTATTTCTGAAAGTTTTATCACTTCTCAGCATTTGTTTATTGGTGAAAAATCCATTCCATGAATGTCCCTAAAAAGTGAAAAAGCAGGTCCTCTTTGGCCTAAAAATTTCTTAAACACTTTTGTAGTCCCTAAGAGAGACTTAGAGTTCCTAGCTGTTCATTCCCATCTGCATACATCAAATGATTACTGCCTTCCTCCTGTCATGTTATGCAAAGTGTTTTGAAAATCCATGTTATGTGCCACACTGATAACAATAGTATCTTTGTATTAGGAGAATTGCTTTGGCTGTCACAATCTCAGAACATAAAGAAAAGGGCATGTATTGTAGGAAATAATCTTTTTTAATGTAAAATTGGAAAAAAACACAGATAAGCTTTTGGATGTATGAGACCTTCTTCGGGTATCCTTTATGCTTATACAGATGACATAGTAATAACTCAACTTTCAAGAAACAGGGCATGTTATTCCACTTGTATTAGAAAAGTGTTTCTTATCTTACACAAGTGCACACAATACGTGATGATTGGTAACAATGTACTCTGTCATAAATTCTTATTATTAATTACATCTATAGCGCCATAGGTGAGTGTAGCATTGTACAGACAAATAAAAACTGACAGTTCCTTACCTAAAGGAGCATGCACACAAAATTGCACATTACAGAGCCACCAGTAATGAAAAACAAAAAGAGCAGGTGTAAAGTCAAAACTTCCATGATTGTGAGAGGTGCATTCTGTCTGAAACAAATACTGCTTGGTCCTTTTTTATGTCATTAAAATGAGTGCACAAGACACAGAAAAATACATTAACTGTGTCTGGAATTACAGTACACTGAAGCCATTTTTGTTTGTGTTGGAGGAGATATGAGATGGTCTACCAATTAAAAAAGAGCAGATAATTTCTGTCCTGGATGATCTGAGCTGCACTGTGAAGAGCAGAACTTTACATTAACCTGCACAAAAGCAACACCATTTACACAGAACATATTATATGCTTCAGTTTAGAGCCAAGTTGTTCTGGTGCTGAGGGACAGGCATAGTCCATGAAAGCTCAAGAACAGTCAAGCACAAAGTCAAGCAAAGTGGCAGGCAGTCTGCATATTTAAGCAATCATAGAATCATAGGACAGCTGAGGTTGGAAGGGACCTTGAAAGTTCATCCAGCTTTACCTTTCATGGGGAAAAAGGAGCCTAGATCTTTCACATCTTGAAAACCTCCAGCGATAGGAAGTCTACCATGTCTCTGAGGAGGTTGTCCCAGTGATTAATTGTTCCCACTATAAAATATTTCTTTCTTAAATTAATACAAAGCCTGTTTTGATGCAGCTTGTACGCAACGACAACGTAACTACTTGCGAAAAGAGCCTCTGTCCTCCTTGTAACTACCTGTTGGGTACTGAAATATTGTGACTGGTGTTCCCCACAGTCTCCTGTTCTTCAAGATGAACAGACATAATTCCTTTAGGCTTTCTTAACCCCTTACAGGCCCAATTCTCCAGTATGTATTGGAGCAAGTCTAGTGAAGGGCCACAAAGTTGTTTAAGAGAACAGACAATCTGACATATGAGGAGAGGCCAAGTATTCTGTAACTATTCAGGCTGGAAAAGAGAAGACTCAAAGGAATCTTATACATACAAGTAAGTACCTGGAGGGAAGGTATAAGGTAGGACCAGGCTTTTCTCAGTGTTGCTTAGTGTAGCGAATGTCTATGGAAAGGTGTTGGTAGTTTGAAAGTACAGGGACAGCTTTTTGAGAAGATGGGTGTTGCCTATGCTGGATACAGCCTGCTTTAGCTGACACCAAGATGGACCCACTGCAGGATGCAGCTGAACACATTAGTCAATATGATGGTGACTCTCTGAAAACATATTTATGAAATGGCAGAAAACACTGGACAGTTGGAAAGCACTGGAGAGAAATCACTTGGTTCTGACCACAGCTGCCCCTGTATCTCTCATTGCCTCCTTGAAGGGAGATAGTATAACCTGAAACAATATAGAGGGTATGGTAGAGGAGTCTAGAGTGAAGTTGAGGACAATCCACCTTGATACGAGACAATGGACACAAATTGAAATACATAGAGTTTCATTTAAACATGAGATAAAGCTGTGTTCTTTACTCTAAGGGTGATTAAACACTGGCAGAGGTTGCTCGGAGATATTGTGGAGTTTACATCTCTGCAGATACTGAAAAGCCACCTGGATGCAGCCCTGAGTGTCCTGCACCAGCTGACCAAGCCCACAATGGCATCCTTGACTGGAAGATCTCCAAAGGAACTTCTTGGCATCAGCCATTCTGTGACAGATCAGGCCATCGCAAAGAAAAGCCTGGCATCCGTGCTGGGTTACTCTTTGCACTTGACAATTGAATCTTGAATTTCAGTAACATTTTTTGTTTTCATGCAGGTAAGATCACAAAGCCTTTACATGACATCACTTTTGGAAAATATTCACCTGTGTGAAAATAAACCCACAAGTATGATTACTGTTGTAATTATCCATTGAGATAAGATATTATGTTATTTGCATAATTAATTTTATGTACAGATGCATCAAAAGCAATTTAGTATGAAACATTTTATTAAGTTCTGTCAATAACGATGAAGAGAGTTTTATTTCATTTTGCTGTAGTTCAAAAATACTCCTAAGGGTGCTGATTCTAATTTCCTGTTTGGGGAACCAATTGTGCTATTAGCAAAACAGAGTCCTCTATTGTTTTTAGCAGCAATATTCAGTTTCTATAACGATTATTTCCTGGGAGATATGTGCAGAATTTGAAATGGAAGTCAAGTGACATACAAATCATTAGAATTAAAGCCAGAAAGCACATTCACTGTGATGTTTGCTATGACACACAGTTTATTGGTGTTCCTAAACCTATGACACCCTTTCAGTAACATTTATAATTACCTATGATTTCTTCCATCTTTCTAGCAGCATTTTATTTAGAAGGCATGCAATCAAAATAGCATTTTCTTGGAAAAACTGCTCTTCTATCAGCAGAGAGTAGTACTGATTGCATTTACAGAGCAATTATTTTTGTTAATGAAATGCTGAGGTTGAAAGTCAAAGCATGGAGAATAACAAAGACTTTCTCAAGACTGGTATAATGGCTTGAACCACAAAAGAATGATTTTTGGTGGGATTTTGAATTGGTGGGAGCCAAACCCACCATTTCATCAAAGTGGAAAGTTTTTTCTTCTGTATTTTGTATGGTGCAAATTAAATGAATGTACTAAAATAACACATTAAAATTTGCATGCAAAGTAAACAGGATATATACTATATGTATTATGTAGCCAATTTAACAGTGCAGTACACACATACTTGATATCCATCTGATTAGATATTTAAATAATGTTTGTTTTTATTTCTGATATAGTTCTTCTTGGGAGTTAAGTGCACTCAATTGAAGTTTATTTGCTGCTTGAATCTCTCTAAAGAGAATAATTTCTCAGAGAGTGCCTATGAGCTACCCATGCAAAACAAAAACATTACTCAGTGTCAGAAAATATTACACAGTAGAGTGTTATTTGCCTAACAACTATGTTGGTGTTTATTTTGGGTGTGTTGTTTCTATTTAGCTTATGTTTTGAGTTTATTATGATTTTTGTCCTCATGACTATTTTGCTTTCTAATCTATTCTGGTAAGAAACAGTTACAAGGCAACCATTATAAAGCTATGAGTTTACTGCAGTGCAATTTCATGTATTAAAACTTCTCATTCTGTGATGTCACTTAACAGTCTTCTAAATATGCTGAACTTTTTATTGACCTTATAATAATTCAAATTGGGTATACCTTTGATTTTGCCATAGTAGCTTTTAAAAATACCCCTTAAAATGGAAAGACAATGAACAGCTTTTCATTCTCACCTTCCTTTTGCCTTCTTTTTCATTATTCCACCCTCACCTTTCAGGATAGCAATGAAGTACATAGTCAAACATGAGCATGTGCCAGTCCTATAGAATCTGTGAGTTGTGTTTGTATTTGAATGCTTGTCTAAAGCACAGGTAATGTAAGCCAGGTTAACAAAGGACATCTAAAACTAGTTTTACAAAAAATCTTTAAACTGATTGATAAATAGTCACTATTTGCATACTGTCATATATACATCCTCCTAGCAGAATGACGGTCTTGATGCACACAGCTGGCTAGCAGATGTGAACCCATGGTACAGAATCATCTCAGACACATCCCACATTTCTAAATAAAACTAATGATGAGCTAATAAAACTCAGTTAAATTGCACAATACTTTGCACAAAAATACTGACAATACTTTCTTCCTTCTTGCATCTATAATGTTTCTTACTGAAGAGATTTTTCCAAAGGAAAAGTTTCCCAAAAAAAGGATTGCATTTAAAGCTCATGGAATTGCATCACAAAAGACATGTTTGGTACAAGCAGAAGCAAAAAATGCAGCTGTGCCCATGTGAAATTAATTAGAACTTTCATAAAAATCATCTGATGTCGCACAACCCTCAGCATCCAAGAGAGTATGAAGCAATGAAGTAAGAAGTCAGGAATATTCCTTGCCTACTCTGACAAACAAAGGCAGAGTAAGGGATATTCTTCTCAAAGTTTTCTGTGTTCAAAGCTATAGTTTGATAGACATGGAAGATTCCTAATATCAGTGCATAAAAACATTTTCAAGGGGTGATGAAAGGCCTGAAGTCCAAAGAAAATAGGGCTAGAAACAATAGTCTTGAGGCAATTATCTTCTGGGAAGATCCTGAGGATGTTCAGTCCTAGAGAAGCTTGCACAGATGTTCAGATTGTGGATGTTGAAAGATTTCTCCTGTTAGGAGAACTCAGAAAAACAAGCCAAATGAACTTTTTTATTTCATATCCCGAAATTGGAGCTCACAAATCCTTACTCCCAGGCAGACAGGCACAAGAGGATAGAAGAAAAAGTAGTAGAAATGGGAGTAATTGAGCAAAAGAGATGTGATCTCTCTCGGCTCATTTAGAAAAACGAATTATTTTAATTGCAATTCTGACACGTCTTTATCGAGTGCGTGAAAATATAGGCCTGGAGACTGTTTTTTAACACTGGCCTACAGGGGTTCATTCAAATCTTTACTGAACAGCTCACTGAAGCTCTAATTGAAACATTTAATTTGGTACTCCATAAAAATACCTTGAAATACATTTTATCACTGTACCAGCAAATATTAAATGTTACTTATTACACACAGGGAAAAGATGATCCTGTGAAAAATTGATTCTTGCTTCAGAGGCACCAGAAAGAAGCTAATTAACAAAATGCACTGCAAATTGCACGCATGAAATAAGTCGGGTTTGATTATACAGAGATTTTCAGTGTGAAAGAAGGACAGCATATTTTGTCATTGTTTTTAAATTCTCTTTTAAGTATAATGTGAGAAGATCTGTACATATCTACATGTATATAATACTGTTCACTCTTCTCATAGAGGGTATTCATTTAAAACTCCAACAAAGGAATCAAGGGCAACTGTACCATAAATGAAGGACAGATTGAAGAAAAGTTAAGCTATACAATATCTTTTTTTCCTTCTTTTTTATTACAATGGCTTTGAAGAAATTCTTGGTTACGTCTGACATTTCTACTGATGAATGCTGATTTTCACTGGAGCATACTAATAGAGAAAACAAGGAACAATTGAATGTCTTGAAGTAAAATGAGGGTCATTTTAAAGATATGCATAGAGGAATCTTGCTACTAATATATGCATCCCGTGTAACCCAATGTTGATAAGAAGATGATGTGCCATATGTCTGTGAAAGAAGATTCTGCAGAAGTTAAACTCTGCTCCTGCATTAAAATTTCTGGTTGCTTTTTCTTCCCCCAAGATTGCCACAAAGTCAAGTGCTGTTCTTTCTCAAAGGGGATTCTGCACTGCAGTTTGCTATGAGCCCAAGAGAGAAACTAAAACAAGGCATGAGTCCTGAAAGGCAGTGGCAGCACAGAGCACCATGAACAAATGGGCCACCTCTTGAAGGTGGCCTACGAGGCAGTCACCATTAAAGAAGTTGTCAAGAAGATGGACTGAAGATGAGTCAGAAGGAATGAAAGCAAGTCACTCAGCAGCTTAATCCACCAAACCACTTTATTGCCAAAGTGATCCAGTTATTTTTAATGAAAATAGTTTTTCATTCTTTTTTATTGTAGCAAATTATTCATTTTCCATTATTTTAGAATTAGAAGTTAATCAATGATGTGAAGATATTTAAATTATGCTGTTGCATTTACAAGGACTGCTCCGAAAGTAATGCATCCTATTTTTTCATGTTGGCCCAAGACATCAAACCCATATGTTGATGGTATGACAATAGAGGTTTAACCTTCCCACCAATATTTCATCATATTTTGATGCTGTATGACAGACGGCAGCACAGGGGCAGTTCAACAAACTGATGTCTGACATGGAAGTGCAGATGAAGCAAAGATGTGGAATTGAATTTCTCCACATGGAAAAAAATGCATCTATTGACATTCTTCAATGCTTGTTGAATGTTTCTGGACCAAACAGTGCATGTGAGCACAGTGAGGTGTTGTATGGTATGTCCCAGCAGTAGTGCCAGCAGCATTAGGTTACCTTCACTGGTGCAGATTTTTACTTTTATGAGTGCTGCATACAGACTCTTGTTCATCACTGGTGAAAACGCAGGGCTAATGGTAGTAACTATGTTGAAAAACAGTGTTTTCTAGCTTATAATTTCCTCCATCAAATAGTGTTATTGTGCTCTTTCTATCTGTTGTAGTTTCCATGGAAATAAAGAGGCAATATTACTTTCAGAGAGACCCATTGTAGAAAGATTTACTTAATTGCGAATTGCGTATTGTTTTAAAAATTAAAAGAATAAATAATATTTGATAATTGATGAGTCAATGCACAAGAAAAACAAGGAAGTACCCTGATCCTGAAGTGTCTAATAAAATTCTTATGAAGTTAAGCATATAAGGGAGCTGCAATAATATATTTTATCAGTACTACAAAGCTGTTTGGCTTACAATAAATCCAGTGCAACTGTTTAAAAAATTAATCTGAAAAAAAAAAAAATCCTTTCAAATTGAAAATGGCAAGTAAAATGTCAGTTCTCCAGAATGTGCTGACTTAAATGTTTTGGTTTTTTTTCAGAAATCATTGCATAATTTTTGACAAGACTATTCCTGAGTCTTCAAAACTCACTATCTTACTATTATTATACTAGAATTTATCCCAGACATTTTTTGATTGGAGCAATGTTCATTCCCTGTTCCAATATAAGAAATAAATCAGAAAGAGGAGATTGTAAACAAAAAACACAATGAATTCATGCACTGAGATTATTTTAACGTAAACATCAGAAATACACAACTTTTTCATATTTTTCAATAGTTCTGTGTAATCAGCGCTAAAGGAATGAAAGCACCTCCCCTATGAGGAGGGGCTGAGGGAGTTAGGCTTGTTCAGCCTGAAGAAGAGAAGGCTGCGGGGTGACCTCATTGCAGCCTTTTAATACCTGAAGGAAACCTACATCCAGGAGGGGAATAAACTCTTTGAAAGGGCTGACAATAGCAGGACTAGGGGAAATGGATCCAAGTTGAAGGAGGGAAGATTTAGGTTGGATGTTAGGGGGAAGTTCTTTACTAGGAGAGTGGTTAGGCCCTGGAACAGGCTGCCCAGGGAGGTTGTGGATGCCCCATCCTTGGAGGTGTTCAAGGCCAAGTTGGACAGGGCCCTGGGCAACCTGATCTAGTGAATGTGTATGTTTGGTGGCCCTGCTAGGCAGGGGGGTTGGAACTACATGATCCTTGAGGTCCCTTCCAACCCGGGTGATTCTGTGATTCTGTGATTCTGGGCAAGTAAATTGTGGAAGAAGGCTAATAGATAAAGATACTGAAATAAATTAAAGTATGAGGGTTAAGTTCTTTGTTAAATGTGATGCTAATATACGTTACATTGCTAAGTAACCCAGCCTTGAATAAGTTGAGAGTACTGAAATAGATCCCAGAATTCATGCAGCAAAAGGTAACAGTAAAACCATACTAATATGAGGAAGGAAAAGAAGTAGAAATTGTCTGACTTTTAAGATCCCAAGGATGGGGCTATTTTTAACAAAACAGGTCATTCAGTGTTGAAGAAGCCACGGAGAGAAAGGAAAGTACAACTACCTGACCTTGGTCAGATCAAACCCTGACCCTGTTTAGGCCTTACCATCCAATCTTTTGTGCCCAGTTCACATGGCAATAATAGATCAAGATAAAGGTGCTTGAGTTTTTAAGATAGCCTTTTTAGAAGTATTGTCACCTTTGAAGATCTGCAATATTAAAGCCATTTCTCTTTACATTGATGGAAATCTTTTGCTGTATTCCACAACTGTAAAGTTCCTAAGATGACCATAAAACAAAATGATAGAAAGAAAAATATCTACTGTAAATGGAAATATTCATAATTATTTTTATAGTTCATCTTAAGATCCTACAGTGAGGCTATTTTTACTAGGAAACATTAACTTAAAAACACCAAAAAACAGCAATACAACATTGTACTTGAAATTTGTTAGTATAATAAGTGAGTGATTTTCAAATGAGCCTTAGTTTTCATTTTAACTTAACTTTACCTTGTAACTAAAAAAATTGATGCCTAAAGGACATCCCACAGAACGAGAATCCATGACAAAAAAAAAAAAGCGAGTCTCAGTAAGTCACTAAAAATACTCTGGAAGAAATAATAAGTGAGATTGCTTAAAGGTTTCTTGAGAAAAGAAGTCTCGTGCTCATAAAATATCATATGATATAAATAAAACAAAACTCCTTAATACAGAATTTTGGACTAGAATCTGTCAAAATGGTATTGGAGCCCACAGGCAAGGAAATATTTTTCCAGGTTATTCTGATTACTGTTCATCACTGAATTCTTCAGCTGAATATCCTTGTGTTCTTTAATTTAAAAACAAGTAAATTGCTTTAGGTTTGTAGTAAGTTGATGGGCCATTTGGAATGAAATAGTAGTGCTCACCTATAATGAGTGTTATGGCAGGTCAGCATGAGTTAAAAACTGAAAAAATGTTTTATTTCTTTTTGTCTGTAGAGGAAAGACTGATAACATTCTTTAAATATGTTAAATAGTTTGAAAACTTTTAAAGGTTGCACTGGAAAGGAAGGTAAATAGCTGTATGTTTGCATTTCTGTGTAAAAAGTAATGAGTTTGTCACAGGTGAAATATTAGGAAAAAGCATTGCTATAATAAGTAAGCACAGAAATAAGCTCGTTGAAAGAAGTGGAGGCAGGAACATGGAAGTTTTAATTGTATTAGAAAAATATTTCAGATGTTGCTGGCCTTGTCTTGAAAAGCAGAGGTATATGAATTCTTCATCCCAAGTTGGCCTACGTCTTTTGACTCCTTTATGGGACATCTAATGTATTAAGAAGTCCTGGTATATTCAAGTATACTAACAGCCCCTTTCACCAAAGGCATAATTTTTCAACACTATTACTGTTTTTCTTTCTAAAATCAAGCCTGAAAGTGTACTTCCACTAACAATAATGTCAAAGCTGTTTGAGATGTGAGCACAACTAAAACTTCCAAGGTCAGCATGTAAAAATATTATATTCTGGTATTGCTTTTCATTACAGAAGTTCTTAGGTTAGACCACTTAAAAGCCATGAACAAGCAGTAGGCCATTTATAACATTCCAGACAAATTCTAATTATTCTAATTTTTTTTTAAATACAACAAATACTCAAAAACAAACAAAAAAAAACAAAAAACAACCCTATGAAATTGTTAGTGTGCTTACACACAGTTACATAGATACCATATATCACCCTATTACTTACTGATTTAAGGAGATGAACTGAATGAACAATCCATCAAGCTGATTTTTTTTTTTTTTTTTTTTTAAAAAAAAAAGAAAATACAATTCTTCCAGGCAAATGTACATAAGTATTTTCCTATCTAAAAACTGGCAAGTGAAGGTACTCCTGTCCAGTGTAACTGTTCCTATTTCATACTTTTAAATGTTAAAGGAAGACTCGCTTAGATTAGACCTAGTTTTAGATGTCCAAAGGAAGGTGAGTTGCATTTTCAATATGCAACATTGAAGTGTTTCAGAATATTAGACTTGGTTTCAGGCCTTTAGATTTCCTTTGGTAATTTGTTGAGCTACATTCAGTATCTTCACAAGCTTTAGATTTGAATCATAGAATCATAGAATCACCAAGGTTGGAAAAGACCTACAAGATCATCCAGTCCAACCGTTCACCAATCACCAATAGCTCCCACTAAACCATGTCCCTCAACACAACATCCAGTCGTTCCTTGAACACCCCCAGGGTCAGTGACTCCACCACCTCCCTGGGCAGGCCATTCCAGTGCCTGACCACCCTTTGTGAGAAGTAAGTAATTTGAACACCAACCTTTACCTGGGGGCATTAACAGTGTGGTGGGAGAAGGTATCATTACACTTTTATATTTCCACTTCTTTTGCCCTTTCTTAATAGATCTAAAAATTTCTCCAGTGTTGCTCTGACAGCATCTGAAGAAATGAACACACACAGTTGCCCTGTTTTCTGGCATAGCACTGGTAAAACCTGCTGCAACACTGGGTCACATCTTTTCCCAGAGCCTGTGCTGTTGTTGTGTAACCTAGCCTGTAAAGCATTCCAGCCTGAAAAATAACTGAGTTTTGTTCCTCCCACTGCTGTTTCTTGATTGCTCCATCATTTTACTATTCTGAAATAAGGTTTCCTAGCCTCAGAGTCTAAATTAATTTTTTTCACAATCAATTTATGCCTTCTATAGCATTTTTCTAACACTGTGCTTAAGTTCAAGTAGTTCTCGCCTTCTCTGGTGATTTTCTCTCAGAATATAAATAGAAAAAAGTCATAACGACTGTCAGCTATCACATTGAATGCAATGATAACTACTTCATTTTCTTCCTTGTCACAGTGGAAATGACAAACCTTAATTGTGTCACTCCAGTGAGATGCCTCGAGTCAGGCATAGCCTGTCTTCAGATCCAGGTGAAATTTGAATGAGCTTAGCAATGTACAGTGATACAATACTTGACTAGGTCAGCTGAAAATGTTTTGCCCATTCCATTTTTTTTTTAATGTTATCATAACTAAACCAGTGACTCAAACATAATTTGGAACTGTTATGAAACTCGGATCATTTTCTGCACTAGTTCCAAACTGCAGGCTTAGAAAAGAGCAACTTCTCTTTTTCATCCTGTTTTCAGTCCTCCTATCCTCAGAATGGATGGACTATAGCATTTGGATCCACTTGGATGCAAATTATAACTTCCAGATTTCCCGAGCACACCATTACCTTTAGTGAAATGGTCTAACAAGATTAGGTCTTGGTCATTCCTGTTTGAACCCTGAGGACATGAGTAGGCCTCAGTGGCCCTGCTTGGCCTCCCCAACACGACCCAGGGCCCTATTTCAGCTTCTAGGACAGTCAGCCCCAGTGAAGCTGAAGCTGGGCTAGGTTGCATCTCCCCACAGCCCTCCCCTGCACACTCTTGGACCCCAGTGATCTGGTCCATCTAAAGGCTAATAACCCAGCCAGGCCTCAGCTCATCCCCGTGCGCATGAAGGTGCATGATGCCTGGGGTTGGGCTGGTCTCAGTTCCCCTTTGGCTCTGGATCCTGTCTGGGGTTCTAGGGTGGACTCTGGCTGGAGGGCCTGGCACTGCTGGCCATACATACACAGCCCCCAGGGCCCCTGGCCCTCAGGGAGCTCCCAGCCCATGTGGCAGTCTAACACCTCTCTAATACACTCAGTTCCCTAATGACCTGAAGCCAGGTCATTGCTTTCAGGATAACCATAATTGCTAGTTTTCTACCTACTCAGCTCCCTGGGTGTTGGATTCGATCAGAATCTGCAAAGGAATGATTTTTAGAAAGAAGTCTGCTTTGATGCTTACTTTGGTAGAGCGTATTGCACTGCCATTCCCTCCTCAGAGAAAAAATCCTAGCCATCATTTTTACTACGGATAGCTATTAACCACAGAGAAGGAGCTGCTGTAAATGAACTTGCAGGAAGAAATCACGTCTAAAGCTTTTTATATCAAAAAACTGTCAGAATCTTTTCCTGTCAACAAAACAATCAGGCAATGTTACATTAGTCAAAAATATGCTCTTGATGCGTTTAACTCCCGAGTCTCTTCAGAAGTACTGTTCAAAATTGCTGATGTGATTGGCATTTGACAAGCCATTGCTTAACCTTTTGTTATTTCTAGTCACCCTTTTCCGGATTGTACTACAGATTCCAGAGAGAGCTGAGAGCACTAAGCACTTCACTATCAAGTAGCATTTGATATGGGATATCCAGGAACACTATTGAGGATTTGCACATTCCAGGGACTTCATAGTAATTACATACACACAACTAAAAATATGCAAGAAGAGATATAGAGATATAAGTCAGCACTGGCATATACACACAGAATAGTGGCTATTCCAGTCAGAAAAATATTCATTGTTTTAAAAGTTGGTAACGTCTTTACCATAAAGTTCACAGGCACAGTTCAATAAGCACTGTCAAGTCAGTACAAAAATGATTTGTGAAAGGCCAGCAAATTGGAGCTGCAATAGTATGAATATGTTTTCTGACAGCTTAAAAATGATTTCCTCTTTCCAATATGTTCTTTTATCAGTATACTTGAAGTAATTCATAGGCCATCAGAAAGTGTTAGGCAGAATAATTTTATTGACAACAGTCAAATGTGAGGTGAAAGTGCTTCCAGAGCAAGGTCCATGTCTTGAGATGCTCATAAACTCATTTATTGGAGGACTTATTTAATCGGGCCTTAGCCATCTAAAAATTTGCTGTGTCTCATCTAGCATAACTGTATTTAATGGTGAGAGAGCACTCAACTGAGTGTTCTTCCCAATCATGTTAAAAATCAGTCTTACCTCTGACATGGCTGTTTTTTGATAACTGCAAAATGAGCCCAAATAAGTCATAGCCTGGGTATCTACACCATTTTGGAGTAACATTAAAGCAGAAAATTTGTACATCTTGGAAAACATGGAGCCTTTCCTTATTGCCTGTTCTTCATGGACCCTTTTTTTACTCTCAAGGTTTATCTGAGATTATAATGGTGACACTAACTGTTGCTTGAAAAGTAACTCAGAAAGGTTGAACTACACAAAACGTAGAACAAAGACATGCAGACTTTTAACAACGCATGACAGAACCAAACAGGGGTTCGAAACATTGAAATATTCCTTGAGAACCAAATATCTTTCCAAAAATTGCACCATAAGTTAAAAAAAATATCACAGCTCAAACTCTGCAGCACATAGTTTGGGGTTATCACAGAATGTTATTGGCCATATAGATGAAACTATTACTGTACGTGGGACCCCACTCAACTCATCCTCAGCAGGCTGTTTGCAGTATTAGGTTTCAGCAAGATACCTAAAAGTACCGAAGCATTTTTCTCTCTGCAGCCACAAGACCAAATTAAGTATGCTTTAACATACGTCACACTGATTCTTTTAGGCAGACAATATTTCTTACTCTGAGGACAACAAATAATCAATAGCTGTTTTGTATGTAATTTCTTGTCTTGTGTTTAGGATGTGGGAGGCTGTTTCAGCAATACCTTGCAGTGGGTCCTTACTGCACCAGGAGGGTCATAAGGACTGTAGAAATATTAAGAGTATACAGTAGCAAAGGAAGTAAGAGCAGGCCACACTTTAATTTCTCAAAAAAAAAAAAAAAAAAAAAAATTAGGATCATAATCACTCACAGGTTTTTGCTCTTCAGTATGCAGGTTAAAACATTTATGCCTCTAACGTGTATACTTACGTGACCTAGCTTGATGACATAGATCTGAAGCCTTAAAAGGCACTTTCTTCTCTGTCAGCTGTATGTGGAACTTATGCACTTAATCTAGAAGATCTGAATTGTTAAACAAATAAAAGTGTTTGCTGAATGCCTACATCAGGCAGAACAGATCAGTTTGAGGTCTGCTTAGGTTTTCTCTGTGTGTGTTTCTTTTTTTTCTTTCTTTTCTTTTTTTTTTTTTTTTAAACTCCCCCCCCCCCCACCTATGTCCCAACACTTCCACAGTTTTATCCTGGAGATTTACGTGAAAAATTTAATTTTGGAAAAAAAGAAAGGATTTGTTCCTATGACTTGACAGCATTACAGCAAAAGCACATCTGATTTTCTGTTGTTCAGAGTAGCAGGAGGATAAGTGAAATACAGTGGGAAAAACAGATAATACTGGCAATACTAACTGGGCTTTATAACTGGCAGTCTAACCACTGGAGCGCAGAGGGCTCAAAGCAGAGAAATCTAAATGGTTCCACATGAATCAGATCAGCCATAGAAACGTGGCAGTTTGCAAGCATGGCTGGACTTCAGTGCAGTACATATCTAATTACTTTGATGCCTATGTAAATAGGCTTACTATTATTTCTCTTACAGAAGTGCTCACTATGTATACACAAAACCACCCCCACACAGACTCCGTGCTGCTGAAAGTCAAACATACTCTTCCCAAGCCAAAGCTGGATCTAGATCTAGAAGCAGTATAGCAAAGTTCTTGCAATGCTTCACCTGAACTGTGCATGATCTGGCAGATCACATATATATGAAGCTACCTCCAACATTTCTCTGCGTAGCGAAGTCACCCTTCCACAGGCAAAGAATAGTTGCAACCAGTAGTTGAAAGGTGGCTGTGGGAACCTGACACGTGCATGTACTGGCTACCTAGCTATATTTTAAGTTTTTCTGTAACGTAAACAAAAACTATACTAACATTCCTCTCAGACTTACATAGCTGCCTACTGCTAAGAAAATTGCATTGCTTGTTATTTTGACAATGCAACCAATTGAATTCCATTTTACAGATACTTCCTATCCTGGGGAGATAGGATATACAGAAGCTGTTTCCAACACACTAAAAACACCTCAGCCTCTCCAAAAACATTTTAGTTTCACAACAAGTGATTGTTATTTCACTACTGAATGTTTAAAAATGTTTAGTTTAATATGTTTCACTCGAAATTGATGGGAAAACAACAAAAAATTCTCAAGTAAGATTTCTGGAAGACAGGTACAGATCTGCTTTTCTTTTGTCCAGCAAACTGACACTTCACTTTTGAGTTTGAACTGTGGATGACAATTATCTTGGTATCATATTATTTGGCAGAAGGCAAGGGAATTCTCTAAGTGAAGGATATCAGTCTGACATCCATACAGTCCAGTCATTCACCAACAGCTTCATCTGTTTAAAGGAATGCCATCTACAGGGTCTTGGAAAGGGTCTCACTCCACAGCAAATTTGGCTGGTTAGGTAGAACCACACAATAAGCCTGACTTCTGTGATTATTGATGATATCCTGAATCCTTTCTAAATGGCAAGTAACTGAAAGTGAGCGTTAAGAGAGAAATTCCCGTTCTGAGAAGTCCTCCTTTAGAAGGCAAAATATTTCTTACATACATAAAAACATAGACCTGACACAATCTGTGTCTTTCTTGCTCAAGCTGAACTTATTTTAAAAGTTTACATGCAGATTGCTATCCCATGGGTTGGTTTGTTGACTAGAACAAGGTTTGTCTTTGTACTCCAGATACATTGAAATTGCAGAAGCAGGATCATTTGGAGATTTTTCAGTTAGTTTAAAAATATATAAGGAATGGACAATCACAAACGGATAAATTATTAATCCACATTCTCGGTCTAAATATATTTGTTTATATTTACATACAATCAGGTAAATGTTGCATTTTACTCTCTGCTATCACATGCTCCCAGCTTTTCCAGTTTCACACAATGAAAATGTGTTGAAATATAACAAGAAAGATGATTCAATAGAGTGTGCAGACATTTGTGTTGCATTTACCCCAATTGTGTACTTAAGAGACCAAGTTTATTGATGAGTACAGGTAGGGTCAAATAGGTATCTATTAATAATAGAAAACATGGTCTAAAAAAGATCATGTATAAAGAGAACACTTAATTCTAAGGTAAAACAAAAACAGGGAGTACATTTATTTAAGAAACAGCTTAGCACAATAAAACTATAAAGATCTCGTGCTGACACTGGTCAAATCTATGTAGGGGAAAAATTCCATGCAACTCTGTTAGAATAACAGAGTTTAGCTACACAGAAACTGAAGCTCAAGAAATCCATCTGTATTGGATGAAGATTATTGTGAACACTAAAAAAAAAAAAAAGACAACAGGAAAAGCTAAGGCCACTCAGAACCTTTCCAGACATGTCCAAATCAATTCGTGTTCCCTGAACTCCGCCAGTGCTATCTGAAGTCATTCCCACTTTTTCACATCTTGAAAGAGGAACAGTTTGTTCATCAACTAGTTCAGCAAGGTGTGATGAATCATCAATAACTATCTCAGAGGTTACGCTTCCTACACCTCTATCACTAGCACAAAGCCTGGCTTCTCTTTGAGGAGTAGAACATTAACTAACTTGAATTCTAGCTCTGTTATCTTATTGGGAGTTTCATCTTGCATGCTCTACATTCAGAATGGTGATAAATATCACCTTCCAGAATGCCCCTCTCTCCAGGCTATAGTGAAAGATTAGAAGACTTTGTGCAGCTAAACTTTGATCATGTGAGTGCTACCTAACTTGGCAATGTAAAGCAGCATGACAATTTACTTTCTTCAACATTAGTATGTATTAAATTACTTGACATATAATACACTATTTCAGCAAGCAATGCAAGTCATTGTCACTGGTTCAGCTGGTACCTGTAAGACATTAGACAATGCCGATAATACAGTTAAAACACATTTAACAATGGCAGCAGAATGAGAACCATGGTTTAGCTTTGAAATCTGAATTATCATGTATAACACTATAAAGTGATGGAAAATACAGTGATAATAGTAGGGTGGCATAGTCCTCAGCCACAGCAAATGAGGACAAGCCCAAATCCAGCAGCTAGGGATGCAAAAAAAAAAAAAAAAAAAAAAAAAAAAAAAAAAAAAAGGCTGCTACTTACCTTTGGAAGGCCTCGGGTAGGCAGGGATCTCCAGCAAAAGAGCGTTTTACTGTTTACAAGAATAGATAGTGATAGGATAAGGGGGAATGGTTTTAAACTGAGATGGGAGATTTAAGTTAGGTATAATAAGGAATTTTTTCACTCAGATGGTGGTGACACATTGGAACAGGTTGCCCAAGGATGTTGTAGATATCCCATCCCCGGAGGCATTCAAGGCCAGGCTGGATGTGGCTCTGAGCAGCCTGGTCCAGTGGACAGCAACCCTGCCTATAGCAGAGGGTTGAAACTAGATGATCTTTGAGGCCCCTTTTCAACCCATGCCATTCTACAATTCTATAAAGATACCCTTGCCTCCACTGCCAACACTTAAATGAGGTTTTGGAAGGGGTGGATCCTGGCTCCACCATTCCAGTCACTCAGGTGCACTGCATACACTGCATGCACCTGAGTTCCCCTGGGTTGGCCCCGCCTTCCCACCAGGTGCTTAATCACTGGTTCAGACCATGACTTAGCTTTTCCACTACACCGTGATCACAGATAGTGATACAAACTTATAGCCTTATTTTGCTGTCAATATGACCATTGAAAATAAGTCACAAATAAGCCACATTACTCTACATCATATTTGAAATGTCATGGTTGTCAAGCAAAGTCCCTGGTAACTGGAGAAAGGGAAGCATCATTCCCATTTTAGAAGAAAGGGAGGAAGGAACACATGTGGAGGTTCAGGCTGGTGAGCCCCATTTCTGTGTCTGGGAAGATCATGGAGCAGATTCTCCTCGAACAAATGATAAGGCACATGTGAGATGAGGAGGTGATCTGAGACAAGCAGCATGACTTCACCAAGGACAGATCGTACCTGACCAATCTGGTGGCTTTCTATGATGGAATGATGGCATGGGTGGACCAAGGAAGGGAAACCGATGTCACCTACCTACCTGGACTTATGCAAGGCCTTTGACGTTGTCCCACACATCAACCTTATCTCTATATTGGAGAAAGATGGATTTGAAGGCTGGATTATTCAGTGGATAAATAATTGTCTGGATGGCCACACAAGAGAGTTGTGGTTAATATAGCTCTATGTCCAGGTGGAGGCCGGTGACAACAGATGTCCCAGAGGGGTCCATCTTCGGACCAGTGCTCTTCAACATTCTTATCAATTATATAGTCAGTGGGATTGAGCGTACCCTCAGCAGGTTTGCTATTTACACCAAGCTGAGTGGTGCAGTTGACATAATAGAAGAAAGGGGCGTGATTAAAAGGAACATGGAGAGGCTTAAAATGGAGAAGGACTTGAGAGTCTCGGTGTACTTAAAGCTTAACGTGAGCCAGCAGTGTGTGGCTTTTTCAGCCCAGAAGACCAGCTGTATCCTGAACAACTGTATCTTTCATCAAAAGAGGGGTGGCCAACAGGGTAAAGGAGGTGATTGTTCCCCTCTGCCCTTGTGAGGCAATATCTGGAGTGCTGTGTCCAGGTCTGGGGTCCCCAGCACAAGAAAAATGTGGCACTATTGGAGCAGGTGATCATGAAGATGATCAAAGGGCCTAAACACCTCTTCTACAAAGACAGGCTGAGGGAGCTGAGTTTGCTCAGCCTTGAGAAGAGAAACCTTGCTGCGGCCTTCCAGTACATGAAGGGAGCTTACACAGAGGTGGAGGACTGACTTTTTACATGATCCAGTAATGACAGCAGAAGGGAGAACGGCTTTAAACTAACAGAGGGTAAATTTAGGTTAGATATTAGGAAGAAATTATTTACTCATAGGGTGGTGAGGCACTGGAACATGCAGCCCAAAATAAGTGTTGGACGCCCCATTCCTGGAGGCATTCAAGGTCAGGTTGGATTTGGCCCTGGTAAGACTGATCTGGTGATTGTTTACTCTGCCCATGGCAGGGAGTTGAAACTGGGTGGACTTTAAGGTACCTTCAATATAAGCCATTCTATGGTTAGATCTTACTGTTGTTAAAATTGTGACAAAAGAACCAATAACTTCCATCACTGGAGCTACAAATCCTGTCTGACTTCAGTTCTTGTGATGGTGCAGTTTCAGAGAGCATCCTGTCGTTTCTATTGGAAATACCGCTGTTAAAGTCATACATACGAATAAATGTAATTTGTAAACTTCTTAAAGACTTGAAATACATTTTAAAATTCTGAGGCACAGTGTCGGTTAATAACTTGATTTTCTGCTCATAATTATTTTTCATCAGTTTTATTCCCTTACAGTTTTTTAATTGTTTTAAAGATCATAAAACATACCTTTGTCTATTAGGAAAAAAAGGAGCAGCAGCAGCGGTTTTATAGCACAACATAATTTTACCGTTACTGTTATTAACAAAAAAGGCTATACTTAAACATTTTTAAAAACTGTTACTATCTTTAATGATTGTAATCAACTTTTATATTTGTTTAGTTCTCAATTTCTCTTTTATTGTATCATTTATCCTTTTAACTTGAACTACTTCTGCCACTGAAAGGAAAAAAAAAGTCCAATTCTTTTTTAGAATTGAGTCTTCACTGATTCTTACTTATGAAGGAACCTTGTCATGTGCCTAAATTTTAACCTTTGAGTATGAATCTAGATTATTTTCACATATGTAATATTTGTATATAATTAAAATAAGCATATGAATTAATCTTACCTTTTTTTCTCATCCTTAAATTTATACAGCTGGTGAAGTTTATTTGTGCTTTGAGTACATGAGTGCTGTCTAACCTGAAAAAAAAATCAGTGGTAGAAAAACATAAAATAGAGGTTGCGTTTCCAAAAATTACTCTGTATGTGAGATATTTAATAGGACAGTTTTGTTTTGTTTTGCTTTGTTTTTCCGAAAGATATGTGCTTAGCATCTTCTTTAAACTACCCCCTGTCACGAACTGCAAATTTGGATGGAACTTTCAGAGAAACTACACAATCAAGAGCTGTCTTGGTGTAACCCAGAGCCCCACCAGTGTCAGCTGAAATCATCCTCAATGGTTATTAGATCTGGTATTCCACAGGAGAGAATCTCCTAGCATTCACCTTCAGGTATCAATTTTACTTAATTGTCTTGCAAGCAGTAACATCAGAATTTTAAAAAATAAAGCTAATTTAGAAAATTTTCATCTTTGTTGCTGTTAAACCAAGAAGTGATATCTTTTATCAGATAAAATTATAGTTACTGAAAAAAAAAAAATTCTTAGGAAATTAAATTCCTACCTTCCTTCCTTTTGTCTCAATGAAAAGGGAAATTTTCATGCTAAAAAATGGCCTTGAATGTCTTATGATTCAAGTAAATTATCTCAAGTCATTAGTTTTAGAAAAACATATTAAAATATGTGATTATTATTAAATGAAATTATGTCAGAAGACCAGCATCACTTAATCTCTGAATCACAGAATCATAGGGGTTGGAAAGGGCCTCTGGATATCGTCAAGTCCAACCCCCTGCTAAAGAAGTTTCCTAGTGTATGTTACACAGAAAAGTGTTCAGATGATAGTTTTGAATATTTCCAGAGAAGACTCCACAACATCTCTAGGCAGCCTGTTTCAGTTCTTGTCACCCTCATGGTAAAGAAGTTTGTCTCATATTTGTATGGAACCTCCTGTGTTCCAATTTGTGTTTGTTACCCCTTGTTCTATCACTGGGTACTGCTGAAAAGAGCCTGGCCCCATTCACTTGACTCCTGTATGGTAGAATCAGTGAGCCAAAGAAAATAACTGCTATCCAGACACAGACTGAGCAGAACACTTTGAACAACTCAGGGATTAAGAATTTGTGAGGTACAGCATGGGAAAACAGGAAAAAATACACTGCCTACTATTAAACACAGATGATGTGATTAAGGTGAAAATAAAAAATGGAACTCTCTCAGGAATCTTTCTTGAAGATCTACCATTCCTTCATTCCCTTTTCTCCTTAAGTGAGAGAAAATAATAATTCATAAAAATGCTAGTTCTATTTTTTTTTTCCTTGGGGAGAAGACATACTTGGTACCTTCTAAAAGTTACTCAAGTATCTCACGCTGCAACACAAACATCTCACATTTCAGCATTTTCATGCCAGACTGGCTAGTTGGCTGATAAGTTCCTGAGAAAGACTTTGTGTAATAATAATTATTTTTCTAACAGAGAGTCTAGCTAGGGGAGCCCATACATGGAACTCCTGATGTGATTTCACAATCAATGGGAAAGAATTGAAGCAATTTCTAGATGAACCTGGAGACTTCCTGTTTGGTTTTTGATACTGATGGGTTTCTAGTTCCATTTATAGAAGTGTTAAACAGTAAAAATGCAATATTTGTTAGTGAGCTGGTTTTACTGTGATCGGTGAAGTAAGTAAAACTAAAAACTAAATATCTGTTTGTCAACCAAACTGGCAACACACAAACTCAGCAAGGGGATACTCCACTCTTTCATGAATTGCTTTCTATATTTATGCCTTTGATGGACCATCCATCTATTTTATGCTTTCAGATACCTCAGAAATACATTCATTCATACGTACATTCTTCATGAACATCTAATATTTTAAGAACTAGTGATTGGAACCAAACATCAGAAGCACGTCATTTGCATTCCACCCAGAGCTGCTGAAACATCTTTCAGATTTGTCTCAATATATCTTGGAATGGTGTGGGTATGAAGATGATAACAACCAGTAGAACAACATATTCTGATATTTATTTAGATAGCACAGATATGTTTTTGGGCTATGTTTTTTCATGATTACGATTGTTTTAACTGGATAGATTGAAATGGGTGCACTTGACATGTTACTTGTCTGAAATGTCTATTAGTAACTACATAACAGCATAAAGTACTTTTCTGCTTTCAGTAATGCAGCGTTAATAGAAATTTAAGCTCATGTTGTTGACGTTGAACAAACCTGAATTAATAACTAAATATTTAAATTTGACCAATGGAAGTAATTTGTCGGTAAACAAGACATGGGCGTGTAAGCATGGAGTTATAACATGCATCTTCTCAAGTACTTACAGCAGCTTAGAGTCACAAAGTAAAAACAACTTGATAAAGAAAATAGAAATAACACAGATGGTTGCCAAATATTAAAAATACAAAAAAAAAAAAAAAAAAAGCAAAAATGGATGTGTTTTTACTGTAACCTCTTATGCTCTCATCTTGTAGAATTATTTATATTATTTATATTATTTGTCTAATGTTGATTGTGAACAGCTTTGTGAAGCATTGTTCTGTCCATGCAAAGCAATTTTTGTTGACATTTTACCCATGCACTCCACTTTTTCCTTTTGTCAAACAAAGGCACAAGTTTAAGAAGTTTTATTTTCTTTGTGTTGTTTTTTTTTTAATTATTATTTTATTTTCTACAGTTAATTAATTGAAATGTTAGTGAACTGGAAACCAATTTGCCTTTGAATTTCCTGGAGTCTAACCTTGCTGGAATCACCTGTTTTGCAAAATATTGTGGCATATATATATAGGTAAAGTGGTGGCAATGAGTGAAAAACACATAGATCATTTCTGCCTGTGTAGGGTTTCTAGTGTTAAAGACAAGTAAAAGGCATTGATTAATAAACTTGCTATTAATTCCATTTGTAATTGTCTTTGTCTAGTAAGACTCAGTTGTATGGACAATAATAGCACAGAACACTGTGGTTAATTGTGTGTGGTATGGCTTCTGAAATAGTGTACATGATTTGTTTGGAGGTCTTGCAATGGACATGCAGAAACCAAATAAATTAAAAATAAAAACCTCTTACTAATAATGATTTTTTGACACTTGGCATAGTCTTTTGTGTTGTGTGAAAAAAAAAATGGACACACAGCTGCTAATTGACAAGGTAAGTAATAATCCTTTGATTTTAGTAGCTAAAGACTGTCCTTTAATGGATTTTACTTGTCACTTTTAATTCTTTTTAATCTTTGTCTGCATTTCATTAGAACAGCTTTATCATTCTGATGGCCCTCCTGTCATTATTCTGATTGAGTTAATGGGTTGTCGTCATGCCACAGAGTGCCAGTATAAAATATAATTGTGTTATATTTATAGTCTTCAGGGACCTTTTCAAGATGATTGCTTTGCCAATCAGCTTTTCTGGTTTTACATGGTACATTATTGTAAGTGGAACACTGTATTCTGCTTTCTCTTGCCTGGTGGGTACTCTGAGCAAAGCTTGTTTTAATCTTCCATGAGTTAATCTACCTAGAAAATTCAACAGCCAGTTGGTGAGAGACCTAGATAAGGTCTGTTATCATTTTCTGTGCTGTTCTTCAGCTGTGATTTTGACTTTCTGTTAAATAACGACATGCCTGCACTGCAGTTTTCATAACAGATGATACAGGTACTTGAATATTATTCAAAAACTTACTTGTGATATCATAATGCAGCTGTTAAAGTGGATTTGTTACTATCCCGTGTTCTCAGCTAAAGCTGTATTTAGGAAGGATGCATAATATTCAGGCCTTTATATTTCATTTAATTATCTTTGGAAAAAATGAGTGTTTAAGCTACTGCATTTTTTCCACGTATTACTGAGGAGTCTAATAAATTGCTAATAATTTTAAAGATAATATCATTCAATGGAAGAAAATCTTGTTGAATAATTGTGGAAGGTGTCACATAGCTCATGATTACTTCTTCAATTATGTTTTGTAAAAATTACACTAGTTGCAAAATGTATAATGTTTGGGTGGAAAAGAACATTTGTCTTTTCATGCTGGGAGAAGGAATAAAATAAATTATTATAAAGACTTCATTAATACAGTATTGGTGATATTTTACAAGTCCAGTTGTAACACTGCAGAACAGATGTCAGTTATAATAGGCATATTTTATGATATGTTTTCTATAAGTTTTCTAGAGCATCACTTACATGTTTACAACAATACTTTAACCTTTCCTACAAGCTAGGAACTAAGGAAGGCATGTGGAAAAGAACTGTCTACATTAATCAATTTTAATTTCTAAAATAATTTTTGCATAATAGCTTAATTTATCTGTTTCTTGTAGAGATTTGATAAAATGAATTGCAGTTTTCAAAGAACTTTACTGCCTTTATATTGAATTTACTTGACTTTGATGGAAGCTGCTTCAGCATAACAGACTTTATAGCTTGCTTAAAGATTGATACAAAGATCTATATTGATTCATATTTCTTTCTCTACATAGTATTATGAATTTTCGTTTGTCTGTGTTGCCAAGCAAACTCAGTAAATTAATTATTGGATTTTTCTAGGCTGAATTAAAGAATAGACAAAAACAGATTATGGTTTTATGTAGGACTTATTAAAATACAGTTGTCACCGATCTGTAAACATTTTCCAGTAACTTGCAAAGAGATAAAATGGCTCCTAGAAATCTTTTAATAAAGATCTACTCCACTGGTTTGAATCAGCAGAGAGAAATTGGTAAATTTAGAAGCATTTCTTGAGGGATCCATTCATGCTTGAGAGGTTTGCTGATCTATCCTTACTCAGTAAATAAGGGCTTGCTGACAGAGCTAAATGAGTGGCAAAATACAAAGGACATACAAAATGCAGAATGGACATTTAGAAGATACTTAGTAAAGAAAGGAGAAGCAAAACATAGTAGAAAGCAGGGAGAAAGAGAAAAAAAAAGGAGAAAGGGACTAAAACAAAAGAACTTGCAAGAAGTAATAAGAAAGAATACATGTGAGTTGCAAACACCGGATTTTTAACTTTAGCTTAGACTGATGGTATTTCATGCCTTAAGATATCCTAGCAATAGCTGGAGTTATCATTTTCATTGTTTTTCATCTTTGTTTCAGAACTGCATTATGGGTTATAATGAAAGCTGGTCTAAGATACCAACAAAATTGAATATATTATTCATTAAAACTGACATTTTCTAAATAATGCATTCAATGAATAGTATTCAACTAAAAAGAAGTACAATATACACAGTGTTCTGTGCACACTCATAGCTGGTCCTTGGACCACATTTTATTATATATGGTTGATTGATTTTCTTTTTAGTAGTGGAAAAGCAAAAAGTATTGTTTTTCTTTCTAGCCTCAGAAGACAAGATAGATGAGTGCTTTTCACTTCTACCATTTACAAGTTCATTTTGGCATAATATTCTAATAAGTAAAGATTAATTAATTCCCTCAGTAGAACTTCTTGATAGCCTAGAGCTCAGTGATAATGGCTATACTCAGAAGAGTAAAATAAAGATTGTTCCAAATGGCTAAATGCAAAAAGTGCTTCAGAAAAGTTATTTTTCAGCCCCTGTTTCTCCCTCTCCCCATCTCCCCCCCCACCCCCCCCCCAAAAAAAAAAAAAGAAAATTCTGACTAACACACAAAAAGTGAAAATTTTAATTGGAATTATACATGAGAAAAGACTTATCAAATAGCCAGAAAGACACATCGCCTTACTGAAAATAACATATTTTCCTAAAAGATTCCAATTTCAATATAAAGGACAAAAATTGTTAATGAAAAACAATGGGGAGGAAGTGGAAGAAAGCATATGTAGAAGTTAACCAGTTATAGGTACATAAAATATTTTAAAAATTTCAAGAGCTGAAAAAACCTGAGGTAAAATGTTGTCAGTTCATCTCAGACCTATGAGCTTCCCAAATACAGTGTCAATGAAATACATTTTGTCAAAGTTATGCATTCTACAGAAATCACATTTGAAAACATTTGAAGTTAGCATGTATATTTAGCAAAGAAACCAGATTTAATCATTTAATTGTTTAATCAGCAACAATACACTGAAATCTAATGGATGTAAGATGAGAAAGTGCTGTTTAGATTAGTAGATACTAATCTAAACACTGAACTATAATCTAACAGATATATGCGTCATTTTATTAAATCACCAGGCCTGGTGATAAAGTCTTTGGCTTTGTCTGGACCTATGAAAATATTTAAATGTTGGGTGATGAGAGACATTCTATAAAGCTTCAGCTTTCTGCAGCTATGGAAACTGAAGCTATGTCATCAGTAAGCAAGGCGAGTAGGATGTTCCACTAAACTATAATACCACTTTACTTCTAGGATAAGTAATGTAAAAGCCACTGTGAGAAGAGCAGTATCAAGACATGCCATCTACTTCCACTTATTGTCTTTCTTCATCTTCTTTCATGAGTAAATGTTACCTACCCTTCTCTGGCTTAATCTTTCATGACAACCAGATACCCTTGGTGGTTGCCAGTGCAGAGGAAAAAGGACTGGTGTGAAATATTTTTCCCTTAGTACTCCCATTAATAGGATGCTTGTGGTGGAAATTCTTTGCAACAGCTCTGGTTGAAGCAAACAACAAATTTAATATGGTGGCTTGCTTAATTAATTTTTTTTGAGATTATTAGGAATGCATGACTAACTAACCAAACATTTCTAGGACAAAAGCAATTTTTATACGTGTAAACTTGGAAAACATGTAATGAAAAAGAACTCACTCATTCTTAATAGTGTCCTCATTTTAATGCTTAAAAAATGCATTCTTTGTCACATAGACATGGAAGTTCACGTTGAGCTATTTGTCAGTTCGGAACCTTCAGTGTAGTTGAAGTACTAGTGTATGTAATTATGGTTTATACAACACTCTGATAAAGTGTTCAAAATACAAAACAAAAAATGAAATCAATTTAGAACTGTCCCTCTCCCTCTGTTTCCTATGAAGATGGACCATTATGAGATTATTTCTGCATAAACAAATATATGTATACATATATATAATATATATTTAAAACCGCTGTCAAAACAATCTCATTTAAAAGTAACATGATAAAGGGAGAGTTATTGACAGAACACTGAATTTTGTTGTCACTAGGGATAAGTTGAATAAATTGTTTCTTGCTTCATCACACTATTCTGTACAGAAGTACCCATCAACTCACTTGTCAGGACTTTCTAAAATAAAAGCTATTGAAAACAAGAGATGGAAAACAATTTAAAGGAAAATATCTGTTTTGGCTACTTAACACTGCTTTTGTTAGAGAATCTGAACAAAATCACATGATTCAAAAGTTTATTGTTCAACCACAATCACTGTAATCTGCATTCATTATCATGCTGCACACTGTCTTTCTTTGGGAGCAGAACTAAGCAGTCAATCTGCTCTTTTTTTAGTGGACTTCTCACTACCAATCTCAAATGGTCCACTGTTGAGATGGATGCACTATGAAAGAAATTCAAATTTGTACCACATGTATCATGCATATCATGATGTGTACTGACAGAACATTTTTTCCTAGTAAGAAAATTATTAGAACAATACGTACTGCATTAATTTTTTGCTTAGCTTTTGGAATAATTTAAATGGAAAAGCTAAAAACGTGTTTTAAATCTAGAGGAAAAAAGTGGTATAGTAATGTCATTTAAAATACATGCAAATTATTACATAAAAACAATAATTAAAATATCTAAAATGTCAGTATATATAAATACTATACTATAAATATATAACTATATAAATATATAGCTATGACACTCCAACAAACGTAAAGGTAAGTCATAAAGAAGACAATATATTATATGCAGCCCATGCTTGCATTAAACTTTCTTTTGCTTATTTATATGTCTATCGAACCACATTTGTTCCTTTCTTGTAAATCATTTTCATTGAAGTTTAATTATCTTTTGTATTTAGAATAATGTTTCACTGAATAAGTAAAAATCTCAGATAACAATTATGTCAACACAATACATCTGCTCAATGTCACAGCTGTGTTGAGCAAAGAAGCAAATCCTAAGATGCCCTGAAGTGGAAGTTAAGCAAGTCTCTACATGAAATGTAGGATCCAAATATTTATATGAGAATTGAGAATTTTTATATTTGATGAATTTCTTATCATTTCTAATGTAGGAACATGAAGGCTGACATCAGAGATATAAGGAATGATAGGATAATTAAGGTTAGAAAAGACCTCAGGACGTCTCTAGTCCAACCTCCTTCTTAAGGAACATCAACCATGAGATCAGACCAGGTTGTTCAGGGCTTCTTCCTGTCTGGTCCTGAAAGTCTCAAAGGTAGAAATCATACAAACTCTCTAAGTGTATACCACTGTCTAGGCTCTGATTGATTGTCTTCATCAAGAAAA
This sequence comes from Alectoris magna, assembly GCA_030625065.1. Lineage (NCBI taxonomy): Eukaryota > Metazoa > Chordata > Aves > Galliformes > Phasianidae > Alectoris > Alectoris magna. The sequence goes on along the minus strand of CM060561.1, from coordinate 128,247,037 downwards.
TGTTTTACCCTATATTCAGTATGAACCTTCCTTTTTTCACCTTATTCCAACTGCCTCTCATCCTCCCACTGTGAAGAGCCCAGCTGCATCTTCTTGGTAGCCCCTAGAAGTACTGCTGTTACATCTCTGCAAGGCTATCCCTTTCCCACGGTGACAGAACCATGGTCTTTCATTCTGTTCTCTCAGGGGAAATGCTTCGCTCCAGTCATCCAGGAGTTCCGCATTTGGCAAGGAAATCTATTCTAAGATGTAGTGTAAATCTCCTGATTGTGTAGGCAGAGCAGGCAATTCCTGATGCTGTAATGCTTTAGGTTTATCATAAAAAGAACAGAACATTAGCAGCTCTTCCTTTCCTTAGTTCTTTCAGTCTCTACCCAGGGGGTGGACTACCTGTGATCATATTTATCGCTTTAAACAATTAACATTCAGACCAAAAAGAAATGCTGGGTTGGTTTCATCAATGACTGGAAAAAGAACTGAAGAAAAAGATCTGAAGAAATTCTCAGTTCACACTCTGAGCTAAAGAAATTAGAGAACTTATGAATTCTGTAGAGATATCAAGATGTAATGGTTACATCTGTTTATTGACAGGTGTACATTCTCATTTTAAGTGTAATGTATAAATGATATTGGTTTGCTTAGCTCATTCTGTCCACTAATCCATCTTTATAAATAATTTTGCTAGTGAAAAATTTAATACGGTTATTTTTATGCTCAAAAAGCCCTAGATAATAAATGATTGCCCTTTTGCTATATTTTTTTCCCCCCAGTTCTTGATACAAATGTAGTTATCACTGAAAATAATTAAATCTATCTTTTAGAATAACTCATAATGTTTCTCACAGTAATTTTCACAGAAATTTACTCTATGCATAGATAAAGTTGAGAATAAATCTTTGCCTGCTCAAACAGGAGGTTTTCCATCTGTCACAGAATCCAGTTTTTTTAAATCTTTCTAAGCTAACCCTGACATTTGCTATAACTTTAATGCTAGACGTGCCAAAAGTAGTCTTTGTAAAACGAATATGGAAGACTGAACTCTGGCTAACTTCATTTTGACACACATTTGTTTCTAAAAGAAGCAGTAAGTAGTCATGGCATTTCTCAGATTCACACGAGTAGCAACAAGTTCCTGTAGTCACTGTTGTTTCCTCACAAAACTTACCTGAACTTTCCTCTTCATCTGTATTTATGCCAGATTTTGATTAAGACTTTTGGGTAGAACTCTGATAAAAATAATTAATAATTGCAATTATGCTAATGGAAGAAGGTTTGAATGAGCAGGAAAGGGGACATAGATATTCAATTTACTGTTGATATGATTAGCAATCATGCTTGCTGGAAAAAATGGCGTAATGACAGTTAAAATCATTGTCAATTTTTTGGCAAAAGAGTCTGTTTTTTCACTATTCCTGTCCTCATTTGCAATAAATAAATAAATAAATAACTCCTCTCTTATAGGGCTGCATTTTTTTCTTAATATGACAGTTTCATGCAGGATGAATGAGGGGTGAATGATGTCATGACAACCTGACAGCACAAACTGCCAAAAATGTCTGGTTTTATTTACTTATTTACTGTTTGATTTATTCTTCAATGCTCCATTTAGTACTTACAAACAAAATGTTTGTTCATCTAATTTGATTTGACAGTTGTGTACAGTACAGATTATATAAGGAATTAGAAACTTAGACTGTTGCCAGTTTGTAAATACTTCTTATGAGATGGTTTAAAACCCTAATGAAATAACAATGTCAGAAGCACAAAAAGCTATTAAAATGAACCACAAAATTAAAACATCAGGCTATGGCAAGAGACAGCCTACGTGTGATAATAAGTAAGAGAATCAATGTAGAATTTTCCCCTGCAGAGAATTCTTACCTAGAAAAAATATTTAAAGTTATTGACATGGATTAAATATTTATTTAAAACAATGTCTTGGAGTTAGCTCCTTTAGAGACTAATTTTAACCAATACATTTTGAATAATAAGTTTTCCTAAAAGCAGTAGGGGAAGTGAGCTATTTCAAAACTGCAACAGTGGATTTTAATAAGTTTCAGAGAGGTTTTTCGTCCTGCTAGAGAATTTATTGCTTTGCTAACATATTGAAGTTATGTTTTTAGCCAACCAGCTCATTAATTTCTAATCTTTCAAGCACAAGGTTTTTAAATATGCAAACATTTATTGGAATTTTGAAGGGAAAACAGGCATTTACATGTAATTCGAGCAGAATTCCCCTATGACAACCTTATTGCTGCTCAGTGCTATTGGAAATAAACATTCCTGGAATTGTAGAGGTTATAATGATGATTTTGGCACTGCAATCATCTTCCATATGCTCCAGTATGATAAAGGATGATCAGTCAGTTATGACAAACTTATCAAACAATAAAGCATATAAGTCTCTAATTATGAATAATTTTCTTCCTTATATGTAGACTGTTTTAGGGAATATCTTTGCTAAACAACTTCAGCTTAGTAGCATTTAACCAAGATTTGTTCACTAGAATCAGTGCTCATAAACATTTCCTCCAAAAATGACTCATTCTTTCAAATTAATTTTACAATAATTTAATTCACAGGCAAGTGAAATTTTCTAATGCAGGATGGTGCATGTACACCCTGCCTGACATCTAGTTCCAAACCCACATGGTTTGTTCTTCCTTGGTTAGTATCACAAGCCAAGATCTCAATTATGATCCACTGGCAATATAACAGAATAAACAGGGATGTTCAGTGTGCTTTGTCTCAGCCTCTATCTACCATGGCCAATATATTTCCAAATGGTGTGCTTAAATTTGTTATCCCCGAGCAGAGATATATTAAATTATAATCCATTATAAGCCTTTTTACAGTTCTGATATTCAACATTTGTGGATATTAGAGCGTGGAGAGAAATGCTGAGGTGACCTATGTTTTAAAATGCAACCATTCAGAAAGATTAGTGAAAACTTTGGGGAAAAATATTTACAGCTGTTTTCACATAGAAATAAGGCTCTATAGCTCCTTATAGAGAATCAAAATTAAATACTTTTCAGGTTGTGGAGCTGATTATAAGAGTATTAGGGATCTGAAGGTTTCCTGAGCTCTAGGGATAAGATATAATTAGAAGACTCTACCAGGATTAAAAAATAAAATAAGATGACTGAGAAGGCAAGTTTGATAACCATCTATAACGTCTAGCCATGGAGTGGTAAACAAAAGTCATAATCTCCCCACAGGCCATGCTCACAACATGGCATTCAGGAGCAATACTCAAATAGTGACACATAATCTTATTCATCTTTAGTGGAGAGAAAAAGCATGACAAAAATAGTCCCAGAAACGATTAATCTAATTTAAATTTGTCATGTAAAAGTCAAGTGTCTATTTCTTTTTCATGACAAGCTGTCTACATGAAGAACATTTTATCTCACCTGTTTTTGGACTTCTGTTTTACAAGGGTCATTGTTCAGGTGAGAATTATTTCTCTTTCAGTTGTAAAGGAAGTCTAAAATGAATAGCCCTGTCTGAGACCAAATCGAAGTTTTGTGCAGATGAAGTAAGTTAAGAAAAATGCATTTATGTAGGATCAACAACAATTCACTTACTTATGACAAAGCAATATGTTGAATGAGATTTCACCATGGGTATGGAGAAACAGATATACAAGTGATAGAGTTATATCTGTTTAGGGATTTGTTATCAAACTACTGTAGATAATTGTCTGTAGTGGTGCAGAAACTGAGTTAACAAATTCCAGTAACACTTGAGCCTCAGAAAACATGTATATGTTTATCCATGTATGTGCCTGTGTGTATATGTAAATTTGCAGATTGCTACCATTGCATGTCGCTTATTATGCAAAGTGTAGATTCCAGAAAGGAAGTACATGTGTTGTAGAGCCCTTGTCACCTCAGAGCATTTGTCTTGACAAAAAAAGACTGAACAGTGCCAGGAAAGAGGAGTGCTTCCTGCATGTGGGGATCAGGGCTGAAGCTTTGGGGAATTATGAGATTATCTTTACTGCTTATATTACAGTACCATCTGGGAATACTAGCCTTGGAGCTGGAGCCTTCTGTGGCAAGCGCTGTGTAAATACCCAGGAGGTATCTGCCCTGGATTTGTTATAATTTACCTTAAAATATAAAGGATAGGAGATGGATATAGACAGAATGTAGAGAAAAGTACACACACACACGCCAAAAAAAACCACAAACAAACCAGACCAACAGACAAACAAACAAACAGAACAAAAACAAGAATAATGAGAAAATACACTACCTAGTTTTGTATGACAGCAAAGGAAAGCAATGTGAAGGAGGGTAACCTCGTGTCTTGGATGTTTATAAGTAACTGTCCCTAAATATATGGCAAAACCCAGAAAAAAATTAGGAAGATATATGAATATACAAAAAACACTGATGAATCAAAACTGCCACTTTAAACCCAGAAAGAATGAGATCTCCTGAGAGTGGATAGGTAGCATGAAGATAGTCTGTGCTGGACTACGATAATAACTCCATGAAGTTCATTCAATTGAACAGAAACAAGTATGTTAGCTAGCAGACAACCAGTTATGTACCTAATCAATCATAATTAATTTCTTAACTTTGAATTGTAAAAGGAATATCTTTTTCACAACAGTTAACATGTAACATAAGTGGATTTATTAAAAAAAAACTAAAAAAAAAACTTTAAAGCAAATGAGTTTCTACCTGACTAGTACAATCACCCATTATCACACTCTGAAAATCTTGATTCAAAGATAATTAACCTGGGCCACTCAGACTGCTTCATTTCAAAACAAGATTGAAAATACATTAAATCTGTTTCAAAACTTACTGAATATTTTTCTCATTTTCAGTTCTTTTAGAAAGCCTGACAGTCTAAGAATTCATTTAATGACCTTGAATTTGAAGGATTCAGTTGCTCCATCACTGCTAGACTGTATGGCATTTAATCAGTTATATCCTCAAGAACATCCTGTGACACAAGTGACACAAGGCAATTTAAAGCTGATAGATAAGGGGACCTAAGGCATTAAAAGTTTGGGGCTGAATTTTAAAACATGCTTCTCCTATGCGCTTTGGCAATCTTGACACACACAAGTATGTACATAGAAAAAAAGAATACACAGAGACCCTTCAGAAAACTCTAACACGAAGCGTTTCTCCTGAGCTTTGAGCTTGTGATCTAAGTGTTTTAGGTAAAGCAGAAGATTGGAATAAAATTTCTAATATCAAATATAGTATTAGCAATTAACTGCTCTACTGTCAGTGTCTTTGGTACAACTGAGATATCTTCAGCATTTAGATCATAAACCGAAATTATCTCCTTTGTCTTTTCCCCTTATATTTTCTTCTAGATTCTTTAGTGGTTATTAATGGGGCCTAATGAGAAATTAAGAGTTCTAAGATTAGACAGCTTTAAAATTTTTAAACGAAGTTTATCCGTTCAAAAATTTCACTGATAAAACTGCGAGGAAATGTGAATTAAGCAGAAGTAGACAAACTAGCAATGTCTGTTTTGCATACTGCCATTCTTACAATCTGATCATCCACTGCTATGGCTTTTCAACTCTGTTGCTCTGATTTTGTACTAAACTGCTACTAAATTGCACAGTGTTGTGCAGTTTTTGGGCACATATGAACTTCTCCTGTGACTTTTTGATTGTATTGCTGTGGTCAAAGTGTACACAGACACCCCTGAAGCAGATGGTTGAGCAACGTTTATCCAAGAGCAAGTGTTGGTATATTGGATCAGACTTCAGAGTTCTCAAATATCCTTTTTCTTAGAATGATAGAGATGATCACTAAAACTGCGTTCACTTTCTTGAGCCCACAAAAGATGGGGGACATTCACTTGCCAAAAGCATGGGAGGAACACTCTGAGTGTGTACATGTGCCAACCCTTTATGTTTTCTCATGGACATGTCCAAAGACAGTTTTTGCAGTACCAGCGGCAGCAGCATGCAGAGCTGGTGTTTAGGTCACATTTTATATTTGGAAATGAGTTTCTTCTTCATGTCCTTGAGCTTGGTTGTTTTTCTAGTTTCAGATCTGTGCCTTGTGAAAGTTTGGTAAGCATTGTGGAACAAACAGAAAAAAACATGATTTACCATTGCATTTTTCTGAAGTGTTACAGCCCATTAAAAAAAAAAAAAAATACAGTTAGGAAATGATGCAAGTTTTGCAAACTTTGCTGGCTCAAAACTAGACAATACAGAATGTCAGGAGACAAGTATTTCAGTGCTTACAGTGCTTCAGTGCATACAGTGTATGTGTTCTGATTCCAGCAATTTCAGTATTTTCTAAGGTTTTAGATGAACAGTAGTGATTGCTAGGTACTTTAATGAATTACGTGCCAAAACCAACAGAGATGCACTAGTGTACAGCAAAGGCAGTTCTATTTTAAAAAACATAACACAGAGAATCATTCAGTTAATTGATTCTGTCTCTTAATTTATTCTGATCTGTCTTCTTTCTCAGCATCATAAGCAATGAAGCAGCTGAAGACGGTGCTGGTAGCATTCATGGCTACTCTGAGACCAAATCCCATGACACACATAATCTGTTGTCAGTCACACACACATATATATATTTTTTCCTGCAATGAAAGCCGCTTTAATGGCAGTATTTAGATCATTCTAATCTTCATGTAATTGTGTAATAATTAACGCATTTCTGTGAGTTCAAAGACTCTACCAGAAAGATCAGGGAGTTTTTCCCTCTCTGTAACCTCCCCTCAGTGTAATGTCCAATCCAGTGATGCAGAAGAGTTAGAAAACACACAGTCAGCAACATGGATGAATGTTCTGTCATTCACTCACTTTTTTACCATTAAGTCTACTGGATTCATGAGCTAAAAAGTGGAGTGGGTTCTTCTCTTCAGTTGCATGTAGTTTTGCAGTCTGCACTTGAAAATATGCTTCTGTGTATGCAAAATTAGCCTGGTTAGACTAAAAAGGGATGTGAACTATTAAGAAAATATAAATTCAGGGCAAAACAGTGAAAAAATACTCCAGAGAAACGTCTGAAGATGAACTGCCCCAGTCACAAAGATGTGGTTGCATATTATTGTATTGGTATCGTCCTGGGGGAAAGTAAAATCTCATGAGAGAAGTAGAAAAACTCTTGCTTGAAAGTGCCAAGATCACAAAGGATTAAATTAAAAGGCGTGAAAACATTCAGAAGTTTAATGAAATGACTGAGTCACTAACAGTCCATTTCTTTGGTCCTTCCGGCACATTTAACTCACTCTCTTTTTAAAATTAGATTATTTGTATTCTCTCCAGATTCAGTAATTCTTTAGCTATTTTATCATTTTATTACATTGTGTTACCTAACTGTCCCTTTTTTTTCTCCAGGATGTAGCAGTTACCCTTTATCTTTCCCCCAGTAGAGCTTTTTACATCGATATTTTGTTCTTTTCTCTTGGTATTCACTTGTGGTGTTTTACATAATCTTTCTCATGTTCTACAAATGTGTGTTTGTAGTATTTTTATAGCCACTAAAAATGAGACTCAAGCCCATAAAATTAGCACAGCTAATGAAGAACTGTATTTCCCATAGACCACAGAGTGGTTCAAATGAAAGGATTTGTCTGTGTTTAGTGCCTTTTGGGAAGCTGATTTTCTGAGTGATGAATTTTTACACTATTTGAGTGAGAACAAAATCTGAGCAAAATGAAATGTTTTATTCTTATTAAAGGAAATCTGATAACTTGTTTTTGAGCAGTCTCACTGTTGAGCTAGAAAGTTCAGTGGCCCATCTAGACTTCTTAAAGTGCAATGCATATGAAATTGATTTTGTCCAGGCTGTTGCATATAGTGACTGAAAATTACCTATCTGAAGTACAATCACAGTTTTCATTTCTGCAATGCTTGCATGTCTGTGTAGGAAAAATTACAGGTATACTCTGTGATTATATCACACACACTGAGCTCTAGCATCCCCCAGATGGTCCAACAGAGCTTTATGAAATATCAGCAAAAACTATAATTTGTTAAAAGTCCATTATCTACTTTTAACTGAAATACCCTGTGGCTGGTGTGTAGCTATGCACACAAATTTATCTTTGCAAACAAAAAAAATCTGAAAAAGTCTCTTTCTGATATTTCTAATATTATTTTACTTTGATAGGACACTACAAACATTTAGTCCATTATATTAACTGGTTTATTACAGTTTATGGTGAAAAACTAACTTGCAGAAGGAGGTTTGCACATTGTATGAACACTGATAGTGTCACTCTGGTCACTCTCCTTCTAATCTAATATAAAAGATATTGTCACATGGTAGACCAGCTTCATGGTAAGTGTCATACCTCACTCACTGTTCAGTTGACAGCTCCATTGCCCCCAGGGAGTAGAGCTGCCAAGGTACATCCCAGCTGTGAAGAGACATTTGGTTTCTACAGATGCTGGTGAATTCAAGGTAACAAATGAATTGAAAATTATAATTTTTTAAAAAGTCCCTCTGCTTAATGAATAGTCAGTGAAGTTGATGGGACTGTGTGAGAACAAGTTTTTACTAACTTGATTTATTAGCAGTGCAAGCCATCCCACACTAAACCAGAACAGATTTAAAAGCTATTAATGTTTGGGAATAAAAAAAAATAAGTGTCTCCAAATTCACATCCTAATCTGATGTAGCTGACCTCTTTCCCTTTTCAGCTATTTGTCTCAGCAGAAAGATTTCAAAAGGTTTCAGTTTTTCCCTGAGCTGTGAACAACTGATCACCATTCCAAGACAAGATTCAACTCCAGGCTGAAATGGGCTAAGGTCAGGGCCAACAAGGTGTTATAGCCTGTTGCCCTCATCAGCATTCGGGATACAAATTGCCACATGGGTGAGAAATAATGTGTAGGATCTAAAGCAGACTGATGCCATTACAGAGCAGTACTTAAGGCATGTCGGATAGCACTGAACATGTTTGAGTAGCTAGATCAAAACCCAGTCCTCAATTGACCAGGATACAGTAGCCTAGACAGCACACGTTTAGACACCTGTACTCAGGTGTTTTAGTCTTGAAATGAATACCTTTCTGAATGCCCACACTAATGACTGCAAGGCTTTGTTCTGAGAGTGACTATAATGTTAAAGCCTTCTTCTGTTACTCAGCTGCATGTAATACTTTGGCAGTCCATGGGAGTGAGCGTCATTACAGAGCCTTCTGCCTCACTGCTCTTAGGAAAACTTTTCTTGGAGCTGATAATGAGAATGCCCTCCAGGATAATGGAAAGCAGAGTGTAGAAATGCTCAGTGGGTGCTGAAGGTCAGCATCTGTTTCCTAGCTTTCCTTGCCCTGGTATTGAATCAGTAGTTGGATCTTTTTGTGCCTAAACTGAGCAAGCTAATGGAACTGTGTGAGCTTATTACTGTGCACTCTCAGTAGATGACTGAAGCCTGATAATGTACTACAGTAGGAAAAATTGCTTCTTGGTTGCTTCAGATAAATCTGAGGATACAATTCAAAGCTGATGACGACAATTTTTTTTTTTTTGTATAAATTTTTGTAAATAGATAGGTCTGTATGGTGTGTATGGAGCATCTTTACTTTTTTTAGAATTTAATCTGTGCAAAATTATAGCTGGTGAAATTCCACTACAACTAGGGTAAAATTAATGTTATACTGGCAATTAAATGACTACTACAGCATTATCCTAAGTAAAAAAAAAATCATTTCAAGAATGGATGGAAAGCTAAAAAATATATCCTTGCTTTGCTAAGGTTTAGTGTTTCATATAGAGTACTCAGAGTATATACTGTATGTACTGTAAAGTGACCGAAGAGAACAGAAAGAATAATACTGTTAATGAGAATTCCGTCTCCAAACCATTTGTCTTGTATCTCTTCAGAATCCACTTGGCAAAATAACTTTCCTGACTGCCTCAAAGCCAGAATGCCAGCTTATGATTGCAGGCTGGCGCCTGCCCGTACTGAGCCAAAGTGCACTCCTCTGTACAGACATCCTGTGCTGGCGAGATCAAACCTCCAAAGAAGACATTTCTAACAGTTTCTTCTTGCTCTTTTCTGCCTAAAAACAGCTACTAATATCTGCCCTATGTAAACACTCCCATGTTGGTAGAACTGGTGACTTATCTGTCTAGAGACTGAAAAAACACCAAATAAAACCAATAAAATGTGCAGAGGAGCAGAAAAGATGTTATTATTCTACTACACTTCAGGTGCCTTAGCATGGAACCTGCATGCAGTTGCAGGGAGATGGACAAGATGACCTAAACTATATGCCTTTTCTTCTCTATCAAAAATTGTTATGGTTCTATAATTAGATCAAACAAAGTCATGCTTTTCCTCAGCCTGCAAATGGTGCCAAGTGTTATCAGTATGGAAAGGCAGAACATTTAAACCACTCAGGCAGGTGAAGTCGCTGTCATTGATATTATTTTCCTGAGTGCTGATAACAGCTGTTCAGCTAATCCAGTTCATAGACTGCTTTGCTGTAGCATAATGATATTTGCACCTCTGGAAGACAGCCACACTCTATTGAAATGATGCTTGATAATGTTTCTGTACCAGTTCTGCTTCAATTGACCTGACTGCAGCGTTATCAAAATGTTCCATTTGTAGAACCCAAACTCTATTTGGTGTCTCCTTGACAGAAAAGAACTATCAGTCTCTGAACACTGTCACCTTAACACATCAGTTACAGACACTTTTTCTTGAATGCAAAGGGGAATAATTATACTTTGGGGGCTTCCTTTTATTTTTTTTTCACTGCTATTTTAGAGCTCCAGGTACCTTGGTGGACTACCCTTCACTTCTGCACAGAGCAGCCCCATCTCTGACTCCATCTCATAGGCAGCAGGCCAGGCATGGGCTGATGGGCGGCTTGTGCCGTGAGTTTGCATTAATATAACTCAAAAAGCAGCAGATCCCTCTTTTAATATAAAAATCTCAAATCCATAAATGTATACGGTGGCCCAACAATCCAGCCGTCTCCTAAGGAAGTTCTATGTAATAGAATATGCTGACAAATCCCATACCCATCTAACCTTTGTGTTAGTTCAGGAAAATCAGAACTACATTTGGAAGAACAAAAGTTTCAAATAAAGGTTTCTATTTTGTTCCAAGTAGCATATAGCCAGATTGTGTCTTGATTAACAAATAATTAAGAATGGTAGGATTGCATTTCTGAGTTGAAGAAATTGGGTTGGAGACACTCGCATCAATCTTGTTTGCCAAAGAAAACCTCTGAATTAGGCTTCTAGTTTGAACCAGAGACCCCCACCACCAATGTGGTTCAAAAGTATCTGCAGAATAAAGCATTTCCAATAGCGTCTGGAGAGTATTTGTCATCCTGCTGGGACAGGTCTTCCCCTGTAGTTTTGTTTGCAAGCAAGCCAGCTGCATGAACAGAACTAACACATGGGAGGCAGGGAAAGCTTTAAGATTTGCTTCAAACGTTTGCTCCTGTTCTGATTCAAAATAGTACTGCTGACACAGCCACGCCCTCGGAAGAACCCGTTTCACAACCGATTATTATTTCTGCTATAAATAAAGAAAACATTACATTGAACACATCACCTCAGACTTAAGTATTTTAAGTCTCTCATACCTGTGCTACAGTTTATTTCATTCTGCCTTTTGATTCTTGAGTCTCTTGAACGAGGTGCCCTGGCTGAAACTATTGGACTGCAGACACAGAGCAATAATACACTGTCCTTTAACACAAGGCTCCGACATCTGGTAATAGCTTGTCAGCAGCTTTTAGGGTCCAAGTCCAACCATCTCTAATAGGCTTTGACAACTCAAGACCATACACAGCCCTTTCTCTTCCTCCAGTAGCTTCAAAAACCTTTTCCATACTCTGCACGCAGACACTCGCTGTAAATGGAATTCACTCCAGTGCAGAGAACTAGTCAAGCTCCTAATTTTTGCCCAAGGGAGCACAGAGAACCACAAGCAGGGTTTCTATGCAGGGCTGAATTTTACCCCAAATTAGATGCCAGTGTCACATCATTGTTATCTTTCAGGGCAATAGGGATGATTATCAAGTGCAAGATCTGAGGAGAAATGAGACGGCATCAGAAGATGTTTTGATGAGCAATTAGCTTAAAAATGAAAGATTTTTTTTCTTGATTATATAAGTTTGTGGGCAGGAGTGCAATTTCTGAATAAAGTAATGTGAGTATGAAATGGTTTGAGTTTGTTCCTGCTGTATGAGTATCTCGTTAGCTTCGTCACTTTAGTTTTTCATTATATTATTGTATCCTGCCTCCTTTTTTGTTTGCTGGAAATATAAGCACGACATTAATTTCATTATCCTATTCTGCATGCAAGCATGTATTACATTTGCAAATGAACAAGTGGAAAAGAGAAGCAAATTCAGAAAGAGAGACAGTTTATTATGCATGCATAACCAAGCAACTACTTGTTTTAGAACAGTACATCTTGAACAGTTGTGATAAGGATTGCCGGGATTTAACTATGAGTTTTATGAATAGATTTTTTTTTTTTTTAAAGTAACTAGTGTTGAAATTACTTCAGTTCATTGAACTTTGCCTGCTTTATCTTGAGTAGCACCACAAATTGTGATATTCATTGTTAGACTGAGTTAGAGTCTGAAAAAGAGAAACAAGGGATAAATGTGGGTATTATTAAAATACATAACTTGCCATAAACTCTCATTATTGTAAGTAGATTCCTCTTTTATAACGTCTTAAATAAAAATAAAGAGAACTGCAGAAAAGATGTTTTGCAGCTCTAATCATAAAAAGAAAAATCTTTACAAGAATTTTTTTTCATTCAAACTAACCTAAATTACTCATTCCCATAATATCTGCACTTTGCTGTAAATTCCACGATGTTAATGCTATGCATGAAGTGAAAGAACCGTAGGTTTACTCATGAAAATAGAACTCATTAGCAGAGCCAAGTTGATAGCAGAGGTGGTAGCAATTGTATTTCTTGTTAAAGCAACGTATAATGTTGCAACATTATTTAGACTTAGCGATGCCACCTTCTGTATTTTGCAAAGTCACACCTGCGTACCTGAGCTCTGGTTTCCGTTCATAGTGCATTTGGGCCTTGCCTCAGTAACACAATGCTATAAGAAGACTGCTAAGGTAGAAATTAACAGTAAAATTCTCATCACAGACTAGTATGTATAAGAGAATATTGTGACTTGAAGTATTCTTATCAGTTTCAAAAAACTTTTCTATGATATATTACAGTTATATATGAGGGCTGCTCCAAAAGTAATGTCTTCTATTTTCAATATTTACACATAAATCAGAGGTGGATGTCGGTAGTATGACAGTAGAGGTTGAGATTCCCCAGCAATATTCCATCATATTTTGTTGCCATGTGACAGATGACAGAAGAGAAGCAGTCTGGCAGAATGGTGTTTTACATGGAAGTGTGTATTGAGCAAAGGGACGTCACTGAATTCCTCTATGCAGAAAAAAATTGTGCCCATTGACATCTGCCGACGCTTGCTGTACATTTCTGGAAGCCAAACGGTGGATGTGAGTGCAGCAAGGCATTGAGTGGTGCATTTCAGCAGTGACAACAGCAACAGTGCACCACCTCTGCTGAGTGTCAGTGCGGCATATTGGCTCTTCTTCACTGGCGAAAATGCATATCTAATGATGTTGGCTATGTTGAAAAGCAGTGTTTCGTAGTTGTGAATTTGTACTATCAAATAGTATTATTGTGCTCTTTGTATCTGTTACAGTTTCCAGGGAAATAAATAGGAGGCATTAATTTTGGAGACATATGTGCACCTTTGCAACACTGATAATATTATATTAATAATGTTAGTATGACTTTACATTATATGTTGCATTATATTATGTTATCTTAGACACTAATAATGTAACTAGATGTCATGGTTTTGTAATTTTTGCTATTGGTAAATAGCAAATAGAAAATATGAAATTAGTTATATGAAAATAGAAAATATGAAATTAGAAAATATGGTTTATATAATAGTCACATTATGCTATGTATTTATACTACGACTTCATAGTTACTCTACATACACTATTCTACAAAAAGTATATATACTGTGTAAGTTCAACAAAGGGACAGAAAAATTGAAGCATGTGTATGAATATATTGTCTTTTTTTCTTCTCAATAATTAGTATAAGGGTTTTCTCCCATTTGTCTTTCATTCATCCTGTATACATTTTCTCCTTCCTCATTTTCTCTTATGCCTTGTCATCTCTTCATTTTCCAACAATTTGCATTTTCTTTGTCATTTTTGTCTGTGCTTTCTGGATATTTTCCCGCACAAAAATCATTGAAGACATAGTCATGCAGTTCACCGGGATAAGATTGGAACACAGGGTGCTATTTCTGGTACAACAACAAACCTGCAGGAAAATCTTATTCATGCCATCTCGCTGCTTGCTGCCACTTTTTCTATAGCACTAAAAACATTTACTTTTGTACTGAGCTCCTATGTCTTCCTAGAGATTAGAAAAGGGATGTGAATAAGTGCAGTGTTATGTTGACAACCAGATCAGAAAGTTCACCTTGTGTGGGCAGCACATCGGGGAGGGGTAATGTCACAGAGTTATCTAGATAAATCTATGTCTGTGACAGGGGGCAGTAGGCCTGTGGGCCCCCCAGCCCCCAAAAATGGGAAGGGAAAAATGGAAAAGGGGTAGGGAGATGGGAGCTGGGCTCAAGGAAACAAACAGAACATTGGCAATGATATAAGGAGGAAAACTTACTTTACTAAGTATGATACCAGAATGCAAGATAATGTAATATAATACAATCTAATTGAAATTGAGGCTAATAAATCGAGTAAAATAAGTGAGAGAGAGTATTCTGAAGACCGAGGAGCCTACTTTGAAGTTGAAGGCACACAGCTTGGAAGCACACCCACACCCGCTGCCAGGCAGTGAGAGAGAGAGCGAGCATCGCTTCCGTGACGTATTTTCCACTTTGACCATGAGGTCCTCTGGGACGTGTAGTTCTTCTCTGTGCTCCACATGATGTCATGATGTGGAATACCAATAGCAAAAATTACAAAACCATGACAGGTAATAACATTGTGAGGAATCGCTTAGCTATTGGAAGACATGCATATCCCTGAGGGAAGAAAGTGTAAAGCTGCAGGTTTTTATTTTTGGTCAGGCCTGCATTAGAAATAGTGTAGCCAGCAGGAGCAGGGAGGTGATCATCCCCTGCACTCAGCCCTGGTGAGGCTGCACCTCGAGTATTGTGTTCGGTTTTGGGCCCCTCACTGTGAAGAAGACATCGAGGTCTTGGAGCAAGTTCAGAGAAGGACAACAAAACTGGTGAGGGGTCTGGAGCACAAGTCTTATGAGGAGCGGCTGAGGGAGCTGAGATTGTTCAGTCTGGAGAAGAGGAGGCTCAGGGGAGACGTAATTGCACTCTACAACTTCCTGAAGGGAGGCTGCAATGAGGAGGGGTTTGGCCTTTTCTCCCATGCAACAAACAGGACCCGAGGAAATGACCACAAAAGTTGTACCAGTGGAGATTCAGATTAGACAAAAGGAAAAACTTTTTCTCCCAGAGAGTGGTCAGGCACTGTAATGGCCTGCCCAGGGAGGTGGTGGAGTTGCCAACCCTTGCAATGTTCAAGAGGCATCTGGATGAGGTGCTATGAGGTATGGATTAGTAGCTTAGTGGTAGCAGTGGTGAGAGGACGGTTGGACTAGATGATCTTGTAGGTCCTTTCCAACCTTGTGATTCTATCATTCTATGATTCTGTGCTGCTCTGCAGGTTACAATATGCAGTGGGATGTATACAATTTCTGCGTTGCAAAGTATGGAGAAGCCAAAGTACTAGCACTGCATCCAGTTCAGGAGTCAGTCAGGCTTCAGAATGTCTTGAATACGAAACATAAGCTTATGTATCCATCTGACAAATTGATTTAGAGATGAAGACAGACATGACCATATAAAAATGGACAGTTGTTTTTTTATTCTACTCTTTATACTTTAATTCTAGTTAAACTTGTCACAATCATTCTAATGGAAGAGTATGGTTATTTTGAATATACAAAATGTCTTCTACTGAACCGTTGGCTGGAATTTACTGTATGCAGATCGCTACACATGGCTGAGTGTCCAGTATTTAAGACAGGTATTGTTCTCAAAAGGGAAGCAAGTAAATTTGCAGGACAGCAATTAGTACTAACAGAAAGCTAGACTCTCACTTGCTCTTCCTCGTCCTGATAGAAATGAAGGCCTAATTCTTTTTAAATTGCCCTACGTTTGCTTCCAGAATGGTCTTGACATAACCTTACTGAATCAAGTTAGCGCTTCTGCTGTAATAATTTCATACACCACATTACTTGTATTAAAAAGACCCCTTCAACAGAGAAAAATGAGAACTGAGGAAAACATGATTCCCTGAACGTTTCTGCTGTGTACCTTCCTCAATTTCTGCAAGAGTGAGAGTACTTACACAGCAATGTATCACATCCTGATACAATGATGTCATCATATCAGTGGCTGATATGCGCATGAGCCAGCTCGAGAGAATCCAACTTCACATGAACACATCAAATATTGTAATTGACAATTTTCTTTTGGGTTTTCTTGACAGAGTAAGGGAAAATGCCCAGAGATGAAAGTTAAATGCAGTAGACTAAAATCATCACGGATGAAAATGCACTGAAATTGCTTTAAAACAAAATGCAAGGAAAGAAGTGTCAATGTGATGTCTATAAAGTAATTATTTTTAAAGGCTGAGGTGGTACAGAATTTGCGTGAAAGGGAAGTAAAAGATAAGTTTATTAAAAATACTTTCCCTATGCTTATTAATATACTTGTCTTGCAAGTCTGTAACTCTTCTTTAAACTTCTCATACACACTGTAAGTGCCAACTCATACTGAAATATTTAATAGATTGTAAATTATGTGATCACAGGCAGTTGATATACTTTACACAAAACACTGGCTTCTCTCATGCTGTAGCCATTCAGGAAAGTCTGAATAGATGAGAGGGCTACATTGCTGCTAGAAATTACTGTTTGCTTGATTCTGCTTACATACATACTGCTATGTTGCCAAAAATCATTCAGTAGTTTTTTATTGTATTTTAATTAAGAACAGGTCATTTATTATGTTGAGTTTAAATACTGTGAGGAAATGTCACCCACTCGTTCTTAATTCATTGAGTCATCTATTTTAATTAGATCAAGAGTTAGAGGGATCACCCACCAGTATTTATATTCATTACAGAAACACTGTCAAATCTGTTATCTAATAAGATATCGTGCACTGATTTACAACACAGGTGGTTACTGAAGATTTTATGTATTATCAATGATCTAAAATCAAAGTTATGAAATACTTCTGTTAACTCTTAAAAAGAAAAGACTAAGAAGTGTGAAATAGTAAAGCAAGAAATTTGAGTTGTACTCTAGGAGTTGGGAACTCAACACTTCTATTTGCAATAGGTGATGGAGAAGCCAGAAATAATCTTTCAAGTTAAGAGACAGCCCAGCTCATTTTTCTGAAATCAAGAACCTCTAACATTGCACTGTGTTCAATGAGTTCATGAGATTAATTGACACCCCAGGAGGCCTCATGAAACAGCATCAAACTGTAATCAGCCACTTGAGTTGTTGTCTCAGGAAGCCTCAGGTCTCCACGGCAGCAATAGAAGTGCTCGTTATGTCTGGATAATGTATTCCCATCCAAGCATTTGTGACAGAATTAGCTCTATGGTATACAGTTTATTCATCTGAGGGCAGATGAACATAGATCATCTTTTATTTGTTCAACACAGTATTCATTTAAAATCTTTCATGCCCCAGATGCTGACATATTTTTTCAAACAGCATGTTGTATTCTACTATGCTGCTCCTAATACAAACAATCATGTATGGCGAATTCAAGAGCAGAACAGGCATTTGCTATCAATTTGGTACCATATTAGTTTAATACTCAAAAATATTCAAAAAAAAATCTAGTTTTTGATTTAAAAGTTGTTATTTTCCTTTTCCATGTCTTGCTTTTCTTTTTTTTTTTCCCCCCAATATTCTTCTTTAGAGCATTTTCAGACACCCTTTTAATAATTTTAATAGTCTCTGGAAATTCCCCTAGATTTACATTTCATCTTTTCTTTTGATTGCTTTGTTTTCTTATATTTCTTAGAGCTGACTTCCTTGCTCCCTTTTAAACTAATAGCAAAACTTTCATTGGCTCCAGCCATGGTAGACTGAGCAAAGAACAGGGCTGGAGATGGAGGTGGCTGCACCTCAGGTTTGCTGCGACACAGTTCCTTGGGGGACCTTGCCTTGACACCCAAAGCCAGATACTGGGAGGACCACTAAAGGAAAACATTTTCTAAGTAGGCCTTCATGCTCTTTTGGAATATGTCCTTATTATGGGTAAAAGATCAATGAGAAAGTTGGTAAGTGGCATAGAGATGTCTCAGTAAATCATGAGCACACTTTTGCAAACTCACAAACATTGCGGACTCACAGCTAACACATTAACATCACTACTGATTGTACTGCCCAATAAACACAGAAATTGGCAGACAGAACCAGGTTTCTGTCACCACCATGGGTAATAACCTGTTGGAAGGTGGGGGTCAGGAAAAAACTAAGAGGGAAGCAAACAAAGCCACATCATCATGCAGGAAAAGCTGTAAGTAAGCAGCATATGATAGACTAAAAGGATACTGGAGCTGAGGTACACCAACTGTGGAAAACATGAATAAAACTGTAAGGTGGTTTGTTGCTCCTGAGGTACTGCTTCTTATGTGTTCCTGCTTGTTTCAGTAGAGCATTCAGTCTCTCCTGCTGAGGAGACAACTTCATGCTGAGAAAAAAAAAACCTAGCACTTTATCTCACTCCTAGAGGAAGAATAGAACAGAGAATATGATGCAAGAATATAGACAACATACAGAGTATTTAGATTTTCTTGATTTAAGGTGAATTCAGTTTTAAGTCTGGAGGTGTTGGATAAAGTCTGAATTAGTGTTTTCAGTCAACAATTGTTTTCTACAGTCAGCAATCATGTCTTCCAATTCGTTTATTTGATCTGTTAGTAACTACTGTCTTTTGCTTGTGGACATGCTCCTGAGTCTTGCATTCATCACACGAAAGTATTGTGGAAAGAAGCTGTTTTCCCTTAAGGCACAGCAGAGATTCTACTGGGTAATTATTCCCGTCTGATGGCTCTTGAGCACATGATGCCAGAGTTTTACTTTGGAAACTGCCATAATAGTGCCATAAATCTGCAATTTGAGTGCCCATTTGTGCTGAGAAATTAAATGACTTTTAATTGCCTGATGTGCTGCAGGGTGGGTTTCAGACCATAGGCATTTTTCTAAAAACGAGATAGAAAAAGCATTAATTCCCTATCCTTTCTTCTATTCTTTCTTCCTTACTTCCTCCCTTCCACCTTCTCTCCCTCCCATATATATCTTCTTTTTCAGACAAAATGCAAACATTATCATTTTATTTTGTAGAAGAATGAAAGGCATTTTTTTGCTCTAGCTTGGATGAGCAGAACTGTGACGTATAAAAATTCAAAGCTGATAAAAATGTACATTGAATTTTGAAATTAAGATCTATGGAAGAGCGTTATGTGTGTGTCTGAGTAACATTCCTTTTTCCATCTAACTTTGAAATAAACCAACGTTTTGAGTTTCTGTTGAAAAACGTGCAGAAAAAAAAAAAGAATGCTTGAAAATCTAATGTACATAAATATTCTGGCTTCTGCAAAAAAAAAAAAAAAACAATTTGGATTTCATAAATATTTATTAATATTTTGTCATAAATGTAGCATTTATTCTCTGTTGCTACGAGCAATAGAAACTTGTTGAATTATTCCACGCTGCTTGGCTTTAACATTATGATATCTGAAAAGAAAGAGTCAAACTCTATTAAATAAGAGGATGTAAATGTTTAATGTTCTTGTTATTAAAGACTATAAAAAGCTATCTGACATGATTAGTCTGTATTGCATGAAAAAAGCACTTACTAAGAAAAGGTTCTAACAGGCAAGGATGAGTTGTATGATAACTATTCCTGTGCCCCAAACAAATGCTTTATTTTCCTACACAGTTACTGCATGATCAATATCATTATTGTAAAGGGCTTTGACCTACCTTGAATATGAAAGACACTGAACATAAATTAAATTCTGTATTCTATAGGAAAAGGTCAACATGTACAAGGATCTTAACTTATGTCCTGTAGGTTTCATCTGAAAAGAGGTGTCAGGCAAAAAAAATATGACACTTCATAATCTATTAAATGCAGTGCTGGAACACACATTGTACTCTAAAAACTGCAATTGAAAAAATGAGAATGGTAAGAGACAAATGTAGGACTCTCTCTTCAGATTAATTGATAGCACCTTACTCATCATAATAGAGGTAAAAGAAATAATCACTGTAAAGGAAAAGAGAGAAAGTACCATGAAATAGTGAACAAATTGAAGGAACTAACTTTAAATGGAAGGCAGACATTAATGTCAAAATCAGATTCACTGAAGAACTCATGCTTGGGCAGAGAAACAGGACTATGAGGAAAAAGTGAGCGGTCCATTTATTTCTTCTGCGTAACAGGAACAATTCTTCTGACCAAGTTAGAAGATACATTTCTGTTCTATCTACAGTTTAAGTTAGTCATATTGAAATATAACTTCAATGAAGCCTTAGTGGGGATTCCTGATTGACACTAGTTAGCAAAGGCCATATACAGATTAGCTGGAAATGTTCTAAGACCCTTTATGATTTTCTGTCTTTTAGTCTTTTTGTATTTGCTTTTAAATGTCAGTAATAAAACCACATTCCTTACCACTGTTAACCCAGTAATTGTTTCAGCCTCTATTATCATGGACCATCTTTGACAGTTTTGACAAACTTTGTGTTCCTGTGTTCCTGTGAGTAACATCCCTTCATCTTCTTGGGACTGTTGCTCTACTTACAGAATCACTACAGAAATTACAAGTTCTTCATAGCAGAATTAGTATTTGGAAATGTAATTATTTCATAGAAAATAAAAAAGACTTAAAAAAAAAATTAAGTTAAATGCACTTACATGGAACGCAGATTAACACTGAAGATCTGAACAGCCTGTTGGTGATTTTCTTCAAATTCATATTTTCTATAAGTCTGATTCCAATCAGCATTCCTTATTTTGATATTAAATGAGCTAGGAATAAGTTTGTGACTCCTTAAAGTTACAGGTTTCAGATGGATCTGGCCCATTATTTCTAACAACTTTGTACTCTGAAAGAAATATCAGACCTGCTAAAAGCATTGCACTTTCCATGTCTCAGTATTCTAGTGGCAAATGGAAGTAGATATAATTGAAAATGCTTCAGGAATATCTGGAGTGTGGAAAAAATATGAAAATCTTTGTTTGCAGAAGTTAGTAGATGTCCTCTATAAGTCAATTGAGAATGAAAGTATTACTGCTCTTGAAGAAAAATATATTCCTTTGCAATAAATAACTCTGAAACTCCTCAGTGTAGATCTTGCATTGACAGAAACTATACGTAGAATATTCAAGATGGAGGATGGCAGAACTTGTGCAGAGTAAATGAAATCAATTCCAGACAGGGGTGGGTAGAGTTCTCTAGGAGACCCTACAGAGGTGAGGTCTAAATGTTAGCAACCAGCAAATGCATGTGATTTTGGCACACTATCCATATTTCAAGTGCTTAGAAGACCATTCACACCTCTTATGAGTGGATATCTATTGCAACTGAAGGAAGTTATTTGCTTTTCATTCTATCATCTCCACAGCAAAACTTCCCTAACAAATTTTTTAGTTAGTAGAAGAGAGTTGTGTCTAGGCAAAAAAAGAACATTCAGGAAAACCTGAACCATGCTGATGTTCAGTTTTGCATCCTAATTTTGGGACATTTGTATGACCTTCATGTTTCCCATTGCACACGTGTACTTTGATTAGTTCCTTTTTCCTATCACTTATGCACTGAGTTTTATAGACATGTTGCTTAGCTGCAGAAAAAAAAATATAAGGGCATATAAATGCTATGCACTTAACTCAAGAGGTGATGGTTGAGTAAGAAGTGATAAATGAGCACTCAAAACAGAAGTTCAACAATTGCTGTCCCTACTCATCTACGTACAAGTCTTCAACATTCAGAGATGTGCTGTACAAGCCCAAGCAGTTTTGTAAATTCACCCCCCAAAATTATTTAGAAATGATCACATGAACTTTAGAATGAAATAATAAATTACAATTTGAAATGCAGCTTTCCTAATTTAAGCAGGTAACTCACTAGTTCTTAAATATCTTATCCTTACTTCCCTGCTCAAGGGTTTCTTGCATATATCTAGATCTTTCTCAAATTGTGCAGGCCAATACTGTCTCAAAGTACTTTATCTACATGTCTAGTTGTGTTTGCACCAGCAGTAAGGCCTAATCTCTCAGGCCCAGCAATGTAGAAAATACTGTCAGCCACAGTGCATCCCAAGGAAAGTGAGTATGTCCATAACTGGCTTAAGTCTCCTCACGTCTAAGTGGTGCCCTTTTATATGTTATATTATTAGTTTTTATTTCAGTCTGACTGAAAAAAAATCTGAAGAAATACTGTTTGAGTATTTTGTGTGTGTGTTATGATGCTGCACGCATTTTAGTGGTATGCGAATGTTGTATGTGAATGCGTATCTTGGGGAAGGCTGTGACAAAGGGATGCCTGAGAATGTACATGTTGATGATTGTTAGATGACTATGTAGGGCAAGAGAGAACCTGGTGAAGTCGCATTCTTGCTTCCTGTAGAGTGCAGTCCTTGAACTTACTGTCATTCCAGGATTGCACGCAGCTTTGTCTTCAAAGGAACTAGCAAGTTCACTCTGGAATGAAAGCCTGAGAATGAACTATCATGCAGAGTGGGGATGATGGAGGACCAGGTTCCAGGATGGAAGTTATTTGCTGGTGTAGATGTACCCAATAGTATTTTACAGCTGACATTTCACCAATACTGAATCAAGTAGAATGATTACCCTGGTATCTTACATATAACACTACTATTAACATGTCAAAATGTGGGTTGCCTTGACTTTCACTGTTGACTTTCATTTCATTTCTGTTGTACTCTAACCTCCTGGACCTCTGTCCTTGTATTTGCATTTACTCAAGTTATTCAGTCTAGTATTGGTGGATGTGATTTCCCCCTCCAGTGTGCAGCATTTTGCACCATCTTATTGAATGTTACCTTGCTGATTTTAGCCCATATCTCATGAATATTGCAGCCATTTTTAATCTCGGTCCCACTCTCTAAAGCATTTCTAATCCTGCATTATTAATTAATATCATTAATAGATTTCATATATAAACATAGTTAATCATCTAAGTTGCTAATGAAAATGCTCTTAAAATGCTCTGATGTAGAATATAATCCTGTACCTCATTCACATGCTTACATAGGTCCTCCATGTCCTTTAGCCCCTATGCTGACAAGCCCTGGGAAAAGAGGCACCTCAGTAATGGTAGCAATGTTTAATGCTAACACTTATCTAATCTGAGACACAGAATTATATGTGAGATATAAAACTCCACAACTCTGATTGCTTATGTATGCAAAGAAGGAGTTGTCTGTCACTAGTTGAGCTCTGCATTCATATAACAGTTAGATGTTCTAACTGGCTGTTTCCATTCTGATCTAGAAAGAGGTGACCAAAAATGGGTTAATTATACCACATTTTTTCCTCATCTTATATTTACAAGCACTGTGGATTTACTCCACAGTATGTGTAGAAATTCATGGGTTAATACAAAACTACCTCTGAAAGTTTTACTGTAACATGACCTACATTTCACCTTAGTCTGCTTGAACGTAGCAGATATATTTACTATCAATTCATGAAGCAAGCAGTGTAGTATCGCTTTGTCTAGATCAGCATACTTTAATGGCCATGCAGTCTATTAAATATCTTTTACAGACTCTGCATTTAATAAATGATTTCTAATTGACTAGTTGTCAGTGGCAACATTCTAGAAAACTCAGTTACATGGGATTTTTCATTGATTTTCCCTGTATTAGAAAATGAAATGTCAGATACCATTAATTGCATTTTCACAATGGGAAGCATGCTGCAAAAGTAACTGCTAAGTGAAAGCACTTCCAGGCTAATGTGTGATAGAGGTATTCTTGTTAAATGGATCCAATATATAAACATTTATTACAGTTATGTGCCTCTGTGGGCCAAATTGATGTGAATGTAATTATAATCTATAATATAAAGCCATTTTGCACTTTTCTAGGGAAAAAAAAAATGCTTTTGGGTATATTCTGCACTCATTTATCTTTATACGGTATATTATCTGCACCCAGGAACATGGTAAGTGGTTAACCCATGGTTTCTGGGAGCTCTTATCTATACAATGCCTGAATCATCTCTGAGATCAACTTGTGCTTATTGTTAGCTGCCCGTGCCTCAAAGACACAGCTGCTAATTTATGTTATCTTGCAACTAGACTCACATTTACCCAGGTTATGTGGCAGTACTAGGTAGCGTATGATCTTGAATAAAATCTATGAGACTGACACACATATTCACTATCACTGGTCCTCCCCAGTTTGAAACCCATTTGTGCATCTTTCCAGCTTTCTGTGGCTGCATTAGTGTAGTAAGCCTTTTGAGATCACATATGCTTTATGAAGATGTACTTATATGTCTCTTTCACGTGATCACATTTGTTGTGCCAGAGTTGGCCAGCAGTCTCTGCAGTCAAAGGGAAATGATACTAAGTCTGTATGTGAAAATGTATTTGATTGCACTCAGTTTACCATAGTGCAAGAAGTTCTTATGTTTTTTCAGAGAAAAAAAAAAATCCATGACCTTTCTAAAGTATGTAGCATTCAATTTCCCTGCATCTGATCGATAAGCAAGCAGGAAATTATATCTTTTGCCATGGTAGACAAGCATAATTAAGCAATAAGGCAATGGAGGTAGTTGTGATTATCTCAGGATGCACCTGGGAGCTGCCTTGTTGCTATTTTAAAACATATTTATGCTAAGGGAACTGTATTAATTTCTGCTGAGAAAGATATAGTTGGCACTTTGGAATGCTCATGAACAGCAGTTTCAGTTGTGCTTCACAGAGAGTAATGTGGTGTGTTCACCCCAAACAATTAGGCTTCTCCTTCAACAGAAGTAAAGATGGAGCAGGCTGTAAACACTTAATTGACAGTTCAGAAACAGTAAAGAAAAACAAAACAGTTATGCTTTGGCTGGTTGCCAGCAAGTGCAAAACTTACATTTTTACTAGTTTGGAATAAAAATGCTTTGCCTCCAACACTTGACTTCCAAGGAAGGCATCACTGCATAATTAATGTTATTGCATCCACATTCTAATTTATGCATTTTAATTATACCAAAGGCCCAGTGAATAATTAATGTTAGCAAAACAATGGGTTGGAAGCATAAGCTGAAAAGTATCACTTTTTAATGGGCTTTGTAGATTTAAATAACTAATGGAAGCTATTTAACTATTTAATTACAAGAACATTTTCCGCTAATACAATCAAGTATTAGCTGCTATGACTGAGTAGCCTCTCAAGTGGAGAAGTGAGTTAGCTCAAGCTACTTGCTTTTTGAAACAATCAATCTGAGTATAGCACGGTATACTAATCCACCTGAGCCATATGCATGCAGAGAAAAAGTTATTTGGATGTTGTTCTGTGGGAGAGACTAGCATGTTGTTAGCAGAATTTGTAAGATGTAAAATCAAAATTCCAGCACAAATTCCTCTCTGACCTCCTGTCTTCAAGCTGGTCAGTCCATACAAATTTCGTGGGGAGATTTAGAATTGGATATAAAAGAATACAATATGGAACTCATTATCTCCAAGTTCAGCAATCTAAAATTGAGGATGTAGTCCAGGATAGTAATTTAGAGTCCTGCAGTGGTTGATAGAGAGATATAGCACTTCTGGAGAGAGTTTCATCTCATACTAAAATAGGTTTTTGAAGTAGATAGAATTAATCATTATCTGGCAGTGGCTATCATTTTTTTCTATTTCTTATAGAGGAAGCATAGAGTATTGCCTTAGGTGTACAGTCCTACACCTAGCTCCTAGGCAGGCTACTTTAGCTGAAGTTTCCTTCACTAGCAAAGCAAAGCTTCTAAGCTACCATGTGAGGAAGACCTACTGATATGAACCTGATGGCACGTACAACAGGGCAAAGCTGCAGGGCTCACAGCATGGATTCCTCCAAAGCTCCCATGTGCCGTATGGACAGCCAACATCTCTGCTGCTTGCTCAAGTCCCAGGATGAAAACCCACAATTTCATTAAGAAAGTTCTTTCCTTTTAAAAGGATCACATACATGGCTCTATTCTGCCCTAAATCTTCACCCCCTGGTGCCTGGACTACTACCAGGCAGTGTGACCCAGGAGTGTCCCAGCCACGTAGTGTGTCCCAGCTTGGGCCTACCTTGGGTTTGCTGCAGGCAGGGTGGTGGAACCATGCACACATCAGACAGCACTGTCTGCATAGTGTAGGAAGTCTAGTTGTTAAATGTACGTATTTCTTACAGTGAATATAAAGATACAGCAAATGATGAATTACTGCAACCCTTGGCAACAGCTTGCATGAACTCAAGTAATATCAACTTGTCAATGCAAATATAAAATTAATTGCTTTCACCAACTTCTTCCGTAATTCTTTCCATGTCAGACAGAAGTTTGCTCTTTAAACTCTAAAGTAAAATATTCAAGTATAATAGTAATAATAACAACAACAATAATAATATAGTGAAGGACTTGTAAAAAAATATAAGATTGGCAAAGGCTGCTTCCAATTTGGAATAACACTTTTATCTGAGTGCATTATTTCTAGGTTAGTATCTAATGGCTCCAATGTTTTAAGCTTTCTTTGTGTACCAGGTATATAATGAAAGCATAATACATGTACCTTCAGAGCAGCTCTCTATGTAATTTGTGAGACACAGAGGGAGAAATCACTTGTGTTTTGCGTTTCTGTCAGCTGTATTTGCCTGACCCAGGCCCTTTCTTCCACTAGGGCAGTGTGAGAGGTGTGCCAGATCACATCAATGGTTGTGCCCATGTCTGTTGGGTGATGGCTGCACTGGGCAGGGCAGTTTGTGTGGGATGATATGTACCCTGATGTGGTTGCAGGGGAAGGGACATGGCAGCATGGTGGCACTCTTCCAGGGGAATCTCAGCTGGCCACAGCCAGCTGCTGTCTGGTCCTGCTGAATATTTGATGTGAGGTAGAAAGCAGTACACAAAAGAAAATCTGTCTTGGTAGCAGGCTAAAACTGGCTGCTTTCTTCTGAGTAATAGCATCTGAAAGAGCAGAGACGGAGCAGGGGTGCCAACTACTGTAGCACTCAACTCATCCTCCTGGTATTTTATTTACTCCTCACTGCTCAGCTCTTCCACCCAAAAGCCAGGTCGTGCCCTGATGGTATTCCTGTCAGCCTTAATTCTGTGTATTTTGATTACTACAGTACCTAAAGGAAGGGCTAAGAATAATTATTCAAGTAATACAACTATTTAATTAAATCCAACTTGAGAAAAAAAAAAGCTTTTTAGAGTGTACTTTGATACTAAGGTGGAGCCTGGTGAGCTAACAGTTCCAGTTTCTGGTGTTTTTAGGGTGGATGACAAATACAGCGTGAGCTCATCATCTGTGTCTTCCTTTGTTTCTGCCTTTCAGGACTATGCTGAGAAGGAGAAAGCTGCAGCCAAGGCTCTAGAGGATGTGAAGGCTAACTTCTACTGTGAACTGTGTGACAAGCAGTACCACAAACACCAGGAATTTGACAACCACATCAATTCTTATGACCATGCTCACAAGCAGGTAAACCTGACACTTGTCAGTCTGTGTTATAGCTGCCCATCTTCTGTCTTTCCTGATTTGGGGGGGATTTCTAAATTCACTCACGTAAAGTTAGCATGTGATACTAACATGTTATTTTTTATCAAAATCAAATGTAAAATATTTATCATTTTATTCTTTTGCCACAATCTATGCCTCTTTCCAGGGATCACTCTGTAGTTTTAGATAGCTGCTCAATACTAATATTGAAATACACTTAAGTATGAACTTATAAACTGGAAGGGGGGGGGGGGGGGGAGGGGAGGAGGAAACATCTCAAATATCTAGGTCCCTTTTTTGGTTTCATGAGGCATATGATGATGCTGCAAGGATGTAAGTAAGTACGATCCTTCAAGCTGATCATACTGTTTCAAGGGCACAAAAACAGGGTTGTTTTTTTTCGTTTGTTTGTTTTTGGGTTTTTTAAGCATATATAGAACTGAAATTAAAATCTATGTCTCATGAAGTTTCTCAGGGTGGAATATATTTTGCCTTGCATGCAGAACAAAATAACTGCTACTCTTGAAAAAAAGATATTAGATTATTGGAAAAATACAATAGATATTAATTATTTGTCATCATTTTTGAACCTTCTTAATCAGGTCTGTATGTGGTAGGTACACCATACCAATGTATGCCTATTATTCTATGTTTGCTGCCTGCATCCCAGTTTTCAACTAATTTTAGCAAAACACATATTCCAGTTGACACTGTGGAAGAAAAATGCAGTTAATTCTTGCAAGCATTCCAGAGCTCTACAAAACTCATTTGCAAAGTTCAGGAATGAACTGAACCTCTTGTGTAACTTACCATATGTTATGAAGTAGCATGTGAGAAGTTAGAAGTGTAGCAGGTTTCCATAAATGTACCTTATTTTATTGTTTTTCTCCTTGCTCTTATGTGTGTTACACAGTTCAAGTTGTTATGCATTTGTGCACATCGAAGTTACTAGGGCATTAATGTCTCCTGGGTGATCACACTTCTGGTTACATGGAGGTCAGGGGCTACCTTGAAAATCTATGAAGCATTTAGAAGCTGCAGGTATTTCTTCCAGACAATGAGAAATAATAAATGCCGAGGACAACAAACAGTGCTAAAGGCAGAATTCCTTGCTCTCATTACAAGCAATCTTATTGTTCTTTGTAGTATTATAGAAAATGTAAATCATCCTGGCATTTTCTGTGTACGTCTATCGCAGCGCTAAGCGAATGAACTGCCCACACACCATGACAAAACATCCTGCTGAATCCAACTACCCCAGATTTTGCTGTCCATAAGGCTCTTCTGTCCCATCACTCTCAAACCACAGATAGATTCACCTAAAGTATTTATTTATTAAACCCAAAGCAATTCCTTACATCACAACTCCATTAATTAATCTGTAAAAACGGTTCTAATAATACAAAGCATTTCCAGATCCTAAGCATGTGACTCTAATCCATATAAATCCTATTTGCTGCACAAATAATTTTTCACCCTTCAGCCAATTTTCTACTTGTCAGAGATGCATCTGAATTCAAACGAATCAATTTTTGCCCCTCCCTCTTCTCCACAACCACTGCAATGAAAAGCTTATGCAAAATAGAACAGCCTTCTTGATGCACCATGTATGTTTGGTTTGTTGCAGCAGAGGTTTTGGAATCTTGTATTAAATGTTTAAGCCATTAAACTTTCTTTAATTTGTAGGTAAATTCAATGCTTTAAAACCTGCCAGACTGATTGTACTGAGTAATCAGAGTCTCATGGAAATGCACAACACATACAGAATATCAACTGGCAGAACAAGCTCACCCTATCCTGCCCTTTCAGATGTAGTTCAGCAGCTCAAGCTAGCGCAGGATTAGCTAGCTATCCTCCTGATGTGACAGGGTAATTCAGTCTCATCTCCCTTCTCACTTCTTGACTGCTCGGCCAAGTTTTGGAACCTTGCCTCTAGGAATAACATGGATGCTGCGTTTCTTCTGACTTTCATGGTTGGTCACAGAAAAACCTATATTATTCTTACTTTATCACGATAATTTTCTGAGATAAATTAATTTTAATAATCTTAACTTCAAAATGTTTGTTCTGGGAACTGTAGTAGCCACCAGAAAACTTTAATTCTCCTTTCTGTTTCCCAGCAGAAATTTGAGGGTACCATTAAATGTCTACATGGATAAGTTCTGAGCAAAATCTTTCTAATGGAGATTAAATAAAATGAGAGACTCTTTATAGCTCAGTAACAATATTGTATAGTCCCATCCCCCTTTGTGATTTCCCTTCTAAATGCTGCTACTTAGAAATCTGTATTAAACTGGCAGTGCTGTTTAGAGAAGATATAGAGACAGAAAAAAGGATATTGCACTGAGCACTCATCATAAGACTTTTGTTTCCCTTCCAGAGGAAACAAACAGATTTTATTCAAAGACTTATGATTTTAATCTACCAATGTTATGGTTTTATAAAATTAATTCTGTGATTCATTTTTTTAGCTATGACTGCAACCAGTTCTACAGCAGAAAGTACGGAATTTTGGACCTCTCATTTGGTATAACAGCCATTGCCTTCCTTGGCCTCAGAGGACTGTAAAACATTAAGAAATCAGTTTGGCCTTGTTTGTGCAGCCAGGCTTCTGTTGGGTTAGGTTATTCTCGAGCAGTACTCTCCGAGACACTTTCTTCCTCTACACACTACTTACATGCAAATATATGCAAGTACTGTGTATGTATATGCAAATATATACACATATATACAGAAAAAATTCTGAATCAGGAGTACTTCAAGATCATCTGTGCTTGTATTCTAGCACTAAAATGATCCTGGAGTGGTATAATATGATTTAAATGTAATTTATTACTTTTGAATGAGTATTAAACAGCTCTTACTTCTTTGACTGTCTTGACAGCATTAGTCTTAGATAGTGTTGTCAGCATCTTCCCTGCTGTACTACTCTGTAATCATTTCTCATAGAAATTACCTATTATTGGAAAATAATTACTCTCAGTGCAAGGCTGGATAAAGTGATCTCTGAATCTCTATGTAAGTGGAAGCCTGCACTCCCACCCAGCTTTACCTGAGCTCTCTATTGTTAAGCCTGATGCCTTCCAACTGGGGCAAGAATGAGGGTGCCCTCAGCACCACTCCTCACATCACAATACAGCCCTGTGCATGCATGTCTCACTAACCCAGCACATAAAGAGCTTTCCTCCTTTGTGGTTTTCCTTTATTATGAAATCTATTACTCTATAAACTCCTGAGCAGCAGTCATAGGCAGTAGCAAATTTGGTAAATCTGCAATATCTTTTCATTCAAGCATCATAGCACCTGCAACAATGCTTGTTCTCACTTGCTCATGGTGTTCTCCCCAAGAGAAGCTGGCTGCATCAGAACTGATTACCTTGTCTCTATATAAACTGCCTGATCACAGGAAAAGAAAATAGTCCTGGTGTAAATTAGCTGAAAAGTTATTATGATGTAGATGTTCAGTGTAGGCTGCTTCTTGTAAATATAATACCTACATTCAAATTTATGTTACACATTGAGTCACAAATAATAGGTAAGTACAGATTTTTTTAACAGGACTGTTAAGTCACTTGCTTCTGTTAAAGGAAACCAAACTTGAGCAGAGATATCTATTTGTTAATGTTATTAAATGCAATCTTTTAGTACCCCCAGGTCATTCATAGCATTCATTCATTCACTTAATGTCAAAGTACGGGGAGCTTTCCACTTTTGTACAAATAATCTTTGGTAATCAGCAATGACTTCTGATATCAGCAAAGGAGAAAATCACATATCTGTTCCGTGTACTGCAAAATAATAATAATAATAATAACAATAATAATAGTAGAAATTAGCAGCGAAGAAAAACAAGGCTATATTGCCATCTTGGGGTTTCTGATGACAAAACAGGTCACTTACATTCGTTTGGATGAAAAAAAAATCTGAATTTTAAAGTACTGTGAAGTAAATGAACAGAAGTTAAAGTCTATACTAGTTCACATGCACATATATTTATCTTAGTATTTAAATCCATGCATACTAGCACTTGGGTGTATTTTTTGAATGAAAGTCTGATTTAGTGTGTACAGCTGTAGGCACTTGCCAGTAAGCCTTTCTTGTGCTTGTGGATTTAAACTCTAATTCAGACAGAGATTTAGCTACTGTTAAACATCAAAGTTAGCAAATATGCTTACATTTTAGCTAGCCTTGCCTCTAACACCTAGAAAATGCACAGATATGTAAACACAGAGAAAGTTCCAGGAATTAGTGTAATACTGAGATTTTGTTCATTCATCTTTAGGGTGTTGTTTTTCCTCCCAGGATATGTATGTTTATTGGAGGAAAATCTCATATTTTGGCTCTTGGGTACACATCTCTTATTACCCAAACAATTTTCACCTGGAGCAGAGATTGGTTTAGAAGTAGCTCAGAGCTTTCACCTTGGGAACTGGGAGCAAAGGCAAACACAGCAACATCCATAAACCTTTTTTCAAGACAAAGTACCGTGTATTTAGTTGACAGAATATACTAACCAAAAGAGAAAGATCTGCCTCAGTGTGAAAGTACATCAGAATGTGTGTATGTGTAATCTCTGCTTTTTTCCCTTGAGATATAGGTGGGCCAATTGTTCATCTTGTACTACAATTTTAAGGCCATACAGTGCACCTGACGTCTGCACTCTCCATGTTCCCCTCAGAAAATAATCACTAAATTTACAACAAAATAAAATAAAATTTAGCTTAGATTGATGCTTGTTAAGAAATGCATGCATATTTTAAATTAAATTTTCACATTTGTCACAACAGTCTTAAGAAAGACAGAACCATATTTGCATTAAACGTTGATCTGGAGAGAGCAAGAGAAACAGAGATATGATGTTAGATTCAGTCAGCTGGTATAGAAGTAGACTTGAAATGAGAAAGGGATTTTTTATATATGGTAGTTTCTGTCTTCCTTTTCTTAGGTACCAGTAAATTGCCATGACCAAAAGGAACCATCACAAACAAGTGATTTTGTGTGTGAAATTTGGAGAGTATAAAATTAGGCCCAGTCCTGGAAATAACGGTGAATATTCTTAGCTGTATGCCTGTAAGCAGCCTCACAAAATAAAACAAAACCATTCAAATGCATAAAATGAAGCAAACTTAGATGTCTTATGAGAGGGGTTTTACAGATGAAAATTATTATTTCTTTTTTCCATCTCCAGAACATTCACCATATGTATCTCAGATCCTTCTGAAATCAAATGCTGAAAGTATGATTCAATATGGTCAACAGTTGTTCAGATTTTCCCACACTTTATTCTCTAATTTCAGTGAAATACCAATTTATATTTAGCGTTATGCAAGTTTATTTCCAGTTTATGTTTTAACTATCTCCAGTAGAGGCATACTTAGAATGATCTTCTGTGGATATATACACTTTGTCAGACACTTTTTCATCACAATATTTATTTTCTCAAGAATCCTTAGGAAGAATTCCTAATTACCTAACTGTTATTTTATTCATTGTTCTATTGTGTACACACTGTACATTTCTAACATACGTCTTGTTTTCTTTGGTATGAAAACCAAAGCTAAAAGGAAATAATTCATTTATATGGTCTATTGTATCATTTCAGTACCTTTCTGCCTTAGAGAAACACAGTTCTCTTGCTCATTCTGAAACCAGTGATTTTTGCTCTAATTCTTCTGCAGCCTCACACATCCTTAGCTTTTCATCATACATTGATTTTCCATTGTGTGCTCTTGTTCATCCTCCCCAAAATGACTTCACTCCTCCTGTAACTTCTTGAAGAGAGAGATTTTGATAATTTTGCTGAGTAGTTCTCATTTTCTCACACTTTTTCCATGATTGTCATACCGTGTTCATGTCATTCTTTCAGAATTTATTGTTGTGAATTAAATCCTTTTAATCTTTTCTTCTTAAATTAGTTCTGATTACTAACTGGACTACCCTATAGTTTTTATTGGATGGTTAAATACAGAACTGGCTGTAATTCCTATTAAGATTTCTAAATATCTTGTATTTTAAGACCCAACTTCTGTTCCTTTCAGAGTTTGGGCTGAAATTTTCTTTCTGGACTCCTGGCTTTACTAAATTAGAACATAAATATATATACTATTTGTAAAGTAAAGCATAGAGAAATGCCAGGACACCAGAATCAATACTGTGTGGTTGACCTTATTTGATGCTTTTATGTACAGGATCTTTAATAAAATCTTTATTCACAGAATTGCATGCTGTTTTCCTTGAAGAAAACTCTCAGATTCAGTGCTAAGGATGAACTATACTGAAAGAATTAATCTATCTTGTACAAGGGACAAGGCTGTTGGCAATGAGAGAATGGATAATGTGAGATGTAGAAGTGGCTTTAGGAAGTAAGTATGGGAATAGGTGTGGAGGATGAAGAGAGAATGTATTGGCATGGATGAATGGCTCTGGAACTGAAAGATAAATTGAAAGGTGTGTACAAAAAAAGGGGGGTGGGGGAGAGGGAAATAAGAAGAACAAATACGTGGAGAAATAATCCATCAGTAAAGGGGAAAAACTGGGTAAAGCACAAAAGGAGATGTTCAAGGTCAGCCACTAACACTGAAGCCATTCCTGTTAAAGCAGAGGAACTGAGCAAATCAACCAGGTACAATATAAGAAAATTAGCTGTTATTTTGAAAGATAATTCCTTTAACAAAAATACCACAGATGTTATATTGGCACATAATGTTACTTTATACATTGAAAATAACACAAAAGTCTTACATGACATCAAAAATAACTGGGATCTGAAAAAATAAAATGTATATTGATGTTACTCTAATACAATTCCATCTTCTATTATTGGTAGATAGCATAAGACCAAAATACCAAAATACTCTATTTTATTGGCCTGGATATTTCTTTCTGTTATTCAGAAACTGAGAAATGTTGCCTTTCTAAAAGCATGTTTACATCATGTCTGTTTTGCTTCAAAGCACTTGCAATCCTGCATCTCTGAAATGCTGAAGCTGCGATGAAGTGAAACAGGCAATCAAGTTGTGTCACATCGAAGAAGCTGATGTAAATAAAGGCAGCATAAAGCAACACAGGATGACATCAGAATTTAAGCTAAGTTAATGTACAGCATATGAGCAAAAGTAGGATGTAAGAATGTAAACCACGTCCTTGCATCACTGTATGAAGTACATTCATTTTACCAATTCGAGGTGATATTAAAATGAATGCTTAGTTCATGATATCATGCATGGTTTTCTTGAATTTTTAGCTATGCTGCATAAACATGCTTCAGTTGCACACTACAGAAAATGCATTTAACAGAGCAGCACAAGAGCAGGAGAAGCAACATTATAAAATACCACTGAGCACATTTTGGCAACTAGGGGTTACTTGAGGCAACAGATTCCAAAGAAATGTCACCGGAAACTACTACAAATAACACAGAGTTGCTTTTAAATTTAATGTCTAGATAAGCTAAATTGTTAAATGCTAGATGCTGTGGAATTACATTTGGTGTTCTTTAGAATGAATGCTAATTAGCATGTAAATTAGCAATTTAACCCTCTTTAAATTGGAAAAGAACCCATGGGACACTTAATTTCATAGTTGTTAACGATGGTCCAATGACTGTGAGATATTTCTTAAGTATTTCATTATATAAGGAATTACAGAGGTTTATTATCAGATTTTGGCATTTAAGACATAGCAATAACCAGAATGCTGGGTAGAGAATGTTAGTTGTCCTTTCCATTCCTCTCAGAGGGCACACTTTTTAATTGCTCAAGTTTTATAACTAGTTCTTCAGGCAGGAGGAATGGTTGACGCAGTATAACAAAAGGTTTACTGAGGGAAAAAAAAAAAAAAAAAGGAATCTGAATGATAAGATTTATTAGGGGGAAAAAGCAACACATGACCCCACACTAAATAGTCACAACCATTTTTGGGCAACCATTTTTTCAATATTTTGAAGTTGGACTTGAAGGTTCTGAGGGTCTTTTCCAACCTGAGCAATTCTATGAATGAGAATTTGCTGTTAACGATTAAGCAAGTCTGGACAAAGATTCAAAGAATATTTCCTGTGCCAGCTTCAAAAGGCTGATGAACAGTTGGTAATGTTGTTTGTAGGCCATATACTTTGCAGATTTTATGCATGGATTTGCATGTGCAAGCACACCTGTGAGTGAATTCAGTGGATCTGGAATAATTAGTGTCGTTTAAGGTCAGGCTCTGGAAGCTGCTTTTAGGTGATGATAGGAAGAAAGAAATACTAGACACTATGATTGTATTTGATTGTTCTCTATTCACGAATACTTAGATTCATATTTGTGGAGTGACCTGTAGAATGGCATAGTATTTAACAAGATTAAGGAACTTGTGCAGGTTACAAAAAGTCCTCACAAATCCTGGGCCAATTTTCTGCCGCAGTCAGACTTTTGGAAACATTAAGCAATTATATAGTTCCACCATCAGATATCTGCAGAAAAATTATGCTATTATTATCTTTTGTAATACTTCTAAACATGCTGTCTTATTTATATCTTTCCAGAAAAAGAATATTTCTTCTAATCGTACTGGTGACAACAAAGGTATATGTGGCCCTATGAACATCTGTTTAGAATCTGTATCTATTATATAGATTCGTTCATTTTTGACCATCTGTACCTTCCATGCAGTAATTAATGTGCGAGAATTTAGCTGCGTAATTGATTCCCGAGGAGCATTAAAGTCATGCTAATCAACAATGTTTGTGTTTGAGGAAATGTACGATGTACCTCATATGTCTTTAAGGGGCATTCATAACAAAAACAAATATTTAAAAGTAAACCAGAAATATTTTTGTGCATCACCAAGATACCAATAAAGATGGTGAGATTAGTAATTTATTACCTTTTCTTAGTTAAAAGCATTAATTAACATCTTTTAATGTGTCTCCAAGGGAAAAATAAAGGAAGTAACCCAGACTAATTATCATTTCACAGCTTTAGCAATTTTGTAATAATTAGGCTCCACCAGGAGCTATTAAAAAGATGAGGGTACTTTAAACATCTCAGATTAAATTGCCGGAGAATATCTAGAGAAATACAGATGATATTCATGT
Source organism: Alectoris magna (assembly GCA_030625065.1). NCBI lineage: Eukaryota > Metazoa > Chordata > Aves > Galliformes > Phasianidae > Alectoris > Alectoris magna. The sequence goes on along the minus strand of CM060561.1, from coordinate 128,210,186 downwards.
GAATATCAAATAAATATATTAGCACAGGTGATGTGACCACAAAAAAAATAAATAAATAAAGAATGTTTCTGTAATACAAAGTTAACTACTAAATAGTCTTGCCATCAGAAAACACTGTTTTTAAAGCAGAATGTTTTTGGGGGAATGTGATATTCAGAAATATTTTTTGTTGGAAAGATTTATATCATCATGCTTCAAACAGGTTGAAATCAATCAGAAAGACTGAAATACACTGTTTAAACAGTACAACTTTCAAAAAAATTTAAAATACTAATTGTAACACATTGCATTTACTATTCCTGAGTTAAAATCAACGTGATGACAGGTATAACTTTAAAGCTGTGTGCTTCATTGTTATTTAGATGAATTGACATCAAGTCTCTTGAAGATATTCTAAACTTTCATTTTTTAATAAGTTTTCATAACTTTACTTCTCCCAGTAAGACAAAAAGTTAAAGAAATCCCAAATGATAAAATTTCCTGCAAAGGAGAAATTCTGGTTCCTTAAACAAATGTGTAAATATGAAGGAATTGACGTAAGCCCCTTGGAATCTTGTAGGAGTCATTCTGTGTATGTTTTCTCCGCTAGTTGACAGCCCCTTAGCATGTTAAAGGATTCTTAGCTTTTCTTCATTCAATATAAAAACTTCTAAATACTGATGTATACTGAAAACAGAAGTGCAAGAAGTACAACATTCCATTGTTCTCTACTTACACTTCTCCTTTAGGATCTGTGAAATTCGGCGAGGTTATTAATCATATCTAGAAGAAGTGATATAAGTTTCTGCATTTATTGTGAGTCTGTTTTGGATCTCCAGACTTAGTTAACAATCAGATTAGGTGCAGGAACAAGTCACAATTAGCAGAGGAATTACTGGGTAAAGTAATATGTTTAAGGGTAAAAGAAAACAATTTATTAAATCACAGTTATCAACATTTTTCTCTGAAAATTTGCCTAAAAGGTACACTACATTTTTTTGCCTTTTTCAAGATACCCAGTATATTCAGACTACTCTCATCTTGTTCTTTATTTCAAAGAAAAATCCAGTCTTCTAATGCTTTTCATATCATTTGAACATATGCTATAGCAGGCATTGCATTCATTCATACTTCAGGTTGCCCACTGAGGCTGCGGATGCCCCCTCCCTGAAAGCATTCAAGGCCAGACTGGATGAGGCTTTGAGGAACCTGGTCTGGAGGGTGGTGTCCCTGCCTGTAGCAGGAGGTTGGAACTAGATGATCTTAAAGGTCCCTTCCAACCCAAACCATTCTGTGATTCTGTATAAGTATGGCTCTCAATAGCCCAGATCAGATTTTAATTTTCTTCCCATTTTGGAATTTAGCAAAATATAACATCCCTGTGCTTGGTTAAAACAGGAAATGAAGACTCTGGCTTATGATTTGAAAACAATCATAAATTGGACCTACATGCATGCATGCATGATTTGAAAACAATCATAAATTGGACCTACATGCATGCAAAACATAGGCCAATAAATCTAAGTTTGAAACACACAAAAAGTGTACAAAAATTACTATAGTGATTTTCCATTATTTCTAGGAAATTAAAATCATTTTTTAGATAATTCCTTATTTATTGGTAGAGTTCATCAAGCTGAACAAGGTCTTTTTAAAAGCTAAACCACTAATACCTGGAAAAACAATAGAATCATTTTCAAAAACCAAAAGAAAATATGATCCAGTTGCCCTACTTCTTGTCTGCATTTGAGTCACTTAGGACAAGGAATATACAGTTCCTACCATCATGTTTTCTCTGAGATGGTGCATACTTTAAGAGAATTGTTGTTCTATTTGAGTACACAAACTTACAACCATACTTTTATAAAAGAAATAACTCAAATTCAGGGTTGTAGTAGAGTACTAGAATAAGAAGCAATGATGTAAATAAAAGATCAACTTCGAATTTCACAGCAATAAAACTATGCTGAGAGCAAATAATAAAATAAAGCCTGCTCAAAACATTGTTCATGTCAAGTGGCAGACAGAGAATATGAGAAGAGGCATAATGCAATTTAGAAGCAGTGTGTGATAATTCAGCTTTATAACATTTAAAAGTTTCCATGTCTACATGAAAAAGTAAGTGTTCATTTGCAGAATTATTTAAGAGTGGATGCAATGAGATATAGTCTAGAGCACAGGTAAGAGGGAAAAGGGAGACATTAAATGTTGCCTTCCATTACCTCCAAAATATGCAAGGTGATCATCCCCACTCACTTTCAAGGGATCGTTTTCTAAAGGAGTATTAAATAAACTTTAAATTATGGAATCAAAATGGAAGTATGTCAAGTTGCAGCTCAGTGATCTGTTACGCACCAGTGGGCCGAGACACATACTTGACTGTGCGCATGCTTTTCTCGCCCTGTCTTAGTGAAAGCCCCAGGCACTGCAGGTTGCAATGGCAATTTGTTCAAGGGGACCAAATAAAAATAACAGATTTCAAATAAAGAATATTTTTAGTAAGTGGCAATAAAAAAGTACACTAGATGGACCAATATATCTTTTCCTTTACGAAATGGAAAATTAGGGCATCATTTACTCTGCAGTTTGGTCATCTTCCTGACACACTAACTTTGCTTAGGAAGCACCTTATTGCATTCGTGGTTTCAGTGGGAAATGCTGATGAACTGGAAAGTGAGATGGATAGGTCATGTAGAGGGAAGAAAGAACACTAAAATTAAGGGACACAACACAATAATTATGCAAGACAGAATTGGAAAAGAAATAACAATAATATATGATCAAAATATCCATTTTTTTACTGGTAGATTTCATAATTTACAGAGATGTGTTCTCAGAAGATTGTCTCAGATAATCAAAGGCTAAACCAGACTGTGGCAGCAGTGAATTGACCTTGAAAACAAACAGGACATCTGTTTATCTCCTCCTGTAAATAAACCGAAGTCTGGAACATAAAGTGCTACTCCAGTCCCATGCATGAGGAAATTAAAATTAACAGATTATCCTATTAAATTTGTTGCCTATCTGGGCCTCCATTTTGTCACGGATAGCACAAAAATGCTTTAAATTGTGTCTGGATTCATCCACATTACAAGGCTCTATAGAGTAGATTTTTAACATACACGTTATTAGTTATCATGATGATCAACACAGGTATCTAGGAAAAATTGATGGGATTGTATTTAGTAACATAAAGTTGTTTAAGTAAAATAGTTTAATGATGGTGAAAAGGATGATCAAGAAGGAGGAATTAAAATGGAAAGATGTGAGAGAGACTTAGGAAATTTTAAAGAGCATTTGGCAGATGGTTTAAGAACCGAAATCCCACAACTGAAAAAAGACCAAATAGGTTATAAACAGCTAATCTTGTTTAGAAGGAAAGTCAATTCTCTGTGGCTTAAATTTATAATAAAGGAGAGAAAGGAAAAATGGATAGTAAAGATCATAAATCAGGAGTGAAGAAATTGGAAAAAAGTGATAGAGGAAGTAAAAAGAGCAAAAGGAAAATTTGTAGTCATCAGAGGTGAGGGCAAGAAGGTTTCTGAAAGCATATTGAAGACATAAAGAATCTTCTGATCCGAAAAGAAATGAGTTACTTGTCAGCAGTGATGTAAAAAAGACTATTTAATACAGTTTTCTGTTCCATACTTGGGGCAAAGCCAGATGATTTAGTCACATTTATGATGTTTATGATGATTGCGAAGTACCACTCTAGAGGCACCTAGGAAGAATATTAAGCAGCATAATCTAAACCTAAATATTTTTATACCCGCAGATTCAGGTAACCTACATTCAATGTTAGGAAAGAGATGGCCATAAACTCTCTTGTTCATTAATGCTGATTCTTAATAAGTCTCAGAGGACAAAGAGGAAGTTACGTCAAGCTACAAACCATGTTACTGTTTAAAGGGAACAAACAAGAAAATTTGTCATGCTGACATCAGTGCCAGGGAAAACGCTGGCATGACTGATACAGCACTCCACAAATTGTTAAAGAATGATTATATAATTAATTTCATTTAATTTGTTTTATGTAAAATAGATATTGACAATTTGCCTGTTAAAAAGTAGGAAACCAGGATGTCCTCACTCTTGTGTTATTGAGAAGTTTCAGTCAGATGACTATGAAAGTCATTTGCTGTCTTTTTTATTGACAAATATTACAAGTAGATGTCATTTATTAAACACTCTTTTCTCTGATCAGCCATTTTGTTATAGTACTCTAGCCAGGTCTCTGGTTACCTTTAACTCTCCTACTCCAGAAGAGACTTGTCTTCTTTAAGCAAGCAGAAGATAAAGAATGTTTTGCATTTGATTTAACAAGTAAAACAACCTAAAAGGTTTTTTATGGATAGCTATTACTTCCTATTAGAAAAAAGCAATATTGTACTTCCTTGAAGCATTTGATGATGCTTCTGCTTATACCTAGTTTTAATATCCTTCACTCATATAGGATTTTTCACTCTTCACTCCGACCAAATAAATTTTCATCTGAAGTGCAGTTAAAGGTTCCTAACACAAAAACTACATTTATCTCAAGTACGTATTAAAGCATCTCCTTTTGGTGATAAGCTTGTTCTCTAGCACAGCAGTCCAGAGCCATTCTGTAGTGGCCTGCTGGTTCATCTTTCCTTTAGGTAAACTATAGGCATAGCAAAGTGTTTTGTAATGGATTTCTTTCATACTTTATCGTAGTACCCTCATCACTATCATAGTTGCTGAGAATCAACAGATGATAAAGGTAAATCAAATTTAGGTTTAATTTAGATGTCATATTTCCTTTTGCTTCAGTGGGCTGGTAACAAGTGAGGTGTGCTAATTAAATGTACATTTGTGGGTGCTGATTTGGCCTCTTCCTTGCTCTTCTCATAATTACTCCATCTCTCTTTGCCTTCATTTCTTTATTAGGAAAATATTAGCATGGTAAAAGGATGTGTTTCATAAGATATCAGATTTTTGTGATTCTCAAAGTCTGATGACCACACTGAACGAATTTTGAGGCCATCCATTTGAACTGCCTTTTGAATTCTTGAATAACTGAAACTCAAATGTAGGTGATTTGGAATTTCACTGCCACAATTAGAATAAAGAAAAATTAAACAGTGAGGCAGGCTTCAAAAAGATGTGGAGAAGGCTTAAGCGTTTTTAAAGTATGCTACCAGGTTTGGTTTTTTTGGTTATTTGGGGGGGGGAAGGGGAGGGTTGTTTGTTTGTTTCTTTGTTTTTCTCTTTGAGTTGCTTACATGAGAAAGAAAAAGAAATATATAAACTATTGTTTTTCTGTGGCTAAGAATCAGCACCAGAGACACAGATGAGGCAGGTTGTGCATGAAAAATGCAGTGAAGAAACAGGCCCATAGCAAGATTCTTATGTTTGAAACATGTTACTTTTAGTAGGTAAATTACTCTGTGTTCCAAAATGGTACTGAATGTATCTAATCAAATCGTACAGTACCCAGCCAGCTTGCTGGAGCATATGACAACAAATTCATTGGAAATGATATAAATGTGGGTGGTCAAGCAGAGCATATGCTGAGCCCACAAATAGCTCAGGCCTTCAAATGAGTGAATTGCTGCCACAGAGTGACTGTTCTGTCCTCTCCCATGCGGAAATGGCCCCCCGAAATCCATCTGTTTTAACTGTACTTAGTAATTTCTCATGTGTCATATAAATACACCCTGAATTACATTAGCTCAAATTCATAATCTGGGCAGTGGGTGAAATCAGTATAATTAGCAAGAATATTTGCAGATATGGCTGAACAGTCAGGAGCTCCCACAAAACAAACGAACAAACAAACAAACAAAAAAGAACAAAAAAGAACCAAGATCCATTGCAAAATATCTGATCCTTCTATAAAGATTTAGGGACAGATTCTATGAAGAAACATGAAAATAAGTCCTCCAAACACCTGCTTGTAATTTCCCCTTTTAATTGGATCTGTGATCAAAAACTCACTCATTGATGGTTGGATTCTGCAGGGCATGTCTAGGGGTAGATTTTTTTTCCTCTGTACTATCATTTCATTCCCCAAACCAACAATTTTCCCATTCATTCCTGCTAAAACTATTGAACCTGTCAAGACTGGCAATAATAAAATCTGCTCCAAAAAATGGTCATTATCACACACTTCAAAGTGATCTGTAAATAATTAAGTGTAAAATATATGAAAATTTGTCAGGCAATTTTTGGGTTTCATATCTCAATGTAAATTCTTGTATCTAACATTTATTTTTAGGAATTCACCATAGTAAATCAAATTCCTTCACTCCTGTTTCCTCTCGTTCACTTGGAGACTAATATTGTAAGCATCAGCCATGAACTATCATTCTCATGTTATGATTTGCAGCATAAATTCAATTTACAAATAATGTACTTGGCTCCAATGTTAGGGTTACAGGCAAGACAATAATTACTGAAAATCATATTCCATCCTTTTTCTCATTTGACCCTTCTATGGTGAATTTGATTAGAACTCAAGGTGCTTTTCAACTAAGTGAAGCCAATCATGCACTCAAACACATAAGTTAGTTTATGGACTTATGATTCGGAAAATGCTGTTTGCATGTGACAGGGCACATATGCCTGATGCTGACTGTAGTAAGCAGGGCATACTACGTTTTTATCTGGGACTCCAGTGCCTTATAGTAAAGAAAGAATGTCTTGTTGGATGCACTGAGTGTGAATGATATTCTGAAAAAAAACCTGAATGTAAGTGGAAAAAGTCATGTAACTCATACTGACCTGACATTTTCTGATTTAATGAGTGAAATTTTAACGAATTTCTTCCAAAGCTGCCGTCTATTTAAATCAAAGTAGTTTTACACCATCATGAAGAAGAACAGGATTTAATCTAAATGTACTTGCAGCGACACCTATTTGCTCCCGTAACTGAAGTAGAAGTATTCTGAGAGTTCCACATAGATCTCTATAAGAATTTCAACATGACCTCTAGCAGAATTCTAAAAAGGAGAAGTTCTCCCCCAATGTGTTCCCTCTGGTCCTCAAATTGTGAGATAGTGCATGAGAGAAATGACAAAAAAGGTTCTTGAAGCCAAAGATCTTCTTGAGAAAGAGGTCTGAAAAATCTGGCAAGGAAATGGCTAAGAAATCAGGAATCAGAGAACAATGTACATCTTCTTTATGCTTCTCAATGTATTTGCTCTCTTAAATGACCACACTCTTCAATTTTTTTCCGTGTATTCCCTATCAAATGAATTACTTTGAAGTGCAGATTACAAAATCCTTATCTTGTCAATGGTTTATATTAAAGTACCAACTGTCTTTCTTGAATTTCTTTTATATATGCCAAATGTACATTAATAAAACGTAGCTCTTCACTGAACTTGTAGACATGAATACTATCCGTTGCAATGACAATATACCAACAGCACAGTCTTCCTCTGTCTATCAAAAGCTGTTTGTCTGAAATAGTCACTATTAATGCCATCTGCATCCATTGAAAAGAAGGAGTTACTTTTACATCTCACTTTATCCTGCTTGTTTTAGACAGGTGCTTTAAGATGAGGTGATTATGTCCCTAAAACGGCTTATTATTCTTCAGTAGCTGTTAGAAAAGCTGAGAAACTGCCACAGGCATCCAAACTTGAACAGATGAATGCCAATCCACAAAAATTCTTGCTTTCACACGGAGGAAGAACAATCAGGTTCATAACTGTGGAAAGAAAGTAAACTCAGTACAATTGCAGCCAGTGACAAGTATGCTACAGGTGTACTGGCCATAGTGAAGAAACAATTAAAAATAAATAAATAGGTAAATTAAGAATTTGCAGAAATTACTGAAGTGTGGGTAGAGTATTTGGTTAGCAATGCATCTAGCAAAGGTAGGTAGTGAAGATGGAACTCCATTGACTGATTTGAATCTGCTGATGAATCATACAGGAGTTTAGGAGGAAAAAAACATATTCAGCAATTTTTGAGTGGGACTTAGATAGATGAGCCAACATGACTCAGACCCATTTATATAAGCAAGTCACTCTAAAACAGAGAATATTACTTTGTGGTCTTTTAATATTCTGTGTGGGTTTTTACCAAAAAAAAAAAAAAAAAAAAAAGGCTTACTTTTAGATATAGCAGCGTCCACATGCACATTTACATGAAAAACAAAGAATAGAACATAAGTCTAAAATGAAATATAATTCCGTGGCAATGAAATTTGTAGCAGGTGAAGGACAGAACACATCGTTGCAATTAAATAAATCATAGTTTACAATATGTGCCTGTATTTGGATGCCCAGTTAAGTACCTTATTACATGGAAAATGCAATTACGATGTAAAGCTATGTTAATTTTCAGGCACACCTGCTGAGCTCAAGGGTTGTCATTCGGGTATCAGCTCAGTTGCACGCTTTTGTTCACCACCTGTGAAAGATATCTGTGTGCCTGAAAGGGATGTGGCACAGGTTATTAGAGAGGAAAACGGTGGCTTTTGCAGGTTCAGTGGGTAGTCCCATTGTCTGTCCAACATAATGACAAATTTCATTACAGTTCCTAACTGGAGCTCTGACAGTGAAGCTTCTTTGTTCTGTTGAGGGCATGTGCAGGGAGAGACCTTTCTCTGCTCAGACTGCAGATGCTTTTGATTTCTTGGATTTCATCTCCAACTGATGAGTTCTTGGCTATGCTTACCTATATTTTTTGTATTCTTTTCTCTTCTTCCTTGACACATGCTATATGCCATTAGAAAGCAAAAAATACCGCCAGAACTTCTGTTCTTAGTGTTGGTGCATTTGCTTTGTTGATTATCATCCGAACACTGTCAAAGAAGTGGAACGGCATTGCTTTACAATACCAGCACTCCATAGTACTAGCTTTCACATTGTTCTGTTTCCTTGACAGGTAGTAACTGTTTCTGTTTTTCCTCATGAATGCTTTATGTGTGGTACAGAACAGCTCATGGTGACAGCTAAAACACAGCAAGCACCACTAACGGGCATTTCTTAAATGTATTTCTTTGCCCTTTGTTCACATGAAAGATGCTAATAAGGCTCAAGGCTCCCTGTATTGGTTGTTTTTATGTATTTATTTATTTATTTTTCACGGAGATTAGAATCTTTAGTCCTTAAATATCTTAACGCTCACGTAGATATGAAAGGTGACAGAAAGTGTGGATATCTTCTGGAAATATTCTCTGATTTACTTCATAGCTTTGGCTTTAATATATTACTAAAACCAAATTTCTTTCTTTGACCAAAACTGTTGTCTCGCGTTCTAATCTACTTTACCATAAACTGGAGGCAATGCACTTGAGGGAACTGAGAGTTGTGCGACAGGCAGGGCAAGCTGCAAATGGACAGGGAGGGGGAAAGGAAAAGGATGTAAATGGTGGAGCAATCATTTCTTTCCAAGGACCATTGATCCAGCCTATCCAGATCCCCCTGTGGGGTCTTGCTACCCTCAGGGGTTCACATCTCTGTCCTGGTCCTCAAGGGTTCTAGTTAGGAGATGTGGCTGAATGCACAAGAGCTCACTTACTTCTGACATTTCAACCTCCCTTCCCTGAGCACCACAGTACTGGAGGTCATGAGTGGAGCAAGGAATTTCTCCTATGGAGCATTGAAACATGGACCTTAACAGGAATTGCATGTTCCAGGGTAATAAGATCGTGTACAACTCACTGAGTCCTGGAGAGCACAGTGAACTCAAAGCTAAGATAGCACCACTTTTCTCAAGAGGATATTTTTGACACTTTCTGTCTTGTGTCTTCCTTATTTTGTCTTACCGTATCAGCACCAGAAAACCATGAAACAAAGAAATATAGGGAAATCATCTTTCTTTCTCCAACAGGAATTAAGTGATTTAAGGATGTACAAGATGATTCAGAAAAATTCTGAATATAACCATAAAAGAGCTTCCTGATGAAATCTTTCAGGCAGTAGTTCTCTCCTTTGGATAACAAATGTCATTAAAAGCTGCAAAACCAACACAGAGACACATCCATATGTGTGCAAGTATAGAGATCTATACAATCCATTATACTCAAAAGCTCGTCTTTATTCCAGTATATGGATTAAATTCCACTGACTGGATTTGACTGAAGAATTCTAAAGGAATTAAATGGTGGCTGGTTTTATGTATGTGTTTGCACACAACAGAAGATGTGCGCATGCATAAGTCAAATGTATTTCAGTATTAAAATCTGTATCAACAAAGTATTCCTTTATATAAGTTTATAAATGAGCTGAGTAGCGATGGCCCAGTCAAATTATTCTGTTAAGTCAAAATAACATTTTCAATCTCTTCTTAGGATGATAGAATTTTAAATATATTCTTACTGCCCATTTGTATACTAACTTCACCAAAAGCAAACTGAGTGAGAGGTAATGCACCCACTGTTCACATATCTAATCCCTTCTCTTTTTGCTCTTTTCAAACAGAGATTGAAAGATTTGAAACAAAGGGAATTTGCTCGAAATGTGGCTTCAAAGTCATGGAAAGATGAAAAGAAACAGGAAAAAGCACTCAAGCGGCTCCACCAGCTCGCAGAGTTACGGAAACAGTCAGAATGGCAAGTATTTAAAATTTATACTACATTTTAATATCCACTTTCCTCAGTCCCAGAAGAAATCTTCAAATTTTTACTCCTATAGTCTCTAATGGACAGACATTGCACTTATTGCAACCTGTTTTCAGCTGTCCCCAACTCCTGATGTTCCTGTTCCACAAACCATAAAATTGAAAGTCCCTGAATTAATTACTTGCGATTTGAAGGCTTGTGTTTTACCCTCCTGTAACCAGTTAATCTAATCTCTTCTGCACTGAGTGGTTTGAAGATGATTTTTTATCACCATTTTATTTTATTAAAACTGACCTGAGTAGATAAGTATTACTGTCTTATCATTTTATAGTAAGTTAACGTGAGAGGAAAAACACTTTTTAGCAAATATGTGCCTAGTCTGTGAATCATTTTCATTACTTGCAGTACATTGAGATTATTATCACCGTTTTTTTCTGTAGACTAATGGAAGTATCATCATACAAATGAAAAACAAGTAATTAACTTAGTTAATTAACCCAGTAGTGTTAGTTCTATTGATGAATACCATGATACAGTATGAAGTTTACACTAATAAAGCTTCACATTTGAGAAATCTCCTTTGTTTAATGACACTGAATGCTTCAGTAGAATAGATTTCTACCAGACCAATTACTTACGTTAATCTATGACCATAATGGGTTAAGCAGATAATTAAACTAGCATCCTTTTAAATTCATATCAAGCTTACAGTACCTTAGAAATAATAAAATTCAGTGTTTATTATACACTCATTTTGGCCAATGTAATTGCTTCTGAAATTTCAGCTGAAATATAACAGTTTATTGCTAATGTATCACTTTTATGGTTACAACTCCATTTTCATACAAATCTATGGAAAGAAAAGTAACAGCCTGAGGGAAGATGCCTTTATGTCTGTTCATCTGAAGATGTAGTTTCAGATAGACTGATGCGGTCAATAGTAATAGGAAGGTCTAAATGAGACAGGAGGGGAACTGAGTCTGCTTATAGAAAGAACTAGGAGTCTAAAATTGATTACAGAGAGCCTGGAAAGACAGCGTTTGCTCTTCCTATTGGCAATGACGGATGGTCGGGGACAGCTGAGACGTGATCTTGGATGAGGGGTCACACACCTGGTTGTTCAGGCAAGAGAGAAGTCAACCTTCCCAAGAAGTCTGCACATGCAAACAACTATTATTGTCTCCAAGTAATGTGCCTCACATTCCAACAGAGTTCTTTACAACATGCTAATAAAATTTGACAACAAAATTACTGTTAATCTGGTGCACAGAAAATTTGAAAAAATACCTTTACTTTGCTGTTCCAAGGGGACATTGCAAAGGACCTCTTTATTCACTTTGTACAAGACAGGATTTCTCCTTGATCTACAAATAGAGATGGATTTGTATTCCCTGATGCTATATTTGTGGCAAATGCAAATTTATTCTCAGAAACACACGCATAATCTCATATTCTGAGGTGAACCTACCCCAGGGAGTCTTTATGTTGCTCCCACTGCTGGAGATCAGTGCTTTTTTACAGCATATCTAAAACATGCCAGACTATTTATAACTTCTATGCAGATCTGGAAGTTGCAATTTATTCACATTTGATTAAAATATTTTCTATTTTTTAATCAAATTGTTTACTGATGCTGGTTCCAATTTTTTTTTTTTTCCATGAAAGTGTATTGTAGTATGGCTTTGATACCAAATGTAGATAAATGTAACTAGTGAAATATTAATTGGAATAACATTCATCCATGTTTTTATTTGTTTTCTTGCAGCATTGCTGGAAGTGGACCAATGCTTAAAGCCCCCAGATTAGTTGTGGAAAAGCAGCAATCACCAGATGCATTTTTCCTCTACAAAGGTGGCAAGGTCACAGCCAAATCTCAAAGCACCACCACAAGTACAGAACAAGGTTTCTCCAGCAGCATACTAGAAAAACAGCAGCTTATCATAAGCAGGCACCAGTCACCTACTGAAAGACTCCATGTGCTTGGAAATCAAGTCTCACAAGTGTTCCCAGACAGTACCAGTGCTTCTCAAAGAGCAGGAGTGTCCTTCTCATTCTCTAAAAAAGTCCCTTTGAAGCTTGAATCCTCAGCATCAGTCTTCAGTGAGAACTCTGAAGAAGGAAATGATTATAGTGAATCCCTGAACCATAAAACAAAGCAAATTCTTGAGAGCTGTCGTTCTGGTATACATTTGGAAGAGGATGTAAAAGCAAGTCTGGATAAAGGGCCACCAATTCCACAGGACCAAACAGATTTGGATAACAGTGCATCAAGTCGTGGAGCTGTGAAACTTAAAATGTTGAAAGGAAATGATAAATGTAGTCTTAGAGAAATAGAAGAAAAAGTCAGTGCGCATCCTTCACTTTCCAAAGTCAAAATGCAGTTCTCAAATTTGGATTTTCCAGGTTCAGTAAAAGAAACAGAACAAGAGAGCAAATTGAATGTGTCTGAGCAATTGTTGGAAACTCTCATTTCACCTTCATGCCAAGCTCGCAGTTTCTGTATACAGTCAGATACCTACAAGCACAGCAATGCACACCTCTCTGAGCTCCCCCAACAGCCAGCACCTGAGCTGACATGTGAAAGCAACATTAATGACTGTCCTAGGGTGGTAAAGAAAGAAAGGTCTTTAGAGGCTTCAGAAATCAAAAATAGGAATATGGAAAAGCTTCCAAGAGAGACAGTGGTTAAAGAGGCTCAGCCCCAGGCACTGCCTTTCCTCCACGTAGTGAGCAAGGATGGCAGCACCGCTTTGCAGTGGCCAACAGAATTACTTTTGTTTACAAAAACTGAGCCCTGTATTTCATATGGCTGTAATCCACTGTATTTTGACTTCAGACTCTCTTTAAATCACAGAGATGGTAAACAGCATGAAACAAGCAAAGAAGGCTGTAAAGAGCACTCTATAAATAAGACTGCAGATGAAAATGAAGCCTCAGGTTTAATAAAACACAAGCAAACGTCAAATGAACAAGATAATCAGTTGTTGAAACCAAAGAAGATGAAAGGTTCCCTAAATCCAAGAAAGGCCAAACAAAAAGCCGAGTCAGACATAGGGAAAGAGATGAACAAAAATGGTCAAAAATACATTTCAGATTATTTGAATGAAAATATACCCAAAGTGCCTGCTTACCTTGATGTCTCACAAAAGGATTCTATGGCAGAAAAAGGTCTTCATACAACAACACTGAAAAGATCTTTAAGGCATCATTTCCATAGCTGTGAAAGAAAAAAACAGAGCATAAGAAATGAAAGCATTTCCTTTTCTGCTTTTATGGCCAGGATTAAAAAGTCTAAAGCTGAACAGTGTGATTTAATTTATTCTGAGGAAAAACATGAAACCCAAAGTGGCTGCAGATCCATTCAGAATGTTGCCAGCTGCAGCAGTGATATAAGTGACAGTGGAAAAGATTCTGGTGGAAGTTTCCTTAGTTATAAATCTGGTTTGAATAGGCATTCAGAAAATGAAGGATATGAAAATTACACAAGATGTTGGAGATTCCCATCTCCTCAAAAATTCTCCTCTGACAGACATTCCAGCTATTCTGATACTTCAGTTAGCAGCACAAGTAGCTACATGAGCAGTTCCTCCAGTCCCACATTGAACAATCACAGCAGAAATCATTTGCTTTTTTCTTGCAAAAGGAAAACCAAGACAGCTGAAAGGCACAAATGCAAACACAGAAAGCACAACTGTATTTTCACTTCTGATGATGCAGATAAGGATTATCTTTGCCATGCTAGATGTCACAGAAGTAGAAACTGCACACAGAGGGGCACAATTAAATATCAAAAATGTTCAAGACATAAAGTTTTACAGCACAGAGATGGTTCTAAACACAGCAGATGTAGACACCGGCATTTTGGCAAAGTGCATGGTAGAAGCTACAATGACCCCAAAAGTTCTTCCACCACAGATTCAAGAAGCAGCGAACAATCATCTTGCAGCAGAATATCAAGAGAAAGCAGTGCGGGGTCTTTCTCAAAAGAATATGACAACTATGAGAACAAAACAAGAGAGGACACAGAAAGAGATTCTAACATCAACACAGGAAAAGCTGAAATTGCACGTTATGAATCTCTGAATGTCGATAGCCAGTCAAAAGACTTTGCTACCTGCTCTTCAGAAACCTCAGCAAAAGATGTATGTAGAAGAAGAAAGTCACTGACAGCCAAATTACTGTTAGAAAGGGTGCAGTCCAAGAAAACCCAGGAACAAGCACATGATTCAGAGAGATTTTCAAACACGTTTGGTAAAGAAATAAAGGATCTGTCACAAAGTCACTTTGCACTTCAGTTTTCGTCATCAGTTGATGACACAGCAATGTTACCTTTGCCGGAGAAACTGCTAAGCATTGGTGAAAATGACATAGGGCAAAGTAGAAGTTTGTTGGAAAGTAACGTGAAAAAAAACAAATGTGACGATTCAGAGATAACCCATGTTGCTCTTTCAACAGGCACTGATTATGATCACTGTCTTTTTAAAGACATCGTTCAGATAGGAACAGACTATCAGAACCCGAGCATAAAAAGGAACACAGCAATAAAGGAACAATCCAGTCTCTTCATTAGTGAAGTACAACCCTTTATACAAAGCTGTGACCCAGTACCAAATGATTTCCCTGGTGCTTTTCCCTCTAAAAGATATCCTGTTGTTGCTAATTCAACAGAGACCAAAGAAGAACTACATGATGTAAACATGGACTCAAACCGGGCAGAAGGAAGTTCAGACTCTCTTTGTGATAATGCTATGCAGATGTACAATGACACAGTAGACAACCGGGAAGTGTACAGTAAATCCACCTCCCCTCCTTTAATGCAGCAGCCTATAATGTTCTCACCAGAGGAAGTAGACAAATACAGGTTGCTGCAGCTGCAAGCCCAGCAGCATATGCAGAAACAACTCCTGGCAAAACACCTGCAAGTTTTGCCTGCCCCTGGACCAGCTGCCTTCTCTGCAACACCAGCAGTTCCTGCCATACCTGTTCAGCAGCATGCAACAGTCACCACCATACACCATACACTGTTGCAACGCTTTGCTCTCTCAGCATCTGTACAGCCCCATGGCAGCCATCTCTCCCTGGCACACCTCCATCCCCTCTCTCAGGCACATTTTGCCCCTATATCACTTTCCCCGTTAGCACCAGCCCTCCTTCCCACCCACCCTGCTCTGCTGACAGGACACCCATTGCACTTGGTCTCCACCACCCCTATTCACCCTTCCCCACTGAACTTCCCTCTACTGCCACATACTGCATATATCCCAGCCTTATTTGCACCACACCTGAATGCAGCCACACCTCCTGCTATACATCCAAATCCCATTGTTCATCCATTATTCCAAGGGCAAGATCCTCATCACCATTCTTGCTCTAGCCAGACTCAACAGTTACCTACAATAAAAGAAGTTTTTGGTGTTTCTAGCTATTTAAACTAGCCCTAATGATTACACTTTGGCTCCAGTAAAAAAAAATAAAATACAAAATAAAAAAATAAAAATATATATATTCAGTGTTCAATCACATACCTGAGGAAAAAATCTACATTTTTGCTGAGAGCTCAATGGTAAATTTGAAGTCCAAATTCTGGCTGACAGCATATGAATGTTGATTTGGTTCTCATATCACAACATAAAAGCAGGTTTGAAGTCTTGTGATACTGTCACAAGAAGGACGGGGTCTGCTAATGTCATCCTGCAGGAGGTTTAGAAAGAACATTCTGAATTGAAGTCTGTAACTGTAAGTAGGAGGAGAACCACAGCACGTAGGCACAAAAGGACCGAGAATGTCAGCAATGTCGGGTGACTTAAAATAACATAATTTAAGGTAGTGCAATATTGATGCACCTCAAAGGCTTACTTTCATGAGAATGTAAATGTAACAGTGTAATACTTGGTCTGTTTAAGGTATTTCAGAATAAGCCAAAGAGAAAGTATTTGGGGCCACAAGTACCTGGTTCTGTCTCCTAGTCAAGACAAGAGCCTCAACAGCGGTGGGTGATAAGTTAATACTGGAAGAAGATGATCATGGGACCATCTCAATGGTACATTAGTGATTTTATCACAGATATGTTGCTTTAACAGTGTAAAGGGACTGCAGTCTAGCCAAAAATACATGACAAAAATACTCCCTTAGTGCAGAAGGCTCTTTGCTGGCACAAGCAGATTGCTACTTTCGTCCTCCAGCCATGCATACAAGAAGGCAGCAGAAGTAAAGTGATGAAGCCAAGTTCTTTGACATTGCCTGCTGTGGCTTTAGCATAAGATATGTCAGGGGTGGGGTGCAACATCCCAAAGTTTCAGTGCAGCTAGTGTTGGCCTTGAACCTTGGAGGTTCCTGGCCAACACCATAATATATCTTTCTTGCCAAGCAAAGCTCTGACATGTGGAAGAACCTTGGCTAAAGTATAAATAAATAATAAATTAAAAAATGAATTATAAATGTTTCATCTCTATTAACTGATCATATAACATCATTTTGAAATTCATAAAAATACAGAAGTATAATTCTGAGAATAAAGTGTCTCTTCAGGTCAAGTATCATGGCCAACTATGCTGTGGTTCTCATCATTTCAAGACATACGTAATCTAAACAAACATGCCAGGTTTCTAGCATGACTTCCCAAGGTCTGGACTAACAAACAGAAGTCCTGAATCTCTAATGTAGGAATGTGCTTACCTAACCATCAGGGTTGAATGTGATTGAAATTTCGAGGAATAATCGCATATCTGGAAATAGGTGAGGGCTTCAGCATTATTTGGATGGCACACTTTGAAAATTTTTAAGTTTTTAACTAAAATTGTTAAGTTTTTAATTTTTAACTAACTCAACATGGGACATTTAGCAAGAAATTATGATCATAATTATGGTCAGACTGCAGATCTGTTTCCCAGTATAACTGGGCAGTGAAGAGTCTGACAAAAAATACCTGTTTATTTGAACTTGAAATACTGGAAATAATGTCAATTCCTTTGCAATGATGTAACGCACAGTTGCTGATGTCTATTTTACAGTCGATATAAAGCACATTAAAAACTTTTTGGTGGATTTTATTCCATTATATTGGGCTACCTAAAGAAGCTGAGAAATTTACTTGAAATTAGGCCGAGTATTTAAAATACAACTTGAGACCAATATTCTAACTTAATTTTAGTCAAACTAGATTGATCCACTGCAGTAAAATGGAAGTGTTTTAATTTCTAAAAGCAGCTTCTTCAGCATGAACTGCTACTGTGCCAAACATTTCAAATGCATTTATAAGTAGTGACTGCTTGTTTTGCAGTTGACTTTTAAAGTTAAAGGTTCATTAGTTACTTAATATTTTAGCCATCAAATAAAAACTGTCAGGAAAAAACTCTGGAGACCAAGTAGAAGTAAAATGTTTTGTTATGGAAAAAAAGATGCTGAAGAAACCAACATCCCCAAATGCCTTCTGGTTGCATTGCCAGTTGATTTATTCATTTCATTAACAAAATGGGCTCATGGTATTTTTTGAGTTACCACTCCTCATTGTTTAATTTTCCTGTTTTATTTGCAGGGTTCTTTTTCAACTGAAATTATTACTTCAGAAGTTAGGAAGTTAGAAATTACTTTCGAAAATATACTGAAAAATAAATGTTTCCATAGTTTTAAAACCCTGTCTTTTATTTTTGGCTGAAAATATTCCCCAAATTAGATCTGAATATACATATACTATCCATACTTCCAAAATATCATTTTCTGAAAGACAATCTTATTTCATCGAATGCAACTTATTGACTCTGAACATGACTACTCAATTCCTCAGGCTGAATTCTCTCTCTAGTGGTTCACTTGTAGTTATATCTCTGTAGAAACACTTTGAATTGTACATTTAAAAGGAGCAGGTCAACCTGTGCTCTGAGGCTGATTGAACTGAACTGCCCCTATCACAGTTTCAGGGCTGATATCAGCCTAAAATATGCATGTCAAGCCCTACAATGTATTTATTTATTCATTCATTTATTTATTTATTTTAATTTGCAGGCACAAATGCACTCCCATTCAAGATAAACCAACTGCTCATATTGTCTGTACTAGTTCACTTGAATCTTAAGTGGATAACATTGAGAGAAAAAAAGTAGAAAGGAAAAAAGACAAATCCCATCTTACACATACACACTTATTTTTCATCCCTCTTTCTTACAGGCAAAATTACTACTGCAGAAATTGCTATAGCAAGAAACCTCATCAATTGAAACTTAACAGATTCCTACTTAGTAGACCATTTATGTGAAGTAAATACATTATTCCTACTGTATGCGCAATAAAATGGGAACCAAATCATAGGATGTCCACACAGCATTGTATATACCAACAAGGATGATCTGACAAGGCGAATTAAGAGACAATAAAAATTTAATTTAATTCTTGAAGCGATGGGGATTATGATTTTGATAGTAGTAGATGGAAAAAAATTGAGAGATTAAAAAGTGACAGAAACAGCGCAATAGCAAAACAGCAACCATTGACTACCAACAAAGGGAATGTCCAATATAGTTCTTAGTACACAGAAGAGATTTTCTTGGAGAAATGTAATAAAAATATCAGCACAGCTGAGATGATGTATTTGCTGCCATATTTATTTTTCATTGGTAATGTACCTTATATACGTATCATTATTATTAAAAGTATAATTGAGCCTGATGGTTGGAGCCATGCTTCAGTTCTGATTTTATTTATACTATAAGTTACAGTATTCTGGTGGCAGAGATATATAATTTTCAAGCTAATGACCTCTTTTAGCTCGATTGTATATTCTTCTAGCATAATCCAAGGAAATAGGTCACCCACACTGTAAAATTCTAATAACAAAAGTTTTTGGAGTTCCATAACGACAAAAGAAATTTTCATTTTATTTATTTGGTAACTGAGCCACTTCTGAAATACATTTAACATATTTGTTGTTCAAATTTGCATAAAAATGCCTTTGACCACATTGATTTTAAAACTGTTAAGTTTGTATTTAAAACTGGATAATACTCTGGCTAGTATAATATGTAAACTAGTAATTTTGTTTTGTATTATCTGTATAAAGTGTTTTATATTATACAGTAGCTAAGTTAATTGCACTATTGTACATGCAATGCGGCTTTTTTTTTAGGTTATTCAAGGAATTCCTGGGAATGTAGTTTAATGCAATAATTTTTTTTTTTTTTTTCAATAAAAAGGCTTACTGGTATAAAGAGTGTCAGTCATGTATTTTTAATGTAAAGCATACCAAAAGGCAGCAACATAATAAAATGCAGAATGAATCAAACATATTCTGTATTTTAACCTGAGATCTGAAATGCATTTAATTCATCCGTGAAATTTCTTAGAATGTTTCCTAAAGATTTTAGTATGTGTTACAAAAGTGGGTTGTTTAAATTGAACTGAAAATAAATATTCCTTTAAAAAATTATTCTATGTGTTGCTTGCAAGTACTTCTAATTGATCAACATCCTCCTGGATACTTCTATATACTAATCAGTTTATTTAAAATTACACTCATAACTCATTTGTTGGGTTCCTCAGGTAATCTGAGCTATAATTCCCATTGCTCATGCAGAATATCCTTTGGTAAAGAAGCTAACAATAAGATCCAAGAATCAACTATATATTAATTCATTTTTTGAGTATTCAAAATTTACCTTTGTCCGGATTACTATCCATGTTATCTACTTTACCTTGTATTTTTCCAGTTTGCTTATTGAATACTTTTCTTCTATCTTTCATTTATATTGTAAGCTTTCTGATGAAAGACTTCAGATTTTCTCATATGTTTACAGAGTTTTAGGGTCTCCGGCTACTGTTGTTTTACTAGCGGTAATTCTAAAACTTGTTATAGCCATCAGCATATAGTTGTGGAAGTTTCATGTCTCCAGGTGAGCACAAAGACTGAGGCAATGGAAAAACATGAGTGTTGCGTCAGTACATGCAGTAGATAAAGCTCTGACTTTTGAGATATGGCGTGGCATATGCCATATTCCTTCAGGTCTATACACATAGCCAGAAATAACTTGGCCAATCTCTGGGACAAACTCAGTCTATGATGTGGAGCCATCTCATGACTCAGGCATTCAAGAAAAATCCTGAAATCACCATCATCAATGCTTGTACGTAAAATGTATCCAATTCAATTGAGATTCTTCATCAAATCTAGGTTTCCAGTTGAGATCAGATCTCATATGTTTGTTGCTGAAAAAACTGTCACCTTGTTTTTGACTAGGACATGATATGTAAAGAAAAAAGTTGTCTGCATTCTACTTTTGCTGATAAAAGTAGCTACATTTCCCAAATGGCAATGCAAGTACTTGTTCAAATAAGCAGAAGCTGTCATTCACTTGAGCACATTCTTCATCAGGTAAAACTCAGTTTATTCTGAAAATCACATAATCTGGGCAAATAAATGTTACCCTTTGTTAAAGTCTGAATCCCTGGTCTGTCTAATACTGTGAGCTTAACCTGATTTTGTGTGTGTGAGTGTGTGAGTGTGTGTGTGTGTGTGTGTGTGTGTGTGTGTGCGCGCGTATGTCTATGCCATGATTCATCTATGCAGGCCAAACCTACATTCAGGAAAGTTACTCCCTTCGATATAAAAAACTAACATTTTACCAGACTTTAAACATCTCTAATCACCAGATGGAGAGACTTTACGGAGAAAACAAACACACATTTAACTTAAAAATGGAGGGCCCAACAAAGCAGCTATTTAGAGACACTGTAAAAATAACCAAATCAAAACATAAACAAGAACCATACTTGTAGCTACTTAAGTTTCATTTCAGGACGCTTTTTTTTTCTTCTATTAAAATACTGTTAAACCATAGTGTCAGTGTCCAGCTTTAGCAAGACCCAGCCACTGCTTACATTCCACAGGATCCCAATTAAGGAATGGATTTGCTCCTATAGATCCCACCTCCCCCTGGTGTCCACTCAGTTATGAAACTTTCCTGCCCTCTATAGGCTTCTTGCAACTCCAAGGTGAGCAATTGGCACTTCTTCCAGCACAGTGCTGAGTACCATAAAGAGAATGCACCCAGTCCTTGGGCACAGTCTAGGCACTGTTATCACCTGGTCAGGTAGTATAAAAAATGAAAAGCTGAAAAATCACTTAACTGCTCTGGCTATAAACAACTCACCTAGGGTGCAGACAGGCAACACTGACTTAAAAATATTCCATCTCCCCTCAACCACCAAGCACAGGTTTCAGACTGCACACTGCAACATTCATTTTCCTCTCCTCTTCCTTCTCTATTCTCTCAGCTCTCTCTAGTGTTCTGTTTCACTGCTTAGGCCCATGATCAATCACATCAGCAGAGTTGCAGAGGAGAATGAGACTGAGGCAGAAATGGAGAAGGAAGAGGATGAACAGCATAAGAAGGGAGGCCAGAAAATTAATAGGCTTATTTTCTTCATAGATTTTGTTTGAATGTCTGTGTCTCCATGCAATGTGAGCAAAAACATTTCCACTCTAGTGGGAAAGTCTTTCACTTCAGAAATTAACCCTATTATGCAAATATAAGCAACCTAAAATAAACCTTATACAGACATAAAAAATCACTGGGAGCACAGCTCATTACTGCATTCCTCCTAGAAACACATCCCAATGATAAAAATGTGTGAGGTGATAACAGGGAAATTGCAAGTCAGTGAATTGCCTTGCTGAGACTGGGGAAAATTGACGTCATATTCTTGAATGTTTCTCTGCCCCAGGGTGAAGGGGAATTAATTCATGAACATTTCAGGTCAGACGTGCTCTCCCTGTCTCCAGCACCATCATGCTCTGCCTTAAGTCAACACCTAATCCATCTATCAATGCATAACAGTTTTACAATACTTTTCATTATCATTAATTAAACATTATTTTCCTTACCAGAAAACACAGAAGAACACAAATAGCTAATTACAGAAATTACAGATAGAAATACATCTTCAGTTGTAGTAATGAGCATTTATTCTAAACATCTACTGCTTAAGAGTGACCAATATGTTTTGTGAATGTGCTTAAAAGAGCTCTTCACTGAGAAGTCAAACTGTAAATACATGACTGTATTATAAGAAGAATCAGGCCAAACTCATTTTTATGACCTTGCTATAAATCCCTCAAAATAAAGATAAGGAGGAAAAGCTGGATAGACTTCCATGAAGCAATGTAAGCAGTTCTGCTGTGTGTACTTAAGTGCACATCTAAAACTTACATTGCACACAAAAATCAATATTTCATTCTTATGCACCAATAAACTTTTTAGACCAAATACATTTTCCATTTGCAAATCAATAAATTAAATATATTTATCAAGTTTTATATAAAACTGTTCTGTGTACTCCAAGCTGAGTATGTGTGTAAATCAGCAACACTAATAAATAAATCACTGTGAATGAAACCAACCAATTAGTCTCAGGCAGCTATAAACAGACTATTTCTATGTAAAGTAATATGCTCTACATAAAAATTCCTAAATTATGTTTCACTTTCTTTTTTTTTTTTTGCAAGTAATTTATGAATTGACTGCTTTCTGCAAGCCCCAGTAAGAAATCCTGCAGAATTTAATAGAAATAATTGTGTTCATATCTGTGTTTGTGTGTCTTCTTAAGAACAAATGGATTTAATAGAAACTTCTACACCTGACAAAGAATTCAGTATATAAATCAGAAAAGACAGACATACAGTAATTACTCTGTATTCCAACCCCTCCCCCTCTCTCTCTCTCCCCCCCCCCCCCCCCTCTATTTTTTTGTAGTTGTTTTTCATAATGGAAGAACAATAATCAACAATTACATAGCTCCACTGGTGAAAAATCTCTGAACTGTCAGTACAGATATTCTTTTTTTTTGTTCCTTGCACTTAACAGGCGTAAGTTTTTGAGGTAGTACTTGTCTGTGAGTTGTCACATTACTACAGAGTGGGAAGCCCTACCTGTATCAGGGAAGGTGAATGTACTAGAAAGAAACTAGAACTAGAAACTAGAAAAATGTTTGAGCTGAGGCTCAGGACTGCAGGTCTGCGAAACTCAAAAAGAAAGGAAAGCACCATATTGGGCTAAAATTATTGAAAGTTAATATTTTACATCTTACCACTCTACATAGAAACATGTTCATACATGCTTACACAACTAATAAAGAACCAAGACCTCCATGTTTCACTGAGCAACTATACCTATCGGTTATAGCTCTTTTCAGAGAGGAATACGATATCAATACAAGGCAGTCTGAGAAGCCATGCTTTCTGAAATACCTCATTTTAAGTCCCATTCCATTTTTGAGTTTGCTTTATACAGGAGTGGAGAACAAATGGGTTTGAAGGTGGAGATATAGCTAGTCTCTCCTACTTGAACACTGATTTTTTAATACAGGTTTCAAATGCAAACAGTTGGATACAGGGATAGACATCCAAGTCTTAAGAACTTATCTCTTAAAACATATAAGTTTTTGCTAAATAGTATTAATGTTGCTAGATCTCAACTGGGGTAAGTTTCCCACTTGCACAGAAGGCCTGGATATTTTCTGTCTTATGAACTACATGCAGACAAGACCTGGAATACAAAGTAAAGATTTCAGGACTTTATTATGTGTCTCTCTTCCTGAGACACTTGCAGAAGACATCTGTGAAAAACAAACAAAATGACTATTAAGTGGGATGATTCTTAGTCTAATTTTTAGCTTGCGAGTAATATCTTGAAAGGCTTCTGTGATTTGAAATACTTAATTATTTTATAAATATAATCTGCAATTATAGTACTGATATCTACTTCTGACATATTACAGATTTAATCCTTAGCATAATGCTTATACCTCATGAGTATCTCTCTTTTGGTTGTATTCTATAACTCCAGTTTTTCAAAGGCTGAATTCCCTAGTTTTACTTTTCTTAAATAACGTGTTAGATAAGCAGTTCTTATGTGACTTTTATTGGAAATTATATGGGTCACGGTGAATTATAATATTGAATATTATTATAGGTTATGATGAGAGCTTATGACTTGAAAATAATTGTCTTTCATCACAATATTGCTGGCTCCCACTTGCTTTTCACAAGAGAGGATCTCAGATGCTAAGGGCTAGTGCAGTGCCAAACTGGCAAAGCAGACGGAAGCAAATGAGTGCAAGGGTTGCCTGTGAATAATAAAGGTGAAAGAAAGGACATATGCAAAGTCTGAATAACAATGTTGGATTCATGACACTTGGAGAAAAGGGTGCAGAAAACACCATGAAAAAGTTAGGTTCATTATGGACAAACCTAGACAGGTTTGCAAGCTCAAATAAACCTGAGATGAGTATCTGTAATCACTGATGTTGACAAAATGAAGATGAAAAGTTTTGGTAGGATTTTTTACCAACAGTAGGCTGTAACTTTGTCATGGTTTTTTGACAAACTGTTGACAAAGTTTTTCAAAAATGATTATCTTTCTTCCATATCTGCTCTCAGTCTAGCCCTGAGACAAAAAGGTTCAGATAATAATGAAAATTCATGTACAACTGCACAAGTGTTTCAAAAAGTACACAGAAATATGTTTAGCTTTTTAGTGAATGTTAGATCGCTTCTTACTCTTGATGTGATCTCCTTATTCCTGCATTGGGAATATCTGAAACAGCAGGTTGTACTCTAATTTTGAGCAACTCCAAGCAAACAGCATGAAACACTTCCACTTGATGAAGCTGGTTAATTTGGATTTAAGAACAGGGGAAATGAGTCACAGTTCCATTTAAAGCTCAAGAAACTTGTATGCTTAGTGAAAAGTTAGTCTAAAAGATGAATTAATAATGTGTTAAGTGGAAAAAAATGTTAAGAAACTCCCAGACTGAAAACTCTGATGGGTTTGACTAGTATTTTTTTCTGGAGAAAACTTCAATGTCTTTTTCAGACAATTAGCCAAGGAATGAAAAACTGCAAAGGATAATTTAAAAAAATAATATTCAGCATATCTGATAATGTTTGATATATATGGGTCCTATGAAACCAGAGTGGCTTTCACAAGGTTCTTCCTAGCTTTCATTACCAAGTTCTTCGTAGCAGAGAAAGTTCATAGAATCACAGAATCACCAAGGTTGGAAAAGACCTCTAAGATCATCCAGTCCAACTGTCCACCTATCACCAATATTTCCCACTAAATCATGTCCTTCAGTACAACATCTAAATGTTTCTTGAACCCCTCCAGGGACAGTGACTCCACCCCCTCCTTGAGCAGCTCATTCCAGTGCCTAACCACTCTCAGAGAAGTGTTTCCTATGTCCAACCTGAATCTCCCCTGGTGCAACTTGAGGCCATTCCCTGTAGTCTTGTTGCCAGTTACATAGGAGAAGAGGCCAGCTTCCCCCTCACCACAACCTTCCTTCGAGTAGTTGTAGAGAGCAATGAGATGTCCCCTGAAACTATCAGCATGTTTCAGTACCACAAATATATATTAATGTTTACCTTTAAAATCCTTCTAGAACTCTAAAATTCATTTCAATTGTGCTGTAGAATTCCTGTTACCCATGCACCACAAATCCTTTCTGTCTGCACAACTGGAGCACTTTGATTATGTCAAATCTCAGGCAAATCTGATCAAATCTAGCAAACAGATATTGAGAGTCATACAGCATTTTCCCTTGCTATTTATTGCTAATTCAATAAATACTTGGATTAAGAATGATCTGTGGTCTGCAGTTGGAAGAAGAGAGTCACATTATTACTACGGATATATTTTCAAAGCACAGCAGAGATATTTAGCAACTTAGTTCCCACTGCAGGCAATCTAGGCTTTTTGATCTTTAGGTTAGAACACATCGGCTAATGTACAACTTCATCTTTATAAAACCATCTCAAGGATTTCTCAGGAAATTGACTTTAGGAACTCCTATTATATAGAGACTTGACCAGCAGGATCAGACATGTTTAGACTTGGTAAGTCTCGTTGGCAGCTTGGAAAACTGAAAACATTGCATGAACTTACATCACAGTCCTACACGACAGCTCATGTTAGAAAAGCTGTCCTTAGAATAACTTTTCCTTAGAATTTCTGTGACCTGCACGAATCCCAGAGTTAATTCACCATGTAATATTCCCACTGAACAGTCTTCAAGACTAGGAAAGACAGTAAGTACTTCGTACTTACTTTATGAAGAATCTTGATCTTGAGTGAAATAATGTCTTGATCTTATGCTTTCTGATTTTCTGCATTCAAATTCCCTATGATTAGTAAGTTCTGGGTCTATGTC
This sequence comes from Alectoris magna, assembly GCA_030625065.1. NCBI lineage: Eukaryota > Metazoa > Chordata > Aves > Galliformes > Phasianidae > Alectoris > Alectoris magna. Next base: position 128,183,473 of record CM060561.1, on the reverse strand, counting down.
TTTCCTGTACTGAGGACTCCACATCTGGATGCAGTACTCCAGGTGAGGTCTCGCAGTGCAGAGTAGAGGGGTAGAATCACCTCCCTGACCGGCTGGCCACACTACTTTTGATGCAGCCCAGGATATGGTTGGCTTTCTGGGCTGCGAGGGAAACACTGCTGGCTCATCCACCAGTACCCCCAAATCCTTTCCAGCAGGACTGTGCTCTATCATTATGTCCCCCGGCTTGTACTTGTAGTGGGTGTTGCCATAACCCAGGTGCATGACCTTGCACTGGGATTTGTTGAACTGAGGTTCACATGGGCCCACTGCTTAGCTTGTCTGGGTCTCTCTGAATGACATCCTATCCTTCAGGTTGGTGAAAACTGCAAACTTGCTGAAGGTGTACTCAATTCCACTTGCAGATGTCATTGACAAAGATATTAAACAGCATATAAGGAGTTGCTTATTAAATACCTGCCTCGGCCATCCAATAGAGCTGACATTTCAAATATGGGTAGTTTAGCTGCATTGCTTTATGAGAGAAGTGTAGAATTTTTTATAAATAATAAAAAAGGCTATATTTAAATTGGCTATTTGCTTCACATTATTTGCTCAGTTCAAATAATTCAATTAAGTTCTTACATACATTTGCATACAGTATCAAAATGTAAGCCAAATTCACTTGTTGCTTTTCATATTTGCATTGCATTGCTTTTCTTTCTGTCCATGCAGATAAAGAACTTTCCTCATCAGAATGTTTCACTTCAATTTTCTGTTAGTATTAAACAGTCATTAGTACATCATATGAACTTTTGAAATAGTGTCTGTCTTTCAGAGGCTTCAGCAGCTGGAAATGAATGAAAGATGCAGTAATGAAACATTCTGAAAGATTTTGTCAAATAAATGTGTGGGACTATCCCTGCTCCAATTAAAATAAATCTGTAGTAACAAGTACAGATAACACAATATCCACAGTTTCTTTCTAACAAGCCAAAAAAACAGAACTTTCAACAAATCTTTTTTCTGATAAAAGTAATTAGTACAAAAAATTACATTATTCAGATCATGATCATTACTCTGTGACAAGCTACTAAAGCATCTGCATCAAGCCTTGAGCTCTGCGAGTGAGTGTGATAGTCTGAAAGAGACCTAAAATGATGATATAGCGTGATCTCTCATGAATCATGAATTCAGAAAAAAAATCTCTGGTAAAAAATACAACACTGCAAGGGACATCTCTCATCCCCAGTTGTTCATCTCTCTGCTCTTGCTGATGTACCTCCGACCCCAGAGAATAAAAGGAAATAAAGACCTTTGCCATGATGTCTCATATCCTTCTCAGGGGAATGAATGGTTCTGGGAAATGTGATGGCAGATGCAGACCTCAGGGAAGGCAGGAGACCTGGAGCAAGGTTATCCTTCAGCAAGGTAAGTCAAGGAAAGCTGCCAGGCTGTGGAGAGGAGATGCACTAAGGGGGATGGCTGTGCAGGTCCACTTGCATGGGGAAAGGCTTTTACAGGATGAGGGCAAATGGCCTTAAGAAGTTGCACCAGGGGAAGTTTAGGTTGGATATCAGGAAAAGCTTCTTTACGGAAAGGGTTGTTAAGCACTGGAATAGGCTCCCCAGGGATGTGGTTGAGTCACCATCCCTGAATGTGTTTAAAAACCGTTTGGATGTGGTGTTCAGGGACATGATTTAGCAGAAGTTTGTTAGGGTACTATGGTTAGGTTGTGGTTGGACTCAATGATCTTTAAGGTCAACCTCAGCAACTCTATGATTCCATTTTTAAGGCTTAGTATGGCTCAGTAGAAAGAAACACAGCATGGAGATATCTAAGTAGGCTATGAAAACAAATTGCCCTTCAAAAGATATACAGATCATTTCAAACCCCTCTGGTTAATGTGAGCTGTTGTGAATAAATGAACATGAAGAGACAATCTAAGGGAAAGAGAACTCTCACATCCATATAAATTTGCTTTTGTGGAGGATGCATGCAATCAGGGCTGCTTGCCATAAGTCCATGCTTTATGGGTGTTGTCCTTTTCCTATGCAGAATTTCTACTGCATGGGTCTGTTCAAGTCCATGAGATAATCTGACCTGAAAATCTTATTTAGAGAACTAAATAACATCAGGTTACACTGGTGTACATGAAGAGCTAATTAAGCAACCTAAAGAGCTCATAATAAACTGGCTACAGCTGTACTAGACAGCATGGATGCCAAGATAGAAAGAAGTTTCACACACGGAACAGGAGGATTGTTATGCCTATCCTGGAAGAACAGAAACAGTGACTGGATATGGCACCTATCTATAGATATCTTCAAAGCATAAGCCTCTAAGCCATTATAGTTAGTGCCTGAACATTAAAATTTCTCAGGTAGCTGCTATCAGGACCAAACAATTCATTGAAATGTGCTCAAAGCATCTATTACTCCACATGAACTGGCATTATCTCTCCAAATAAACACATAAACTGCTGGAGAGATGACAAAGGAAATGCATTTACTGTATGCAAAATTGCTCTTTCCCACTGTAGTTCTTAAAGCACTTCTTTGACAATTCTGTGCCATTAGTTCTAACTTGTCGCTGCCCAATTCCAAGAAATAAATCCGTGGGTTATACCACCCGTCTGGATCTTCCAAAGACTTCAGAGTAGTAATGTTTTCAAGAAAATAACCTGTGGTCCAGAGTTTTGATCACAACATGAATGATATACAGAAAGAATACAAAGTTCTCCATGATGTGGCTTCAACTCAATCACTTTTTATATCATGCTTTTTTTGTAGGAGTATCCAAACTTGTACAGAAATTTAAAGATTGATGTAATTAAAACATTTCTATGCAGACTGTGTCACTTGGAGACAAGCTACAGAAATTATGCACTTGTAAAGAAGACATTCCACAGATGCATTGTTTTCTGCCCATGCAGTCTCCACTGAGGCCATCTGTAGTGGGTTTAGGTTTCTAATGGGCAGGATTACTGTTTTAATACTCATCACACAAGTGCCATGGAAACACAAAGATGGAAAGGTACCTCCCATGTTCCTCAGAAATTACACATTCTCTATTTGCAAAGATATTTAAGCATCTGGCCCAGAAGAGCTGTACTTATAGCTTAATAACACTTTAAGCTGGTCACCATCCAGTTCACAAACCATTGTCTTACAGCTTATATAATTGCATATAAATACAACAACAAAATACAAATGAACAAACAAACCCTAATGTTATCATTTTAACACAACTTATAAGCCTGGACTGTGCATTAGACATGGTCATGGAATCATGCTTTCAACCCAACTAGCCATCAACATACATACCTCTGGTGTAATCTCTCACTCTCAAGTGTAAGTTGTCACAGTGCAAAAGGACACAGCACTTTAGATGTATGCTTATGTAAAATGCCTGTTTCTCTCACACTGGGGCCCCAAGGCTTTTCTAAGATCAGGTTACTGCTACTAGAAATAGGATTCTGCAATAGAATCACTTAGTTTTATGCTTTCTATTCCATACCATACCAGTCTTCCAAGTCAGGCACATATACTTGTACATTTGATGTACACTGAATGTAAGCGTACAGCAAATATAAAATTTACATTATGCTAATTGATCACATGCAGGCTTTGGTAAGCTTCTTCTGCTAATCTCCACATATTTCAGTAAACATCTGCACTGGTTCACAGCTCATTGCGAGTCCAAGACCAGACTGATATATATCTCATATACCTCCTACATCTGTAAGTATAAACAAACTTTTTTACAACATCAACAATAAATCAGACGATGTGTTATAATTAAAGTAGTTCACACAAATTGATGGGTGGACAGAATATTTTCCATTACCTTATTTTATTTTCAGTCTCAATAAAATAAAAATTAGTCATGCTTATCCATGTTATGTGACAGACTACAATCGTCTGATGTGTTTTAAACTGTGTTCAAGGGTATTTGTGCTATAAATGGCAAAAATTGGCAGGAGAAAATTCACTGACCTAATAATACTGCATGGGAAAATTCACTGGGCATGTCCTTTAAAACAAGAGGATGCAAAGAGGAAGAGAATGAAAAAGCTTTCTTGAAAAAGATATATACTGAGACCATCAGGCAGCCCTTCAAGCCCTCCTCACTTTCTGGTCTGTGACTTCTTAACTAATTATTATAATAATAATAAAAACATCTAATTCTGTTGCAATTTCTTTCCCACCAATGGCACATTGCATGAAATTATGGGTTATTTCTGTTTCCTTATTTAGCTTGCAGTAGAGTGCATTGAGCTGTTCCATGTCACACTGAAGTGTGTTGTACCTGTAGGATGGCACCATGTAACATGATTCAAGGTGGCATTTTTATCTAATCTCACTGCTACTGTTTCAGACAAGCATGCAGTAATTACAGCATATCTAAACTTTACACATAAGTAGTACAGCCTTGAAAGTAGTGAGGGGAAAAAAAAACAGTGAGAAAGGCAGAGAGGAAAGAGCTTCTTAAGACATCACTAACATCTGTTTTTTATGAATTTGGATGGCCAGTTTGACACCCTTCTTTATATTGATATTCATACAGTTCTCTAATTCCTTAGAAAATATCTTTATACAGAACAAGATGCCACAGATGGAACCCATGGAAGTCTGGCCAAAGTTGCAAGATTTTCGAGCATTTTTCCACTACACGTAAGACAAAGCTGAAATTCTTCTACTTGAGTGAACAGTGGTAACAAAGTCCCTACAACACCTCTAGTCAGAATGAAAGAAACTGGGTTTTCAAAACAGTACTTCATTTCTGACAGGTAGCATAAGAACTGACTTTAAGACTGCTCTACGCTAGCAAGCATTTGCAGTAGAAGCTCCTGGGTAGCATCTCCATGTAAAGTTGGACTAAGCCTTTAACTCTGCTTATTTCTAAATTTGTACCTCATTTCCTGCACACGAAGTATGCAAAAAGTAAGTTTTGGGCACAGAAATCCTCTACTGAAAATTCTATAATTTTCTGTTTAGACTCTCTGGTCCACTCTGTGATATCCATAACCAGAGCGAAACCTGGAAGACCAAGATCAGTCGGCCTACTGATTCCCAGGAGGTGTCTCCCATTCTTATGTGGATAATTATGGTTGGGGCTATTATGCACATTACAATTTTGTCAGAATATAAAATTATACATGATTCAGGGAAACAGATCTTAGATGACACTGGAGTCATATCTGGAGGTCTTAGTGGAACGAAGCATAATGGCACATGTTTCATTGATTTCTGTCCAAGCAGCATTACAGCATAAGAAGTAGAGCAACTTTTTGTCAAGCTTCTGAACGCTTCAGTAGTGGCTGTTCAAAGCCTGAGGCATAGACTGAGGCTGTTGAGAGCCTGACAAAAATAAATAAATCTTGGGAGAAAAAAAAAATAATAAAAAAATCACAGAACAGGCCCCAAACCAGGGTTTGACCCAATAATTTCACAACCAAAATTGTGTACTATTTCCACATAATCCAACAGACAAGTTCCTACGCTGGTGCTAGCTCACATTATTATTTAAAGAAAACTGTAGCTCTGTAGGCATAATTTTTTTCCTAGCATTCTTTATTCTTTCCAACTTTTTGTAACAGTTTGAATATATATCTGGAACAATGTAAAGACAATATTACTTGTCATGGAGGAAAAAAACTTCCCATTGTATGGATAACAATCTAATAAAAACAATCATACAAATTATTTTTAGTTCCTTGTAACGTAACTTTTCCCCCTCTACTAAATAAGCTACATAATCACTAGTATTTTTTCTTATACAGATTATAAGCACTATAGAGAAATAAGTATAAAAGAAGTAAAACTACAAAAGACACTCGTATACCAACAAAATTTTATGTTTCTGGTTCTGCCAGGAGCCATTAGGAGAATCATTCCTATTTTGCAATTCAGCTATTGAGATATGAAGTCTCCTTCCTAATGAGGTACATATTCGTTACTAAATATATTGTATTTTCTATCAGTGAGACATACTAGCAATTATTTAGACATAGATGGAATGACAGAGGATATAATTTTAGGGCAGCTGGTTTTTGCACAAGAATCTATGGAGATTAAGAGGTATACTGACAGAGACTTTAAGGACAACCAGAAATCCCAAACCATTTTTAAATCTTATTAATTCTAATGAAAAAAAAAAAAATCTCATTGGAGAAGAACTTCTGGAAATAAAGCTATGATTATACTTTTGAGACAAAGTACACAGTCAAGATGGAGATCAAAACCAGGATCGATTAAATCTATTACATCTTAGTTGTATCCAAAATATCTATTCTTGATTGTGTTGTACTATCTGCTTCTCAGAGACAAGGATTTGCTCTCAAGAGGGAACATGGATACGCTGAAAGCTGCCTAAGTAACTACACCACAAAGATGCGGTGATCATCCTGATGAACTATTTGCATAGTACAAATTTGTGTAACAACAGGACAATAAGTGAGTAATTATCTAAACCTTTGTTTAAACAAAAAAAATAGAATGTCATTTAGCAGTAGTAATACCAATTTGCTTACTATTATTTGATGCTTTATTCAACACTTAAAAAAATCACGGCATTTTGATGGTCATCTAACAGTAGAATGTTAATAGCCTGTAAAAATAAAGGTAGACAGAAAAAAATCTTCCATGATGTGTGGATTGCATCTTGAATTTCATTGCCATTGTGTTGCTTTTCAGGAGTCCTTCATTTTATTTGGCTGTGGCAAGGACTGGGTGTTTGGTCTTCTGGAACTACTCATGCCTCCAGTTAATTTCACTCAAATGTAGGAGTGGCTGAGTGCATGAAGAGTGAACCTTCCAGCCCTAGATGGATAGAGATTGGCTACCTGTAAGCTTGAGGCTGAACTCCAAATGTTGGTTATGTCTTCTCATAAGAACTAATGTTTTAGGAAACAAGTAACATTGCATGTGTATTTTAATATTTTTTATAAAAAACAGGTGCCCTTCCTGCTACACACTGTTCAAAATACAAATTATTGTCAAACACACTATGACTTTTTTTTTAATCTCTCATTCTCCGTGCAGTTCTCGGATAGCAGCTATTTACTTCATCTGTCATTTATGGAACTCCTACCAGGATTCCTCCAAATGCACAGATTTTGAAAAGTTAATGAGGAAGTCCTATGGAAGATGCATCAGGGAACTGAGTGCACCAGGTGGAGTCTTCAATTTTATTTCCTAGCTCTTCCTGACATCAAAGTCATCCTCCTTTAAATTCGTAGAAAGAGAAGTATAAGCAGAGCAGAAAACAGCAGGTAAGCAATCCACTGTCATTTGAACACTACTCCAGATTTAGGTATGTTTTGAGGTTGAATGTATTTCAGTATAGCACAATAAGCACACTTCTACTCAGTAGCACAGAGTTACCAGTTGAAAGAGGTGCACTTCTGTTATTTACCACAGCAGCAAATGTTTCCTTATTTTCAAATCTAAATTCTCCATCCAAAGCCACAGCAATTTCTTATATTAAATTGTATATATTAATTGTATATATATATATTATATATTAATTTCTTATATTAAAGTGTTAAGTAGCATAAACTGAGGTCATAATTTTTACTTCAAACTCTCTTATATCAGCCCTTAAACTTGCATCCTGGAAAGCCTGCGTTAGTGATGCCCTGGGGTCTTCCTAGCGTGAATAATCCAGAATGTTTTACAGCTTTCTGGAGTATGCGAATACATCTAGTCATTTCATCCTTCTGAAAGCAAACGCTTTACTCACATGAAAAAAAAATATGCATAAATCATTCACAGATTCTCATTTAAGAATAAACAAGCTATGAGGATATCAGCTCACTTTGCAACCTAATGGAGTCATCCTTGGTAAGTCACTAATGTACCTTACAGAGATCCTGAAGAAGCCTCCAAGCAGGACATCTCTGTGCTGCAGCACATCAGTAGGCAGTGCCACCTTAGATTCAGAAAATAATACATTTCACTGCTCACTGCAGCAGACACATTAAATGTAACAGGAGAACCACAGCACAAAGGAAATAAGTATTGCTTTCTAACAAGCACTCTTTAAGCTGCAGAAACCAAGGTGCTTGGTGACATTTGTGATGTCCCCATGTCTTAACTTAGCTAACTCATCTATTTCCTCTGTGCCAGCTCACAATGTTATTTCCAGGAAAGAGTGTAGATATAATCTTTTCAATTTGGATAGGCCTAACCATGGTCTGTCTGTCATGACAAAGCTAATTTAACAGAATATGTGAGAGATGAGGGTAGATGATATCATAATTATTCAAATAATTACCCTTCTGTTCACCTCTAGGTTAGCTGGTCTGTGCAGTCTCAGATACTGACTACAGAGTTCCTGTCCTTCACTAATATTTTTTTCCTTATATCTCATTGCAGAGTGGATACATGCACTGAATCTGTTTTGTCAATTGATTCACGAATGAACTTAATTATTATTGTTTCACATTAGTTGAATATATGACTTGCTGTCTCTTGTAGCAATCACATTAAAGAACTGAACCAACACCAAAAACATGATCTCATACTACTAACAAACAAAAGCAAAACTGTACTAGTTCTTAATTAACATAATCTGTTACGCAAACTTTTCCAACATTAGAAATTCAGTGGATAGCTGAATGTAGACAGGATTTGGTCCAGGAAAGAAAGAGAGAAGAATTCCAGAATACACAAAAGAAAAAAAATACATATCCTTGAACTTTATAGTTCCCTACTCGCCACTCAACATGGTCACTGTCTCTGGGTCTGATTATCAGAATAGGCATCGACCCTCGACACACACCTGATTTGTATGTAGGTGATGCCTATAGAGGCTGGGAGCTCAGGCTGTCCTCTGAAATCTTGCCATGTATAGTGTCTTCTCTTGGAGAACCTGTTTTTGTTGCATTTTGGGGAGAAAAAGAGTTCTGTTTTCATGCAGTCTCTTTCAGTGCATGTTTACATCACTAACAAATAGTAGAGGCATATGGTCTTCTAGAAATAGTGCCCACTCACCTCGAGTGAATTTTCCTCAGAACTGCAAGAGTGAATATGTGCATAAAGACTAAATGTCCACTGAGCTTTTCTGTACTAAATGGCTAGAGATTGGCTGCTGGAGAGCTTGAGACTAAATTAATGATATACAGAGGTCCCTACTTGGAAACAAACACAAGTGGTTCATTTGCTTCATGTTCTTTCTTTCTTTCTAGATTTCCAACCTGTTGATTCTGAAGTCACCAGGTAGAAAACATTTCATTTATGACTAATGTTTTTTCATTGAGCTTTAGATCACCTCATCTTCTTTGAAAACTTCCTCATTACTGCTGTGTTGATGCTCTGTCCTGTGGACTATGGCTGCTTTGTGGACAGACTGGACACTGTCATTTCAGTGTTCACCACCAACTGTGTAAGACAGCAGCACTTGCTTCTCTACTAAAATAGTCTGCTTAAAGGCTGGGTGCTTCTGGTACCCTCAGGAGCTGAAGAATTTGAAGTGTACAGAAATTGAACCTGGAATTAACAGAAGCAAGGGAAACATCTGACATCAGTTGGAAGCAAAAAAGGAAAATCTAATGACCACAAAATAAGAAATTCAGTAACGTGTTATTCTCCAAGTGGCCAGCTTGTTACAGATGGGTAATTGCTGTTATAATGACACAGATAAAACTTTTTTATCTGCAATAAGATAATTGCCTTGATTCAAAATACTGGCTGTCTGACAACAGAACACCTACTGCAACATCTGCAGCCCAAGAATGGACAGCTGTATTTTGCTCATAGCACTGCTAATCAGGCTCCTGCAATTGTCAGATCTTTGATTGATGCTGAGAGGACAGGTTGCCATCACATTTTTAAAGCATATTTTCTTCTTTGTCTACTGCTAAAGAAGTTCCTCCCATACTTTTTCCTACTCCAAAATACATTACTCGCAGTGACAACAAATGTGGAGAAGAAAAAAAGCCAAATAATCACTTGATGTAAATGAATATATTATTACTGTCAGTGGACTATATTGACATTTGTGCAATGAAAATTAACCTAAAATCTGCTCAAATGGTAATTAGTATTTGATATTATCTGCAATAGTTATGCAAAACACTAAACCCACACAGGAAATTGGAGAGAGTAAGTTATCCTATTGTCTTCAGGTTAAAAGTTAACAGCTTGCACATTCTCTGTTCTCGGTTAAAACAGATATTTAAATGTGCTTATTTTTACTCTGTTACCATCATTCACAAGCTTAACAAAAACGCATAATGTTACCTTTTATAAACTGAATGGAAATGATGCAGGGGAAAAAAAAATGACTATCTTTTATAGATAATATGTACTACACTGGAGGATATTTAAACATAAATATGTTTGACAAGCAAAAATAATTTCACCTCAATCAATACAGTGACAAGCTAAATTCAAAGGCAACAGACTTCACAGGGCTTGTCCTCCAAACAAACAGTAAGTTTTCTCTAAAGGCCTTGTGAAGGTATGAGGTTATTCAGTGTACATAATTGTTTTCCTAGAAATCTCCAGAGATACTTTTATCTACTGTACATGCAACAGTATTGGCTTATGTCACTTTCTTCTACAGATTGATGGAGCACTGCTTAAATTCATACAGCTGACAGAATAATACTGCTAAATAAACATGAGAATTAGTAAGGACAGGTAACGTGTATTTTCAGTTAATCCCAATTACAGAAATGTTTTCTTTATAAAAGACTTATCAACTTGAATAATTTTTCTTCCTGTAAAACTCATTATGGAACAAGAAGAGAAGACAGCTCACCAAACAATCACTGTACAGGACTAAATAAGAAACTCCAGAAGTTAGTGAAGACCTAAAAAAACAAAAACAACAACAAAATACCTATGAATTTATTACAGTTAATTACATTTCTGAATATCCTAGACAATACAAAAACACAATACAAAAACACAGGTAGAACACTGAAATTTAGCGTAAGAAGGTGGTAATTACATTAACACAGGTAATTATATTACTTGAACACTAAGTAAGCACATATTTATTGCTTTCTCTGTGCTCCACTATTCTTGTTTTCTTTCTTAACCTGTTTCCTCCAAAACTTTCTGCCTATTGATCTCCTACATGGAAGGTAAAGAATGAAGAACAGGTAGTTCTTCACAGGGTACCTAAGCATGGTTTTCATCCATTTGATGAACTTTCTTGCTCTGTTCTCTTCTGAGGTCCAATTCATGAAACAAAATCCTTTGCTGCATGATACTGCAAATGGAGCACGCTTTAACTTTAACTGGCCCCTGGGATTACCCTGCAGAGCAAAAAAACAACCAAAAAAAAAAACACAAAACAAACAAAAAAAAAAACAACACATGTTTTGTAATACGTCTTCTCCATTATAAATCACTTTAAACCAATTCATACATGATATTACAGCTGTATGACCATAAGGATATCTTCTCTTGTTTCTCATTTTCTTGTCATTATATTCTCTTACAGTTACAGAAGAAATTTGTCATTACTGCTCAACATCAGCTTGCCATAAGAAATATCATGTGTAATTACGAGGGAGCAGCAGGACAAAGATTCGGGTAGGTGTTTATTCATATAAGGGCACTTTTTTCTCACAAAAGGAATTTCCTATTGAAGATCCAGGAATAGTGAGGAAAGACATGTTTTAAGTTTTCCAGGTATCTCACTGTAAGATAAGGACTTGCACAAAAACCAGTACAGACTGCTTCTCTTTATCCTTCTCTTTGGCCCTTTACTTTTCAGTCGAGCCTCCTGAAGACTCTCTGGTGTGTTCAGTCCTGTCTCATTGTTCCCCACTTGGAGAGGCTCCAGGGGTTGCAGGGAAGGTCAGACAGGATATGCACAAAGTGGACTCACTCAGTATGGCTCACCCAGATTTAGTCATCAGGATCTCCAGCTGAAATGTTTCAGTCATGACTCCAGAGAGGAAAGAATAAAACTGAAGTAAGTTTGCAGAACTGAAAATCCCACAACATTTCTATCAGAAAACACTGAAGTGCAGGGAGCAAAGGTGTAGATGAAGATTTTGAAGCCCATGCTATTAATAAGACTAAACAACCTAAATTCAGAACCCATAAAGTTTCTCTGTGATTTAGTTGCCTAAGCTTCCTTTACAGCTGTGGCTGATGAGCTACTACTAGGGCCTCACCCCATCACCTGATGTGATGTTAACACTGCTTCTAGATAACCAAGTCTGCAATTAAGCAGAGCCACTGCTGTTGACCATCAGGTGAGCTGCTCCCCAGGCATTGCAGCCATCACCAGAGCTGCAATTTGAGTACCTAGTGCTACTTCATTTGCTTGAGGAAAATCCTGCTAGATAGCTATCACCTCAAGAATACATGCCTGCTGTAGGTACCATGTTATATCAGCCAGGACTCTGAAGGTGTCTCAAATACCAAGAACATCTCAGCTTGAACAAGATACTTAATTCAGTACCTGAATCTTGCACTCTCTCTCCACAGACCAGAACTCTTGAAAAAAAACACCAATTTCTTCAAGAAAAACAAACAAAGAAAACTTTTATTGGGAAATTTCAAAACATAAAATGACTAACGCCAAAAAAGCAAATATTTTAATTCAAAATGGGGTTGTGCTGTGGTTGTCCTTCCTGTCTGTTCTCCACAGGTCAAATTCTTCATTTCCTATACGTAATAAGATTTAATTGTTCTTCTGGCTAGAAACCTGGGAACAGATTTGTATTCTTTAAGTGATCACCCTTTGGTTCTCCATACATCACTTGTTTATGAAACACAGATTCCACTAAACTGTGATATGATCAAAAAAAGTCATCAGATAATTTATGAGGCATCCTTTGAAATGCATCAGATAAAGTATTTGAAATATAGGCTCATCTAAGATAAGATTAATGCTACCCAACTAATATTTCTTATGAAGACAATGGGGTAAGAGATGCTATGAAACATTTTTCTGGTATAAATATGTTAACTCAATTCAGTTTACAGATATTATCATGGAAAGGGTAGAAGGTTTGGTACTGGGATTTGAATTGCTTGCCTACAGAATCACCACCTATTTGAAATTCACAAAATGAGTCAATATCAGATACCTTCCTCTTTCCTGCCAGCAGACAAGGAAATCTGCAGGAAATATCTGGAAAGACAGACATTTTGTTCAAGATGTCAGTCCCAATATGTACCATGCTTAAAATAAGGATCTTAAACCTCAGCACATCCATTTGCTTGATGTCTGATAAAGTTGGGGCTCCCATCTATCTATACCTCCTATCTTTCACAAAGCAAGTTTTCTGGCCCATAATTTCTTGAGTTTCTCACTGACTCTTTGTAGAGAGATGGTCTAAAATGGAACAAATTAAAATAGGTCTGTGCAATATTGGAATGCTCTGAGAAATTTTGCACTGAAAAGCTGATGTGGGTGCTCCACTGAAAGCAGCAGGTACAGAGTGAAGCCAAAATCATATACAACTGCAAAGCTCATGCAGGATAAAGGCCACTAGGTACTATCAATGAAAAAACACAGAAAAAGATTGTAACTTTTCTGAAGTAGTAATGTATGTTGTCAGAGAACAGAATATTTTAACAAAGACTTGCCACCCCAATTGTTTTTTCTATGTTCTGAGGAAGCATAAGTTCAGACCCCTTGTGACTCCACCACTGAATCTGAACATAACAAATTTCTGGTTGATGATACTCCTGATTAGACGGAATGTCACAAAGGACCTTTTTGAAACATTGAGTAATATCAGATAATACAGAGAAAAATGCAAAGAATTCAAAAGCATTTTCTTTTGCTTTCAGTGATTTCCTTACTTTAATTTTGTAGTTTCACATAAAGTACATGCTCTTAAGTAGAGATACAAGAACAGTGGGCTTACATTGTTTTAATTTTGGTGATATATAATTATAAACTTGCAGTAATCTGAAAAGTGAAAGGTTTGGAGTTGTTCTGCGTTTGGTTTTTGTTGTTTTGTTGTTGTTGTTGTTGCTTTTCCTATTCTTTTTTTCTTTCTTAAATTGGATATTGGCGGAGTACTAAGGCAATGGAATACACACAGTGGCCAGGCTCTCATGTTTTTCTTAAATTAAATTTCCTCATGCTGTTTTTGGAAGTAGAACACTCTTAAATGTAGGTCAAGGTCTAATCCAATAGGATATTACTTACTTTCTTATGTTTAGAATAGGTCTCATCTCATCCTCAACTCCTGTCCTATTGTGCAGGCAGCAAACTAATTTAGCTTGTTTTCCTTGATTTATGGGAGTGCAGTTCAATATGATCGCTTGGGGTATCCAATGATGAAGGCAGTCAAATACAAAATTAAAATAATAATAAATCCCAAAGAACGTAAGTATTGTCAAGCACCTTCCTATAGATCAAACTGCATTTCAAGAGGCTCTATAGTCCTCAAATACCAGTCTGCCGCATGTCAGAAAAGTTATTTTAAAAGGACTGTTTGCCTTTGATGTGCTAACAAAGAGAGAACACGGTAGACATGAAAAAATGGTAGGCCAGTCAGGAATTCTAGATCACTGCTTTTAAAGTAATATAAAAGAAGTGACAAAAATTTTAGCTGAGAAACTACAAATAATATACTAATTGTACAAAAACATTAAGAGTAAGAGGTAAGAAAAGGGAATACCCTCAGTAAAATATACAGCAGCAAATACTAGCTAGGTCTTCGCAAAATGAACGATTTCCTGTGCTATATAGGAAGGGAAGTCACAGGCTAGAAATCTTTACCAGAAGGGAATAACAAAAGCCTTCAGGCAGAAAGACACCAAGAGACACAAGAGACATGGTCACAAGAAAATTGTTTAGAAGAAATCATATCCATTGCTATAATGTTCTTAAGGTGGGAGAGGACATGGTATTGAAAATAGTACACATATTCAAATCCAGTAATGCGTCAGAAAAGATACCTCTATGGATAGGTCTGGAGTTCATTTGTAGAAAGATATTCAGGTGTACAGAAGTGATTTCTACTACTACGTAGACATTTAACCTGAATAACATTAGCTCAGTTAGATTTTTCATCTCCTTTCTCTGCAAAGCATAAGCAACAGAGCTTGGAAGAAATCATGCTGTACCCAAAACTGAAAGGCCAGAAGAGCACCTCTGGATGGAAGTGTACCACAGGACAGCTGTGAGCCTCCTCCACTTCTTCAGTCCAGCAAAGAAATCAGTCCTTGGAGTAATGTATATTCTGTACCCAAACCTTTACAGTCCACCATATGTCTATTAATAAGGTAGTACAAATAACATACAATCAGACAGTTCTCATATGAATGAGTATTTAAATGAAAAGAAGCCTATTCATTTACCAACTAAAAACTATGGGGCCAGGATTCCAAAACGAAGAAAGATTGATAGTCAAATTATAAACCTTGGAAAATATGATTATCCTATTGAAGCAGCAATAATGAATCTTTAACTATACAAAAACAAACAGTTCTGCTATAATTCAAAGTACACAAACTATAAGACATAGCATCAAGTGAAGAACTAGGAAAGCAGATATTACAACTCCTGCTGTTTCTGCAAACCTTTTTATTAGGTAGAGAAGCAATGGAATTAGACCAAGGGGAATGAGTTTCTGCAAGCTATTTACCAACAATAAACTAGCAAAGGTACAGGGAATTCTAGTTACATTGCAAGCTATTAACATTGTTTTTTTCTCTTTTCCTTTCTCCCCCAAATGGCTGTTCAATATGAAAAATGACTCTCTGTCAGCAGAGACTCCTCACAACCCATCCTGATCAGCAACCTTCATTGCTTTACTGAGATAAACTAGTACTGTGCAACTATAACATTTCACATAAGTGAAATCAGAAACTGAGAAACACAGTTGTGTCATTTGAGAATAGAAACTAAAGAATAAATCTAGATCCACCCTGTCAAACAAATTAACAATGAGCAACCAGTTTGGTACAGTCCCTCGATCACTTTCACTCAAGCAAAGTTGTGCAAAATAATTTACTAACCAAAATATTTTCAGTTGCTTTGGCCAATATTATATCATGAACAATGATTATTCCTACTGTTCTCTACTGTAGAGAATGATCATCACTTTAACTTATGTTCTATTTTCCTCTTGTGAAGAAAGAGACATAAAAGCATATTATTTTAACTTGAGCCTTATTTAATAAACATACTTCCAAGCATTTTGACAGATTATTATTTATTGAAAAATAAAATTTTGTCAAAACTTTAAAAATTTTACAAGATAGCACCAAGTGTTATGAAATGTGTAAATCAAAATAATGTGAGGTATGATGTGTTCCTACTCTTTTTCATTTCTTTCTCACTTTGATATTTTCTAAATTAAATACAAAAAAGTCATACATTGTCTTGACAAAATTGTTTTCATCATGAATCTCTAAATCACTCAGAGCTCTGGGCTTAGAGAGCTCTCAGTAGATTCCCAAACCCTCACTCTCCACGACAGAACCTATTAGACCTCCACCCTTCAAATCCTTTTTCTTAATTTAAACAATTCCTTTTAAAAGTATCAAAAACTGAGTGATGTTTTGCTTAAATCTTTGCTTTAAGCCAGACAGAGCAACTCTAAATCTGGTTTCCCAGCTTAAAGTCCAATGCTATGACCTCCCCAAGATGCTCTGATTACTTCTCAGTGCTGTTGCAGGCAGCTGTTACGGATTCAAGCCTTCACAGGGGCCAGTGAATCATGATCTCCTTCTTTTGCACACTGAAATTTCATCACTAACTTCATGAATAAATACACACCCATCTATCCTTGATACCATTTGTGTGGCCCACTGTTACTGAGCACTTGTCAGTCTAAGATTTTTTTTCTTTGACACCAACCATCTTACCTTTTGAATCATTGGTTATTTTTGACTGTCCCTTTCTTCTCCCTCTGTAATCAGTTCAAAATTTCATGTCAAAGTTCATGTTTGGAAGGATTTCCTCAGAAAAAGAAAAAAAAAAAATCAATTATTAGCTATTATTATATAACAATTCATGCTTCTCTAGTGATCCAAGCTTCCCGTAGACAAAGAAAAAATAACCCTCTAAGCTACATGCCGTAGAGCTAACCTGTAATCATTAGCTCTGGAAGTACTGAATCCTCCCAACTGGGCTTAATGGAGAATCTCCATTAATTTTCACTGGGGAGATATATTCTCTTTGCAGGACAACAAGCACAAATGGAATAACCACAAAAAGCATGCGCAAGACTGAAATTGCACACAGAGAAAGCTAACTGAGTCTGCTTTCCAGCCTACTTGTTTCCCATCTCACCACTAGAGACGTATGTTAAAAATGTGTTCTAGGTAGGGAAAAAAAAAAAGCCTTTTTTCACCAGTGGAAAGATTGCTATTAAGAGACGGACAGCTGAAATAATTAATGTCAGCTTGCAATCAGAGCCTTCTTAGTTGGTCCCTTCTTCCATTAACTAGTTTCCTCACAGGCCAAACATTTCCAGTGTCCCCTTAAGAGTAGGAGGGAATTACTGTGAATGTTTTTGCCTGCATATAATTTCACTGTTTAAAACATCAGACATAAAGAAATACATAAAAATACATATATTGCATTAAAAAGCCTTTTCATTTTTTAAATCAGACTAACAAAGAACAGTGCTGCACTGGTTTAAAGATTTTCTGTTACCATGAATGTTCGCTTAAGGAGATTTGCTGTTTCATAATGAGGGAAATGATACCAGAGTTTGTATGACATAGACAAGCAAATGCCTACAAGCAAAGTCCGTGTGTAGGTGAGGCCAGCAAACCTCTTGAGAGAAAGAAATGCCAGAACACCAAATGTGTTATTGCTGAGGTCTCTGATAGCACATCTGCATTCCATGGAGATATGTAGAGCTTGTTGATTCCCTCCAGAACAAAAGCCATCCCTACTGCCCTGCCTGAGGTCCCAACCTCAAGCTCAGCCCTGTCCTCTGATGAGCCATCCCCACCCCAGCACTTCCCTTCACCCCTTCCATGTTTCATCAAACAAAATTCAGGCTCTATTTCTCTGCCGCTAGCTCCCTACCATTCTCCATTTCTGTTGTCAGGTTTCCCCTCTCTGTTCTCCTCAATTTGTTTTCCCACACATGAACTTTGAGTTTGGCAAAATTGGTGGCAAAATCCTATTTTTTTCACCAGATGTCAGTTCATGATGGATTAAAAGTGTAGAATCAGAGCACACTATTCACCAAAGCATATGAGTTCTGGCTCCTTGCCAGAACTGAAAAATCCAGATTTCCAGTGGATTATATGCAGTTATATGAAAGTTACAATATCCCATTGGGAATCTAACATGGATTCTCTCCATATTATTTTTTTCCCCCCTGGCCACAGTATATCTCATTGTGTGAAAACAGAGCTCTCAGGTGTTTCAGCAAATATCAGAAGAAATTTAATGCAAACCTGACGAGGTGCATTACCAGTTGCAGAACTATTTCCATTTTGTAATAAAAAGAAAAAAGTTAGAGATTAAACTTGAGCAGTTATTTGCTAGTTATGAATAAGAAATAAAAATTACATGGGAAAGGAAACAGGTGACAACTTTAGTCTTATGCTTCCAGATTTATTATTGCTTTTTTTGTTTCGTTAATGCAAGAAATGCAATATCTTGACAGATGCTAGTGCTTGTGGCAGGACCTTCAGAGGTGAGATTGGGTGAAGTTTTTTATTTTAGTATACACAGTTTAAGCCTTCATGTTTTACTGACCTTTCTCATCTTCTACTGCTGATCATAAACAAACTTGCATTATCTTTACTTCAGTTCTAGCAATCAAATCCACTAAGTCACAAAGACTGTCAGAAATGAAAGCCTTACAGAACAGTTTCAGGTGTGGGAGTTAGCTAACCTGGATATTTTTCTAACACAAGTCATTGCTTCTGTTATGCTGTAGCTCTCATGCTGTTTGTTTCGTGTTTGAAGAGTTAAAAAAGATAAGAATTTTGCTAGCAATAGCACCTGTTATTAACAGAAATATGACAGAAGATGCTGTCATATTTACTGTCAGCATGTTCTCACTCAGATATCCCCATGAAGGACTCTGATGTACTCCCTGCTATTATGCACACAGTAAATTGCTGTATTTTTGTTCTTGTAACCATTCTCAAATGGCAGGGTTTTCCATAGCTTTATTGTCAACATTACAATGATGGTCTAACCTAATTGGAACATCTTTTTTAAAAAAATTGTCTGGGATAAGGAATTGAATACAGCAACTCTTCTCAATAGCCAGTTAGATTACATGTTTACAAGATTGGTTCCAATAAACATTTTTCTTCTACTTAATTCTGTCTCCTGCTACTGATGTTTTAAAGATTGTATTGCTTCATTTTCCAAACCTTTTGTCTTTGGTAGATCCACACACTCCATTATCAGAAAGCAGATATCCAAGGGCAGAGGGGAAACCTACCATATGCTGGAATGGCTAGAGAAGCCCAGCCTGTGGCTACAGATAACAGGGGAGAAAGGCTATGAATGAGGTCATCTGTATCTGCTTTGACAAGATTGCCTGATAACCAAGCACTTCCATTATTTAAATCTCAGCTTCTGGCCCTAAGACACTCAAGTACTGTCACTTTACCTCTTTTCCAAGGTCATATTTCTTCTCCATATCAAACAATTGTCTTCTAAATTTTGTCCTCTGGCCTTACAGCCAAAGTGCTTTGCTAGCCACTACCAAATGCCAGATTGTCCTGTCACTTTTATCATAAACATGAATTATTTGAGAAAAAAACAAATATAAATCTTCTCGTTCCTTAGGGTCGGTCTTTCCATTTGGCCAAAGTGATGGGATAGCCTCTTTCTATGCACCTCTCATGTTATAATTGAAATATATAAGAAGAAGCCAGTCTTATTCCAGAGGTAAAGTCAGAATTGGCAGTCTATAGTAAGGCATTCAGAGAAGCCATCCGTATTTTCCAGGATAAGTTTGATACAGTTATAGAGCACTAAGAGAGAGATGACAAGTTTATACTAAATCCTTCAGAGCCCACTCAGACTCAGAATTAATGTATTTTTAAAGACCTTTTCCTGAGGATGCCCAGGGACTGATAGCTGAAAGAAATTCATCAAAAACCAGCTGAAAAATTTATTGTTACAGAAAACATGAATTAATTTTAATAGCCTTCTGCCTCTTCTCCTAGGTAACTAGTGATAGGACAAGAGGTAATGATCTTAAGTTATGCCAGGGGTGGTTCAGGTTGGATATTAGGAAGAAGTTATTCTCAGAAAGAGTGGTGAGACACTGGAACAGGCTGCCCATGGAAATGGTGTAGTCACTGATCCTGGAGGTTTTTTGAGAAAAGTGTAGGTAGATATGGCACTGAGGGACATGGTTTAGTGGGCTTGATGGTGATGAGTTGATGGTTAGAGTAAATGTTAGTGGTCTTTCCCAATTTTAATGATTCTATGATTCTATAATTCTATATCAAGACTTGCAGTACATCACTTTCTGTAAGTGCAAGTGTTCCTTGCAAAGGAGTTGGACCAGATGACCTTTAAAGGTCACTTTCAATTCAAACAATTCTATGACTCTATGCTTCTATGACCTCTAACCAATCTCCACTGGTTAAAGCCCTCCACAAAGTCTTCCATAAGGTATGGCCCATCAATCACATATAATAATTATCCATAGAAGTTTTTACCAAGTTGGTTTTTCACCCATTCAGACTGCAAAGTCCTAGCTTGGATTCAAAAACACTACAAAAAGCTGTGTTGAAAGTCTGGCTAACTTTTAGGTAAATGACATACACCGCTCTGTCTGCATCCATAAATCCAGTCACTTTATCATATAGTACAATTGGGCTGGTCAAGGAAGATCTATGCTTGTTAAATCTATGCTGACTGTTCCCAAGAACAATTACTTTCATGCACTCAGAAAGATGCTGCAAAAGTACTCACTCCACAATTCTTGCAAGGATCAAAATGAAGGTGACCAGTTTCAATCGGTCCTTGGTTTGTTGTTTTGGTCTATTTTGAAGATGGTGGTTATCATACATGAGTATTACATCTCCAGACTTTGGTTAAGGATGATGAAGGAAAAATCAGAGAATGATAGAATCTGACAATTATGGAGTTATTGGGACTTATGACTTCAAGCTAATTTCTTGGGGGAAATTTTGTCCTGATCACCCTTGGAAAATCTGTCTCTCCAAGCTCATCTATACAAACTATCTCCTTCAGCTAGGCTTTCCTCCATCCAGGCACTGGTAAATTGGTAGTACACTGTTGCAAGAATCTGAAAAGAACTAATAAAAAATAGAAGCAAAGTAACTCAATTGTCCATTGCGATTAACTCTGTCCAGTTATGCTTCATTGACAGCATTTGTTGTTTTTTGTTCGTTTGTCTTGTACTGTGGATTTCTCTTTGATAGTATTATTTCAGAGACTTGTACTTCTGTTTCAACTTGATAAACTAGGAAACTACTTATTTGAAAATTGTATTCAACAAGTTTTGCATCATAGAGATTTTATCAGGATTGTATTAGAAAAGAGTAGAGGGAAAAAAAAAAAAAAAGGAGGGGTCTTATGAAGCAGAGAATGCTGTAAAATCATGAATTTGAATGTCTTTGAAGGAATTAATAGATTTTGTCAACCCAAACTCCAGTAGAATGAGAAAAAAATTCAAATGGCAGTTTTCAACTGTACATAGGCTAATAAATGTGCACTTGAAGCCCCTGTGGAAATTCAGCATGTATTCTATGACAGTATAATATTTCCAAATACTCCCTTGCTCACAGAAAGGAATTTTTCTGAATTACTGTACTAGTTACTCCTAGGGTATACATAAAACCCCTGCAATTCAGAAACATGCAGACAACACAAGAGTAAATTTAACAGTAACCTGATTTTCATCCAGCAGGTCTTCTGCTTTAATTTCACTATAAACTGGAACTGTTTATTTAGAAATTCCATCCTTCTGTCTCTTCCTCTGATTTTGCTTTCTGAGAAGGCAGGTTATCTGAGAAATTAGTCTGAAGGAATTATGCTTTTAAAGGTTTCAGAGCTGTGGGCTTTATGCGTGGAAACACAATCATTACTTGAAGGGAAATTAGCGTTGCCATATAGCGCTAGAGTAGTTGTACTACATTGTCAGATGGAGTGAGCTGTATGCTGATTTACACCTGCTGAGTCCTTCATTTGCCAAAATACTCATCATGACCACAAACCCTACAGACTGGGGTTTTACATCAGATTTTAGAAAGTCTGTGGGGCTTCTGGTTGTAATGAGATGAGTATTTTGGCAACAGTAATCACAAAGAATCATCGACTCAATGCCCTTTACAGCCAAAAGAGACCACTGGTAGGGAATTTTTTTCCCAGAAGCCTGGCCTGTTCTGTGCTCAGCTGAGCAGTGTCAAGTGAAAGTAGCAGATGCTTTTTGTTTTCTCTTTACATAACAGAATTGTACTTTGTCATACAAAATATATTGGAAGAGTAGTCAAAGATTGTATAAAGAATGAATTGTGGAATAACACTAAGAACAAAGGCACTGATTTAACACTGATTTAATTTCATTATAAACAAAATATTAGTTTCTAAATTACCAAGCACAGAAAAAGCTCTTAGTCTTATACCCTATAAAATCCAATGATATTTACTAGCTTTTATTAAAAGATTCCTTCTGCACTTTGGAAAAACAGGTGAGGTTATGCAACCAAAGCTGTATCATTTGAGACATGCTTTCAACATCTTATACAGGTTAAACTGTACAAATTATTTCTTGACTGGTTCACTTGCACTGTAGAATGGACGTTTCAAGCCACATGTCCATATAAAACTAGATAATGCAACTCATCGATCAGAGTAATCAACAGCTGAAACATATGCATCTGCCAAATCTTAGCGTTTTGCTGCAGAAGATAAAGAACGTAAAATGAGCACAATTTAAATGACTTGAAGTCTGAATTATGATGTGATCCGTCAGAATCTAAAGAGAGGGAAATTGCATTGGTTGATACTTATACCCTGGGGTCACCCTAGAGTAGTTCCAAGAAATCACCTACATAAATATTTTTTCAATCCAGTCAACATCAGCAGAAGTTGTCAGGCACAACTGTGAGGGAAAAATATTTTATTTTATCCTAAATCGCTGAAGCAATGGACCTGAGTAATTATAGTAGAAGCTCACAAAATGATAAAACACTTAATTTACTAGACTGCAAAACACTGAAAATATAAAGAAGCATCCATTTTCCTTAGGAAAAAAACAAAAAAACAAAAAAACCACCAAACAAAAAAAACACCAAACAACCAAACAACAAAAAAACAATAAAGCTAGACAGGATATAAGAAGAGCCTATTTGATTTCAAATCCAGTTTTCTCAGGAGTTTTTCTAACGTATATTCCATGCAATCTGAAAGTTGCAGGAAGAGAGCCATCAGAATTGGTAACGCTGCCAGGAAGAATATTTCTTCTTTTCCTCCCACATAGCACAACCTCAAAACCTATGCACACCTCATTTGTCACCTTTAAAATTTGAATTATCAACATTGGAAAGTTTCTCAGAGATGGAAACAAAATCTAGTTACACTGACAAAACGAACGAACGAACAAACAAATAAATAAATAAATAAATTCCCCAATGTGAGACAAAACTGATAAAAAATCATAGGGTTAGGGAAAAATCTGTTCAGTGGAAACATTTCTCTTCTTTGATTGTCCAATATGTTCATTCATCTGCTCCAAAACATCTGGTATGAGTCATTATTGGAGACAGAATACCTACCTAGATGTTCTACACTCATCTGTAGTTCAATTCTTAGATACATTCAAACATTTAATAATTTATTTATTTAATCTAGGAACATTACAACTTCATAGCAATTTTTATTAACAAAGCTTTTTTATTTGATATGTGGACAAAGACTGACAAGTTTCATTATAGGGTCAGGATAATTTCATGAGATCCATAAAATGAATAAACATATCGTACATAGTTTTAGCTTATGTTGCATAAAAGCTTATTAGTTGAAATTAGTTCATCATCTATCTCATAACAAACTAGCATAGCTCAATTAACTGGCTACTACATTCCTCTGAATTAGTTCTGCAAATTGAAACACATCAAAACACTACTAACCAGAAAATCCTTTTTTTATTGTGTAAAAAGTAATTGCAACTACAGAAGGAACACATCGCTACCTCTCAATATGAAATCTCAACGGGCAATCCATTGCCCAAGACAGAACAGTTAGATTTATGTAATCAGGTGCTACATCTGTCCCTAGTATGTAAACTCTCCTAAGTGACTGCAGCATAAATTCTCTTAAGGAAAAAGAAACAAAATAAATACATCTATCAGAAGAAATGGTTCATGAGATTTTGACCTCTGTGCTAACAGAATATATTTATTTCATAAATGTAGAGATATGTTTTCATTGCATGCTAGAAACATCCATATGGTCTAACTCCCTGTTAATTGATTCATTGAGTGAGATGATTGATTCAAAGGTTCCTATGATCTGCATTTAAGCTCAACAAATTTAGTCCCTTACAATCACAAGACTGACTTCATATTCCCTGTTTAAAAAAAAAAAAAAGTCAAGTTTGTTCACAATAAGCAGATTTACTTCCTCCTACTACCATTAGAAATCTCATCTATTACATCTGAGTGTAGTAGTAGGTTAGAGCTATCTAGTTGTTTCTAACCCAGTTCTTTCAAAACCACTCAATAACATCCTAGCAAGGAACTGAGGTGCACTGGAAGTGATGATGGCAACAAGGGCACATACAGCCCTGTGCCAGTATTACTGCAAGTACTGTCATAGCTAGCAGAACAAAGTGGAGTAAGGAAAGCAGCTTAGAATAAACCCTCCATCATCCAGGTTTATCCAGTGTGTATCATCTGTGAAGATGGTCATCAAAAAATGAAACAACAGAAGAAAAGCCGGAAGGTTGATGAGATTCTGTAAAATGGATGCTTCTAATGACATTTGATTTCCAAAATATTGACACCATTTTTCAAAACTTGTGATTATTTTTAAGAAAGCTGCTAAAACAATTAAGGATGAGCCAACTAAGGAAAAAAAAAAAAATATATATATATATATATATATTACAAAAAATATATATAATACAAAATATATATATATATATTTCCCTTTATATATATATATATATATATAAAATACAAAATATATATTTTATTTTATTTTATTTTTTAGTTCTAAGGGTAATAAAAAATAGAGTTCCACACAACAGATAGAGAGGAGATGGTCAGTTTAAGAGACCAAGATAGGATGTAGAAGAACAGAGGAAGGGGAAGGAGGACCTTTATCACCTGGGAATGTCCTTTCATATACTATTTTTCAACAGAAGAAAATAAGTGTAAATGAAGAGAAATGAGCACACAGATCTACTCTGAAATATATTCTGGTCATCAAACAAATGCAGAAAAAGTCATCTGAGACTATCAGCAAATTTACGAACTGATACCACCAATATCAGTGCTTTCACAATGACACTGTCTGCAAAAGACTGGCATCTATTACTAGACAAGAAATAAATTCTTCAATTATTGTTTTCTGAAATCTACACCCATTAATTACATGCTCAGTGGCTGGTAAATAAAAGAGTAGGACCGATTAAGAATTTTTAGCGCAGCATTCATTGCTGCTTTACCAGAATGTCAAGACAGCAAAAGACACTACTGCCAGTTTCCTCATTGTTGGATATTTTACTCCTTATCTAAATGAAATTGAACCTTTAAAATCTTCCCACCAATCAAAATTCACATACAATGCCTGAAGCTGTTATTTATTCTTACAAAAACAAACAAACAAAAAACCTGGATTATATTTAAATGGGATCTCCTGTTTTTCAATTTGTGACCTTTTCCCCTTGTGCTTGTAGACTTTGCTGAGTATGAATCCATCTTCTTTACACTCCCCAGCAGATATTCATAAAGACGGCTAAGCATTTTCTTCTTCAGGTAGAACAGTCACAGCTTTCTCAGCCTCTACTCAGTTTCAGTCCCTTGAGCATTTTTGAGGCTTGTCACTGTATTGTTCCAGTATGTCCCTGTCTCTCCGATATCGAGAAGCCCAGAAATGGACCCAGCACTTCAGATCAGACTTGCTACTCTGGAACAGAGGGGATCATTTTCCTTGACTGCAAGTGTTGCTCTGCCTAATGCACCCAGAAGGTTGTTTGCTTTCTTTTCTGCAAAAGCACATTCTTTGATAACATTCAACATGTTGTCCATCAGGATCACTAGGACCAACTTTGCAGAACTGTTTTTAAGCTAGTTGGCCTCAGCCTGAGTTATGTCACCCCATGTGCAGGACTTCTCTTTGTAGAATTTCATAAAACTCATAAAGGTCACATTGAGAAGAGGCAATTTAGCAAAACAGCTATTTGCCATGCACAGAAAATATGATTCTGTTTATTTTCTGTGATATATCCCTGTGGTTAACAAGATGATAGCAAACTTACTTAAGAGCAATGTTCTGATGATTTTTAGATCATCAAGATCAAGAAGATAGAGGGACAAAAAAAGAAAAATGTGAAGCATCATAGCCTGAAAATCAATTCCCTTAGCGAGCCTTGAATTATTATTTCTTGATTATGGCAGTCAAGTTTGAAAAGCATCTATGAAAATGTAGTGATCAAATATCTTGTCCGTTAAATTTTTCAACATTCTTGCTTTTAAAAACAAACACATAACAGAATTCTAATCTTTCTCAAAATATTTTCTTATTTTTTCTTAGCCTACGCAGGTGGGGTGCAAAGTGTCCAAGGAGACAAATTATCTGAATAAAAAATGCCAATATGAAAAGACATATCCTGGTGTTCGGCCTCAAAGGGAAAGAGAAATGCAGGAAAGATTTTCTGTTATGGTGCCTCAATGAGAAGTAATTGCAATACTCTCACCAACAAAGGGCTCATTTTGTATTTTAAAATGTTTTCATATTTTTTCCTAACTGGCAGAAGGAAGGAAGAAAATTACTGTTGGCAGTTTTCATATTACTACAGCTTTTTACCTTAAATCAATTTGATGTATAAAGCTATAAATTTCAATTGAAACTTCTTCTATAGGACCGAGATACTTAGCTGTCTTCAAGTGCTCCATCAGTCACACACAGCTAGCCCTCTGCCTCTTCCAGTCTCAGATTATATGGTGTAGGTACAACAATTTTGAATCCTATAACTATTGGTCAGAAAGTGGAATTTGAAGAGAAATGGGAAAGAGATATGGGAAATAGATGTTTCGTCCTTTTGAGTCTAGCTGTGCATCTCACCTGATTCATTTCTAAACAAGTACTACTTTATTCATCTATTTCTGTATGCTTTCCTTTGTTTTCTCAAATCAAGTCTGCTTGCTGCTCATTCATTTCACACCCACTGCTTCTTCAACTGTACTTCCCTGCTGTCTCCATTTTCCCTTTACAGAGCAGACTGAAATCTGTGATTTCCATCAATCTATCTCCTCTGATGGTACTCTTTCCTCAGCTATTTCACTCTCATTTATTCTAAGCTCTCTTGTAGCATTTCATCATGTTTGTCTGTGACTTAACATTGACACCTTATTCGCTATTTTAATTTTTTTTTAAATAATCTAATACTGGATTCAGATAGGAAAATAAGTTATTCACACTGTGTTGTTCTATTTCTTTCTTTCTTTATGACAGTTGGTAGACTATAAACTTCCTCAAAGCATGCAGACCTCTCACAGTTTTCCAGCTGAAGTTGTCTTTGTTCCTTTAGCTCCTCTTGTGATTTTCTCAGTGCTTTATTCCCAAGGCTGCCCTTTCCACCAGATAGTTCTGCAGAGTGGAGGGGGAAGAAAGGTATATTGTAGGTCTGTTTCTTTGTTTCAGATCTGACCCCTTCTATGTACATGAGCTATCTCACCAAATCTTCTCTTCAACAACCACTGGTCTGTTCACAAGCAATCTGAACACTTTACTTTCTCTCCACTGCCCTTCCGGCCTTTCTTCTTTCTTGATCACTTTTGACAGAACTTTCATCTTGCTATTGTCAGACAACCTTGCCATTTTCTTCTCTTAGCCCTCTTCCTACATCTTTACACCAAAACTTTTTCTAAATCTTAATGAATCACTCTTCTAAAAGATCTCTATCTTAAATACAGTTATGAAATAATATAAAATAATGTAGCAAAAGAGTTCATGCTAACCCACTTTTTTTAGAGTCCCCATCTTGCAGCCTTCCTCTAATGAACTTGCTCTGCACTAAAAATAACTAGCCTTTGCTTATCTTACTCCCACTCCTCCACTCTGTCACCCAACCACTGCTAAGAAGTCATCCTCCATTGCCCATCAGCCAGCTCCATCCCACACTTATAAACATTTTAGACAAACACCTTTGAGCTCCCTACAGGAATCCACTAAATGACCTTGTTACTGTCTTTCCAATCACTCCTAGAAATTGTCTTTTGTAATGACGCTTACAAGAAACAAACTTGGCAACAGTTAGCTGTCTGATAAACACAGACTGCTGCCTGCTATACTGTCTATATTGTTTGCTCGTTACACCTCCCAGCTGCTTTTTATAACACCTAATGACTCCCACAAGAAGAGAAAGGCTTTACGAGAGACTCTTGGCTTGTGGTTTTTGGTTAGTGAAGCAGGTATACTGATCCTTGCCCTACCAGGAACTTCTAGATGCTGTCAGAAGACATATAGTACACAGGATATCGCTGCGTACAGAAAGAAGTATGTTACACATGTTCTGCCAATTATCTGAAATATACTCTTTGAAAGCCTGACAGAACCTGCGTACAGTGTCTTGCAGTCAAATATCTGACAGTGAAAGGAATACAAAAAATACAATTTTCAACATGTTTTTATCGCAATCTTTTCTTTACAAATTTATAATAGAAATGCACGTCCCTGTGATTGAGAAAGGCCCTGTGACAATGACCAGCTATAGGACAGCTAGAACGCCAGCAATCTGAGACACAGAGAATGGGCATTTATTTAAGGCCACATAATATTTGTGTAAGAAGATTAAATATCCTGACAGTAGCCCCTAAGAAACTCTTGTTTGATTTGAAAAATAACAAAATAGGGGAAGGTAATGTGAAATTCTTCAGTCATACAGCCTTGTATGCAATCTCTGTCTCACTCGTGAAATTTTTGAATCAATATGAATCTAAATGAGCAAATATTTGTACAAATGCATCAAGTTATCAGACTGGTTCTGATCAGAACTAGGTTGCAAACCCAGATTTCAATAGGGTTATACAGCTGCAGGACATCTAGTTGTGTCAGAGAATAGTCCTTCAAATGCTTCATATTATCCAGAATATGATATTTCATCATATTTGAAAAATTATCTGGGGAATGTTTCTTAATGATGTTCAACAATACAATTCCTTTTTGTTTTGTTTTGTTTTATTGTTTGTTTGCTTTGTTTTTTGTTTCAGGTTTTTTCTTAAGTATGAATTCAGGCATAGTAGATACATTTTCTGAAGAACTGGTAGATAGAAATACAATGCTAGATACAATTCAAACTACAATGGATATTTGAAATCCCCCTTTCAAGATTTAAAGTGTCTTGAAGAGAAATAGGAAAAAGAAATGAGATAACATGTGATGGACATGACGTTAACCGTGTGATAGTTAGCATTCTGTGAAACCATGCTGAAGAATTGGTTCTCATTCCTGAAGGCAAAATAAATAGAAAACTGAAATAGTATCTTTCACTAAAGATTATAGATAGGCGAGGCATAGGTAAGTTTGATATGCATTTGCAGTATGTCTTGGCTTGTCAGATTTTTTTTTTATGAATGTCAGTTATGCAACACCTCAAACAATAGAAGAAAGTCTCAGTACAAAGGAAAGTTTGAAGGGACAAAAAAAAATCAAAATCTAGTTTGCACTGTTATGAGTCACCTTTCGATTTGATGATTTTGATAATAAATATGGAATAGGTAAAAAATTGTGCTTTGAGAAATTAGCACATGGAGAAAAATAATTACTTTAATACTCTTTAACTTCTATGCTTTTTGTTAAAGTTATTAACTGTAAAAAATATTTTCTGCTGGGAACTGCAGTGCCCATCAGTAGTGCTCATTGTTATCACTGCTCTAAATACTAGCGTTATTTCCAACGTGACACTTCACGTCGGCTTTTGAACAGTCTTTGATAAATGATTATATGTGCATATGTACACAGACATATTTGAAAAATCTGCAGAGAATTCTGGGAAACAATCAGGAAATCCTGAACTGTAGAGAGTTGGGGTCAGTCTTCAAATGGAGCTCAGCTGAGTTCTGTGATCTGTGTTACCCCCCCTGTGGTAACAACAATATGCACCTATCCTTTATTTTAGAAACAAACATATGTAACTCTGGCCTCTCTTCTGTCTGTTGCAGTCAGCGTATTAAGCCTAGAACATTGTGCTATGCAGGTCAAAATGGATCATACTTTCCTGTCCATCTGTGTGACTTCATACAAACATCATTAGCACGATGGGGTCCCAGTTCCAGTTAGAGCTTTTTTGGGTCTCAGAGTGCAAGGATTTACAGGTTTTTGCCAAAACACATGAAATTTTAGAATACTTCCATATTTATCAAGCTCCTCCTTGCCTCCCAGAACACTAAAGCAAAAATAATTTATAACATTGACATTTCACCATCCATAATTTTCTAACCAATTTCCATTTGCCCTTTGCATTGCACTTACAAATAGTTGCTGGATTACATTTGGTTCTTGCCTTCTCCACAAACTGCATGAGCAAAACTGTGTTGAGCTGTAATTTGACTCACTGATAATTGCTGACATATGGCATATTGAATAAGGAGGGGAGAAAAAAATACTCCTGGGGGGTAAGTGATTAGCAACCTTAACATAAGAATTACTGACATTCTGATTTTATGTTTTCTGACAGCTCTTTCTAAAATCCTGCCTCCCAAAACGTGCTTCTTTTCTGTTTACTTGGAAAAGAAGGTGCAGAAAACACTATGGTGAATTATGCTGTAAAAGAGAAGTCAAAAAACTCATAAATCCTGCAAATAAAGCAATCAGCCAGAAACGATCATGCATATTTAAAACTATTTACAAATGGGGCAAAGCATGAGCAGCTGCATCCAGTACTTAAAGCTCTCAGATGGAGAATGGATCATTTACAAATACCAACGAGCACTTCCTGGGAAACTTGCTGTATGTAAACAGCGGACATCCAAAGGAGAAAATTCTCATTTACCACTCACACTTTCTCTAATAGGGAGATTATTTGGTAGTGAGAAAATAATATATCACCTACACTTTCCTAATCAAAAAGATTCTGTTTGAAATATCCACCCACTAGCAGTCAAATGAAGAGTGCAATAATGTGAAAAGCAGAGGAACAATTCTTCATTTAATCAAGAAAGTCAATAGCTAGAATATTTTAAGAGATGACTATTTGCTCAGGCACTGACTATATTTTTTGATGATAGAATTTATATGTTAAAAAATAGCAGAAACTTTACAAACTACTATGCACTTTGAGTAGAACAGTCTTTAAGAGATGAGCTATATGAGAATAATGAATATGTTTCTATGAATGATTATATAGCAGAACAGAGCTTATGGAGGGGGAGGGAATGCAAATATCCTCACATTTATATAAATTTGAACAATTCCTCAAAAATTTTAAAGAAAAGCCCAGTTTTCTCCTGAAAGGTTGTAGCTGTTCTGGCTTCTTGTACTAAAAGGAACCAAAACTTCTCTCAGGTTTGCTATATTCTTATGGAAAACTTTAATCCATTCCAAATACAAATGTAAGGTATCTTGGTCTCAGAAAGACTTTTCTTCTCTTTCAAAAACAATATTGGAAAATCCATGTCCTTACTTTAAAAATCTCCTGTTTGTTTCAGAGTCTGCAGAGCACTGTAAATGTTTGGGTTGTGTTGCATCCTGCCCCAAACTACAACACTGAATACCGGTCATCTTGCCAAGAAAGCACCAGTCACCTATGGGATGCATAGGAAAAGGCTGTGTCCTGCACAAGGTCAAGCACAGTATCACTAGCAAAAGTACAAAAGAACTGGAGAAGGTTCTCTAGCTTCTAACCCACGTGAGCTCGCTGAGCATATTTCTGGGAATGTATCTGGCAAGCCATGTTTTTTGAGACCTATATGCTGGACTTGATAAGTCAACTTAATAAGTCTGCATCTTGGAGGAGCCTGTATTCTGCGCTAAGGGGTAACCATTTCTACTTATTATCCACTTGGACATGATTTGAAAACACACAGCTACTCTGCTGCATTTCGCAATGCACGATCCCCTTGGTCATACTGAAAATATATTATTCAATTAAGAGGATTCAGCATCAGTAAACCGGAATATGAATGTAAAAAATGCATCCCCACTATCCATTTGAGATGCATTTATATGCCCTTTCAACTGAGAAGCTACATCCAACATACATAAACATGTGACTGTCCCTGCCTTGGGCTTCCAGGTGTAATGCATGAGTTTCTCCTTAGCAGCTTGCTTGCATTCACACACGAAGAAACTGGGAAGATCTGCATCTAACACACTGTAGAGCAGAAGCCAACTCTTTCAACCAGAGGTATTCAGAATAAAATGGATAGCAATATTGGAAGGATGGGGTGGAGAATAAACCAAAACAGACAAATAAAACAAGCAAGTGAGAGAAAACAAGCTAACGGAAAGAAGATAAAGGCAATGGTAACTCTGACAGCTCTGTCTAAGCCAATGCCAGCTACAGTTAAACAAAAACACTGTTCCCATTCTTCTTGGATTGCAATAAAGGACCCAGATGCTGGGCTTTGAAAGATATTTCTCTAGCAGCAGGATCTGACTCACTGGCAGACTTGTCAAATAGTTTAGCTGGCAACCTCAATGCTGCCTCTATGCAGTAACATGAAGCTTAGGGCAGGCTTGCTTCCCTACTTGCCAATTCCTTGGACAATGGTTGTTCTTTCTCATGAAGATAAAGCATATAAGCAATTTACAGTTCTGTTCTTTTCAAAGCAATAAAAGATTTTTATTATTTTTTTTAAGTATTGTAGCAGAAATATGCGTGATTTTTTTCCCCATTTTCCTCACAATTCATCGTATGTGCCATGCTGAGTCACACACATAGTAACATACCACACGCAGCGGTACTGAACATAAAGTGAATACTATAAAGTGTTGTTCTTTAACATCATTCTGGTAACAATCGGTACGGCATGCAGGCAAGCTTTGTATCATCTACAAATTGCACACAGATTTTCTCGAAGTTTTTCTATTACATTTTACTTACTGGAAACAACTATGCATGTGTATTATACTATATCAGGTGCCCCCGAATAACATCTTAGGTGTAATTTACTTTGTTGTTTTATTAGCATCAAAGTAAATATATAAATAAATGAAGTCTTATGAAGTGATGCTGAAGTGAGTTTGCTAGAGATGTGAGTTTGTGAATCAGCAAAAAAAAATTGCAGTCTTGTCTGGTCTTTGTATATGATCAGATGTGAAGTCACTTCCTACCAAAAAAAACTAAAGCAAAACAAAATAAAACCAATGACACCAAAGGCAGTTCCATTATATTTCTCTTGACATAATGTAAGTGGAACACATGTAAATAAAGCAAATTCAGCTTTGAATATTTAAGTGCTCCTTCTTATGGCTTTCTCCTCTGCTAGAAAGCTACTCTGACAGATTCTAACTGATCTATTCAGGATTGAATGCACAACATTATAGCTAAAATCTAATTGCCTAGTCTAAGCTGGACAATCATTCATCATATCTGCTCCCCATGGAGTTACTGGGGAAAAGCAGCTACATATATGGAGAGCCATTTCTCCCACCTCTCGAACACTTAATGTGGCATGAAATGCCTGCTTCTCACTGGTGACTGTTGAGGAGGCATAAGTAACCCAGAACAGAAATCTACATTTCAGGTAATCCAAATTAAACAAGTAGTCTACCAGCTTCCCTCCCATATGAGAAGTCCACCAAAGTACTGATACCAGAGATATCAGTCACAAGAGTCTTCTTTGGCTACCAGTTCCTGAAGGAGGAAAAACAATATATCTTTCTACCTTGTCAGACTACGAAGTGCTGAGTATTTAACTGACCAACTTCCTCAGGCTTCTTGATTAGCTGGTTTTGAAAATAACAAGTGATTACATTACACATGTCCATGAGTGGAGAAAAGCCTGCATGCAGATATGATAGCAAGGCACCCATCCATGGGTTTGGACAAATCTCAAGCCCTTCATAATTTTTTTTGATGCTAAAAGTTGTAATTTACTTGGTGATAATGTGTATGCCCTTTCCTGTTGCAAAGACCTCTGAGTGGTTCAACCAACCCTGCCACACAAGGCAGCCACTATGAACATCCCTAAGCAGAGGGGGCTTCATAATCATGAGCACTGGGTGCTAACAGCCATGTAGGTACAGGCTATGGGCTTTATTAAGTTTCCATTTATTCAAGATCCTTTGCAGTTTGGGGTCAGCTCTTTAATCAGATAGTGAATTCCTCGCAAGACCAAATTTTAGAGGGAAAATACTACATAGCTGAAATCTACATTTACACAGATTTTTGGCTTCATTCCTCAAACAATTCCCAGCACCTAAAACACGAAGACATTCAACAGAATCAGACTTCATAATGATGTTTCCCGAATAAATTTTTTTCAGAAAAAGAAATCAAGAAAAGATTCCGGAACAAAAGCCAAAGGCAAAGCTGTATCCAATCAAAGAAAAGAAAACAATGACAAGATGGCCTCAAGATCATGGTCACCAGACAGACAGGTTAACAAAAAGTGGAAAGCAAACACAAAGAACAAGAGTAAGAAAATGATTTCCATGCAACTTTGCCTTTTGTCCTGCAGGAATTAAGAATTTTCTGCTGAATTGACATACCTGACTAGAATCTTAAGGTAATGGTTCCTCTATCAATTAAAAAAAAAAAAAAAAAAAGTTGAAGAATTAATAGCTACTCCTAGCCTTGGATAAGAATCAGCAGAGATTGTGGGAAATATCACTAAGTAGTGAATTATTTCTTCTGCCTTCACAAAATCTTCACCAAAAGAGTAAGAATGAAATCTAAACTGTACAAACCCAGATGATCAACAGTCTGAATAACCCAAATCAATCCAGAACAGGAAGAAATTTTTACAATTGAAATGGGCATAATTTAAAATGATCTACTGAATTAAGAAATACAAA
This sequence comes from Alectoris magna, assembly GCA_030625065.1. Taxonomy (NCBI): domain Eukaryota; kingdom Metazoa; phylum Chordata; class Aves; order Galliformes; family Phasianidae; genus Alectoris; species Alectoris magna. The sequence continues at coordinate 128,148,406 of CM060561.1, read as the reverse complement.
ATGCCTTTCTCTTTAGAGAAAATAGATTATCCTGGAAGAGATTTCCTGCTCATCCAATATATGTGTATTCAATGGTTTCAAGAACCTTCACTCAAAAGGACTGTAAACTCTTGTTACTTTGACAGGAAAACCTGCACAGTGGTTGGGAACAGTCCAAACTGTCACAGAGCAGGGGATCGGCAGCCTATTATGCAGCATCCACAGAAGACTTTAATCTGAAAGAAGGCATTATCAAATTTAAAAAAAAAAAAAAAAAAAGAAAAAAAAAAGAAAAAAGGAAAAGGAAACCAAAAGTTTAGGCTACTGAATTTTCACTGAACACAGTGCATGAACACAGTACACTTCAGGAAATGCTACTACTCTTAATCTGCTGAAACACTCATTGCAAGTTCTGTTTTATATAAGCTATGCTTTGGGGGGTTTTGTGTGTTTAATTTTTTCTCAGTGGTTACGTACAGATTTGACCTTTAAAAGATATGCCAAACTAAATGCAATCATGTTTATATTTCAAAAGGAACACTGATTTTTATCCATCCTGTGCAGCTGCTCTGTCTGCAAAAGCGTCTCTTCCCCAGGCAAAGCGCCCATATCCCTGTTCACCTGACACATGTTCTGCACCTGGCTTGGAACTGTCAAAAGGAACCATTTAGAGCTAGAAAATAAACAAATCTGCAAGTTTGCTTTGAAAGCATCATGAGATGTTCTTAAAAAGACCAAAAAAAAAAAAAAAAAAAATTACTGGGGCATCTTACCATCACTCCTTCATGTGTTCCTAGTTTCAAGCTCTTTTCCCAACCAACAGCCGTAACAGTATTGTGATGCTGAAAAAACACCTCAGATGTATGTTATCAGTTGGCTCCAGGAGCTTTCAGGATAGCAGCGACTTCAAGAAAACTCTTGATAAAATCATGAGAGTTCGTATTGCCTTCTGAATGCAGGACTGTTCTTTGACAACAGGATGAGATTTCTCAAACCTCCCTCTGAAAGAAAGAAAATATCCATTTGGGTCCTTGCAGAAAAGAGACACAGCTGCTGAGAAGCCTTGCAGTGACTTCAAAATGTTTTGAATAGGACCACAGCAATAATTTTACTAGTTCCCTTGTGAGGTTGGCCATCCTTGTCTTCCTTCAGCACCTCACTGCCCTCCCACTCCAGCTTTACAGGGACCACACAGAGAAATTTGTCTTGTTTCAAGGATCAAATACATGGTTGCCTTACAATCATTTGTCTCAAGGCACACTGTATGAGCTGAGAATGTGCGACTGCAAAAACCAGAAAACAGTTTCAAGAGCATTCTTTTTTAAAGCTATGTTTTCCCCAGACTTTGATAACCATTTGGAGCTGTGAGACACACATTGTCCCAGTGTTGCAGAATTAACTACTTTGGTTTGTTTATGTCTCCTGCCTGCTCAGCAGAGCAGAATTAAACCACAGCTCATCTAATTTATAGCTAGAGGGTGAGAAAGCTTAGATTTCCTTATTCACATAGCAAATAGGTGTCAACCAATTCTAATAGTTGGTGCAGAGGTTTGCTGCTATGCCAGAGACCTTCAGCTATTTTGTTAGTGGAGTCAGGACCTTTGCTTTTCTAGCCGGCAGGAACAGAACAAATTGGTAGGTGATACACTTCCCATCCAGACAGGGACAATTATGGTCATCAATCATTTCTCTGTCAGATCAGCTCCTACCAAATCTTCTGCTGTGCCAGCCACAGAGAAAAATTTGCTGACTGCTTTGCTGCACACAAAGAATGCTGCAAAAGAAAGATGCAAGGTGGCAAAGTGGTTTAATGTACAATGGCTATTTATGGAGTGGATCTGACACGATGGCATTAGTAAAAAGAGTGGCATCATGTGAACACAGCAAAAGTGCAAGAACAAAACACACTCCCCATTGACTCAACAAGGTGAGGAAGTGTTTAAAAACAAAAATAAACAAAATCTCAGACTTCAAAGACCTGAGAGGAAAATCTCTTTTGCTGTTCCTTCCAAAATACATTTGCTTCATTATTGTTAAAAGAACTGAATTCTTTTTTTCTAATTAAAGATGCTTCTTCATCTTCTATTTGATTCAAAACAATAGAGTGCATCATAAATTCCCACTGGAAATATTACATCAAACATTCCTCATCTTTATTACAGCAGGAATCACCATACACAACACACAGCAGTTAAAACAGGGTTACTTTCTGTTACCTCTGCCAATTATTACACATTACCAGAAATTAGATAGAAATACTGCCAATTTTGTCTGTAGAGGTATTTCTATACAGCTATTTATTTACTGAAATGCAAATAATCCATTCACTCTTTGTCCCTTTATCCAAATGAGGTTCGAGCCGAAAAAAGTTGGTTTCTGAAACACTTAGCCAACCAAAGTGTGTATACTTCCGCAGAGGTAGATCAGAACACATAGTACTAATTGTGCTGTCTGTTTTAAGCTAGTGGTTTTGAGACTGTACTCAACCACACTTACTCATCTCCAGGTTAAGGGTCTCGTTTAAGTGTCAGGATTACAAAAAAAAAAAAATAAGGCTTGTAAACAAATTTTAATTAGAAATACTTTTCCCCTTCTATTTTACTTCCTTCCTATTGGTTCTAAGATTCAAGACTTGCCTAGTTCTGGTGGATCACCTTGATTTTTCATGACTGCAGATGGCCTTACCCAAACCCTTACTGAGGGGTGGGGTGGGATGCACATTGCCTGTTGTCTCCAACCTGCTTTAGTCTGTTTTGTACTATGACTTTACAGCTGAGAGGTTTATTAAGGAAGAAAGGAATAATAGGTCTACTAAGGAAGCAAAAAGCATTGCTGATGAAGCCTGGCTGCTGAGTTTGCTGAGGAGATGGCTTTAAGGAATCAAAAAAATAATGAAAATATTCCCAGCTTCCTCCCCCCAAGCCTTAAGTTATTAAAAACATGACCGTTGAGGACAGCAGACTATGGTAACAATTAAATATAGCAGAAGTTCACCAGAGTTAGAACCTGCAGAAAGAAGAATAATTTAGTGCAGAAGAGCCTCCGTTATATGATTTTTCATATTAGAGTTACTCTGAATTGGCAAAATATTTATAGTTACAAATTCCTTTTTCTTTTGCGAATCTAAACCACTGTGTCAGCTGAGGATCTGGCCCATGCTGAGTTATTTTCCTTAGGCAGTCAGGCAGAGAAACTTACCATAATCACTTAATGCACAGTGCTTTGTTATGTTGTTTCAGACTCCTTAGCCTGTTCTTTGCTTGTATTTCATCTCAACGACCACGCAAAGAGAAGGAGTGTGTTTGATGTTCTGTGGTGTACATTCTTGTTCAATCAGAAACTTTGAGGAAATCATATTAATAATCAAATCAAGAACTATTATTCAACTTCCACAAAATATACTTCCTCATGCAGCTATGCCATTTATTCCATACTGCTTAACACATCATGGCTACAGCATTAGACATGTCAGAAAAATATACCTATAATTGTCATAGATGACCAACAATATGTCCTGTTTAGTTCTAACTCTTTTTAAGTCCCCATTTGACTGCACAGCCAATTTCACAATAGAGATAATCAACTGGTTTAGTCTGAAATGCCAAGCAACTAATCTCAACCCAGACTCCCTTGACAGCAAAGGGTGACTGACATCTCCAAAACTATCTAAAATGGGTGGAAATTAAGTTTCATAGATGCCTCTGCATTCACCTTTCAGTGTGCAGGGAACACATTAGCAGACAAGAGACACTCCTAGAGGCAGCTAATGGCAGGGTGATGGACTCTATGCATAGACACTTATTAAGAGACAGGCATTTGTCAGGAATACGGCAGGTAAAGATCAGTAATTTAGTTCTGACAGTTTTCTTTCTGCTGCTACATATAAATCCCATAGCTTTGCCTTGCAGTCAAAGTAACCCTGTTACTTTGCAAGCTGATAAAATGGAAAGGTCCTCTAGACCGCTAACCTGCATTGAGACAAATGCCTCCAAAGCTTGTGTTCATTTATCCAGCATTTGAGTAAGAGTTACTTCTGACTTGATAGTCATTTTCTCCCCCTCTGATACACATTGTGCTTTTTTTTTTCCTTCCTCCCCCCCCCCCCCCCCCGAACTGCTCATTTCTTCCTTAATGGTTTTCCTTGTGATTTTTTCCTGATATTCTTGCAGAATTGTAACTATACATCAAATAAATGCAATTTAGCATTCTGGATACTCTGCAGAAAACACACTCTGATTAAGTAATAAAGTGAACAGGCTTATTAAAGATATACGTTTTATATTAATACAAAAATAGCAGTATCATGTGCACAATCAGCTTCAAGCACTTACACAGCTGCATACATTAGCAAAAGTATTTCATGCACAAGTCAAACTGTTTAAATACAAACCATTTCCTGTACTGCACTTTTTTAGAAGGTGTGAGGCAGTCCTTTATTCCAAGCAGTCACAGTTCACAGTTTTTCTGGTATTTAACCTCCAAACTGCTGTTCCCATAACAAAGACTTAAACCCAAAGTTTGAGGATATTGGAGAGTGGAATGAGGAAGAAGCGTTGCCCACTCAACAAAGCCAAGTCTCCTGATTTCTCTTCCGGCACTGCTATGACATTCAGTTTTGTCCTCCATGACTCTTGGTTTAAAAGCTCACTTTTAGGAAGGTTGGTGCATCTTGAGAGGTTTATATGAATTTATATAGTGTTATAAATATATAAATTATAAATTTGCCTGGAAGAATGAACACTAATCATAGCTATGGCTTCTCCAGTGCATGTGATTTGGTGACATACATATTTTTTAATTAAGAAATCTGGAGAACACAAAATCAACAGAACAAATCTTAAATGGATTAAAAATTGATGAACTGGTCTCAAAGTACAGAAGAGCACAAAGGTTATAGGAGAGGACCTCAGTAATTTGTAGTTTGCTTCCGCTTACTTACTTTCCACAAGGAAGTGTGAAATTTCACATTGCTCAGTAAAAACAGTGAAAATAAACATCTCAGAAGAATTTGATTAATTAACAGAAGTCAGAAATCTAGGCAGGACCTGAAGCTGTTGTGGAGGAAAAAGCTGGATCTGGGCTGTACATGATTTGAAATGCAACATTAGTCTAACAGGCTGATCTTCTCCATACAGATTTAGACAGAGGAATATTGATTACAAGTTCTGCAAGCATTACAAAGGTAGCAAGTGCAACTGTTGACTTTTGGTATCCGTAATTCAAAAAAGGTATTCATGAAACAGAAAAATTCCAAGAACAGCTAAAAGAATGCTGACATTTTTGATAAGGAAAGGGCCAAAGACCTCAGTCTATTAATTTTAAACAGGGAAAATTAAACAATGACACAACCCCAGTCCATAATACTAATATGAAGAAGATAATTTTTTTCAATCTAATAGATGAAAGCATAAGAAAACAGAAAGGCTGGAGATCGAGGGAAACTAGACACGTCCATACTGGTAACAAGGCACAAATTTACATTGAAAGTAATTAACCTTCGGGGCAATATAGCAAAACCTAGTGGTTTTGACGCATTAAATCATATTCTAAGCACTGAGTTTCTGTTAAAACAGGAATTAATTGAATGACTTCTTACCACACAAAAGACCCATCTAGAGAATTGTAGGCAGCTCTTACAGGCTCCTAATCTATTCTTCCAGTGTTTAGGAAAATGAGATTTTATTGAATTTTAAATAAACCAACTAAATAGGTATTAAAAGTTATTTCTGTTCCTGATTTGAAATGAGTTATTTCATTACACAAAGTATTCTGAAATTTCATATTGTTAAGTAAAAAACTGAAAATAAACATCTCAAGAATTCAATTAACAAACTTTTCAAAATCAGAACTTTTAATGTCATTTAAACACATTAGACTTCAATATTCTGATTTACTTCACTTAAACTCTTGTATTTAACATCTTGTCTTCAATAAGTAAGTCATATCAAATTGACATAAATGCTTCTACATTGTCAAAGCGAAACATTAGACATTCCCATTCTCCCATCACAGCAGTCCCATGAAACATTAGATTTCAACAGAACTGTATTTTTCTGGAGAGATCTGTCCTTCAATCCTGCCTGATGGAGCTAGTTCACAGCACCTTTTATTCTTACCTATTTAATGCTTTCCAAACCTGATTATTGTTACTGTGGTAAGAGATACTAGGTTCAAGAACAAATTGCAACATCAACAGAACAACAGGAAAAGCAATACAGTGAACCTCTTTTTGCCATTTCTCTATTCTTTTATGCTACACCCTGTGTTCCTGTCCTGCATTACTCTCTCCTCCTCAACACTGTTCCCATTCCACATATTTTCTAACTCTTGCCTTACCCATCGTCACTGCAGTATTTTGCTAAGGTGACTTACTAGGTGACTGTGAAGTGTACAGTAAGGAAGACCAGGAGTCAGCACTTGACATTTTTATGGAAGGCATGTCATATAGGGACAGAGAGGAAAGAAACCTCTGCCATTGTCTCAGAACTATCAAAAATCTGAGAGGATGTGATGCAGAATTACTTTTTATAGGTGCTGGATTACTTCAGCAAAGTTGCAATACAGTGTTTTGTCACAGGCTGAGATGGAGGAGGCAAATACCTACACAGATGAAGAGAGAAAGAGCAAAATTTGCGCTATCAAGTCAGAGAAGAGCAAGTGCCCTGGGATCCTGGTGTTTCAAGGTTTGTTGCAACTAAGTAAACAACATTAAACTTCTAAGGTTGGGTAGTACCTTGTCCTAGAGATAGAAGGTTTGAAAGAGGCTGGTATGAAGAACATCCTTCTCTTTTTTACTGACATTTGAATAAGATCAATCACAGTCTGAATAGATCTGGCACTTCGGTGGTACAGATTCAGAAAAAAAAAGTGCAAAGTATTGCCAATAACAGAAAGAAACAGCAGGAACTGAGCCGTGCTTCTGTTACTCCTCTGTCAAAGCAGGTGGAACAGGGCCAGTGCAGAAGCAATTACAACTGCATCAGTGCTAAGGCAAGCTGAAGATAAGGTAGCAGGTCAAATCAGAGCACTGTTTCTGCGCCTTACAGTGCTCTTTGGTTTAAAAAAAAAAAAAAAGAAAAAGAAAAAAGAAAGATTTAACATTTATTTATGTCTAGGGAGTGTGAATTTTAATCCAAAGCCTTGGATAAAGCTTCTTATCAATAAAGTAGAGTGAGAAATGAGGCAAGACTAACCGTAAATAACTCCTGGGTCTTTCATCTCTGCTAACTCATTCCCTGAGCTTGCTCTTACCCAGGAATTGGCACTTCCAGGAGCTCTTGGGATAGAGCTATCTCAAAGACAGCATTGAAGGTGTCAGAGAAAAAGAGAATAGATTAATGTTAAAATCAGAATGCAAGACAATGGTTTCACAATTTGAGCTGAGGCCATTAAATACAGACCATAAATTCATTCACATGTTATTTTCCTTCCCTCATAGCTAGCTTATAGAAGATATTTTAAGAAAATTCTTTGTTTATAGACTTGTAAAGTTGTGAGTATTTCAGTCTTAAAATTGAGACTCAAAACACATGATTTTCAAGGAATAATATCCTCTACACTACAGGTAACAAATATTACTTGCAAAAATTTTCCACACATAGGAATTTAAATTAAAAAAATAAAATAAATTTTAAAAGAAGGAACAACCACAAAGAATTTCATTGAACTTGAAATGTCAGCCCAGCATAGCATTTTAATCATGAAATATCAGGTCTTTTAAGCTTCAGAAATTTGTTCCTTTTGCTATGTAATACCATATAAACTGCAGTGTACTCCTATTTAAGGCAGAAATAAACACTGAAGACAGATGATAAATGATGTTCTGAAAAAGTTATTAATTTATAAGATACTAGTAATACTTTATTATTGAAGCCAATAGATGTAAATATGATACGATTGTCTGTAGTTCCAAGCTGATATTTATTCCTTTCCCCCAGGTCAGATATAATCTCTTTTTTTTATTCAACTTAGTTTTTTTCTGTAAATAGATTATTTCTCATAGACCAGGTAAAGATATCTGTATTAATCTTACTCCTCGTTCTATTGCACTAATGTTTCAAAAGGTCAATTAAAACAAAATGGAAGATGAATTGGCCTGCTAGAAAGAAATCTCACTGTGGATATCCACAGCTTAATGTTCCTTTAGAAGGCAAGGTCAAGCAAATTGAAGGCTATTCATCTGCTTCTCTTACTGGAGTCTTGATCCAGCTGGCCTCTGTTAATCAAGAAATTGAATTCAGCAACGGAGAAGCTATCATTCATATTTCAGAAACACATAATGTACTGCTGGATCTTAATAATCTAGAGCAGTGCATGAGGCCATATTCACGGACCCAGATTAAGCCAAAAGAGAGCATGGTATCTCCATAGGTATTCTAGAATTTTTTTCAAGACCTGGATTAAAACATGTCCTTTAGAAAGAAACAGGAAAGAAAAAAGAAAACAAACAAACAAACAAAGCCAAGCCATTCAAGCAAAAATTTCTTCCCTCTTTTTAATATTTAAACTCACCACTTTGGCTAAATTACTCCTGCACTTAACCGTTGCCGAGAAGTGTCATATCATATTTAAAAAATTGTTTCGGCAAATTTGTAGGTAGTGTGGAGTTGTCAGGTAGTGCAAAGTTTGCTGAAGAGAAAAAGTATCAGTTCTGGAATTTTTAAATGCTGACTTTTAAGGTCAGTATTGCAAGCATAACGTATCAACATAATTTTTAGATCATTTTGACCCAGTTGTAAGAGTTTCGCTAAGTTGCATTCATTTTTTTTTTTTCCCTCTCAATATAAAACAAAACAAGACAAATATCAGATACCTACTTCTGAATGAAACTTCTGATTTCTGTTTAAAGCTGGTTCCAACCAAATATAGTTTAAAGCGACAGCCACAGTAAACTGCATGCCCTTTCCTTTACATTGACAATTCATTACAGCTAGGACAAAGCTGCACTCCTTTGGACATTTGGTGCAGAAAAGACAAAATATCAAGAAACACAGAGAGAATTACCTTCTGTCTCTGGAGATTCAGCACAGAGTCAAGTCATGAAGCATGTTAGATACCATGCACAGAAATTCAAGTTTTCTGCTTGCTCTACACATATTCCAGTGCAAAAAAAAAAAAAAAAAAAAAAAAAAAGAGCCCAAATTTAAGAACTCCCAATGTTTTTCAAGGTTGTGAAATTCATTCTTAAAACGCAAATAAAAATTGCAAAGAAGGTTCAACCTTTGGGGGAGCAACACAGCACTAGAGACATGCCCTTTTTTTTATACACAGTCGTACCTGTTAACACATACACCAAAGAGAATTTGAAGAGCAGAGTAGAAAAGGACCTAAGAGAGCAGATAAAGAAGCATATCTAAAGCTAGTTGCCTAAGAATTTTGTAAGAACACAAGCAACAAAAGCCGTATCAGGCTACATCAACAAAACAGCTGTATGTGCACAAGCAAGCCTCAATGTCACTAGCCCACTAAAATAAAACAACTAAAAATACCCGTAACTTGAAAATTGTTTGTTTAATTGAAGAGTTAGACAAACAACCAGAGAGGTCACAAAACAAAGATATTCAGGAATTTGCCATTTGGTGCTCGTCCAGAATAATAAATAAATGTGGTGTAAAGAGGCAATATAATGAGTGCACGTAACCATTGCCTTTGTTTTTTTTTTTTCATCTTTATTCCCCACTCCCCAGGAGGACTTAATTGGAAAGGAAACAAGTACTTCAAGGTGTACAAACTCACCGAACAGAAAAGCTATAGTTGTTCATCAAAGTAAAGTTTAGCTGCACAGGGTAATTGATTGACAACACTGTTTGAACTAAAACACCGCTGACTACATAATCAGTCCCACCTCTCCTTAGATCTAGGAAGAACCTCAACAGGACTAACTCATCAACAACCGGCTCTCTTCTTTTTTCCTATTCTTTTAAAATATCTGGACACACTCCCCTTTATTTGTGCATTGTTGCCAGGAGCAGGCTGTCCCCATGTGCCCGCCTCTCTAACATAAACACAGCAACCACGAGGTTACAGTTCCATCACACCTTACAGACAATGCTTCTGAATGCACCCAATTTATTATATAACACTTATTTATATGACATTATATAGCATACATCAGCAGTGTGCAAGTAGAATTTCCCATATAAAGCAGACACTATAAATTTGATGCCAAGCATGAAGCTGTCGATTTATCTGCACGTACACCATGTATCAGTTTTCTTACAGAGTATCCTGTACCAAAAGAACTTGGATGCATCAGATGAGGCGGCTACCAGTAAAACAATTGATGGTGTTCTCAATCTGTTCCCAGACATCCTTGAAATGGGGCTCTCTGATCAAAAAGAGAAGCCTGTCATCATCACACTTAATAGTCTATTTGGTAATTCCATACATTTGTTTATTTTTGCTAATATAGAATCACAATGGTTGTTGTTTTTTAATATTTTCCAATAGACAAAATAATACTGTTGTCGTATCAACAAGACCATAGCCCTCCTGCATTTGCATGGTTTAAAAAGGAGAATACAGCTCTGGGTAGGTGCAGTGTAAATTCTGCTTTCACTTTTTGGGTTTTTATCTCAGCAGAATCTATCAAAATTGAGAGCCACTTTTCATTTTGAAAGGAAGTATTCCACAAGTCCAAAACACAAGAATTGTTCAGGGCTTTAAAACTCGGAAGCTTTTTCTTTCAGTAGATAGATTAGAGCTCTTTATCAAGCTAAAACCAGAAGCTCTAATGCTTACTGCGCACGGACTGCTTCTCTCCACTAGCGAGCAGCACAGGAGTTATTCCAGCAGCATAAGGCAAGGCTGCAACTAATATTCTCCCATGCTATTAACAGCCCATTCCAGGATAAAATCCAAACCTTAAGCTTCTTGCTGATTCAAAAGCAGCATTAATAAAACACAATATAAAGTTGCTTATCCTATTTTAGCTTAGACAACACCGGTGTTATCGCCATTCCCTATTCATAAAATGTTTTGTTAGCTTTTATTTGAAGTTTTGATGTTTGCATGATTTTCATGGACTTTATCATTTTCTCACACCTTCTCCAGTTGCAAGCTTTGCCCAGTTATGTTTTTCTTGGCCTGTTTTCTAGTACAGCCTCCACCCTTGATCACATACATCCAAACTAAAATCCTTCCTGGGGCAAGGGAAGGAAGAGAAAGTTGGCCAAGAAAAAGGAGCTTCACAGCCATCTGAGTACCTGCATTTCCAAATCTTTTCAGCACCCTTTCAGTGGAAAGTCTTACATCTTTTTGTTACAAAAACTATGAGGATGGAAAGCAGAGAAATTAAGACAAGACATCATAGAGTATAACCCATATTCCCTGGCAGTGGAACATATTCCTGTTCCCTAGTTCTAGAATTGCCAGGAACCGTGTTACATCAGTGCATCAAGCCATCCTAATTTTGCATCTTGATATGACCAGCAACAAATGACTTCTTCAGGTGAGAAAGGACCAGGTCTCTTCTATGCAAACAACCTATGTCTTCCGTTCCTCTCCCTCCTTGAGTATTGCAAAGAAATTACCCCAGAAAATCCTTCCTTGCCTCCCAGGGGCTGTCCCACTTCAAAGCATTCTTCATGTACTTGCCCTGTGAAGCACAATGGGACCAAAGGACTGAAGTCACACAAAAACCATCTTCATACCTGACCTCTCAATTGTGATAAGCTATGGCAAGCTCTCTGGTAAGGTCCAGGAGCAGAATCCTTAAGTGAATTACCAGAAATTCAGTGTCCATAAGTTAGCAAAAATCAGATCACAACCTTGCACAGATATGGAAGGTAGCGAGAAAATTAAGCCATGCAGTCATGCAAATTGCTTATTAAGCAGCATCCTTATAGTTTAGAGAGGAAAAAATGTATTCTGGATTGGATATTTGCTGCTGTGCAGTTCTCCTTTCAAATACAAGATTTTCAAAAGACTATTACATGAAAGTTAACCTCAAATGCTGTGGTCTTTAAAAAGAAATTTCATACACAGGGGTGTTTAATTTAATTTTTTCAACCAAAATTCTATTCACATAGAAATACAGTTATCAACATTTACAAACCAGAAACATTTTTATAGCCATGTGGTTGCAATGATTTATAAAGGGAGAATTTATACAGACTTCATGTTTTTATCATAGCATTTAATTCTACAACATTTCATGCCCTGCCAAGCTTTTCCCAGCACTAATTGAAAAGAGAGGGAGAAAGGGAGATAAAAAAAGAGACTGAGTTTTAGAAAGACTATTAAACCAACCAGCTTATACCCCAGAGCAGAAATACTTATATAGCTGTGCTATTTCATGCTAAAGAGAGGAGGAGAGAGGGAACTGCAGTGACTTTGCTGTTGTCCTATCCAGGTGTAGAACATGGGGCCAGGACACAGCCCTGGGATCAGGTTGTTTTTCTATCTGGGGCAGGTAGATGCAACACAGGGCATAATGAAGTTGAAAGCTGGTCACACTGTGGGTTTCAAACAACAGCAACAAGAATACCAGCCTCTGCCACATCACCTCACACAGCTCAGAAGCAGACATTGACTCACAGGGCCATCCAATGGGACCACCATGCTTGTCTGCTGGGGTAGGCTGCTGTGTTCAGCACACGAAGGGGCTGGGCTGCACACAGAGATTGTAACACTGATCTGATGAGAGAAATAAACGTGGAGAACCCTCCATAGCATATTTTTTTTTTTTTTAAGGCAAATCAAGGCAGAAGTTCAGTTTAGGATAGTATACATCCAGCTTTTTACTAATCTGCTTTTCAGCCCACAGAGACGCAATGAAGCTGTTGCTTCATAAATAGGTAGCATAGAGAAACCATACCAACTAAAAAAAAAAAAAACAAAACCTCAAAACCTTATTGCAAGAAGAACTAAAATCTTCGCTTCAAGTGCAGAGAACATAAATAAAAGGAAGGGCTCATCTGTTTGTGGTTTCTGACCTTTATGCACATCTACAATATTGTTTTAAAAATCTTATAACAGTCATGATAAAATAGCTAGCAATTTCCAAAAGAATTATTCAGACAGTGGCAATGCAAAGCATTTTTTTCAGACATAATTTTCAGAACAGCAGCATTTCTCAATAAGCTTTATCTTATACGTTATTATGCTATCCATCACGTTTGTTTTTCGTAAGTTACCTTAGTCATTTGTATTTAAGAACAAGCCCTGAATTGTTTGCAGTTTTTCTCTCTGATACTTTTATGCAAAGAGAAAAATCAAGGCTACTCTGATTACTTATGTATATGTAAGTAAGCTTATAGAATCATAAGATAATGTAATGATGATTATAAACATTCAGTGGCTGTGGAGACATTCATCTACTGGTTGATGAAAAATTGATAGTGATTGATAGTCAACAGTGATTTGTCTATAGGCTAAGGAGGTTTATACCTCCAGAAATCCACTATTGTTTCCTAACGTTGCATTGGTATTGAATATAAACACAGTGTCCTTCCTCTTTGCAAAGAATGATGAAAAATAAAATCTCAGTGCACACACTCTCATTATTGCATAAAACATTAGGCTTCAAAACAAATGCTCTCCAGTTTACTGGAAGATTAAGGGCTCACTAGGGCAAGTTCTCTGTGCTCAGAACTCCCATTGATTTCAATGGCAGCTCCACATACAAGGTATTTCCAGGATTAGCCCTTAATTATTTATCAAAAACATGCCCTCGAGCTCTGAGTGCATGGCAAAGACAAATATACAGATTCAAGTAGGAGATGATGGGGTGAGTTTTTCAGCCTTCACAAAAGATGCAAATACTTTTGTATAAGCAACTCACTGACAATAGGTTGAATAAGAATTTTATTGTCAAATATGTCAAACACAATACTATGACAGACACTTGGAGATGCTAGTCAAGGTTCATACCTTCAAGTGTTTGTTATGACAAAGGAGGTGCCATTAATTATTTTTATTTTTTTTTAATTGCACAACTATTTTTTTTTTTTAGACCTCATTAAGTGCTTTTCTGCAATATTATTTAAAGTAACAGGATTCAAGTATTTCCAGTTCGAACGCAACCCAAATGCTTATAAAAATATTCATATCTACTCACTGACTATGCAGTGATATAGAATGGATAAAGCCCAAGATCCTCAAAACTTTCCAATTCGACCTAACTGAATCTGAGGCTGGGATGCAGTTGCTAAATATCTACTCTCATTTTTGAGACTTGCCTCCAGCTACTGCACCAGAAGGGAACAGGTTTCTTGCAAACATGACATTGTAGCTGTCAGCTCCACACAAGTATCTGGGACACTGTAGTACATTTCAGTCTGAATTGCATGCCCACAGCCCATTTACAGATCTGTTTCAGGTTTTCTCTGCCACCTCCAGCAAGTCACCTAAGCAACATGCAAACAGGTGGATGTGGGATTGCTGCAAAGATCTCAGGCATTCGTGCTGGCCCTATTCTAGGCCTATACCAAGGTATGAACTACAGGAGATAAGCTGCTCACAGCTGGGCTTTGTGGGAAAAAAACCCTTGCACTGGCTGTCTGGGAGGTACCACAAGCTCCAGCAAGGCTGCAGGGGGGATGACTGAGGTCAAAGGGGCCGCGCCATGGAACAATGTCCCTTCTCAGAAGACACAGCACATCTCCTCCTCGTTCCCCACCTCAAAAATGGCACTACAGCACTTCTCTCTCTCTACAGGGGGTTTGTATGCAAACTTGTGAAGAGCTCAAATGCTCTGATTGTGCGGCAACGAGACATCAGCTGACAGACATTTCTATACCAAATTTGCAACCCCACTTTCAAAACAACTGGTGAGAAAATTCCAAAGCCAGGCAATAAAAAACTGCTATGTAAGAAATTTCGAGCCTGACTTCCCAAGGAAACTATTATTGTACATATATAATGTTGTATGTATAGCAGCACATGACTTGCCATGTAACCAGGTACAAAGTCAGACTGTGTTACAAGCAGAAGACAAACACTCGTGATTATAAAGTTCTGGTAGAAATGGTTAGGGAAAAAAAAAATTAAAAAAAATTAGGAGTTGAAAAAAGTGGCTAACCTGCTGGCAACTACTGTTCAAATAGCAAAGCATATGCACTATGGACAGGGGGATCTTTGCAGACTAGTTAAGAGGCAGATGTTAGCAGGTTCCTCTGACCACCACAAAGCCAGGAGTTGAAAATGCTGAAAGGAAAGCTGAAAGGAGGATTTCCTCATCCTCTCTCTTTTTCTTCTCTGAAATTATACAGCAGGTATTGTTACTACACTGGACTAAACTGGATTACATGAAGTTTCTACACCGTAACTCACAAAAGCATGCTACCGCTAGTATATAAGGAATGGTAAACCTAGGTCAACCATCACACTCTTTCTTCTTTATTCAGCAGCAGGAAACACAGCCCTGATGATAACTGATAGCTGTAGCTATGGCACAGTGGCCAGTACTTTGTTTTCTTGATGAAAGTATCAGTAAGATGGGATTTCAGTAGCCAAAAAAGGACATTCCTTCCCACCTGCAGGGCTGACTCCCCTTCCATAGAATGGTTTTGTAGGAAAGCAAGAAGCAAACATTTCTGGTTGATGGATACTGTATTGTTTTATTTTTATTTTTTAAATGTGAAATGGCTTTGGTCCAAAATCTCAAGAGCAAGAGCTGTTTTACTCTCTCCACCCCACAGCTATTTGCTACTATTCCTAATAGGTCATCAGCATTTTCCAAACTTCAGGTCTGCTAGTAGAACTCCCCATACGATTGCTCTCTATCTTTTCTCCACAAGGATTTAGAGATGGAAAACTGGATATTAAAAAAAAACAAAAAACAAAAAAAAAAAAACACACCACACACACACAAAAAAAAAAAAACCACTAAGAAAGGCTGATAATGACAGCTGCTTTTACAGAGGAGGGTGAAGAGCAGTAATATGACCAGT
The DNA here is from genome assembly GCA_030625065.1 of Alectoris magna. NCBI lineage: Eukaryota > Metazoa > Chordata > Aves > Galliformes > Phasianidae > Alectoris > Alectoris magna. The sequence goes on along the minus strand of CM060561.1, from coordinate 128,132,534 downwards.
TAAATTGGATAATAAAGGGAAATCATGAAACACAAGAGCAGTGGCATGTGAACACAGGTAGTTTCATCAGCTGCAGTTCAAACACTTCATAACTACCTCTGAGTTGGATAAAGCAGCTGCAAATGCAACTTAGACAAACTGCCTTTCCAGAGTGCTTAGACAAGACACACGGTGTTACTAGGAGGTCTGCATTCAGACTAAGCATGAGGAGGTACTATAGATGTCTGTAGTACAAACTGAAAACTTTCCTACTGATTATGTACTTGAAGTTTTGTTTTTAAAATAATGTATTCCTCACAACAAATATGCAGAAAAGTAAATTATATAGGTCTTAGCCCCTCTTTAGTTTCCGTGGAAATTGAGATTACTTAGAAGAGCGTGCAAGTCACCAGCACCAGGCAGGAATAGGTCGCTGGCATCAGCCATCGAAGGATGTTACAATCGATGGATCTACTTCAGAGCATGGAAGAGGCATCCGCATCTTTTGGTGGTTGAAGATGTCAGAGAAAGCAATTTAAAGTCTTTTTCACATCGTTACAGATATTACATTTCTTATTCATTTGCAGGTTATTTAGGCAGTTAGAGGCATTGATGCCATAGCCCCGTCTTGCTGTGCTGTAAGAGACAGCAGAGGATCCCCATGGGCATTCTCCAGTAATAGCAATAGACAGAACTGCATACCCAAGGTGAGGATAACAAAGCAGCCTTTCTATCTGTGCACCATGCCTCAGAAATGGGATCTTTACTTTTCATGAAAGATACTGCCCACTCACGTCACCTACCTCATAAGAACAATTATTTGTCAGGGCACAGTGTTCAGATCAGCTGTGTCCTGCTTTACAGAATTATATATTTTAAACAGAGAACATTGATTTCCATTTACAGTTTATCTTTACCCGTATACAGACAGGGTAATACTTAACCATGGACAATGATATACTTTTCAAAAGAAATCAGCACTCACAAGGGAGTGATTCATGGGTCTACATCTTGAGAACTGCAAGGCCTTCTTTTCTAGACAGAAGAATTTCAACTTTCCTTTCCTAACTCAGCCTAAATCTTTTTTTTTTTTTTTTTTTTTTTTTTTGCTTAGTTTGTTGAATCTCAGTGCACTACCACTGCCTAGCCCGGATGACATTCTGGTTCCTCCTCTATATGTGCTTTCTCAAAGACCTTTCCCTCTGATATTTGCTGTACTAGATCTTTTTCCAGTCAGACAATACCGGATTCAGGCTGATCTTTGTCACGTGCTTCATGAAATCAGGCCAACACTAAGTCCTGCATTCTCATTTATATCTCTACATGTGATCCCAGTCAAGATGCACTTGAAGTAAAAGCTCACAGTTGCCCTCAGAGGGCACTGGTTCAAGGCCCACCAACAGTATTTCTCTTTTCCAGCAAAGGTCACTGAGCTAAAAGAGACTGCAGAGGCTATGAAATGTCAGGTGAGTTTGTTTGTGCAGAACCATTTAGGGTCCTGCTTCTGCTACTTTTTATTTTTCTATTTATTTATCTATTATTGAAATCAGCATCTATAGCTGTTGTAGGCAAATGAATCAAAGAATTCTTGTCCTTCATTCCTCAGAGATATACTGAAAAGTCTACAGTTACTTATTAGCATAGGTAATAAGCATTTGCTTGATATATTCAAGCAGGAAAGCAGTGCAATAATTGAATTAGTTTTAGTGTGTTTGACTGCTAGAGTTTGAGGGGTTCTCTGTGGGTGCTCGCAAGTAAGTGTGTCAGGAGATGCAATCTTATACAACCAGAAATTGATTTTAAAACCCTTATATTTTTCCCTTATCTCTGTAGATTTGTCACACGATCAGCTGTAGAACTGAAAGACCTCCTTTACAGTCAGTCATCAGAGGAACTACCAACACGTTGGTTTACCAGTTAAAGCATTTAACTCTAACATGGATCTCCTAAGAGCAGAAATCAAGGTTTTATAAATTAGTTATCCAGGTTCTGTGTAACACAGAGCCATCCAAAGGGTTTGATTCTGTTTCTCTATCAATATTTTCATGCAGAGAAGGACCACAGAAAAGTAAATATTTAGACAAGGGTCCATGGCTATGTTCTACAGATATTTTCCATGTTGTTCTAATGCCAGCAAAAACCAAATGGCTCACTCAGAGCAATAGCCTACATCTTTTTTTGTGGTTAATTAAATATTTTTGAAGACTTAAAACCATGCAAAAAATGGTTTTCAGGTCTCTCATATTGCAATCTGTGTTATACCACAGCCAAATCCTACAAGATGTTAACCAAACCACCACCCTTTGTCATAAGCATTACTCACTGGACTGGGATGTTACCTGTCAGGAATCAGTCCCTTCTTAGGAAAAAATCCCAGGTCTGGGAAGGGAACAGCTCTCTCTGGGATTGTCTTTCCTTTCAAGTAGCACCAAATATTTGGTCCAAGGTCTGCAGCAAAGTACGGCTTTTTTAAGACTTCTCCATAAATGGTAGCATGGCCTGGAGACAGTTCGCTCTGTATCTTGTCCTCTTCAGAATTTCTTACCTGGAAATCACAAAAGAGGCTGAGACATGAGAAATACCTAACAGCAGAGCTCCCCTTAGTTTTCAGTGCAGTGGCAGAGATTCTCAGGTACTGCCTGCCACTGATCAAGAATTACTCTAAATTACAAAAACCACTGCGTGCTAAACATCAACTTTTAAATAGGGTGCCACTTTGCCCAAGCAAGAACTGTTCTAGCACGAAGTAGGTGATTTTAATAAAGGCACATATTTCCACATTTGATACGCTGATATGATAATGCAAATAAGAATAGGGAAAGCTTATTTAACTTAACACACATGCAAAGACCCACAAGTAAGTCTTAAATTAACTTTAGTTGGCAGAGTACAGATATCCTCTTGCAAATAGATTAGTGTGCTTCCAGATGCTTCCCTTCTTAGATGCCTGCCTTACTTTTCCATCAGAAGGTGGTTTCTTACTCCAGGGGCAGGTCGCGAATGGGACAAAGGGACTCACACTTATCTGAGCCCACGTGTTCATTTACCTTTCCTCTAAAATGTTTTGTGACACTATGGGGAACCATGGGCTAACGTGACTGTGAAGGGTGTCAGGCTGTACTCGGGAAGCAGAAAGGACAGAGACCACAGAGGGATGGGGTGGGCATCAGCAAACAATGATGTTAAACAACGAGATGCACATTCATCTGTTTCCATCTGTTGTTCTTATCCTCACCTGCTTGCTTGCCTGTCTAGTGAGCAGCTACACTCCTCACGAACAACCAGAATTATCACTGCTTTGAATAGCAAAAATTCTGTCACCTCTTAATGAAAGTGTATTTGGATTTTCAGCTATGAACTAATTTTAGTAACAGTTCACTGAAGCCTAATACCAGTAAAAATGCAGTAACCAGTCTCATGGTGATCCAGTGCTTTCGAATTGCTTTTTTAATTGCATAACAAAACATCCCTGTAAATTTCTGTTGTGAAAACGTTCCAGTTCCCCTAAAACATCATGAAATAAATATATAGGACTCGCAAGTATTTACCTGAAAAAAGAAAAGATGCAGCCATGAGAACTCAAATGAAACAGATACAATTTAAGATGGAGGGGAGGGAAGTGAAAGCAAGGGCATGGTCAAAGAATGCATTCTCTTTATTTTGAAAGTAAAAGTTAGAGACCAGAGAAGCAGAATATGGAAAAAAAACCTCTAAGAGACCTAACTGACCTTATTAAGAACAGTGACAATTCTGCCTCTGTTTATTCAAATGAATTGAGAAGTACCTAAAGAAAACTAATTTCTCCACACATGCACTTATAGTCCACAAAATATGTTTTTCTTCAGAATTTTTTTTTTTTTTCCCCTCTGGGAAAATTATTAAAGATTCTTCCCTCACAGTACAGATGATTGACCAGAAAAAAGGACGCTAATGAAAGACACTGAAGTCTCATGCCCACCTACAGTACATCAATCAAAGACTCAAAGTTGGCTCTCCTACATATCCTCATGCTTTCAGGACTGCTGATATCAGTTATTCCCAAATGGCTGTTTTATTCACAGGAAAGCTCATATTGTCCACATCCACTCGTTACATTATCCAGCAGGCTTATATTAGTCACTGATTAAAGCAAAGATATTCTGGCTCTGTGCAGCAACAGAACAGATACAGATGATAAAAACCCAACATTTAGAGAAAAGGTTGGGATGGTTCTTGATGTTACATTTCCCTTCCACACACCCTACCCCACTTGGGCATAAAACCCACAGTTTAGCAGAGTTTGCACAGCCTTTCAACATGCAGTTTGTTTCAAAAGATTCTACTGAAGTGAGCCAACACAACAGGCACAGACCTCCAAACCAGACAGAACTGCTCTATACCACTGCCTCTACAGATGTGTTTTCAGCTGACAAATAGAGTATTTTACTCTGCGTCAGTCTTTTTTTTAATCCACAGATCTGAATTCTAAAGAAAGAATTTAGGTTTCTTCCTTTTAACATTTCATTGCAAGTCAGATTCAAGACATGGGTCTCTAGTTTCCTCTCCACTTACTCCAAAACACGGAATGCTGCAAAAGAAGCCACAAGATTTGCCAGGCACTTCTGAGTACGTTCTTCAAGACTGTAGCATTTTAATTGTAACACTGGAAAAAAAAAACATCCATAAGAAGAAGCTGCTTTGCCAACATCATGAGAAAAGACAGGAACAATTTAAAGGCTAGAATAGATGATATTCTGATTTTCCTTCCAATCTGGGTCATACTATGATTCTAATAACTTCTTTAAATGGCCTTCTCATATTCAATTGAGAAAATTAATTCTCAGTTTCAATCTTCTTAACAACATGCCACCATAGTTACCTATGCATGCACATGCTCACGCAAGCAAATTTATGTATGCACATATTCACACATGTGTTTAAATATACATATTTATAATTATATATTTTACATTTATGTATATATGTATATCATTTATGCATATGTGTTTATTTATAACAAGCCTGTTAAGGATGGTGTCTATTTCTGCCAAGGCATTTCCTTCAGGAAAAGAAATAGAGCTGTCACGTTCGTTCTCTGAGATGTACATATATTTTACACTGTGCAACAGGATAAGACAGTCCCCCACATCCCACATGGCTTTTGCGATGGGGATTCCACATCCAGTAACTGTCAAGAGCAGCTAGAGAGGGCACAAAATCCAGGCTGCATCTGACAGCACAGCAGTCTCCAGATAACTGGAATCACAATCAATAGCTAACAAACGGCCATTCCACTTACAGTATAATGAGCCCTGTCTGAGCCTGCCTTCCCTGCAGAGAGGCAGGCACTAATTCTACCAACATTAGTTCCTTTGGATGGTTGTAATGGCAGTAAAAACATGTAACATTTAAAATACAGGCTGCGATTTCTTCTTTTCTGTTCAGCATTTGTACTTGGCCAGCAAATGGTTTTTAAGACTTTTCTCATTCCCATATTCCCTGCAGGATTTTTTTTGTTTGATTTTACTATGCAAAACTGGCATCTATTTTAGCGGCTCTCAGAAACATTCTCCCTTCTTGTGCAAAGAGATTGCATCTTGCACTGGGTACCAAGGCAGCACTAAGATTCAAAGTTGCTCTCACCAGCTTTCACATAACTCTCCGCAGCTATGCTGGAGTAGAGTTAGGTCAGTTCACTAGGCTGAACTAATTGTTTCTCCTCAGTAGTATTTTAGTTCTGGATCAGATAATGCATGTGCAATTTCCAGATTATCTGGTTTCAACTACAGACCTTTAAATTCACAGAGAAATAGGAAGCAGTACATATATTATATTAGGTTTATTTTAAAACTAAATCCCTTACCAAGGTAGATCTTGCTTTTAATGAGCATATTTTGTGACCATTTTTTTTGCTGATTTTCTGTCCCACATAACATGGGAGAATCACAATCTGAATCTTTATAAGATAGGTCCTAATAGGCTCTATTACAAAACAGGCAGCCATGCTTCTCTCTTACTTTTCTTTCTCTTTCAGCTTGACTTTGACAATTTGCTTATTTTGGACTTCAGATCTTCCTCCTCACAATGCAGAGGGCTGGAAGCCTGTGTTTTCCTCTCCCCAGCCCAGCCAAGGTCCAAGATATAGCTTCTAGTCATGGCTTCTGCAAGCCAGGAGATGGAACAGTTCATGTGGAATTCCACACAAAAATGGGTCAGAAACCAAGGTTGGTGTACACATGCACAGCAATGATTCCCTACCACCCATGGGAGCCGGTGCAAGGTCACAGCAGTGACTTGACACAGAGCAGACTCCTGACAGAGAGTCTGGCTCTGGAGATCTGAGGCTGCAGGGATGCCTTGGGTCTCTTGCTGGGACCAGGGAGGTAAGCTCCTTACCTGCAGAAGATGTGTGCTGGTGGCAGAGTCTGTGTTGTCAAACGCAAGAGCTGCCCTAGATCAGCAGGTTGCACAGCATCAGAGAGGGCAAAAAGGAAATCAACTGGGCCTTCTGAGAAACCCCACACCTTCAACAGCTCATGCCCTCAGGTGTACTGAATGAGGGGCAGGTAAATCCTGTGCTTATCAGGTTGGGAAATGGAGGCTCCCAAGATGGTGAAATCTGGAAGCTAGAACCTCTGGAAAAGAGCATGGCTCCTGATCCACCTTCACCTTTGTAACTGCAGAGTAGATTCTGCATCCTGGTTGCAGACGAGGTGCCATTGCAGCCTTTCAATACCTGAAGGGAACCTACACCCAGGAGGGGAGTAAACTCTTTGAAAGGGCTGACAGTAGCAGGACTAGGGGAAATGGATCCAAGTTGAAGGAGGGAAGATTTAGGTTGGATGTTAGGGGGAAATTCTTTACTAGGAGAGTGGTTAGGCCCTGGAACAGGCTGCCCAGGGAGGTTGTGGATGCCCCATCCTTGGAGGTGTTCAAGGCCAGGTTGGATGGGGCCCTGGGCAACCTGATCTAGTAAATGTGTATGTTTGGTGGCCCTGCTAGGCAGGGGGGTTGGAACTACATGATCCTTGAGGTCCCTTCCAATGCAGGTCATTCTGTGATTCTGTGCCTGCGTAGCTGAGCCTGAGTCATGCATCAGCACCAGGAGTAAGAGGCAAGGATGGACAGCAGGCTGGCCCATCTGGAGAAGAGATCTGCAAACTAGGATGTAGGAGTGGTGTCAACAGCTGTGTCAGAGGAGGAAATAAGGAACTGGTTGACAATCAAAGGATAGATGTTGATGTGAGAAAGAGATCCTAAAAACAAAAAAATAAGGACTGAAGGTTGCCAACCCCAGGTCTACACATACAAATTAGGAAAAGGCAGCATTGTGGGGGAAGTTATGATGCCTTCTTGGGGAAAATCAACACCACTGAGTGCTTCTCTGTGAGGTCTATATATTTATGCATACAGCATGGGGAAGAAACAGGAGATATTAGAGGTATGCAGATAGTTACAGGGCTGTGATCTCTCATAGGGATCACAGAGATATGCTGAGGTAGCTCACACCTGGAGTGCTGTCACAAATGGATATGGGCTTTTTAGGAAGGACAGGGTGGTATGGTGAAGAGGGTGAATTACTAAACACATGACAGATTGTCAGAGATGCATGGAACTCTGCCTCAGGACTGGAGATTAGAGTGATCCCATTGCTATCAGTGCCTGCTACAGACAGGTTAGTAAAAAGTAGATGAGATATTCTTCAGACAACTGTAAACCTCCTACTTACAGACCAAAATCTCCTGGGGAGCCTTAGCCACTCCAATATCATGCAGGAGCACACTGAAGGTAACTTCCTGACATAGAAGATTCAAAAGCTAAAGGGGGAGATGCTCTGCTAAACCTCACTCACAATCAAGAAAAAAATGTGATAAGCGATGTGAAGGCTGGAAGTTGCTCTGGCTAAAGAGACCAAGAGATAGCGAAGTTCAGGATTCTAAGAACAGGAAACAGGGCAAAAGGATGGATCACAGCTTTGGATTTCAGGAGAGCAGACTTCAACCAGTTAATGAACATGCTAAGAAGAGCACCACAGAATGCAGTTCTGGAGAGAAGAGAGGTTCAGGAGTGCTAGTTGATTTCCAAAAATCTCCTCCTCCAGGCTCAAGAGTAGTCTATCTCAGTAAGCAAAAAATAAAATAAATAAACAAATCAAGCAGCAGAGGCAGAAGGCCTGCATGGATGAACAAGGAGTTCCCAACTGAAGTGAAACATAAAAAGAGAGCATACAGGAGGTAGAAGCAGGGTCAGATCCCCCTGGAGGAATACACTGTTTGAATGTGCAGGAAACTATAATTACTTCCAGATAAGACTTGGTAAAGAGTTCACTCCTGCCTGGACTGAACACTGTGTCATGATTAAAATGAACAGCAGTTTTGTATTCCCACTTCTGTTCTGCAGTTTGTTTTAGCCTTGAAACAGGATCCTGAAACTATTGCCTTAGCTGACATACTTAACCTCTGTTGTCTCAGGTAATTATCCTCAAGAGCTGTGGCTGGACTATCCAGAGCATAACTGCAGACTATGGTTGCAGTCATTTCTCCATAAAGCTGCAATGGCTTTTAATTTTATGTTTTACCAAAAGCTATCATGTTTTCCTCTTAAATTCAAATGCCTCTCAAACTACAACTGCAAACCATATCTAATTAAATGATCTGGGAGATGAGAAGCAAGATGTATCATTAACAACAACTTCAAACAGTGTGACATAGCGGAGAAATGCCCATGTTAAACTACGATCCTGTTTTGGTTACACCCTTCATTGTACTTCAACTCCTACATTGGCTTAGTATATAGAGCTTCTGTTAGAGTAATTGATATAGTTGAAAAAAATGACAAGCTTTGGAGTAGACAAGACTGTCATCTTCCGCCCTATTAAATTCTAGTCTTACTTGTTACAGCATTTTATACAGGATATAGAAGCAGTTCCTTTGTCCCTTCTTTACCAGTGCAGCAAAATTCTAATTGCCAAATTAAACTCCAAGTAATAATTCAGTTATGAAGCCTGTTGCATGTATTTCATGCCTATAAAAGTATGCCCAGGACAACTTGTTTGCTGTTTTGGTAGTTGGTTTCTTTGTTTGTTTATTTCTTTGTTTTTTCTTTTGTCAGTTGTATGTACTGATCTAACAAAAGATTACATGCCTCCTTAGAAACCTGAAGTCATTCATACATTCTTAGGGAGTCATGATAATGAAGATTTTCTGCTTTTATCAGAGCAGCTGTATTCATGCTATACTGAATCCTCTTCACTGTCTGAAATTAAACTCCTACCCTCTTGTATCAATTCCTGCCTGATCCCGTTCATTGCAGAGCTAAGTTGTAAAAAGAGCTCTGTCAGAATGACTGGCCTCAGAAAGTGAGATCTCTGTGAAGCAAGAAACAATGGGTTCTGCCAAGTGCTCTTAATAACTTCAGTACCTCCTAAACAATTTTAGTCTTAAATTATTTAAAGTGGTGATTAACAATGTACTGAACTTTGCACATTTTGTCAAAGCTGGCAGGAGGACTGAAGAATCATGCAAGAATTACTGCCAAGGGGCAGACAGTTGAAAACAACTCTTTCAAGAATCAGCAGCCACCTGGTGTGGGCTGCTGCTTGAAGGATCAAACACACAGAACACAAGGAAGGATCTAGGAGAACCGGAAGAACGGCAAAACGAAAGAGCAGAAGACTTGCAGCACAAACTCTTGAATTTGCACACTATGTGGACAGAAGCAGAACATTTCCATCACATTATCTTCTCTGCTTATTGCCTACTCACTAGCATGTGTATGTCCCACATAGTATGGCTGGTCCAGAAAGGCTTCTTCAGCTGTGCCTGTGGCAAGAAACTTCATGAAGAAATATCACTGTAGAGTCTGATAAATCATGTTTTAATCAGGTATATGTTTCATAGTTGTTTCTTACTTTCAGCTTGTATTTTGATTGACAGACCACCGTGTGAGCTTGGAAGATGACTTATATTGCCTGTGTTAGTAATTATAGAAGATTGAGATAAAATCCTCCATTGAGTGACTAGCCTTGTGATATTAAAGATAGATGGCAGGAAGGTCAAGAGAAATTCCTCAGACTCCACAGTATTTTGAACAGAAGAATTTATTTCTGCCATTTGATCTTTACTGGAAAGCAAAATATTTTAAGTAGTGTAGAATTTTCTTTTGATTCAGGATCTCTGCTCCTTGATTAAGTATTCAGCCAAATGGAGTTGGGTACCTGCAACCTAACAGGTGTAAATTTAGAGACTATTTGGAAGCCTATAAAAACATGGCCCTGAGTTTCTCTCATGACCCATGAATAACAAGTTAGAGTTTGCACCATATTTAATATTAAGATTGTGACCCAGTTGTTAACCTTTAGCTGGGACCACCAAGTAAATGTGTCACACAGTACAAAAGACACCATAAATCTGTGTAAACAGTGCACAGCAAGTGGAGTGGCTTCACAGCTGCGGACTAGAGTAAACAAAACCTTATTTATTGCTGCTCCCTATACCTTCTTTATATCTTCTAAGTGTGGGCTTTTACAAAACACAATTTCTGAATCCTATCTCATGCCTTTACCTAGAGGATTGAGTCTTTTTTTGATTGATACAATATAAAATGGTACATTGCTGTGTTTTCTATGCTCAAATTTTTAACTAATTTTTGCTAATTCCATCTAATCATAATGGCTATGACTCAAGCAGACATGATTCTTGACAAGCACACTACAAACACTCTTGAAAACTGGGATCTTAATATAGAAATATTCATTCTAACACCTTGACTCAGTACATCTAGTGTCATACAGATGTATAGAGTCATTTGAGTAGGAAGGGACCTTTTAAGGTCATCTGGTCCAACCCTGCAATGAGCAGGGACACCTACAGCTACATCAGATGCTCAAAGTCCCATACAGCCTGACCTTGAGTGCCTGCAGGGACAGGGCATCCACCACACGCCTCTACAGGCAACCTGTCCAAGTGCTTCACTGCCCTTATTATGAAAAACCTTTTTCTTATATTTGATCTAAATCTCACCTCTTTTAGTTTGAAACCGTTCCTCTTTGATGACCACTACCTGCAGTTTCTTCTGTCTCATACTGTTACATGTATTTACAATTCTTTCCCCCCCACCCCACTCAGATCTGTTCACAGCTTCAATTTTCTTTTAGATGCATTCATTTCATTGACAAGATAATCAGATGGATTGAATATTCCATACTTCCATGTGCAGTTTCAGGGAGCAGATTAACAACATGACTGAAAGTCAGCTGTATTATTCTTAGACCTAAATTTGCATTACAGAGAGTATACCAAAAGTGTCCTCCTGTAGTGCACAGACAGATCTCCAACATTTCTTTCTATCAGCCAGTTAAGTTACTTTCACATCAACTGTTTTTCTTCTTCAAAATGGACTAATTCGTTTATTTCATAAATGTTTTAATTCACTAAAATTAGCAAGTTATGACACAGAATTCATAGGCTAATTTTCTGTGTTGTGCTGTTAATAATTCACCTTTTATCAGGAATCTGACAGATTACAGCTGATTTATTTATTTTTTTTAATCTTTTCTCTACATTCTTCAAAGGTCAGCTCTCACCACTCAGCAACACAGCATTTGCTAAACACAAAATTCACCTTCAACTGTGACTTTTACTCACAAAAGGATAGAAAAAGCTTACAGCTGAGTTACAGGAAACCTTGAACACATAATTATACACAAAGCACTTTAACTGGAAAAGATGAAGTCAATGTATTTGCAGAGAAATAAGTCATATTCCTGTGCAGAAGGACATTCCATGTTTACCAGATTTTAACAAAAGGGTAACAGTGGAGTGGCTCATCATGTGTGCCCTGCTTGCAACACTTTTCTAAAGGTTTCAGTTTGATTTAGGAGACTTTGAGTTACAGAGCAGGCTCTTCTGATATTTTTCAGCTTCCAGGGTGACTCTCAGTAGATACATGACAACTTTTCCTATTAAATGAGATCCTACTTACTACTTCTGCAGGTTTACTTTCCTATATTTTCCCCATTAGGTCACTATGATCAAAGCCTAGATCTACACAAAGACATATTTCCAACCTGAGCTTTTGCTGTCACTACTACATTACGAAATCCAGAGCACCAAACTAAGCCAATAAGTTTATATGGCATTTAAAACAAGATGCATAAAAGAACATATATGAGCAAAGGGGTACGTAAATTGTTAGGAGAAAGGCTGTGGCAGAGACACCAAACAGTGCTTCAGATTCTCACCCTGGCCTGCACTGCAGTGAAACATCTTCACAAAATACATATTCACAGATCCTGCCAGGCCATCTCCCTCAGAAACTTCTTTTTTTTTTCCTCCTAGGAAGGGACAGCTTCTTTCCAGTCTGTGCTCAAGCTAGTCTGAAGTATTGCAAAGTTTACAAATCTAGTTTTTAATGCTAGAAATTCAGAACTCAGTTGTCATGGTATGAAGTTTAAATGATACAATTCACAACACTTGGGATCAGCATGATTTAGTGCTGGTTAGTGGTATATCTCATCCCACCCTTCTCTCAGGGGCTTCCCAGCCTTGTGGCAGTTGATCAAGAAGAGGCAGCTGTGCCACCACTATTTAAAGCCTGTTGTCTTAGCAGAAACTTTTATTAGTGGTTATTCTTTTATATATTCATGTAGTAGGCTATGCCTAATGGTAATTTAAGAGCTTCCCTGCAAAGAAGTGAGGTGCATTTGCAAAACTGGCAAGATACTCAGTAATAGTCTTAGTAGCCAGCATGTCCAAGACAAACCCACTCCCTTCTACATGTTGCAGTGCTCAAATTTTAGCCTCTAAGTTGTTACATGGTTATTATTTTCCAGCTGTTCCTGAAGGAAGCCAAATCTCACAGCTTCACATACAGGATTACTACAAGGTTGCAGATTTTTTCCCCCCATGGGATTGTTAATTTTTATATTTACCAAGACTGAATAGCTGTATAATTTGTTTTTCCAGTCCCATTAAGGTGACAGATACAGCCACCTCCCATCATCCATAACAGTAATTACATCGTCTTCTCCTTATCTCCCCAGGTAGATTTTCCTGCACATCTTCTCCGTACTAATATGCTTTTGTTTATAACTTACACATCTCTCATGTTCAGGATTGACGGTTAAAATAATCACACTGAATGTGAGCAGAATCAAAAATGTTTTTAGACCGAATGCAAAAGCATGTGTATTAACATAGAGCTGCAAAACCTATCCACAGGGAATAGCTGAATGGCTGCATGTGAGGGACTTCTCTATTCTGTAAGGGATTTGCTAACATATTCTTCCTCAAATATGTTAATTACCACAGATTGTTCAACACATTGTTCTGAGTACATTTCAATTTGCCTTTGAATTGTTTCATTCTATATTTAGCTATTTCCTATCCATAATTTTAATTATTTCCCACTCAAGAGAGTAACGAATGAATTTATTAACAGACCAAAGGTCTGTATACCAGAAATTATAGCATGAAATTTTGGTTTAATTTTTTAAAAACTATGTGGGAACCTGAGCCATGTATGTGCCAAGTCTACTATATACAAATAAACCTACATACCTAAATAACTAGGATCTAGAATAACATAGAAGCACACAAAGCACAATTACATCTAATAATATTGCAGTCCTCATCATTCTCTTTGGAGTCTTTTCTAATTTCGTATCAGATTATAAAAACTGAAAATGAAAAAAAAAAAAACCACCATATCTGTCACTGAATAGAATGCCCAGCTGAGAAATCCTTGTGACAGGATTGTGACAGAGAAAGCAGTGTTACAAGGTCACTTGTAATAGAGCAAATTTTTTGGTGTTGTTTTTTGTGTGTGTTTTTTTTTTTTTTAAATGTAAAACAGATATTAGGGATTCATTAAAACAATAGAAAGTGAAAGAATGAAAGAAATGTCATCAGATACGCTTGCCTGGATTTCACACCCTACTACCATTCAGTATAATCTAAAACAATGAATTCTTTTTGTGAAAAATCAAACTGAGTTGGCAGTGACCAGAAGAAAAAAAAAAAATGACATTGATGAAGAGTCCACACATTAAATGTCAACAATTAAGGAAGACCTTGACCTGAAAAGAGATAGAACTTCCCATAAAAATTTATACAAACTGGATCATAACTTAAAAGGCACCTTTAGTAGATATTCATTATCAGTAATTGTTAGAGATTGGAATATCACAATTACTCATAATGCCATGAAAGTGATTTCCAAAAATATGTCTAATCTTTTGTCCAGACAGAATTATTCACTACTCCCTAAAAAATTATTCTAAGGCTAAAAAAATAAAATGATCATACACACCATTCATACCATTCACTGACAGAGACATGAGTAGAAATTCCCTGATATGCCATCCCACTGTCCAGCCTGAACCAAAGACTGAATGTGGATGCAGTCTAGAAACTTACTTTTAATGCACCTTGATGGATTGTTCTTTGTCAGTGTTTCATTACTTTCTCATGTAAATTTTCATAATGCAAAACTTTGAGTTCATCTGCTTAACGATGTTTTGTATTGAAAAAAAAAAAAACCACTCTTCCTCCCTGTCTCTTGTAAACCTACTGCCTGATAATTTCATATAGTGCCATCTTCTGAATGCCTCCCCCTACTCTGTATTAGTAAATCCTTAGAATGCAAAGCATTAGGAACAGATCCAGAGAAGGGTCACAGAGATGATCCAGAGGCTGGAGTACCTCTCCTGCAAGGAAAGGCTGAGGGAACTAGGCTCGTTCTGATTGGAAAAGAGAAGGCTACAAGGAGACTTCATTGTGACCTTCCAGTATTTAAAGGCGGTTTATAAATATGAAGGAAATCAACTTTTTACATGGGTAGACAGTAACAGGACAAGGGGGAATGGTTTTAATCTAAAGGAAGGGAGATTAAGATTACATGTCAGCAGCAAGTTTTTTGTTTTTGTTTTTTTTTTAACTGAGAGAGTGATGAGGTGCTGGAACAGGCTGCCCAGAGAGGCTGTGGATGACCCATCCCTAGAGGTGTTTAAGGCCAGGTTGAATGAGGCCTTGGGCAATCTGACCTGGTACTTGACCTAGCAGCTGGCAGACCTGCTTGTGGCAGGAGGGTTAGAACTTGATGATCCTTAGGGTCCCTTCCTACCCAAGCCATTCTATAATTCTATTAATTTATCTCTTTTCAATGTCAATTTTCTTTTTTAATCTGTTCAGTTTTCCCTTGTCCCATTTCTGGTCACATTTTCCAGTCTTTCATCTCTTCTGGGTCAACAGTATACACCTTCAGTTGCATTATCAGAAAGATGAGAAAAACGTAGACATATCATGTAGCATGCTAGGAGCTGTTCAATGAAATTTTCAAGGTTCCTCTTTCCTCACATCAGTATTAAAACCATTTTCAAATGATTTGTGAATATAGTAAACAGCAAAGGCTCCAGCACTGGATTCTGAGAACATTTGTGATCTCCCTACACTGTGAAATTCACCACTTTCATTGTTTTTCTCTGCTCTTGATCCAATTTTTAACCCAGCAGAGCATCTTCTCTCTCAGTCCCTTAAAGCTTAATTTACTTCACAGAATCACGCAGGAACACAGAATTGTAGGGCTTGGAAGGGACTTAAAAGTCTTTGGTGTTTGAAGATAGGAAAAAGAAAAAAAAAAAATTTAAATCCAGATCTCTTGAATTCCTCTCATTTAATTAATTCCCTACCTCAAATAATGCTAAGTTTCATGAATAAGCAACTTCTCTTCAGGAAAAAAAAAAACTCTCAGAAATTTAACTTCTGTTTCCTATTCTCTTCTTTTCATGCTATAATTTTGTTATAGCTTT
Source organism: Alectoris magna (assembly GCA_030625065.1). NCBI lineage: Eukaryota > Metazoa > Chordata > Aves > Galliformes > Phasianidae > Alectoris > Alectoris magna. The sequence continues at coordinate 128,116,768 of CM060561.1, read as the reverse complement.
CAAAAATTGCCAGTGTGGAAACTGAGTTCATACAGAGATAGAAGTCTATTAAAAAAAAAAAAAAAAACAACCAAGAAGTATCCTACATTAGCCAATTCTACTCCCTGTGCTATCAAGTTACACCATAATGACAACTTTGAAAAATTCTTATTTCAGTTTTCTTAGAGATCTTCATGGAAAAAATACCTGACCTTGCAGCTTATCATTCATTTTATCAGTTTGCACTTAAGAATCTTCAGCTGAAATTTCAATTTGAAACAATTTCTTAAATTCGGTCCCTGTGAAAATATGTTTCAGTGTGGGAACTCCCATCTAGCAAATACTGACATAAAGAGATTCACTTAGTTGTTTTTTTTGTTGTTGTTTTTTGGTGTTTTTTTTTGTTGTTGTTTTTTTTTTTTGCTGTGACCGTATTTTTGCATTTCTTTACACCTCAACTAGGAATCAGCAGTACAAACTGACAACATTCCTGCACTTGTAGTGTTTGACACATTTTACCATTTCATTGAATCATTAAGTCTGGAAAAGGCCTTTAAGATCCTCTAGTTTGGCTATCAACCCACCCCCACCATGCTTACTAAACCATGTCCCTCAGCGCCACATCCACACATTTCTTGAACGCCTCCAGGCACAGCAACTCCACCACTTGTCAACAATGACATAAACTAACAGCATATTAATTCTCCTTAAGCCTAGAAATTCGGTCCAGGCAATTCAGTCTGTAAGGGTCCAGCAGTTCTGAATATGTTACTCAACTTTCTTTTCTTTAATGGGTAAGATCTTTCACACCAGTAGGATTTGTTTCAACATTTGATCAAAAGATTTAAAGCAGACAGGTGTAATAAGGAACTGGAATGGACAGAGCACAGGATTAGAGCTGATTTGGAATGCTTATGCATGATTTCTAGTAGAAACTGTGTTTTTGAAATAGAAAAAAATTTACTAAGACATTCAATGCAATGTTTATCAAAAGAAAACCCTCAATTTCTAAACTCCTGAATAAATCAAGACATAAAAGTAAAGGGCTAGTTCTAGCATACAGGCAGCTAAACTGACATCTGTATCTCATATATCTTTTAAACCTGCTTCAGATCCAAGCCTTACAATCGGGTGTCCTTTATCTCATGTGTATGTCTACACTTAACACTTTGGCTTTACAGTTATACATCTCTACAATAAAGAGGAAAAAATGCCAGGTGATAGTAGTACAGTAGTACCTTAAAACTGTTCTTCACTCTACTTTTCTAGGGTTTGATTCACAGCTGTGCTATTTAACTCCCATACTATTTCTCCTTGTCTCTCACTTCACACAGCTTTGAATTTGATCCTGTATTTAGGAAATAGAAAGAGCAGGATATTACCAAGCCAGTTACAGCAAGTAATAAAAAGCTTGAGTCCCAGAAATTGTCATCTTGATAGCTGACATTCTGGTGAGGTTTCTGGAGTTTGGACTAACAGACTTAGCTGCTCACTGCTGTAAAGGAAGGTGGTGGCTGTAATATTTACTTGAGCAAAATTAAATTCTGTTCTATTGTTGCACATGACTCATATAGGTGTTAATCCATCTTATTTTGTGGATGGTCTGTTTTAGGAAATATTAGAATATTTCAATGTGCATTAAGAAAAATATTTCTGTAATATATATTTCTTGAGGAGTAAACATAACCTTCCTGCTTAGTCAATGTCTAAGTTTCTCTCTAGACATCCAGGGTAACTGAAACATAACTGCAAAATACTCGTAGATCAGAGTTAACTCCACTTTATATGGTACTAAGGGTACCATCTGTTTTGTTTCTTGACTAGAAACTCAGAGAAACAAAAGGAATTTGTATTGATAGATTGTTGTATTGATAGATTGAGGAGAGGTATGTGAGTCAGCATTGCTGAGTGGTAGTATTCCACAGATAGAGCTAGGAAGGGTTAAGATTTTCTGTCTGGAGACTGAAACTAGACTTTTTGAAAGGAGAGATAGCAGTCAACGCAAATCACATGCTGCAACCTCTGATTCCACAGCGGGTAATTTTGGTAGTTTGTTGATATTTAAAAAGCAGTATTTAATGTAGATGCAGAAAAAGACCAAGATGGCTTTTTACTTATTTCTTTAGAATGTGATGAGACATTGTTTTTGTAAGCTCTTCCTATAACCCTTGTCACCATAAGACCTCAGAAAACATTTATAAAGTAGTGTGAGGATCAATTCAGCTAATAATTTGATATTTATGTGACACAGTTTTTTTTTTACACAAACTCCAAAGCAGTAAATCATATAAGTGTGATTCAGAATACACGCCCATTCACAAATTTCTTAATCGTGTGCTTAGCCATAAACACACAGTAAAATCCCCCAAATCAGTAGGAAGTGAATATATACTATACGCTTTCCTGAAAGGAATTACATTTCTAAATTTGAGCCTATAAGATATTTACTCAAGATGAATAAGCATCTGGTTCATAAATGGTTACTTATTTAAAAAAAAAAAAAAGTCACTGTTGACAAGTAACAATTGAAGAAGTAAAGGGCACTGTAACGCAATAGAAACTACAGCATTGGCAGCAAAGCAGTAAGGTCCCAGGCTGCAACAAACAAGGATCTGCCCAAATACAAGAGCTGTAGGCACAAAAACAAAGGAAAGAAGCTACTTACCCTCAGAAGGCCTTAAGTACAAAGGGATCTCCAGAAGAACACCCTTGCCTCCACTGCCAACCCTTAAATGAGGTCTGGAAAGGGGTGGATCTTGGCTGCACCCCTTCCTGTCACTCAGATGCACTGCATACACCTGAGTTCCCATGGGTTGTCCGTGCCTTCCCACCAGGTGCTCAATCACGGGTTCAAGCCATGACTTAGCATTTCTACTACAGTCACTCATAAGAATAATGTTTATTTTAAAGATGCACTGTTTGGAAAAAAAAATACATTATCATCTACCTTCTATTATATTATTATCTATTTTCTGACTTTTTAGTGAAATTTGTTAGATAGGACAAGGGGAAATGGTTTCAGACGGAAAGAGGGGCGATTTAGGTTGGATATGAGAACGAAATATTTTACAATAAGAGTGGTGGTGCACTGGAACAGACTCCTTAGAGAGGTGGGAGATGCTCCATGCCTGGAGACAGCCAAGGTCAGGTGGGGGGAGGGGGAGGGGTCTGAGCAACCTGATCTAGCTGCTGGTATCCCCATTCATTGCAGGAGGTTTGGACTAGATGACCTTCAAATGTCCCTTCCACATCAAACAATTCTATGATTTTGTGAATGTTCATAGCAATGTAACTTCCTCTGAAGGCTCATTAATTCAAATATGGAAATTATGAAAACTAACTTTAACTGTTCTTCAACTAAAGCCAAGAAAGCAAATGGCCAGTCTTGATATAATATGATTGTAGTTAGAGATATCTATACAGATTTAAATGCAACCTGTTTTTAGCGTATGGTGGTTTGTTCGTTTTTTGCTACAGACTCTTTCCCCGTATAAAAATTAAAAAAGCCTTGAAAATAAATATTTATATAGGGTGTATTTAATAGATCTTTTTGCCTTTCCAAATAAAATGTAGGTTCTATCAGGACTTAATCATAATAGATATGATTATGTCTCATTGTTTTCCCTCTACCAGGAGAAACTATGTCAGTTCTGTAAATGGCAGCAGCTGAGAGAGTATGTACAAAGCCTCAGGGTGAGGCAGCTGCTCTTCTCGGGGCGAACATCTTCCTGCCCAGCCTGGCCATGCCCTGGTGGGGCTCTGCATGGAAGGGCGTTAATGGCTGCCTTCAGACTTGGCTCTCATCTGCAGGCAATCACAGACCTGTTTAGAGCTCTGAAGCATGTTCAGCACCTTTCATTCAGCCTAAATGGAAGGAGCAATTAGAATTCTTTGTGGAGGAAGATAGCTGGAAATAGGCTTGAAAACTGTGAGTAGGGAAGACACCTACAGCCTAGGGGAAGCCAGGCCTCTTGTGTATGCTCTGTGTGAGTAATCGACAGCAGGAAAAATGCCCAGCTTGTATTATCACTTTATCTTCCTGAGAAGAACAAGTTGGCAAGGCCCAGATAGTGACTAGCTGCTGAGGTCAGAGGCAGCAGTACACTAATAGAACATCCTTTGAAAATGCTTGCTGGGTTCTGCTTCTTCACAGCTCCAAAATTATCATTTGACAAACTGAAGTGAGCTTTTGATGATTCGTGTTTATGTGCTAAAGTACAGTAAGGCACAAAGAAAAACAGGCACCTCAGAGAGAGAAATGGCTCTACAGAAATCAGCTTTGATAGTAACAAGTCTCCTCCACACCTAATATTTAGCAGTTATGCCAGGATACATAGCAAATTGTGGAGAGAGGAACAAGCACTGTGTAGTGTGGTTTTGCAAGATGAAGGGTTTGATGGCAATACTGGCTTAAGATCTTCCTACCACCTGTCCTGCTCCTCCATCTATATTGGCACAATAACATTGATCTGAGAACTGATAGGGCTAAATTAAGCAAACAAAAAAACTACAGTATCAAAAAATCTTTGCTTGATAATTTCCATGCCATAAATTTTTGATTACTGAGATCATCTCAAAGAAAGAATCCTATTTCTTCATACCAGAGATGCACAAAATTGTTGTCTACAGTTCATCAGGTACAAATTCTAAGGAATTCACATCAGGAAAAGCATCTATGCTGACCTCTAAACTACTAGTGTAAATGCACTCAGAAGGACTGATTTCAGGCCTCTCAGATCTCTCTCCACTTTCATGCAAATTGAAATGGTTTCCTGTGAGGAGAAATCCCTTATCCCATGTGTTATTTTAATCACTGAAGTAACTAATGTATGAAAACCCTCAATGTATTGTGCTACTAAGAAATAAACTGACTGAAAAGCTCAGCATTACTTTGCGTCTGCATGATATTCCAAAGCATCATGAAAATAACAATACGCATTACATATTAGGAATTATCTCCCAGTGGTATAGAGAGTCTGCAAGAATAGTCTGTTCTCTATTTTCATGCTTTGTATTTTTTGTTATGCATTTTGTAGTAAATGCTTTATAACAGAGAAACCATGGGAAGAATAAGCCATGGCAATGCCAGTATTGTCATAATAAACAGCATTTCAAGACTGAAACTGTAAAGCCCTCTATCTAAAGAGGAATCAAGGCATTGTAGTGATTCTTTTTCCTTTCAGATTGAACAATACATCTGTTCTCTATAATTTCAGGGAATTCAGGACTAAAAAATGTCACACGAAAGACATACCTGAATTCCAAGGACGCTGCTTGTAGAAATTCCATCAATGTCACTTCTGTTAAATTGCTGACTTGATTTGTTGGTTTGGATTTGGGGCAGATCCCAGCATGAATAAAAAGAGAACAGCTCTAGCAAAGAACAAGCAGAAGAGAAAGTAAAGTTTTAAACCTTCACTAGGAAACAATTTTTTATTTTATTTCATTTTTAAAAGGGATAGTGGTTAAAAATATAAATAAAGTTAAGGAGGTCTGTCTGCACAGAGCAATATCATTCAATTTTTTACAATTTTACACCACAAATTTGCCAGCATTATTCCTGCAGCAAGTTGGTAGAAAACCAGCATTGATCACCCACCCTGCCTCCAAGAAAACACAAAACTTCAGCACTTGCAGATTGAACTCAACTGCACTGATGGTTGGAAGACATTTTATAACAGTGCTGCGAATGTAAGTACTAGGAGCCCCCTAAAACATTTTAGATTAAGTAATTTTTAACAACTACAGAGTAGCAAAAAAAACAGTATAATCTCCCATTAAAGCTACTCCGTCCTTTTGTATTTGGCCTTCTATGACATCTGGACTCCAGGACTGTAGTGGGAAGGCAGGCTTTGTTCAAACTGAATTATGTTTTATGTTAACATCAAAATGATTATACTGCAATTAGTCTTTATCTTTTCTCCTAAAAGAACAAAAATGGGGGGGGGGGGCGGGGGGAGACTTCTGAAACTAAGAAAGCAAACAATACAGAAAACACTTTTCATCAGGAACTCAAATGACTGAAAATGGACCTGAAGGGACTATTCTGCATTTGACAATTTTATATAGATTCATACTTAGCATCAGAATACAGAATCCTTTAAGAGAAGAAGACATGCTTTTAGAAAGGAGGAATAATCACCTGTAAACAGATTGGAATTTTGCCACAATTCAAGTTTTTATGAATATCTTAGATTTTAAATTTCACTATTGCAGAGACCAAAATTACTTCATGCTGAATAGGTTTTTTATTAGCTCAATGTAATTGCATCATTTTGTATGTGAACTCTGGTCTAAATCACTTCCTATTTGAGCTCATTCAGTGTTTGGGAGAACACAAACAGCCAGCTGATGATCTCTCAAGTGATGCCAGAATAAAAGACTAGAAATATCATGATTTATGAGTTAGAAATAATACATTTTCACTTATTATTTTCTCTCTTAATGTCCAATATCCCTGTTATCAGAAATATTTCATTTTGCAAGTGAGACTGAAAGTTAGGTTTCTTTCTCAGTTGTTCAGGGCTACTTTGGGTTCATACTACAAGGAGTAAAATCCAAAGTGGATATTCTAGAAGGATATGACCTCTCTAGTCAGGAAACAGTACCCGAATAAGGTGAGCAGAGTGGGCCAAATGACACTGACAGATTCCACGAACAATCCAATGTCCACGAGAGAAATGCAAATAAATCAGCAAGCCCAGACAACTAGCCAGATCCACCTATCACTGCAGTAAGCAGGGATGCCGGAACACATTCCTAGAATTAGATGTCCCTCAGTCCTATTCCAGTATCTGAACCCCATGCAGCCCACTCCCTTTCCTGCACATCTAAGAGAAAAAGATAGGGCTTCTGGTGGTTGGTGAAGATAGCACTTGGAGCATAGGACCTCCTTCCAACCTGAAGAAAGGATGGAATTTGCAGTCTGAATGTTCTGCAAGATCAAAACGGAGTCTAAACCACATCCACAAGACAACAGGGCTACTGTGTGCAAGCAGAGCACACTGAGACTTAACTCACATGCAAGGTGGTAAATGTAGCAGCTTCAAAAAGCCTCTTTTTTTCCTATATCTGAGCCTGGAAATACATGAATGCATCTATACTGCAAACTGGAATCTCCTTGTAGTTATGTGCACTTTCTGAGGTCACCCCCAAGCCACAGAATAACTCTTCAAATCACTACTTTTTTCTTTTTACTGTCTTCTCTAGATGAATTTTCTTTACAAAACTTGGACCAGCCATAAACTATGTGTGACTGGATCCACTGGTACTGCCTGCTTTGCTTTCCTTGGCAAAATAATTACATAGATCCAGTGCAAACAAACAGACACAAGTAATTTAAAACAAAGCCTAATTAAAAATGACAGTACTTCTTTGCACTGCCTAGTAGAGAAAGAAGAAAGATGAGTCAGAAGTAAGATAGAGAAGAAAGAGCAGAGCCAAAGCAGTTGCTTTCCAGCCCATGCATGAAGCCTACAGGTAGAGACGTGGATAGTGCTGTGTGGCCCAGCTGTTCAGTCCCAGCTACTGCTCATACCAGATTACACTGTTTGCAAATATAACATGAACTTAGAAACTATGTGGGAAATAAGGTTGCTACTTACATCCAGAAGAAATCTCAAGCTTCTCACTGGTAGCTCAAGAGCAGAAATAGAAGCATAATTTCCTATGAATTTGTCATTCGGCTCCAGTTAGCAATATGACAGCATGTTAGTAATGGCTGCTTTGCTCATTTCTGCCAAGGGAATTCCACAATCTGTTCTACACAGGCCTTGGATTCCTCCAGGTTAATCTAATGCATGATCTCTAGCCTGAAAAGCTTAAATACTCACAGCTCTTCTCCCCAAGAAACAAACATATAATCAAATCTCATGCTTCAGGGAATAAGCTGATGGCTGCAGGCTCTGCAAAGAATACTTCCCCTATTTTATGGCTTTGCACAAACTGTGGGGTTTGAATTTTTTCTGAAGCATGAGGCATTACCTGCTGCTGAATGCAGAATACCAGGCTTAATAAAGAAATATTAGAGATAGAAAAGACTGTGTTTTTAATTTTTGTCAGCAAGCTCATTTTTTTTAAATCCAGATTCTGAGGCAAATGTTAATTGGCAGCATTGTTTGCAGTGGTATATCTGAAAGCAGGTGCAATGAAATGGCATTTCTTCTCCACCAAACATCACTGATTATCTGGGGATCATACCCAATGCTTGGGATCTCCTTCAGGAGGTCTGCGGCATGTAAACAGAAATGCAACATTTATGAATGCTTCTTAAATAAGATGATCTCTCAGAGGATCTGCTATATTTCTCCAGTTATTGTTTTATGCACCAGTGACTAGGCTGCCCATACAGTAAAAAGAAAAAAAACCAGAGAAAGAAAGAAAGAAAAAAAATTGTAATGCAATTGGTGTTTGGTTTGTAGACATCTGACACAGTACTGCAAATGAATGCAAAAAAAGCTTTTCCATGGGAACAGGAGTGCAGTTGTAAAACTACCTGTGGCACACGTAGGCTCTCCTCACAGAGGCAGCCACCATTCTTTGTCTCAAAGATGATGCTCAGCAGATAATAATTCCAACTCATTTTCACAAAATTAGATTGCATTCCACTATTACCCTTTCCCTATAAATTCTACAAAGTGTCATGGAGCCCAGTAAAGACACTGCAACTAAATTATCTCAAGCAAGGGAGAAACCTTGAATATTTTACAGTATTGAGCAGCCCTGTGTAATGTGTTAGCCATAAACAAGCACAACACGTACCCACATCTGGGTTCTCTGTTTCTAAATATACTGAAACTGCCAAGGCAACAGATGAGATTTTCCTGTCAATAGCTGTTGAGCAGACACTTACTCTGCAATCCATTTTAAACCAAGAAGGAGTAACACAGTCCTGTAACTATTTAAGCCTGAGATAAGAAATGAACTGCTGCCATTTTATGCCAATCTTCTTAAAGAAACAAGGATATTAGTGCCGACAGCTACAAGAGAGCAGATAAACAATTAGACCTAAAGGTTTGTTTAATGGTTGAATTAATATATGTGTTAGAAATACAAGATTTGTTTCTTTTTTCTGATTTTTACTGTTTAGTTCAGTTAATTCCAGTTTCCCTTTGGCATGTTTGGAGGTGGAAGTAGGAACAAAATGCCTCCTGGAAACTACAGTGAGCCTCCCAGGAGATTACCTAACAGTCTTAGCTCCCCTAAGTGGTTCCTGGAGAACCTCCAGAAATGTGATATTTCAAAGGAGTTATATGGCACCATAGCACATCTCTGCAACTGGCAAAACAGACACCAAAGGCTTTAGCCTAGAGTGTGCCACAACTCCAGAACAAAATAGAGAATAAATTGCTCAGCAGGTGCGTTTACATCATCCCTAAGAATCTGCAGTTGTCATTCTTCTCACATTTTCAATACTAGAAGTGGATGAAAAGGAATGTTACTGCAGGTGAAGCAGTAATTTCACTCATAGCACTTCTCAGCCTCAAAGGTTTGGTACCATATTCACCAAAACTTGATATAAGAATTTAAATTTTGATACAAACTTTGGTGAAACTTAACGCTTTATCTTATTGTCCATAACTTGTATAGTCAATGAACTTCAGCAGCTGTCCTGTGCTAATCAAGGAAAGCGTAATGGAACTAGTGCCAACAGGCACTTTCAACATGTCAGACTTACACACGAGCATATGTCCTGCTATACAAGGACAAACACATCTTACTCAAACACATTAACAATTAGTTGAAAATATATCCTATCATCTGCTCACAGTGTCCAGGAGAAAATAATGTTCGTTTAGCAATTGCACAGCACTGAAGAGAGATCGGTACTTCCATTTAATGGAGAATTTTGAGATTTCAAGTTTCAGCTTTATTCTGGTTTGGTGGGAAGACCTGAACTTCCCTGAAAAAATGCACCCCCAAGGCACCATTATCTACACTTTTCTCCAGCTTTTAGTTGGTCATACTGGTGAGGAAAGATGATACCAGGAGCATGGAGCTGACCAAGGCAAGCGTCCCACTACTTCCAAGGTAGCTGATAAGTGAGATAAGTGAACTGGCCCAAGACTATGCCGTTTGCTTACAGATGTTTGCTTTGTTTCCCTTGGAATTTAGTCACAAGTTGGCAAAGTCCTAGAGAATATTTGTTTCATAAGAATGTACTGAGTAGCACGTTTCCCTGAAATCTTTTCAACTAGCTCCTCCTAAACATTTTCCAAGGGAAAAGATAAGATGCAGTGTACTGGAAAATTGAGGTTGATTCAGTCACTCTCAGTGCGAGAGGAGTCACACATCTACTGAGCAGTAGGACACTGCAGCCAAATTACATGGACTGGAAATTCTACCTCACAGGCTTTCCACAGGCACCTGCAAAGCCACCTTCAGCTTTGCCATGTTTCTGTTTAATGCCGAGCTTAATTAGAAAGTGACAGTCTTGCACTTCCCCTCTCAACTTCTTTTATGCATCTGATTTCCCTCATCCCACACTTGATGCTGGAAGTTGTGCAAGACAGATGATGTCCCCATTGGTTGTACCTGTGAGCAGTGCATAGAGCATCTCTGACTCCCAGGTGGTGGCCTACAGTACATAGGCAAGAGATAATAAAAACTGCAAAAAGTAGATTAAATCATGCAAAGGCACTGCTGAGTGCATAGCATAGTGGACAATCCAAAGCACCTCTTCTGTGTGGTGCAGGAGTAAGAAAATGTATAACATCAGAAAAGCATGTTTTTTAATTTCCCAGTTAATAGCTAAGTGGTATTAAGATAACAGTGCACAGAGGATGAAGTGCAAGTATAATGGTAGGAACGAGGATGTGAAAAACAAAATCAAGTGATTTATGATTCTGATTCCCAAGTGATAAGAATAAGCATAATAAAAATAGAACAGTAAAACTAGTGAGACAGGAGAACAAATCACCTTGATACCAATTTGTAAAATAAATAACTTTTCAATAAAAATTGGAACTGGAAAAAAAAAAAAAAGTGCATTTTCACACATAGCTCAGAGATCACATAAATGCCAAGTGACATGACAGTTGCTGAAATAAATGCTCTTTTTATGAACAGCACAGTACTAAAGCAAGCAAAATAGATGCATAAAATGGGTAAATTTCCAGTGTATTAGTTATTGCTTCCTCTGAGCTGCTGTAAATTACAAATTCATTTTTACCTTTTTTTGTGTTCATGAATACAATTTTGGGACTGTTTTTCCACCCCCTTCTTTCACAGCTCTGTGTTTTAGAGATTTATATTCTTCTTTAAAGTCTATAAATAAGAAGTATCCAGATCTTTTCTGTGTGAGGGTAGAGGTCTGAAAAGTCAGAAGGAACTATTAATTATGCATTTCTGAATTTTCTTTGCATAAATTATGTTATCTACATACACACCACTTCCATAAAACTTGTTTTTGTCTGGATGTTTTTTTCCCTTACAAATGAAATCCAAAGTAAGCTTTCTTCCCAAACTCATGGATGGACTTACCCACTCTACATTTTTCTCATCTCCTTTCTTGTTTATAGTGCAAAATCACAATACGTTCTCTTTATTTACTACTTACTATACCTATAAATAAGAAATGTGAGACTATGAAGACAGAGTGGACTGGAGTCAAAAAGAGAAAGACTTATCTGAAATACCAGTTGACTGTTCCCAGTTGAGAAGAGGAAACCAGTCAGTGGCTCTGAAATTGAATAGAGTAAATAAGTGCCACAAAGGAAATCATTCATTTCTGCCTCTGATTACATCCATGACCAAAAAAAAAAAAGGGGGGGGGGTTGGTTTGGGAGGGAAGAAGTTTATAAAAACGAAAGAAGAAAAAGGAATAATTTAGGGCCCTTTGAGTTCTTTGATTTCATCAGCAGTATAGTCTTTTATATGGATGCAAAGGATTATCCTACCCTGCATCCATGTAGCATTCATTTTTGCTCTGAACTAAATAAGCATGCCAAGAGGAGGGCAAATGTGGACAGAACCACACACAGAGTCTTCAGTGCATTTATTAATACATGTGTACAAATACACATTTAATTCCCCACTGCGCTTTTAGAGACACAGGAACATAAAGATGATAGCTCATGTCTGAGACCACTTACTTAGGTGTAAAACAAAAATGAATGCCAATATCCTCACTTTTCAAGTCAACCCTGTGACACTCCATGTTTAAGACCCATGTATTTCTGTTTCACAGAGCAGTTTCACAGTGTAGAATCGCTCAGTTCACATGAGTTCTGTGGTTTAACAGAGATCAAAGCACCTTATCCAAACCAGATAAATCTTTTTTTGAATTGAATTTCTCAATCACAACATTTAAGATTTATTCAGAACAGATTAAAGCACTATAACTCAAACCATATTTAATCTAGCTGCCTGATAAATGTTTTTTTCTATGAGTTTTACATGAAATTCAAAATAGGTATCCCAAATTACTCAGTTAGAGGAAACAAGCCTAACAAAGACAAATATATAGATATATATTTATATAATATATAATTTCTGCTAATTTTTATATTTTTATATATATATATATATAATTTCTTGCTAATTTTCATTGAAAATCTCATTCATGTAGGAAATAAATTAACCAAGAAGACACAAGAAATGTATAAAATCTTAAGGACTATTTTTTCTCCCTTTTCCTCCCATTCTTTCTTTGCCTTTAATGGTTATTAAAGTTGCTAAGTGCACTGACAGCCTTCTATCCATAAAACTGACACAATGGGAAAGAATAGCAAAGTATACATTTGGAAGCATCACTGGGATCTCTCTGGTGGATACAGCAGTGAACACATACATCCTAAAGCACCCCAGTCTTGATGGTTGGTGAAGAACATTAGATTCTCCTTTTTTTCTTTTCCCAGTCTGTAGAGTAGAAACATAGCTGAACATGACATTAGAGCCATAGGTGGTACCAGTTTTTCAGCCACTGCTGATTCAGACTGACAAATATATCACCTGATAAAACACAAATGTTGGGCACTGTTACACACAACATTTTGTATTCAATGCTTAGCAGCTTGAGCTTTCTCTGTCTTACTTCTCTGGTCTTCGTTCCAGTCTCTTATGAATTATCCAGGGAAACAAAAGCTTTGCCTGTGCGTTCTTTCTGGTCGGCTTTCAGATTTTGGAAGTAAATTTCTGTCCTTCTAAATGGAAAATGTACAACATGCCACAAAATCAGTGGCAAGGAGACAAAGACGATTCTTCATTGTTGTTCGTCTCCAAAAAAATATTGTTTTATTTCTGATAGCTCGCTATCAATCATGCATGAGTCAAGAAAACTTTTCATTAACATGACTATCAATCAACAAATAAGCTGGATAAAGGAATCTACAGAATCTGCAGTGAAGCAGATTCCCAGCTGTATTAAATGCATCAAAGGCTTCAAGCACTGTTACAAGCTATTTAAAAATACATTTTTCTCCTTTTTTTTTTCTAGGCTGTGTGATTGTTGCCTCCTATATTGTGCAAAGAACATTCATGAGAAATTAAAACTTCCTTCAACATCCTCTCGTGTAATGATTTTTTTACATGTTTTTGAGAGTTTGATGATCTTTTAATTAGCTGTCTTCAGTCACATCATTCAGTTCATTCCTCTTCTCTCAAATCCTGAAGCCATACAGCAAGGCATGTACTTGATAGGTAGCTTTGTAAAATTCATGATCTGGAATCTACTAATAATGTCTCTCAGGTCATCATTATCAAGATTCACAGGCATCATAAAGGTTTTAAAGGTAAATCCACTAGCTGCTTTAAGTTCTGTTTGTATGTAAGATGACATCTCCACCCACGCTGAATTCTTGAGCCTTAGACAATGTAAAATACTGGTCTGTAAACAAAATTCACAGGCCCTGTTTCCATTATCTATTCTCACCATATTTAAAATAATTGTCTCAGATGTTTCATCTCTGGGGAAAAAAAAAAAAAAAAAAAAAAAAAAAAGGAGAGAAGAAACTTTCTGAGCAACTGATTCTATTTCAAGACTGCTTAATGAAACTCTAGATTCTCAAAGATTTCAGGAGAATGTTCATAATTTTGTTCATTGAAAAGTTTCAAACTTTATTAATTCAGGATTAAGTGATAATAGATGAACAGAGGGTAAGAGCTATTTATGGTGATTGCAAGAGATTGGTTTTGAATAGAATATATTGTTCAGGAAATGGACGTTGTTTAGAGTAGAAGGCATCTTCAGATGTAATTACATCTTGTACTGTGAAACTTTTTAAACCTAAGGGTTGAAATTGAATAAAATGGCAGGATAGGGCAATTTCAATACTTCCAGAATAATCTTTTCAAAAGCTCATTCTATCTGGTATGATGCTTCCTATTTAAAAAAAAAAAAAAAAAAAGAAAAAAGAAAAAAAGGAAGCAAGAAAGAAAAAAAGAAAAAAAGAAAAGGAGAGAGAATGAAATGTGAGTGAATTGAAGAAAAATAATTTTATATGATTTCCACAATATGATTGAACAAAAATGGCTAACTAGATCACCCATTTCTATGTGGTTTCTTATCAGGTGGAAATGCAGCGTCAGTGTGAATGCTATAAACTCAAGCAAAGGAAGACTCCTGTGATTTTTTACTGAACAGCCATTACAAAATATCTAATTGCAATGCATTGCTCATAATCATTGCCCATAATAAAACCTCTCCATTTTCATTTCTCCCTGTGAGAGACCAGAGAACTGTGCCTAAATCATACTAGATTTTGTTTTAAGGTCATGTTTTCCTGTGGTGTTGAAAAGAAAGCAAGAGAAGGAAATAGCTCAGAATTCTTTCAGAACTTTGGCCTGAATCTAACTGGAACTTTGTTCATGATCATTTGTTTCAGTATACTGCTTGCATGAAGATCTTCCAGGAATAGTGTCACCCACAGGCATACCACAAAAGGAGTACAATGCAACAACTGACATACCTTTATCTTCAGAAGCAGAAAAACAAAAAAAGGAAAAAGCAAAAAAGGTCTTTTCTCTACTTACACTGCTTATTTGTTAAAGGAATCCAAAACTGTAATGCAAATATCATACAAACTTTAAGTAAATGAGATTTTCTGAAAGCAAAAGTCAGGTTTTCATGTCTAATACAACTTCTAAGACAATGAGAAATCTTCATCAGAATGATTTTGTTGGTTTCAGCTCTGATAGGAGTTTTGTACAAAAGTCATGGCTTTTCACTGATGGTGGAAGAAAGAAGGACAATTGCTATGCGTTCTCGTACGTGCTCTTCAGTTGAGACATTACACAGCTAAAGCATGATCTGTTTAAAGAGGAGAATTGTTAAGAGCAATGAAAGAGAAACTGGGTAGCCTGAAAAGCTGAAGTTACGGATGGAGGGCAAGAGGACCAGGAGACTGAAAAGTGGTTTCATGAAGAACTTGGTTTGGCTTAAACTGATATTCAGAAGGAGGTAACAAGTGCAAGCAGGAAAATGACTGGTCTCTGTGGAATTTATGAATGAAGCTTATCTACTAGAAGATCTTCATTTCAGGTTGGCCCAAGGATTCTGATATGATGGCATGAGAGATCCCTTAGGTATTCATTAACAAGTGGCTGTGCTCATTTGGAAGTGTATGGCTACCAATTGCTATTGACATTTGGAACTGATAAATTTTTCACAGAGACAGACGAGCAGGTGTCATGGGTTAGCCTCGGCTGTCAGCCAGGTACCCATGCAGGCACTCACTCTTTCAACCTCTAGCGGGTGGTCCTTCAGAGATAGGAAAGGTGAAAACAAGATTAATGGAAGAGCAAGAAGTCTAAGGGGTTGAAACAAAAGCAGGTAAACACTTCCCAATTACCATCACAGGCAAAACAAACTCTATTTGGGATTTTGAGTTAATTTATTTCTAGGTAATGTAAGTATTGCAGACTGATTTGGGTATTGGGAAAAGAGGAAAAGGGAAGAGGGAAAACACACCCATGTAGTTACCCCACTGCCAACTCCTTGCTACCCAGTGCAACCAGTGAGGATAAATTGGTAGAGATGGCAAAAATAAACAAGATTTAAAACCCCAAAACAACAGTAAAACAGTACCATAAACTTACATAATAACCTGGAAGTTATTTGAGTCTCTGAGTTGAGTTTATTGTTGGCAAAAACAGGACTCAAGTTCCTCCCAACCCCTGCCCTCAACTCACTTCATGTATTATGCCTCAAGCTTCATGAGTAGAAAACACTATTTCTTTTTATTCTTGTGATATTTGTTACGCATTTCCTCCTTTGTGTTGTAGGACAGAAGAGCTAATGGCTAACATGGATTGCTAAAGCGATCTTCAGCTACTAGAATTTCCAGGAAGCAGAAATTCCCATGGCGTTAATGGAAAGAGGTCATTTTGGTACTGCAGCTAGCACTGAAAGCCCATTTTACTCCTCATCTTCAGATGCCTTTTCACTTTCTCCTGTCACAACTCAAACATTTAACTGGACATTTAGGCCATATAAAATAATTTTTTTTAAATTAGTATTTACTTGAGCTCAAGCTGACAGTGCCATAACTTTTCAGGATACTAGAAAGTGTGCAGAAACAGTAAAAACAGTGGTTGGCTGTAGCATAAGGGAGCAGTAACTACAAAACACAAATGTTTGCAACAGAGTGTGGAGCCTCAGTGAGATCAAGAAAGAACACATTACTAAAGAGCTGAAGAGAAAGTTTAGAGATCTGCATGGCTTTTGCGCAGAAGGCAGCAAATTGAGGTCTTTTAATTCGTATATAATATTAACCAAGATGATCCAAGACGATCCTGCACTTTATGCACCCAATTCTTAGACACGTCACCATACTCAAGAGATACTAAGCAATGTCAGAATTTTTGTACCTGTCTAGATTAGATCTTCTAATCAGTACAAAATCACTGGAATTTAGAATAAGAGCATAAAGTCCTTGTAGTTTGTGAATACAGCCACATTTTATTTTGAAATTTTATCACTTTCAAAAAGAACTGAAAATCACTCAAATATCTCTGCACTTGAAAATCATCTACAGTGCAAGTGATTTTGTTTTGTTCTTGCATTACACTGTGGAGAAAAATAATAGGAATTCCAGTTTTGTATCATTAGTTATAGAAGAGGCTACATACAACTGAATGGGTCACATAAATAGGATTACTTCCAAGGCTTGCTTTCTTATCTAGATGATCATTTCTGATGCAAGTTTCTCTTTATGAACTGAAAAGTCTCTTCCTATAATGGCTTCATTGAGTTGTTGAAGCTATAGTTCATTTTAAAGCTGCACGGTATGTGTGGCAATTTAGTATCTCCTTTTCTATCATTCTCATCATATTTGAAAGTACAAAAGTGAAAAAAATGAGACATTGTAAGTACAGATGATCAGTCCAACCATTATAGTAGGTTGTCAAATCCCTTAATTCACAAATAGCAAGTGAAAAAAATTGCAGGAAAGAAAAAATGGCTGTTTCTTCAATTAAAAGATATTGAATCAATTACTTTCTATAAATGGAATGTTACCAATGCTTGTAGGTAAAATGACAAGAAGATCAAGCATTTGAATTTGTGTTTGAATATTTTAAATGCAATGTAATGTACATTTAATTCTAAATCTTTATTTCTTTACATTGCTTTTTGTTTTTTTTTTTTTTGTATTAGTATACTTCTACTTACATTTTTGCATGGATTTGTGTGCAAATTGTGAGCAAACGGCAAACAGCACAACATTAGTGAATGGTTAAGGTTTAACATTCAGTGTTTGTGATAATAATAACTGGCAGTTCCAGAAGTTTTCTGAAGTAAGTTCTGCTGAGGGCATGACAGAAAATCTATTTCAAGCTCACTCAATGCCCACTTTTCTCTGAAGGCAAAATAATATATTAATCCCAAGTAGAAAGTTTAAGACATTCATTAGAGTACAGTTTAATTTGTGTCTTGCAAGGGACACACTATTTCTAAAATGTACTGCGATGGTTTGCTAGGTCTATTGGACATTGGTCCCTTTCAAATCCTGCTCAACAATTGCAGTGCCTGTAGTAATTAAAAGAGGACATTTTCTGGACCACTTCCTTGTGATGTGTTTGAAAAAGCAGCAGAAATATAGCACTTCCCGAGTACTTCTGGCACTTTCCACTGCAGCATTAACTGATGTTCAAGAAATTGCAAAGGAAAGAGAATGAATCCAGAGGTAGAAGGCTAGGGAGGGACATAAAAGAAAGGGGAATTGCATTTGAAGAACATCCTCCTCTTCCTATCCATCTTGAAAGTATTTCTACTCTCACATCTCTGCCTTCCTAACTCTCAGTTTTTCTTTTTACATTTATTAAGTGAAGAAATGCTTCTTAGACATAAACACTGAGTGTGAAATCACAAACCCCTTCAAAGTCATGACAGCACTCCCACAGATGTAACTTCATCAGAATTTAGATCACCCAAACACAGAATCACAGAGATTGGAAGGGACATCTGAAGGTTATCAAAGCAACCCCCTGCTAAAGCAGGCTCCCTGTAGTGGGTTACATAAGAAAGCATCCAGACAGGTCTTGAATATCTCCAGAGGGGGAGACTCCAGAGCCTGTCTGGGAGCATGTTCCAGTGCTCTGTCACCCTCACAGTAAAATGTTTTTCCTCGTGTTCATGTGGAACTTTCCATGTTCCAGTTTGTGCCCATTACCCCTAGTTCTGTCATGGGGCACCTCATCGTCTCTGTGGCCCTCTGCTGGACTCTCTCTAGAAATTCCATTTTAGGAAAAAACCTTTTACTAAGGTTTTATGTATACCTGAGACCATCTTATAAGTAAAATTGTGAGAGTCATGAATGTGACTATGTACTTGCAGCACATCATCCCATCCTCTTTTTTCCTTTGTTTGTGAAGAAGCGCTTTGGTCTTATGCAACAGTTATATCCACTTAATACATTTTTTTCAGTGGACAAATACGTCCTTTTATACAGCAAGGTGTTAGAGGTAGAAAATCAGAATTTTAATGTCTGTTTTTTTGTTGTTGTTTTTTTTTTTTTTTTTAAATAGTATATTAGATGATCATAGGATAATCTTTCACAGAGTTCCATGAGTCATTCTACCAAATAATTGATTTCACACAAAGAAAAAATTACCTAGCTTGGGGAACTGAAACTTTCTCAGCTTTACTAGCTAGTGTGCTTTGAGGAAAACTGTTTGTGACTGGTTATTTCTCAAAAAAAAAAGTAGAAGATCTGTTCTATAAATGCCACCTGTAAGCATATGCAATAAAAACAAGAGCTGTTGATGCAGAGCGTTGAAACTGTTTCTTATGAACTTGATCACAAAAATAGAAAAATCACGCACTAGAACATAAAAGATCTGGCAAAGAAAAGGTTGTACTTTGAAGTGTAAGCTGTTAAGTTTCATTGAGAACTGCATCAGTACTTCTTCAATTGTAATGCAGAATATAAACGACTTGATAGACAAATCTTCACTACTGCATAAAATATCTCTAAATTTACTTATACACTTGAAGAAAAAGAAGGCAATATTTTTATTTGTGAAGTAATAGTCTGAGATAAAAATTGCTAAAAGTGGATGAACTGCTTTTACAGATAATAAATTTACTAAAAATGCAGCTTAGTGGAGGAACAAAACTAACTACAATTTTGGGCATAGTTGGTGAATAGGTGACTTCCAAATGAATGAAATAAATAAGAAGACTGAAAAAAGTGGAAAAATATTCTGCTTGCATTTTTTGAAAATTAAATGATTTAACTTTATTACTATTATTATTTTTCAAGAGTTTAGATATGAAAATAAATATCTTCTCAGAAACTTATTCTTAAAGGAAATGAGTATAAAACAAATTATCTGAAGCTAATGCAAAATGGAACTTTATTTCTTTTGCTTGTGAAGATGTATTTGTCCACTGAAAAAAAATGTAGTATTCAAGTGGAGCAAACAGCTGCACAAGACCAAAATCTCCTATATGCATCGATTATACAGCTACAAGAAAATTTATCATGATTAAATACAAAGTTTTCACAAACTGGCAAGCTTTAGGTTGTTATTAGCATCCTTTTGTGATAATATACATATTATCATTAAACAGCAGACATTTCAGGATACAACAGAACACACTTAGCAAATGTTTTTTAACTAGCTTTGCTACTGATTCTCACAACACTGTATGAGGTATTCTTAAGTACTCTGAATACACGTATAAAAATACCTCTCATTAATTAAAGTAAATTAATTCACTGAAATGTATGTTAGCTACTCAAACAATCTGGTTGTAAAAAGAGAAACTTTATTTTTTCCTAGGACATTTCTGTGTTTTCTCCATCATCTGTTTTCTTTCTCCTACAGAAAAGCAAATTGTCTTCTACCTGTTCCCTTCGTTGGCTTCTGTTTCCACAAATGTAAGATAATATTCATTTACTGAAGAGAAGTAAGTCATCAAAAATCACCAAGTTCTTTTTTACTATTCACCTGTCTGCAACATGAGATCAATTGCAGGTGCACTGGAATCAATTTCTACCTATTTCATGGGGCACTGGATTTGAGCCCATTCCTTGTACTGCACTGCACAGCTAATGGCCTAGAACCAATTAGTTTATACATTTAATTTATGACATAAGGAAGAAACTTAGCTTTATTATTATTTTAACTACTACAGACACTATACAACTTTATAACCAAGGCTAAGTTATGCATAAGTAGTTCACTGATGGGAAAATGTGAAGGCAAGCACAGTTAGCTTTGTCTAGTTTAGACTGACTCACAAGCATTGCAAGATATTGAAGTATTAATCACTGCAGAAGGAAGTTCTCTTTTGAGTGGAAAAAGAGAAGTTTTCACAGAGAGTACTTTTGAATAAAATGAAGTTTGAATCAGCTGAGATAGACGCAGGTACTCTTAAATAGGGTGCTGCCAAACACTATAAGGATAAGCCTTATTTCCACAAGTACAGTCAATATTTTTAAATCGATTTCTTGCCAGCAGGCTGGTTTATACCAATTATAGGCTTTTTTTTAATGAGTAATATTACAAGTCGTTACTGTACAGATGGATTGCGTAGAATGCCAGTATTTAAAACTCCATGCAGACGATTAACAAAATTAAACTGGAGGAATTTTTTTGGAAAGCATTATGGGTCATCAGCAAGTGAGCCCTTGATTTGAACAATTATAGCTTTTCTTCAATTTGACAGGTATCTATGTACTAGAAACACAGGAAGCAGCAACCTCTTTATATACCAGTAATAAAAACCGTGAGAGGAAGCCACTCAAAGTAATAACCTCTCAACAAACTCCATCCAATACTATGCCATACTAGCTGAAGAGAGCCAGGAATCTGGCTCCATAATTTGGCAACACCCATGTGAAATTTATCAGGACGCCAGCACCTGAGCTGTTTCCAATCTCTGTGCCAAATGCTCCAGCAGCCTGATTTGATATCAACAACCCTGACCTGAAAGTGGCTATCAACACAGGGATTAAGGGATTGCTTGATTAAAGCTCTGTGCCTTTGTGTTTGGAAAAAAAAAAAAAAAAAAAAAAGCAGTAGAGTGAAAGAGAAGTCATGAGGGCAATCCTGACGAAGCAGGGGCAGATGCATCCATACTGGGAATGTGGGACAGAGGCAGTCACAACAGCATCATCAGCATACTCTCCCTGGAGCAGTCTAGAAAATGAAGCAGTTATCACCTGTTTCCCTCCCTGATAACTGCAGTCCTGCTAGGAGAGAGGTAGAACATACTAAGGACAGGATTGGAAAATGTGCACAAGAAAATAATAAATAGCTTTCACTGTATTCAGAAAACTGCGTATTCTTTTAAAAATAAACTGACTGTACAGGAGAGTAACTGGACTCAGATCTGCAACTTCACTTTCAGCTGAAATAATTCACCAGAGTCCCATAAGGTAAACCAGAGGCCAAAAGGTAAAGATTTAATGACCGCTTACAGTTAGAAAAAAAAACAAAAAACTTCTGTTGCAAGTGTCCTGCTTTGGATAGTATAGAATCATTGAATCATTAATCTGGGAAAAGACCTCAAAGATCATCTTTGTCCACCTACCTTCAATATTGCCCACTAAACTATGTCCCCCAGTGCTTCATCTATCCATTTCTTGAACACCTCCAGGGATGATGATGACTCCACATCCCTGGGCAGTCCATTCCAGCATCTGCCTACTCTTCCAAAGATTAAGCTTTTCCTAATGTCCAACCAGAATCTCCCCTAGCATAACTTAAGGCCATTCCCTCTCATCCTATCACTGTTACCCAGATGAAGAGGCCAAACCCCCACCTCACCACAACCTCCCTTCAGGCAGCTGCAGGGAGCAATAACGTCACCCCTGGGCCTCTTCTTCTCCAGAAGAAACAATCCCAGCTCCTTCAGCTGCTCCTTACCATAGTCATACAGAAAAGAGCAGAACAAGACAGACAGACATCCAGATTTACAATTCTGCTTATTTAGAAAGCAAGCAAGCACAAAGTGAATACTTCAAGAAAGACAATGTTGGAAACCATGAAATATGTTAGAAGGGTCTTGAAGGTAAAATTACCCCAAATCCCAGGAAAGGCTGTGATAGCAAGGAATGAAAAAAAAGCTACAGAGATGCATTTAATAGCCACAGAGAACGCATAAAACACTGAGAAAGGGATATTATATGATTTTTTAAAGATACTATATTGTATTTGGCAAATGCCAGTCTAGCAAAAAACCTTTGTCACTGCAGTAAATGGAGATGGGGAGCAGTGTACAAGCGGTATACTAAGAGGTGGTTTGACCAGAGACATGTGGAAATTGTCTTTCAGGGAAAAACAAAAACAACAACAAAAAAACACTTGTCAGAGTCTGAATTTTCATGGGAAAGTGTGTTACTGAGAACTGCTCAGGATTACTTTTCTGGTAAATGAGATCAGGAAGGAAACTTTCCAGATTAAGCTAGTGTTTTGAACACAAAACTGACACTGAGATTTAGAATCAAATCCCGTAACAAAGTACAGCAGCAGCTAGCACCTGATAGTCCAAATGCTCCGTATTGAGGCTATTCCCATATATAGAAAATGTCGTATATTATGAAGAAGGAATAGCTCTGGAATAGAATAAAAAAGGAACAGTAGGGCCATTAGTAGGGTCACCTATTCTGGACAGTCTCCTACTTCACTGTATATAGATACAGATTTATTGGAGGGCAAGGAAAAAGTTGCATTGGAAGGTTGAATTCCAAATGAAAACCATATGGTGCTGCAGTCACCTGGTTATCTGTGGCTGATTTTAGCTGTCATGGTGCCCATCTCCTGCTACACACACACACACGTTTTTACTCCTCAGGTAACTGCAGTCAAAGTCTGGAAGTGTTCTGAGAAATGCAGTTTCTAATTCACTGGATTTGGAAATAACCATGCTCTACCAACTTCTTGAAACTCAATTCCCAGTACTGTACATAATCCACTTTACTAACTGATGAAAAAAGAAAGGAGGATACAGTAATGTCTCCATAAGCAAATATCTTGCATGAGTTCCTACATTTACATGATATTCAGAAACTTTTCTTCAAACTACGTTCAGTTTGGTGACCTGTACTGCACTTTCTCATTTTCCAGTTCATAAATATTCAAGGGACATAGGTATCCATATACATCCAGGAGAGGCTGGAGGACATATCAACTCTCACCTGCAGTGAAGCTCTGGTAACTTTTCCCATAAAGGATTCTAGTTCATGCAAAATAAAACCTCTCTGTGAACCAAGCCAACACGCAGCAGGAGATCAGCAGGAGAAATGATTCAGAATTGAACTCTGAAATAAAACACCGATATAAATGCAGTCAGTGCTGCCTCCATTAGATTTATTTGCGGTCAACAGATATGCTTTCTGAGGCTTCTGACACAGACCTGTTGCGTACAAACCTGCTGCTTCTCATCATGGCACAGATGGGGTTAAGGCCAAAAGCTTGGCATAAATAAAATAGCAACAGAAGAAAACACTTCTTTGTTTAAACACAAGGAGTCCAGACTGTGTATCAGGAATCATCAGAAGTGGTTCAGTGATAGCGCAACTAACTTAGCAGCAGACAAACATTGTGTGAGCCAGACTCACCACCCAAAAAGGCTCTGACCTATAAGGAAGATGACATACTGAAATGTTGTAGTAGCTCTTCAAAATAGTCAGCAAATGTTTGGCTGGAAATAGCCCTTCTGCTGTGAGATATTTAGACAAAAACACATGGAGAGAGCATCACTTTTATGAGCTCCAGTAAAAACAGCTCTGCAGTCTTTCAGTAGCCAAATTCCCTTGTAGCTTGCTTTAAAATTTGTTTTGTGCCTTTGTCTTAATGTCATTGTTCAGTCCATCATCTTCTTTCCTCGTCCTGGAAAGAAAATGCCAGTCACACAGATTTGCCTCCTTCTGACAGTGGTATGAATCTTCATTCCTTTCCCTTCTGCTCTGCCTTCTGTCTTCAGATCTTCCTCCCTTCTGTTCTCATCCTTTCACACAGTCTTCTGTAGACTGGCCTCATTTCTCCTTAGACTCTTCTTTCTACACTGTCTTAGTTTTTTTAGTGCTGTTTTGTTGTGGTTTGGATTGGCTTTTTTGTCTTTGTGTTTGTTTTTTCACATGTACTTTTCTCTTCCCACTATACTTTTTCTCCTAATTCTCTTAATTTCTCTTCAGCTGTTTAATTTCAACAAGTCAATATCTTTTTTCCCCCCTTAGCCCCTTATCTAAAGAAAAGGTTTTTCCACCTCCCCATGTTTCTTCTCCTACCCAGGAACATGTAGCTCACAGAAAAGTTCCAGCTTTTGGTAGTATCCTAAGAGTTGCAACTCAGATACCTCAGGCACTGCGGCTTGGTTGGTTGGTTTTGTGGGGTGGTTGTTGTTTTGTTTTTGTAGCATAGATCAGCAAATTCTGTGCAATAGCTCTCTGGTTAATGATAATCATTTGCACACATCTATTAAGTTTACAGCATGTATATACTTAAGAATATATGAATTTCTAGTGTGCCATGACTGTGCTAGTTTTCAGATTGAACCATTCTTGCACAGTACCACAAGATGACATCATAAATCTGTTTTGTGGCTGAAAATTTTCATGTCTCAGTATTGATACTTATTTCACAGTGGGTCAAATCTTGTCTGCCTTATACACTTAGTAAATGCATTTCACTGTTTATAGAAAAAAAAAACAGTGCAAATTCCAGCAAAACAGGCAAGTATTTGACTGTATGATACACATCAGTAAACTCTGAATCTAACAACTACTTCTCCACTTACCCTTTCCATCCTGTAACAGAGTAATTATATCCTCTGCTTCAGAAGAAAAAAATCACAGCAGAAAATTTGTCCAAAATAGCCAGCTATTAGATTGAATATTACACTGCACTGTGTGTAAAAACAGTAAAAATAAGATTATGCCAAGTCTGAATGAAAAACATAAGATCTTAAATGTTTCCCTATTTCATTTTAAATATAGCAATCTTATTTCTATTACAAATCATGGAAATGAATTTAGATGATTATTTTAGAGAAGACAGATCAGTTTACTCAGAAATTTCTGATTTTTAAGAACATACCCAAGACAACTGTATGAACCTCAGGAGGAAAATGGCAAAATCCTCTGGAAAATGAATGAATAAATAAATAAATAATCTTGACAGTTGTTTCTGTTGAGAAACACAGGAACAGCTTAGCATGCATATAACATTCCCCCCTGCACGTTAAAAATAAAATAAAATAAAATAAAATCAGATGTATAGGTCCCCAAATCTAAAGGCAAACAGCACATTACTTTCTGCAGATGGCTACTCAATCAGCAGGGCTCCTCCAAACCACCCACATTTGGGGCTTACACCTGCTTCAGCTATTGCTACGCATGAAGATTACAGTGCCCATGCTGTCCATTTCCACTAAGAAGCCAGTCCCTACTAACTTAACTTCAAACTATCAAGAGACACATTTTCAGGTCCTCCACATGGCCTAAGTGACTTTTGTCACTATGTACAGCATATATGTCACTGATAACTGAGGCATCTAGAGCATGATCAGTTCTGTCTCAGTGAAGTTTCCTAATTCTCCAAAGCTTCAGCTTTGCCTCATAAGCTATCACAGAAGCCTTGCTCTTGGAGGAATGTAGTCCTTCCAACTCTTGATGCTTCTGAAGTAAGAATCAGATTTAACCACTGACAGGGTCCACTGTTATAGAGCCCTTGGGACTCTTCAGTGCAAAGGCAGAGAAACAGGGAGGGAAGGGATCTCACAGAAGACATATTAGGACAGATTAAGAAAGATCGAGTAAGAGATGTTGGTCATAATGGGGTCCACAATGAGAGATGTGTGGATGGCCATACCGTGGGAATAGATTGGATCAAGCCTGGGTGAAGGTAAGGAAAAGATGAAGAAAGTTCTGACTACAAAACAGAAACAGTGTACAAATGGAAAAATCAAATACAAAACACAGTAAAAAGAATGTCTTAACTTCATTCCCTAGCCCTTAATACATTAACCAATGTGACAGATTCTTATCAGCTTCATAAATCTCTTTCATGAAGTTCACTCTCGTACTTATAATGTAATAGTTATTGCAGATTAATCTTGTATTTCCTCATTAATCAAAGCAATTCTAGGTAACAACATATCCATTCTAAAATAATGAAATGTCATGTCCCCATTTTCTTTTCTAAATAACAAAATAGTTCATTGTACCTACTCTGCATATTAGGGCAGCTTCTTTATAGCAACATATCAACAACAGAATTCACTTAGGACTTCTTTTTTACTCTTCTGTAGGTTTTGCAAAGCTAAAAATCTTGCAGATGCAACAGAATATATTTTAAACTCATACTCCTTCATACTCATGGAGGAATTATTTGCAGGCCTCATCCCAAAACAGAGTACTTAAATTTCAGTGTTAGAAACAGACATATCTTTACCATTAGTATCAAAGCATTTCTGCCAGGAGCATCCCACACCAGGACTGTTCTCAATAAGTTCTCAATTGATATGGAAACTTTCCTGGAAAGTAAAATTTTGAGCTGGTTCTCCCACAGAGATGTGGGACATGCACTCCTATAAGTCTGGTGTGTCCTAAAAATATTCTTCTGCTTATTTCATTAATTAAGCACACGCACACAAAAATGTCACCTACAGCATCAACTTTCAATCAAAAGGATGTTGGTAGTTTGAAGATGATCAAAAATCACAGTTGACTTCCTACTTGGCCTTACCCTACCCCAGGTACTCTAAAGGTAACTAATCTTGTCTCATTTTCCATGAAGCTAATACCAAATTTTTAGTTCATTTCCTTAGCAACAATAATTTCACTATTTGTTCTATAGAAAAGGGTGATTTATCTGGAATGAGGACTCATATTGTAGAGGACAAAAGACAAAAAAATGACTTTTCCTGAACCAAAGCAATGCAAAAATACTTAGAAAGTTTTGGTGCTCTCAGGAGTCACATCCACAAAATAAATTTGGCTACCAAAGAACCAACTGAGCTCATTTCACATTTTGGGACTATCTGATGTTGGAAGGGACAAATTCTGACCTCGTTGAGCAAATTATTTGAGTTCACACATAAATGAAATGGGGAAAGTTTCCTCTTTTGCAAGAATTCCATTAACAAATCTAACCTAAGTTGGTATCAGAAACATAGCATGTCAGTAATGTAGAAGACTGAATACGTTGTTACAGAGTTCTTTTGATTTACCCTTGAAGATTCCAGTGATAGTGATACAACATTTAGCTTCAGTCCTAATGACAGCAAATTCATGATTTATTTCTAATGACAAAATTACATTAAAAAGCAACAAGAAAATATAGTAAATACTTTTTGAAGACACATTAGAGTTCAGGGTGTACCTAATGAGAATAAAAAGATTTTTTTTCAAATGCAGAATTAAGGTAATTATATCTTATTACCTGGTGTGTACTGAGCATGGGGAATCTATACTTAAAAGTTGGATTGCCTGGAGCAGCCCTCACTAAAAGAGTATTACGAATCATGACTGTACCAGTATAAATCACAGAAGAGACATAAATATAGTCTCAGAATTATATATATATATACATATAAAATAAAAAGGACTTCATTATTATCCGTTTCATTGAAATTGACATATTATAAATGATAGCTTTCTAGACAGGATACTATGATGTTCAATTTCAGTTGTGCAGTAAGTTCAGTGGGATCAGCCCAGCTTTGCAAGCTAGACACTGTTGGATCATAAGGGAAGAACCAGGGGAGACTTTTCATCCTGTTAACCCTCCATTGATCAGACAGATTAGTTGAGTGCATTTTGTAGGCACAAGCAGGTCCCCTGCTGTGCTCTCACCTCACAAGACATGACTGTTTTGGTCCAAAACACATAATCACAGTATCAGATCAAGTCAGAACTAACAGAATCCCTCAGAGGAAAGTTTATCTCAGCCCAGTTATGCTATTTCCGCATTTCCAGGATGGCATCAGAGAAAGCTTGTATCTGTGTTTCTGTCCACATACCTGTATGTTGAACAATGCATTTCATGCTGATCATCTAAGGATATAGCACATTCTAGACATCAAGGTATGAAGTCAAATTCAATATGAATAAAGGCTACAACTCCTTTTTCTCCTGAGCCAGTCACAGCTTTCTTCTGTCTGCTGTAATCCAGTTACTGCAATTTCTCTTTAAATTACTGTTTTCCTATCTCTTTCACCTTTTTCGGAAAGGAAATTTGCCATAGGAATATTTTTGCTTTAGTAAGCTCTTTTCATATTTTCTTTACGTGTTTATTTCTAATGTTTGCAACTCTATGCCACGGCCAATAGAATTGCAAAAGGTCTTCCTCAGTGTTTGAAAAACTCTCTTGGGCCATATGTCAGTGAGTGCCATTTTTTCCCAGATAGAGGAATTCAGTGATGTCCCTTTACTTCATGCATGCTTCCACTTGAGATGCCATTTCATCAGCCTGCCCCTCTGCTGCCATCTGTCACACAGCAACAAAATGTAACGGAATACTGGTGGGAGGGTTCAATCTCTACTGCCATACCACCAATATCTGTCTCCAGTGTTATGGGCCAACATAAAATAGCACACGTTTTTGAAGCAACCCTCATAATTACATAAAGATATACATTGTTTTCTCAGATGTACGCATGCCAGAAAATAAAAGTATGTGGAAATATTTGCATGTGCTCTGAAAGCCTAGCGGAGACAGAAGACCCAGTTGGGACAAAGCACTCATTAGCAGTTCAAGTCCTTTTCAGAATGATTCTTATTACATTATTGTGAAAGATCTGAGAAAGGCATTTTGAGGTTTGGAACAGAATGCTGTTGGGAACATTAATTTCCATGAGGCCTTGTTCTGTTCATGTCTTGATTTTCCAGGGAGTCAATCCTCAGGGATTTTGAGGGTTGACTCTTCTATATTTCTTCACAGGAAAATTATCTACCCGGCTGTTCTAAACAGATGTTTGGTAATGTACAAAATGATCTTTTTGACAATAGAAAATACTTCTGAAAGCAAGTTTCATAAATGGCTACTTCTACTGTTCTACAGTATCCAACCCACCATCCAGATGTCATGTGGTTTGCTTCCCTGTAAATTCACTCCAGAAATCCTGCAAATAATGTTGGGTTTACCAATTATCACTATGTTCCTTCATAAGCAACAAACCATAGATGTATAATAATGAAGATCTTGCTACATACCAGAAAGCAGAACTCTATGGAAAGCTAATAAAATTAGAAAAACAGAAAAGTGTGTAAGATAGAACTCAAATTTATTCTTCTACATCCATAAGAATTCAGCCATCATACAAATTCAGACATTGCATATTAGGTTACGCAAAAAAAAAAAAATCAGTTTTTTTATGATGCAACCTGTATTAATTTAACATTTAGAATCTTATTTAAAAATGAAAAACCTTTTATTATATTTTTTCCTACTATTTTCATGAGTACCCTAAAACATGGCCCCAGTGCATAACGTGATGAACAAACAAGACTTTAAATGGAATACTAATTTCCACAAATGTCATTTTCTTGTAATTCAAATATAAGCTTTTCACATGAAGCTTATCAGCTACATTTTAACCTGCATTAGGCTGGTTAAAATACCCAATTTCTTTCTCCTGCAATCCTACTAGTCTTTCTTTAGCCATTAGCAACAGTAATAGCAATTAGCAACACTACTTCCAGCACAGTCATTTCAGGCTAAGCTGTGCAGGCTTCATGTTTAATGATTCCAAGCATAACTACAAAGGCATGAAATAGAAAATACAGTAATCACAGAGGAATGGCAGACTCCATCTAATAGTCCATTCTAAATCTTACATGTCCAGTTCTGGACTGTTTCAGCTGCATTTGGCTCATAAATGTAAAGCAAGCATTTCATTTTCTGTGCCTCAGCACTGGGAAAATTAGGAAATCTATCTGTAGCCTTTGTCTTTACTTACCAGCATCCACTGATCCCAGAAAGTCCCCAGTAATACCTTCCAAAGGGGTCACCATCACCAGTGCTACCAGTTTTAATGAAGACATTCACACTGTGTACCTGCATTGAGTGTAGGTGGCAGTCTGCTGGTAGCAGAGGCTACAGGTGTGGCCCCCATGAGGAGAAGTTGGGGCTGCCCCATGCAGACGCTCCATTTCATACAGCTCCACAAGCCCGTCTTCAGGACACAGCTGGTACGTCAGCTAAGCCAGGGCAAAATTTTGAAAGCATATTTAAGAAAGGGCAGAAAACACTGAAAGAGGAAGAAAAGAAACAGGAAGAGGGGGTGCTCAATGATGAAGCAGTTGTTCCTGGAGGGACTGGAGCCCATGGAAGACATAGAATCATAGAATAATTAAGGTTGGAGGAAGACCTCAAAGATTGTCTAGTCCCACTATCCACCTGTCAGTGTTATTGCTCACTAACCCATGTTCTTTTGTACCACTAACTTGTGATGGAGCAGATGAAAAGAGCAAGAGAGAGCAGCAGAAATAAACTGCTATGTCCTGACTGCAGCCACCCTGCCCTGCTTGTTGTATTACTGAAGAGATAAGGTATAACTATGTTGTAATTGATCTCCCAATTTCATCATACTTTTTCCCCCCTCCCTCAAGCCTGCTGAGGCAAAGCAGGGAGGTAAACAACTTGGCATGAGGTTGGCAGCCAGCTGTGGCCAAGCCCCAACACATCATTCCTCATGCTATTGTGCATGTGACTTTTGTACAAGAAGTGCTACGTTTTATGAATAAAACATCTTGAGTTAAACTTCCCTTCAGGTAATTCCCATGTTACACTGCAACTCCCAGAAACAACTGCATATGTACTCTGCAACTACACTCATTAAAAAAATATATATATTGCTTACTTTTTTGCTTGCAATTTTGAGGTAAGAAAAACTAGCCTTAGATATACTCATTAGAATATCATGCATGCCCAGAAACCAAAGATAAAGTCCCTGTGCCTAACTTTCATAGTGACAACTAAATATTCTGACAGTAGGTGGAGATGGATGTGAACTCAGAGTATAACTGCACAGAATCTGCTCTCCATTGCTTAATCTTTTCCTCCCCCCCTCCCCCACCAGGGAAAAATCAGTATTGTGAACAAAGGAAATAAATTTTTTAAAAAAGCCAGAGGATAAAACGCTAAACTACAAGACAAAATGTTAATTCCTCTCTTCCACAAATCATCAGTTATAGGTAGAGAAGATGGTTCATTTCCCTGAAGACAGCAGTAGTATTGGGATATTTTTTGTTTGTGTCCCAAAACCTTTAAGAAATAGGCTGCAGAGTAGCCTTCTGAAGTTCCATAGTATGGAATCAATCAAGAAACAGTCCCAAGTATTTTTATTTCCTCCTCTGCACCCTCTCCTAAAGAAAAACTCCACATCTTTTTGGAGCTGGAGACCCCAGGCATAGATGCAGAACTCTAGGTGAGGCTTCACTATACCAGAGTAGAGAGGGACAATGACAGCCACCTCCCTTATGTTGCTGGCCACTTCTCTTTTGATACAGCCCAGAAAGAATGGCTTGTCTCTAGGTGGGCTTGAGCCACCAAGTTTTCGGTTAACAGCCGAACAAAATGAGCACCCTTCATAAAATTCTCACTTACGGAAGCAATAAATATTAGCAGAAGTAGAGGTGGCTTTGCCTGACAATTCAGTCCCAAGTAATGAGTCCTAATTACAGTACGATTTCTAATTGCTACAAATACTGCACAGGTGGCCATGGATATCACACACTGATTGCCAGCCTGAAAATATTTAAGATGTTTTTTAGTGAAAACCTTCTTCAGCTGTCTCCTTGGTTCCTAGCTGAAAGGTAAATCCTGTTAAAAGAATTGTTTTAATTTTGGGCATGCATGGCATATAAATAATAAAAGATTTTTGCTCAAATTGGAAAATTAAGTTGATTCTCAGTCATGTTATCAGTTCTAAATTTTGTCCTACTTAGAAAGGACTTAGCTTTGGAAATAATAAATTCAATATCTGTGGCTATGTTGCCCCTATGCCACTAGCCATTTCTTGTAGTAATACAAGCACATGCATACACATGTACACGCACACCCACACACACAGAATGGGAGACAGACTCTTTGCCTTGCCAAGCCTTCTTTGCATCATTCTGACACAACAAAGTAGACTGACACCAAACTGAACTGTATCAGTAAAAAAAAAATAGACAAATTTACTGGGGAGTAGTGATCAGCAGAGGGGTCTGGCTGAGAAAAAGGGTATTGTTGGGTTCCTGGCAACTGTTCTCTTTCAAAGCATCCAAGAGAGCATTTCCCAAGTGTAGGGAATGTCAGGCTGTTCCCAAAACCCCACTCCACACACCTGCTGCTAAAGCAATTGTTTTCCAGCTGCTCTTGTGGCTGGCAACTTTAGCACACTTTAGATAGGTTTTAAGGCCCTGTGCAAGGGAAGACCTATTTGCATAATTTCCTCTGCCTGTTCAAAAGAGTAGCTGAGATTTCTTGAAGGTGCAGAGAAATCAGGCCTAATATGTAACATGAACTCTGGTAGACACCCTAGCCTCAGAACATATCATCTGTATAAACACTGCTTTTGTGTTCCAGCCAGTTTGGATAGCTGTATGCATCAGTTGAGATGGAGCTTTTGAGAACCAGCTTATCAGAGGACAGCTGGTCTGTGCCAGCATTTGAAATGCTAGCAAATGCTAAGCACAATTTGCTGGTAGGATCTCTCAAAATCAGGCAAACAAAGGAAGTGTACAATCTTCTCAGCCATCCGCATTCTAGATCTGTTCCTGGGGAACGTATGAGTCCAAAGGCTACCAAAATGTTCAGAGCATGAACATTTGAGTTGACCTATTTCTCATAAGCCAAAAGATATTCATTCTCCTTAAAATGAAGTCTACATTTTTTTCTTTCAAGGTTGAACCCATTTAATCATGATTAAATTTAGAGCAATGTCTAAAAGTAGATAACTGTGGTAACTTGCTACTCCCATGTGCAACACTAGTTTTGGTCTAACCTAGACAGAATGTGGCAGGTAGAAACTCTACCAATCAGGTGGAAAGGAAAGCATTACAGATATGGTCAGTTGTAAAGAATGTTGCAAGAGAACATCAAGTAAGTATCAAGCAAATTCTGTCCTATTGGCTTTAAATGATTATCATTTTTGACAAATGATGTTCCTACAAGTAGAAACAGGGTTTTTTGTATGTTTGTTTGTTTTTGTGTGATGTTATGCAAGAGATCCGATTCCTGATGATTGCCTCATCTACAAACTTTCAGAGATCAGCTTTCAAGCCCTGTAGGAAAACTATCACTTTTTACTGTTGGACACCCTCATTGATGCCACCAGACAGTCCAGATTTGATGCCTTCTGACTTCCACCTGTTTGGTCTAATGAAAGATGGACTGTGTGGGCAACATTTTCCAAACAGCACCATAATAGCAACTGTGATACAGTGGATCAGCTCTGCTGGGACTGATTTTCATGAGCGCAGTATGCAGGTCCTTGTTCATTGTTGACAATGCATAGCTAATGGTGATGATTATTACTGAAAAAACAGGGATTTTTTTGTAGCTGAGAATTTGCTCTATCAAATAATGTTATTGTGCTCTTTGTATCTGTTGTAGATTCCATGGAAGAGCTGGGTTTTCTGTGGGGCTTCTTGAGTGCGCAGGTGTGACCGTTCTCCATATCAGCCTGAGTTATTGCATTTTTCTGTTGCATAATGATGGAGAAAGACCTAGTGAGCTTTTTCTGCTTTGTAACACAACGAGTCACACTGAGAAGAGTCAGTTATTTATACGAATAACAGGAATAAAGAGAAAACAGTTATCTCATCAGTTAAGCATATTATTACTGTCCCATCAAAAACACGGTGAATAAAGCCATTTCCTAGGGAGAGTTTGCTTCTCTCACTTCCTCTGTTATGAGATGCAAAAGCCCACTGCAAGCAGCCAGAGCACCATCTATCTCCAAATGGGAGCTACACGTACTACATGGTGGGTCATCTTTACAGAGAGGTAAGGTATATACAGATGCTCTGATTGTGTTTATACAGATACTCCTAACAAACAACTCTCCAGTTAAATGTTAGTTTTCAAGCACCCTAAATTTGCATCAGCATCACTGTGCTTATAGCACATTAAGCCCACCTATGCAGCAGGCAATGTTTTAGGGATAACAGTTTTCCACTGATGATATACACAATGCTTATTAACCAAACTGTCATCTCTGGGATACAAAATAATAATAATAAAACATCTATAACTGCAATATTTGCTGTATTTCCTAATTAATTCAAGAAATTACTTTTGCACATTTTTGAGTCAAAGGTGCAGTACCATTCCCTTTTCTTTCTTTATGTTTGATTATTTTTATACTGCTTTCCCAAAACTTATTGACAACATGCTGACAGTGGAGAATACTCAACACCTCACGCAGACACTGCTAGCGTGTGTTTGAGAACACACTTCTTGTTTTCCAAGTTGCCTTCAGTGCATTTACAGTCCGATATACCGAGCACAAACAACAATCTGCTGCTTAGCAGCAGGAGACCTCAAATATCCATCCTTCTGAGCAATGTCTAAAAGTAGATAACTCCTGCACTTTCTGGTTCTGTTTGCTACAGGCTGAAGAGGAGAGCAGGCTGGCAATGGCTGTGCAGAGAGAAAGAATCAGCTAAACTGCAGAAAGAACTCTGAAAGCAAAGTTCATAATCTGGCTAATTTACAAGGATAGGTTGAAGGGAAGAGACTGGGATTTTTTTTATTTGTTTGTTTATATTTCTTGCCTTTGTGTGTGTGCGTGGGGGGGGGGGGGGGAGGTGGTTTGTTTTTGTTTTTGTTTTTCTTATTTTGTTTAGATAAATCTGACTTTGGGACTGACCTGTATGTCAGTGCATC
Source organism: Alectoris magna (assembly GCA_030625065.1). Taxonomy (NCBI): domain Eukaryota; kingdom Metazoa; phylum Chordata; class Aves; order Galliformes; family Phasianidae; genus Alectoris; species Alectoris magna. The sequence goes on along the minus strand of CM060561.1, from coordinate 128,081,521 downwards.
AGAGAGGGTTTTACTTTTGTGGGCTCCCACCTCTCACAAGCACAGGCCCCAGTGCAGCATTACAAAGACTCAGACTCGAGGAGCAATCACACTTTTCCCAGAGACCCAGAGCTCCACGCCGAGGCTTGCAGCAGCACAGGATCCTGCTGACTTCAGGGCTCAAGGTACATTAAGGCAAGTCTGGGAGACTGAAAGCAGGTTTGGTTGCCCACAAAGGCAAAACCTCTCTGTGAATACTTGAAAGCTTTCTCTTCACTGATGTTGGTACTTAAGTTACTACCAGAATAGTTAGCATTCAAACTAATCCTTACTTTACATAACTATTGCCAGCTCTTTTCTCCTGAAGTCAACCTATTTCATCCACTGAAACTACCCTATCTCTTTTCTGATAGCAAATTAGCCATGTTCACACAGATTAGCAGTAATTAGCGGCAGACACTTCTAGCAACCTAATGAGACTTGATTTCTCTTTTGGTGACTGAGGAAAATTGGATCCAAGAAGCTATATTTTAAAGGTAAGTTTAAAAGAGCACCAAGCTGAGGTAGTAGGCATCAGAGTAGAATTTTTCTTGTGGCTATTTTGCTCTAGTTCCACCCAAATGTGAACAGACAGATTTCAAACCAACTTCATATAATTGTTCCTCTTCAAGGAAACTTCTGAAGTTCAGAACCGAAACACTGGTAGAGTTTAGTGCAAATCCTCAGTTGTTTATAGTGAGTAGTTTGCCCATAAAGAATAAGGAGGGACAGAAATATAGTGAGAAGCAGAGATGTTTATATCTTAATGGGGGGACAAATGCTAAAAATGTTATGATCTCCTTCTTGGCGTCTTGTGTTCTTCTTTCCTTACAGAAAATGAGACAGCAAAAAGTAAAAATAAAAATAAAATATAAAAGATGGTTGAAAGACTTGGTAACCAAGAATGCTTAACAGAACTGCAAAAGCCTGAAAACTCCATAAGTACCTGCAGGAAAGGATGTTTCCAAATGCACAGTAGCTGCTGGTTAGATGCTTAGAGAACACTGGAGCTCAAACTGGGGATTTTTTATTTGATTTCCAAAGGGTAGGAGGTTAGCGTTCATTAAGGCAGCAATACCTAAAATCACCTTAATTTTGAGCTGGCTGAAGTTCTGTTAGTTTGAACTGGCCATTAAGTCCTTGTTTAAGTGAAACACAAGGCTTCAGTTTCTTGGTCAACTCAGTCATGGGGTTTTGCAACACGTAGGAAAAACTCAGTTGTGAACCGTGCCAAACAGCAGTTGTTGGGACAGGGTGGAATCTCATCTGTCTTGTTTTACAAGCACAAAAGATAATGAAGAGATGAATGAGAAGTTAGCTATGAAACTACAAAAACTTTTAAATGAGAAACATCACTTCTTTTTTTTTTTTTTTTCCCCCACTGTGCTCTTCCAGATTTTTCCCATTGCTGAACTCAAGTTTGTATCTGAAGACCCGTGAGCTGAGTGATGGGTGCTCTAAAGCCCATCAGACTAGGGCCTGTAAGAGGCCATGTTGTTGTACTTTTGTCTCAAAAATTTGCTGAAGATGGACTATTCCATGCCAGTCCTGTCCAGGGATTGAGAAATCCCTTGCTCTAAAGATATGCTAACTGGAGGCAGCAAAAGAAGGATAAGCACCTTGATGGCCAGGAGAAAACCTTTTGTCTGGACTTATCAACAAGAAAGATGAGCCACACCTTGATGGTCAGGGCTTATCAAGAGAAGGATAAGCACCTTGATGGCCAGGAGGAAACCTTTTGTCTGGACTCATCATCTCGAGAGGTGGAGGGGGGGGATACTCATATGACCCTTACCCAAGCCCCCAGGAATGTCACGCAGGCAGGAAAAAACAGGATAAAAGGGCGCAGGAAAAATCATGAAGGATCATCGTCTTCTTGAGGGAGAAGGCAAGAGAGAGAGACAGAGAGAGGGTTTACTGCCTTCTGATCCCTCGTTGCTGCTTTGCTGCCCTACTGTCTACGGACCCTCCCGGCCTTGCTGCACGAGACGCTGCTGCTTCCACCACTACCACCACCCGTACTGCTTGGTACCAGCCCGCTGCTCTTCGTTGCCTGCTTGGACCCTGGACCAACGGATAAGGGGACACTGCTGCATCGAGTTGGTGACTATCCCCGCTTACCGCAACTCTTGCTTTTCTTCTTACCTTTTCTATCGCCCGTTTCCCCTTCCCCGTCTCCCTAAAAGGCTAGGATTTGTAATAAACTGGTCGGACCAACATTTGAACCGTTGTTTCTTAATCTCACGCCGGGTATATTAAAAGAATCTCCTCTCACTCCTATTAATTGGAGCGAGACAGGGCCAGAAGCAAATCTCTGTTCAGACTTTTCAAACTGATTTTTTTCTGAACATAAACTACTAAAGAAAGAAGTAAAGAAAGGCACATGCTGTGCAGGGTAATCTAAACAGAATGTTACAAGGAAAAAAAAAATTCTATCATATTTGATATTCTGACATTTCAATGTTTGTTTTTGTCCCAGATCTGAATGCAAAAGTTTAAATTTAGAGATTAGTGGGAGAAGCAAATTCTTTATGTCCCCTCAAAGAGCCATTTCCAAAATGAATCAGAATATTTTCTTTCAAAACTGTCAGAACATTCTGAAATGATATATATATACACACTTAGAATGTATGATATAAAAGAGAAATATAAAAGAGATTTAAGCATTATCAAAACAAAATACTTGAAGGCTTTTCACTGAAAATTGTTAAAATAAATAAAAAAAAACTTTGTATTTCAAAGGAATTGCTCATTTGGATGCAAACTTTTTCCACTGAAAAAAAAAAAAAAACTTATCTAGTTCTACCTACAAGTCAGCAAGGGAGATCTTATTTCCATATCTACAATTAGAGAGAGCTGAATTGTCATTCTCTGGGCAATCTTGGTTTTATAAGCTCTTCTGTGCATATAGCCCTTCCTACCTGGGGATCCTGAAACATTTTGCACAGGTGACAGATGGGAGTCTGTCACATCTGCACCAACATGAAAAAGAGCACCCTCTTTTACAGCAGGAGTCTCAACCCACAGTGAGTTGCATGATATACATGATGGCTCCTTTCCAGGCTTTGAATGTTAGCAGCACGTGTCCCTTGTCAGGAAATCCAGCATAGCACATGCCATATGTACAGGGTGGACCCTATATGTATGTAGATGGATAACTCCAATCTTTGTTATCTTGACTGCAATTTAAACTGAAATAGGTCTGAAGAGAGTTGCCTGGATAGTAAAATTGGATAATCTGCTTCCAGCTCACTTCCCTGTTTACTTGTATACTGTCTATATATTTTGCTCCAAAAGTATTTCCTGGGGCTAAAGCTCCTATTTTTTTCCATGGAAATTACAACAGATAAAATGAGCAGAATAACACTATTCAATAGAGTAAAATCTCAGCTGCAAAACACAATCTTTCAACATAGTCATTACCATTCGCTATGCATTTTTACCAGTGATAAACAAGAGCCTGCATGCTGTACTCATAAAAATCTGTACCAGTGGAGGTGGTCCAGTGTTTGCTGTCACTGTGCTCACATCCAGTGTTTGGTCTCCATAAATGTTCAGCAAGCATCGGTGAACATCAATGTGTGCAATTTTTTCCACAGGTAGGAATTGAGTTCACACTTTTGCTTCACACACACTTCTTTGTTAGATGCCATTTTGTCAGACTGCCACTCTTCTGCCATCTGTCACTTGGTAACAGAGTAGTGGCAGGGAAAGGTTCAGCCTCTATAGCCAATCCACCAACATCTCCCTGTGATGACATTAACTAATATAATAAAATAGGAGGCATTACATTCAGAGCAGCCCCTATTATTTACACAAGACTGTGCTAGAGCTACAGCTTTAAAGAGTCCCTATCCTAATTTAAATGATAAGGGGGAAAAAAAATGTGGAGATGTCATGTTTCAGAAATATTGTGGGATGGATAGAAAAGAACTCAGAAGATCCACTTGGGGATTTTTCATGTCTGCCTGTCCAGAGATCAGCATGACATTAACAAAGGAAGCTCCAAAGTCCTGCCTTGACTGTCTTACATATTCTTTTTGTTGGTTTTTTTTTCGCCTCACACATTAATTCTTGAATAAACTTTTGACATCAAGATAGCACTCAGGATCAATGCTCTTTCTCCCTCCTGTCTGGAACTCAGAGCTCCATCACAAGGACATGCCCACTGTGGTGAGAAGTGAAGCCATTCACTTTATGTTGTTTACGGTTCAATATCTGTCTCTGTAACCATCTACTAACTCTCCCCATAGTACTTTTCCTTAGGTCACCAAAAAAATATCCTTGTCCTTGCCTTCAGAGGTCTGTAGCATAAGATTTTGAAGGGTATCTCCTTAAGAGACCATCAGACTTCATCCATTTTTCTTCATAACTGACAACAAAGCAGTCCACCTATGAGTTTACAGTAGGCAAATATTTGATCAATATTCAATAAAGGTGATATTAGGGAGGTACAGGAGAGAATTCCACCATTGGAAATGAGTATTCCCTTCTTAAGCAGACAAAGACAGATTTAGAAAAAATTGAGATTGCTTCTGTTGCTAGAAAACTTTATCATGACTAATCCAAACTTAATCCAGAAAACAGAATCCATCACTTCTGTCTTTTCTACTGCTCTTCTATTATCACATTCATGTCATTTCCCAAAATGACAAAGTTTGTCGACAAGGTTGATTCATTGCAGTTGGAGAAGTTTGGACATGCTGCAGCCCAGGCTGCTTATCTAGAAAAAAATCCTCTGCCTGTTCTACTTGTTAAGCTTTGTCTAGTCTATCATAGAGAAGGTGCTTCATTTCTTCTACGGCCACAACAGTGTGCGCCTGTACTTCTACATAGTCATCTGAGTCCTTGTTAGGCAGAGACCTTGGCCCTGCTGAAGAGGGTGGCACCGTCTGAGGATTTTGGTGTCATCAGTGCCTCACTGCAGGTTTCTGTTACTTCCACTGCAGTTTGACACCTTCTTGTCACAGCTGCAGCAAACAACAGCTATGTACCTGCATAGCTGAGCATTATGCTGTCACTCAGCAAGAAACTATATCCAATGTTAGCTGGTGCTTTTTGGTGCCAAAAATAAAAGTGTTTTCCGTATGGATTAGTTAGTGATAAATGATCTTCGGTTAGTGTATTTAATTGTCTGGAGCCTGCAAACCATTCTCTCTCTTACACACACAAAAGAACTGCTTGAAACCAAATCAGCCTGAAAAGATCTTTTCCTTTAAATTACAGTGGCACTCAGTCTTTCTCAGATATTGTAGCTCAAGTGAATTACTGGAAAGATTGGATATTGAGAACAAAAGAAAAATGATTGGTGAGAATAGAGGCTGATAGGATAGAAATAAAAACCTTCCAGTGGGGAGGCCTGAGCATAACTGCATGTCTTTGCATATTTCCCCAAGGAAGGAGGTAACAAATGGTTTTGGCAGGAGGGAGACATTTTAAGGCAGCAAAATAAAAGGGTCATGTATCAAACCAAATTGCGTTGGCTTTGAGATGTATTAAATCTTTACATGATCTTGTTTTTCTTTGCAAAGCATCTTTTTTCCTGAAAGAAGCTGAAGATCCTATACTGAGTTTCTTTGATAGTAATTATACCCTGCATGCTTTTGCATTTCTGCCTGTACGTATTTTGAATAAGATAGCATCACCATAACAAATAAAAAAATAAAAATAAAAAAGGAAGCTTCAGTTTAAAGAAACATCAGGGTTGCAAAGACTGTAAAATCAAGGAATTCAAAATTATGAGATGCTGAAATTCTGGTTGCTGTACTTAATTGAAATGCTCCAAATAAAGCACAGGAAATTACTTTTAATTGCATACTCACACATGCCCTCAGCCCTACAATTTCTTTGCCTCATACAGTGAATGAAACATTTTCCACCAATGGATAGCTTTAGCATCTGGCTAAAATATCACAGAAGTGGAACTGCTCTGGGGCTGTATGAGGCCCACTGTGGGAGTCAAACAGATAGATCTAAAATGCAAAATTCATAAGGGGAGACAAAGAGTACAATCATATTGAGAATGAAGGAAAGAAGTTAAGAAAGAACAGAGAAAAATGGCAGAAAGGGGAGGAAACAAAGTCTGTGGTAGGGTGTGTTACAGAGAGAACCGCTTGCTCATTTGGGGGAATTGACTGGGATTCACCCAGCTGTAAAGCTGAAGTCAACTGCTGAATGACTGAAGACAATCCCCGAATCGGCAAAAAGAAGAAACAGAGATTCTCAAAAAAATTGTGCTTTTACATCTGCAGTTTTCACTTACTCTTGTTTTAGCAAAGCAGCATCAGTGGGCTACTCAGCATTTCTACTTAGTGGGCTACTAAGGCAGTTCTCTCACGCTTCAATCCTCCAGTTTAGACAAACAACCTAGCAATCACGCAGATCCCTATCTTCCCCCATTAAAATCTGCTGACTGTGTACGAAGGCATCAACTACTTAAATAAATCTGTGACACTTGTTCATCATTTAAAATCCAGAATCCTACAGTCACGCCAGGAAATTTAGATCTCTTCTTGCCATTTAAGCTCATATCAGAAAGGCCGTGGAGGATGAAGGGGGAAAAAAAAAAACAAAAACAAACAAACAAAAAACAACCAAAAAAAACAACAACAACAACAACAAAAAAAAAAACAAAAAAAAGGAAGAAAAAAAAAGACAAAAGTTAAAAAAAGATTTTTATCCTGAGGCCCATCTTTTCTGGAGCATATACAAAGACTTGGTTGCACCCTTTGACAGATGGTTCAGGACCCCTATATTCCTGCCTCCTTGAAATAAAAGAACAAGATACACAGCAATAGTCTGAAATGTAACCCAGACCATGATAGTTTTAGCAGTGTACAGTCTGCCTTATGTATTGAAAGCATTTTCTTCCACAGGAGTTCATTATTCTCAATGAATATATGTCTCCAACAGCCAGAGATAGGAAAACCACAGGGAATGAAATACTTTTAGGCATGTATTGAGCAAATGTGTCTAATCTCCTCATCAGACTTCCACAGCAGAAGAAAACAACAGCTACCATATGGACAAATAAGGACCAATCTTCAAGTTACCCTCTGTTCAGTGGAAAATTATTTGCAGTAGGAAAGACCCCCTCAGGATATCAGAAGGCTCAGCTGGCACTGCGTACGCATGTCCAATGCAGCCATACACAAAGGAATTGTTCTGACAGTCAGTATGACAAGCCTAGCAAACAAAACAATTAAGCTCTGAGGTTGGGATCTCTCACTGAGGAATAGCTGCAATCCCGTTGTCAGCTCAGCTGCAAGCTTTTGGCCCCTCCAGCCCATTGTCCCCCACTTCCCTTTTCTACACACTTCCAGAAAGCCTTCCCATCCTCTTGGTCCCCCCTGGAGCACAGCAGTCTCTTCGTGAGAAGCTGTTGCAAGGACTTTCCAGAAGACTGAAATGGTTTCCATTTATATAGAAGATGTTCTGGGGAGAGTAGATTAGAGTCAGAAGGCTATGTGACCAAAGGCATGTAAAAATAAACTGGGAGCAGTTTCTAAACAAAAAGAACAGCTGACTGCTGCTTCATATTTTTTCAGTCTTCCCTTGCATCTGGAAAAAAAATAAAAAATAACTGAGAGCACAAGGCAGACGTTTTAATTTTTATCAAAGACCAGTGTGAATGTGCCATACCTGACCAACACCTTCCGTTACTGGTTATTTCTCCATTTTGTGGTAATTTGTGTTCTGATCTCTCCCTTAATGAAGGAAAAAATCTCTTATCACTCTCATAAGTGTAGTGAGGTTCTCAATTCCTTTCCATGGATGGTGCTTCATCTTAAACAGAATAATTACCATGCTCTCTATCAGCAACAGGCAGAGTCCTTGCTGTTAGTCTACTTATCCAGGAACAAGAAGATCAGTTATACTTAGCATTCTCAACAGATATGTAGGTAATACTATAATATTCAAAGGATTGAGAGCAAATTATTACTAGGCACACCATTCCAATCACCATAAATACAGCATTATTCCTTGACATTCAACCACCTAGTGATGGAGAAAGAATGGCTTTCAAGAGGATACCTTAAAGGGATTTCTCAGTTCTCCCTTATTTAGCTGCATCTTAGTACCACAGCACAGCATGGCTCATGCCACATACTCATTTACCTTTTATTTTATTCAGGGAACAATGTATTATGATTTTAAAATCACTTTTCTACAGCTTGGTTGAATGTATTCAATAAGTACCATTCAACCCTTAAATAGATACACAACACTTTTTCAGTTTTTCTGCAAAATAAACTGGAATATATTTATCTGGATATAGCCTATTCATTATCCACAGTTAACAGCCTTCCCCCTCCCACCCTTTCCACTTCAAAGGATGGATGCAGTGATTGTGTTTCTTTCCACATCTTAACTTCCCACCCATCCAGAATATCTTTTTACACTAACAGCTGTGGTGCCAGCTCCCACATATAGAGTTGATGACAGAAACACCCAGGCTTTTCAAAATGCATCAGCACCTACTTTTAGTTCTTCAGACGTGCACTCATTCAGCAGTCTCCAAACACCTAAATAGCTCACTTCTTCTCTCAAAATCCAACAGAAGGCCTCAGCAGCTAAGGAACTAGAATTAAGCTCCTAGAATAGCAAATGAAATCACAGCTTAATTAACACTGTTAACAGGTGGAAGCATCAGTGAATGTAACAGCAAAAGTAGAAAGTAGGTAAGGCTAAAGGCTGAACAGGTGCCATAACCCATACATTACTGGCACAAGTATCCATAATAGATTGTTCTCAACATAGAGGCATAAGGGTTTTTAGTATGTGCGAAGGAAGACAACAGTGCTTAGCAGTACTCATTCTGCAATAATCATCTGGGATCACTGAAGGTGTTATGCATGTATGTATTTATGTGAATATACAAAGACTGCTCCAAAAGTACTGCCTCCTATTTTATTATGTTGATTCACACCGTCAGAGGCGGATGTTGGTAGTATAGCAATAGATGCTGAACCTTCCCACCAATATTCCATAACATTTTGTTGCCATGAGACAGATGGCAGCAGAGGAGCACTCTGACAAAATGGCGTCTGACATGAAAGTGTGTATGAAGCAAAGGTGTATCACTGAATTCCTCCATGCAGAAGAAATAGCATAGATTTACATTCATGGATCCTTGCTGAATGTTTCTGGAGACCAAACAGTGGATGTGAGCACAGTGAGGTGGTGGGTGGTGCATTTCAGCAGTGGTGACAACAACGGTGGGTCACCTCTGCTGGTGCAGATTTTGGTAAGTGTGGCATGCAGGCTCTTGTTCATGGCAGGTCTAAATATATAACTAATGGTGGTGAATATGCTGAAAAACAGTGTTTTGTAGGTGATAATTTTCACTATTAAATAGTTTAATAGTGGTTTTTTTTTTGTATCTGCTGTAGTTTCCATGGAAATAAATAGGAGGCATTACCTTCAGAGTGACTTACATATATATTATATACTTTTTTCTTTTTTTCTTTTTTCAATATGGGAAATTAACATGGAAACAGTAGCAAGAATTAAGTAGAATTAACTAGACCATTGAATTGCCTATTGAATTCAACACTCAGTGACAGTGAGCAGTCAGAAATCTGGAGGAGAGCACTCCAGTGCTCGTGGTAGCCCTATAGCACTATGTTGTGTTTGCCTATAAGTGCTGGCAACAGAGCCACTGCCAGACCACACAATGGCATAACCGATATATCTTCTGCAGGATCATGCAATGTTCTAGAGGAATAGTCTCTTGACTATTGACTGAGCAAGTCTGCGCTGTATCTCAAGCAGCCTTCCAACACGTGGCAATCCTAAGCTAGCTCCTGTGCATTTGCTTATGACCCAGCACAGCAACCTTCTTGCACTGAAGCAAGTATAGATGTGACATTCACATGATTTACCATCAGTCTTGCACTGATATAAGAAATGCAAGCAGCAAGATAAGGGAATGAAATCAAACTTCTTCATTTTCTGAGACTCATTTCAATTTTTCACCACAATCTGGGTAGACGCCATGTCTAGATCTGGCCTAGGAAAAAGTACTCTGGGCTACAACTTCATAGGAAAATATGGAACAACGCACTCTTACTCAGAAAATTGCTTAGTTCTGGTACTGGGTACATTCTGATTATACTCTTCCTGTTATATGAAAGATTAGTGCCATTCAGTTCCTGCATAATTCCTGAGATTCAAAACAGGAGTAACAAATTAAGGTCTACTACCAGCAGATGTGGCTCAATTTGTGCCTGTGAAGTTTTAGTCACTTTCCCCAACAGATATGTTTGATTCAGTGAAGTTATGGGAGCTGATCGCAAAACTTCATTGCACTCAGACAAAAATATTTTGTGGAAGTTTGAGAATATCTGTTCTGTCAGGATGGTGAAGGAGAGAAAGATTTTTTAGTTTGGGGTTATTTTCCTAACTTTAAAACACAAGATCTGGCCAAAATCATGGAAAGTTTTACAATCCATATCAGTTTACATAGAAGCAAACCTTTAAATTCTGCAGGTTGGAATATTCCTCTGACTGAATTCCACCACAGTTCTTAGCCGTGGGCTCAATCCCATAATTTAAATGGATCTTATTCAGCAGCTTTTTGTGTAACAACTACAGTTTATGTGACGAACAACGTGATTTTTAACTGCTTTCTTTATTTCTTTCACTCAAATCAAGTCAGGAGATTTTCTTAGGAAAAAAACAAACAAACAAACAAACACATACAAAAGTCTTTTAGAGTTTATCTGAAAGAATATGGAGCCCTGGGGAGGCAATTTAATACTTTCAGTTTATCTATCTTCTCATTCTCATGGGCTGTGGAGGGCATTATGCTGTCAGTGCACTTTGACTATGCGGAGAACGTGAGAGTACTCACTGGGCAGAGGAGGAATAATCCTTTGTGCAGATACGGTTAATACCTTAACTGTGATACATCACTCAGCAACCTTGTTAAAACATCACTGTCCTACTGGCACTGATTGGAAAGCCTACATCATACTAAAACAAATGAGATCAGCAAAGCCGTGCAAAACATTTTTTCCTATTATCAAGGTATTTTGCTTGTAATCTTCATCTGACACCCGGCCACGGTAATGTTTTAATTTATAATTTGGGCTTGTGAATACTTATTCTGACACCCAAGCAAAAGAGGGTATTAACATTTTTTTCAGCAGAAACAGGGTGTGTTCAATCTTACAGTGCAATAATTCTTTCACGTACAAACATTGTTTTTACATCTCACAAACTCAAAAAACATTTCTTCTGCAAAAAGAAAATACTGCTTGTCCTTTTGCCACTCCAGTATTTACATTATCTTTGTCTACAGCACAATTTTTGGTTCATTTTTTGGGCTACTTTGTATCCATGATATAAAAAGCAATGTTTTAGGATGTAAGTTAGAAGTATGCAATTTAATGAGAATTTTTATTAAAAGGAGGGGGGAAAAGAATATATGTGTATATATATATAGTAGCACTTACTTATTAGCTTGAACATAGCATGTTAGAAAGAAGTTATGTGGCTCCCAGTTCAGAGCTGGTTTACACCAGCTGGCTGACAGCATAGGAAACATCAAAGAGATTGAGAAGATCAAATATGCACACTAAAGAAAAAGATCTTGCCTTCCTTAGCCTGAAAAACAAAAGCTAAGTAGAAATACAGTCTTATCTTATAAACACAGTTGAGGTCATACTAGAAGGACATGAGGAATCTGAACTAAAGGATGAGACTAGCACATGAATCAGTGAGCAATAAAGACAAATTCACTGATCATTAGAAAAGTCAGATTCTGAAGGAGCAACTGTATGGTGAGAAGAAATAATACCTAAACTAATATTAAGAAAAGCCAATCAGTTTATGAAAGATATTACATGAACTTGTTATCTCTAATAGGAAGAAAGAGGACTTGATGAACAATGCAGTTCCTTTCTGATACTGCTCACTTCCTCAAACCCTCATATGTTAGTTGACAATTATTTTCACAACTGCTCTGTATCAGACTTCCTGAAATTTTTATTTATCCAGTTATCTGATAGAAAAGACTTGAAATCACTGCTGACCTGTGATTTACCCCTAGAATGAAAGACTTCAGATCCTGCTGGGGAACTCCTTGATCTCAAGATTCTCTTTTGAATGCATCACTTTTTTTCATCCCCTTTCATCTTTCCATCTTAAGCAACTACACTTTATTCATCCATATTTCAAAACCAGCCTCATTCATTCTCTCTCGTGCACTAACAAGATAATAACTCCTGATATTTAAGTTGCTATCACAGCATATGCAGTTCTTGCTTTTCAACAAAAGAATTACAAATTAGAGTGTAGAGATTATTAAAATATGAATGGCACGCAACACATCTGTCAGAGCATCCTCTCTTATTATATGTAACAACCTGTCTAACATCTCTTTAAGGAACGTAGATAGTTTCCAGAGGCCTAAAGTCAAATACATTGCCTTAGATAGTAGTTCTAGAGCTAACTGCAGAGCTCTCTACTTGGAAATTTAAATGACTGACCATTCGATTTATAAGCATTCCTGGTAATAAAATTCAGCCTGAACTTAATAACAGCACATTTTATGTGACAACGATGACAATTACAATCTATAGTTACTGCAGTCACCCTTTGGTCCAGAAGGATGACAGTATTAATTACACACAGTTGCCATTTGTCAGACTTAACTTGGCAGGCGACTGAGCTCTGATCCATCTTCAGCTTGAGTTCTACATTTTCCATTTTCTAATCCACTGGAACCAAGGTAATTAGAACTGAGAAAAATGAGAGACTTTCTTTCTCCTGACTTGCTTATAGATGTACCCAGCCACATGTTAGCACATAGTCAGTAACACCGCAGTCACATTAAGTCTATGAGACCTCAGTTAAGTATTTGTCAGCATTTACTTCACAAAAAAACTATACTGCAGGGGTACTACATACCTCATTCACTTTAATTTGTGTTGGATAAAATACAAACTGAAAAGTCTCCCACCTTGTATGTAACTTTCATATAAATAATTTGAACATTTCTTACTAATTCTGTCTGGAATTCTATCTTCCATGTTTGCTGACATTTCTAGTTAAAATATATTGTCTTTCTTTAAAACACATGAAAAGCGTTTCTCTAAATTCTTTGTTAACTGAAAATTGTTGATTCTAATTTAGGAATCTATTTAGAAGAATAAAAAAGTACTTGCTTATTCTGTACTTAATGATGCAATTTCATGTAAGGATCTAAGGTCAAATTCCAAAGTAGGGTTGGACTTAAGTAAAAATATTAACCTCTTCTTGAGCTGGTATATCCATCTAAACAGTCCTTCCAACAATCAGTTTCTCTAGTTCTTACCTATGTGTGGAAATAAACAAACAAACAAACAAACAAACAAAAACCTCAGCTCTTTCCAGGTAGACTTTAAAAAGGAAGAACTTGAAAGCATGAGATTAAGTCAACAAATTTGCGTCATTTTAGACTCAAAATAAATGGCCAGAGCAGGGAAATGTTGCATGTAAAGGTCCATTAGCAAATCAGATGTGCCAACACTGTCAAAATAGAGGAAACATCAAAAGAGAAGATGACCAGAGACCTCTCTAGGCTCCTGTGGAAACAAGCAAACTTGAAGCTTGGTACGATTTGTAAATAAAATCTGCCCTTGTGAGTAAATCTCTTCCCAACAATGTGTAGCCACAAGAAATGCTTTGCCATGTCTTAAAGGCAAGGTATTCCACATACCAAAGTTTTCTCTTCAGCTTCACACACTGAATGGCTTTCTAAACATCAGTGCTAGATTGTTTGCAGGGCTGTCATCTAACTTCCTAATTTGCTGTTTCCCAATTTCATATGTAAAAAAAATCAGCTCAATCATAGAGATACTAAGGGATTCACAGTTATTCTCTGTGCTTAAAGGTGAAAATACAGCTTGAACTAGAAACATTTAAATAAATATAATGTCAAACAGACTATTTTAAGTATATATATCATTTTTAAGCATTTATCATGAGCACTATTTACTGTGGATTATATCGTCTTTATAAAATTGAAGATTTAAGACTGCAATAATGGATGCCATTTAAAAATATCTTGAGGCCTTAGTATTCTATTAATTCTATATGCCTAAAAAGGATATTAAGTGTATCAGGGGAATTGTTGAGTGGCAATAAACTGAAAACTAATCATTAAAAGTAGCAAGTCCAGTACTTCAGGCACAACAGTTTCAGGGCAGTCAGATCCACAATCTCAAATAACCCTCAAAGTGCCACACTCACACATATCCATTAACAATCAGACTGTCTGACAGAGCATATTTAAGTATTTTGTATCAGCTGTGTCTTAGAAGTTAAATAAAATACGCTAAAAATATTTTCTCCTATTTAATTGAAATCCTCTGTAACTGATGCTGCAGTTTTCCACTTGAGACTCTCTCCTCTCATCTTCAGCCATGAGCTAGTATTGTTCCACAGAGAGACACAAAAAATCTATGCCCATATAAATGTGTATACAAACAATGCACACATTTTTCCAGTTGCACAGTGGAAACAAAAAAAAACAAAAAAAAAATTGTTGAAATGTTTTTTGCTGTACAGAAAAGGATAACTGTAAATCCCCAAATTATTTGCTTAGTGGCTATGCATGCACTGGTCAACAATCCTTCAGTGACTTCTGCAAGCAAACCTTCCATGGAGATTTTTGAGAGTTTCAAAGGGTTCCAGAAAATATCTTGTTAAAGTAATGCCACAAAGCAAAATGGATCTATGGGGAGGATTTCTTCCTCAGATTGTGTTTACACTTTTATTAGCATACTTTCGTGTGGATAAAAAGTAGTAGGTATAAATACAGACATACATTCCCAGTGTCGCTTCAGTGTTAACAGAAATCTCCTTTGAAGCCAGCAAAGTTTTGCCTCACTGAAGAATAGAGACAGTATTGTGAAACCTGGGTGTTCTGTGTGGTGTGTCTCAGAAAAGTGATCACATTCAGACAGATGCTATCTGGAAGGGGTCTTTCTGACATAACAACTATCCAGTTTATGTGGCAACACCAGGCTGTAGTTGCCCGTGAAAATCTCATGACCCCTGTGTTCAGGCAGCATCTCACTGCTGAGGTTTCAAAGTGGTGATCTTTGCACATTTCCCTCTCCCTTAAACAGAAAACTGTAATGTAGCAGTTTACATTCTTATATAATCCTTATAAATAACACCTTTATCCACATTACAAGTATTAAGAGGGATTTTCAGGAGTTTTAGGACTTTGGATTGCTGCGCAAAATACCCAATTTCTGTTCACTTGCAGCTTCAACTCTTTCCATTAGTGGTTCAACAAAACCCTTCATTTCCAATTTACTTCCAGATGGTTTGGCTTTTTCCACCTTCATTTTCCTCTTTCCAAAAGAATAAATTGTAGTTGTTCCCTCTTGTCCTAAAACCAATTGCTCAAAAGACAGAAGCTCAGATAAGGACAAGGAGCAATCTTTCTGCCAGCTGCAGCCTTCTAGACTCATGAAATGCTCTTATGAATATGAACTGCATCTACAAACCACTGTACCCTTAATATGACTGAGATGTACCTTGCATGTGTGATATATCCTAATCTCTCTTACTTTACTCTCCTAAGCTCTATTTTCTGTTGCACTTTTGACTGCAGTGAAAAGTTTTTCTGATCTTTCTGTGCAACGAGTGTTGGACTTATTTCGGATTACTTAACCTGCAGTCTTTTTAGTGATGTTAGTATTTTCTACCAGACTCTCAGCTAAGGAGGTCTAGGAATTTATGATACACATTCAAACCAAGGGTCACATGAAAATCCATTGAACATCATTAGATAAATACATGGGATTCTGTATTCATCAAATACAAATTCAATACACACACTATTGTGTTTTAAATAGGATGTGTAATCTCAGAGGAAAGTGAAAACTCAACATTTAGATATATTCTTTGCTAGCGTATATAATTGTATCCCTGCATCCTCTGACATTCTGATTTATTTAACATTTCCTTTACATTTGTTCATGCCTATCTGATGTTTAGGTACTCTCTTAAGCAAACCAAGAAATTGCCATGTGTAAGACATACTATTGGCTCATTATACAGAGTAAATAAATAGCTCCATTTTTTAATGCAGGTTTTGGTGCTAATTTATGTTTACTTTAATATAATGCAGGTATTCTCTGTAAATGCTAAGATGTAGTGGTTCTTTTTCAATGCACTCATATTTCTTATTCCAATATTCTACAATATTTTCAGATACTGGAGCATTTCATTTCATTTACTGGAGCATTAACTCCCAGTTAATAATTCACAACAGTTTCAGAAATCTCCAGTAAAGAAGTACATTTTCCCACATCATTTTTTTTTCTACTTTCTACACTTCTACACAGAATTCTTCTTCATTCCCGTTCCCACTGCCATCCTGATAAACACATCAGTATCAATGTGCCTGCTGTTTTTTCTAGTTTAATTATGCTACCTCTGATTGCATGCTCATACAAAATGCTACTGCAGAGTTGTAATGTTTTCTAGTGGTGGACATGTCTGGAGCCCTGCGTGTTTCCCATTTCAAGCCCCTGTTATAACTTTTTTTTTTTTTTTTTGGCATTTGCACTATAATGTTTTTCTGATATATTTAGCTTTCTCACATCTTTCCTCTTCCTGGCTACACGTTCCCTTAGACAAGGTCTAATGTAGCTGTCTCTAACATTTTTTAAGTGTTTTTCAGTATTTTCATTTTCTCTAGAGTAATTCCTGCAAGGTCTGAGGAGATTTCTCAGGGTCCATCAATCATTTTAAAACTTCGATTCCAATCAAAATCAAATCTCTGATAATAAAATCTGCCTATGTAGCAAGATTTCACATCTGACTTGCGAAGTTAATGTCAGTCAAAAGCCTTTTCACAGTTTCATTTGCAACCTTTGTGTTTCAATTGTTTTGCTTTTCTTGAGAACACAGCATTCCTCATTCTCATAAAGTCATCCTTGCTTAAACTATCAAAGACTTTTGTAGCTCCTGGTCTAATAATAGCTGAAGAAATGTTAACTTTTCTAAACTCTCTTTCTCAAAGAGTCCATCTACCCAGGTCTAGATACCAAATCCTTATTTTACTCCTTTCTGTGACTCTGCTACGTTGTTTCAGCAGCAAGGGTTTTCAATATTTCCATTTCATTTTTATTTTCCTTTCTCTCTCTGATATTCTTCACTTTAGGTATTTGCTCTTTTCCAAGTTGCAACCCAGATACTATGCAGAACTTAAGCTTTTTAAAAAGAAGCTTGACATACAGTGTAAAAAGCTATATACAGCTGTCTACCACATGCCTCTGATTCTTGCAGGCTGCTTGAGTGACCCTGGCGTGCGCCACTTCAGCCTGCTCACATCTTAAAAGGCAGTGACACGTTCCCTAACAGTGACAGCCTAAAGTTAGTCTCTTAAGGACGTGAAGATTGCCCAGAACCTTGTGAAATCAAGAAGGCCCAATACAACATCACACCTAAGCTACTGGTTTTCTGTCTGCCTGCGAGCTCCCCCTGAAACGAGTTTCAGGAGATAATGGCTGACCAAACTAGGAAACCAGGCCAAGGCAGTTTACAGTTTCATTACCAAAAAAAAAAATCAACCAAAAAATCAACCAAAAAAATCAACAAGATTCTTTCTTCTTTATTCTCATGATAGAAAAATGAACTCTTAGCAGTTAATTGAGAATATAAGGAAGAAAAGCCAATCTTCTCAAGCTATACTATTTCAGAGATACTACAGTTCTTGGAAGAACTTTTTGACAAGCGACAGACAAAAGTAGAATTTGCCACATAACGCTTCTTATTTCTATCTTGCCTTCTCACCTATAGTCTGTTGTATTGTTAGATGACAAGTCATAAAGTAGTGTAATTAGGCAATTATGACATGGCTGTGATTTTTTTTTTCTTCACAAACACAGTGCCAAAGGCATGGAGCAGTGGGAAATTTCACTTAAAAAATTGTTCTTCGGTCGACATTTGTAGCAGGTTTGAAAACACAAAAGAGAAAGAAAATATGTAAATGCAATTTCTCTCCAGAGCAAGCCTTGAGGTAAAAACCCAGAGAAGAAGCCAAATGATCTTTCATTAATGCTTATTTGCAGCTTGTAGGGAAAAAAAAAAAAAAAAAAGAGAAGAGAAGATAATAGAAAAGTAGAAAAGTACTGAGCATTAATGTGTTATTGAGGGCAGACTTCAGAGGAGCTGGATTTAAAACAATGTAAGGTATGAGGTGATTCTGTGATGATCTGATTGTCAGCTGCACTTTGTAAGGCACTGCAGATGTTCAGGCTTTAAACTTTCTCTGCAGTGAAAAGAGTAGATGGTCCAATGGGCGACCAAATCTGAGAATTTTCATTTAGGGCTGTGCTGACCACAGTTGCTTCCACAATCAGTGCTATCATCTTCATTTTAAAAAACAGTGTTCAAAAAATATCCCAAGGTTCGTATCTTTTTTCTTAAAGACCATCTTACTGGAATTTGATGCCTAAATATCCCTTCAGGGTGCAGTAGCCTCCTGCCAAAGACTGTTTAAGATCTCTGAAATTGAAACTCATTTCCTTTAGACATGCAGGGGAAAAAAAAAAAAAAAAAAAGAATATTTTCCACCAAGATTAAAAGGCAATTATGATAAAAAAATTTCAATTAGAAATCATTGATAAATTATTTAACAGATGACACAAGACAAATTAAGAGTTAAACTACTTCAAAGTTTTACTTTTAGCTAGGAATTTTCCTTTTAAAATAATATACTGCCTTTAGAATTACTCCTATTATACCTCAAAAATACAAGCTGTATCGGTAATAAGAGGCTAATATGCTGACACCCCTAACAGTCATTTATAGTTTTTTTTAAAAGGTTTTCATAACAGGTACTTGCATTCTAACTTTGCAGTCACAAGCCTTGATTATTCAAATAGTATTTATTGTCAAGGTAAATTCTAATAGTTCCCTCGAACAGCCACCCACTTTCTGGCATAAATTTCCCACTGACTTTAAAAGGAATTGATTTTATATGTATATATATATACACATATATACACATGCACATATGCATGGGCAATAATACTAGCATTACAAAATTATAGGGATAATACACTAGCACACTTGGCCTCATGAAAAGGTTCTAAGCTTGATCCTGACTATAGCTATAATGCTTAGTTTCTGTAGCAAAAAATACAGTTACCTGAGAACTGAAATCAGACTCTCCATTATGCAGGATTCTCTCTTAGGTGTTCTCCCAGAACAATATTAATTTCTTTAATTGGTGACCTTCTTTAGGCATCTGTGGATTGTATCATACATTAAAAAAAAAAAAAAAAAATGTTCCTTTTGGAATGGTGCTGATAAATACAAGTATTGTAATACATAAAAATAACTATTTGACATCATTGCCTGTGCCCATAGGTATGTGAGTTAATAAGACAGGATTTCTCTTTTCATCATTACAACAGTAGTCCGAGAAACAGACTGCAGTATGATCTGGAACAGATGATATTACTAAATTAATTACATTTTAAAAATACATATCAGTAAACCCGGTCACATAAAAATTGTTTTAATAGCCTATGTCTGTCAAGAGTATATGTAGAAATCTGTTATAAAAAATATGGATCCCCTAAGACCAGAGATCTACATAGCTCTACAGACTAGCCACTAACCAGGAAGAAATAGCCAATATCTGTTACACAGAGAACGTACCCAATTCAATAGGGTATACTAGAGCTTACTTGAATTAATCTGAACAGGTGATTTAAATCCTACTTGTATCTTAAGCATTCTTAAGAATGTGTCTCTACAGGGTAGAGACATTAATGCAAAATCCTATAGACAATGTAGTAGAAGAAATATGCCATTTACAAGGGAAAGCAAGAAGGTAAAACCTTAACCTGAACTGAGGGGCACACACGAGCTGTTTCCAAGCTAGTGTTTGCTAGGATTTTGATGGACCTTGAGGAATATAATGAGTCACTACATTGGAAGAATTCTGTGTGGTTTATGACAGAAAAATAAAAAGGTCTCAAATAAGAAGTTCCAACAACATTGACAAAAAAGTGGATCTGTAAGAGTAGCATGTTCTACTTGAAAACACAATTTTTGCTAGAAGTGGTCCGTTCAGTCTGACACACAGATTTCACCTTTCTCTAGCAAAAGTTACTTGTAAGTTTAGATTTGCACTCATAAAGATGGCTGACAAGGCAGTCCAGCAGCAGAAGAAAATGATACAAATAGGGGAGCTTTCAAAATTAACAGTACCTGTAAGAGCCAGGAAAAGAATCAAACATTTAATGATTTGGATGATGAGGTAGTGTATATCTTCATCAGGTTTAGAGCTCACACAAAACTGGGAGCAGCAGACCAGCACACCAGAGAGTTGTGCTGTCATCCAGAGCAACAGGCTGGAGAAGTGGATTGATAAGAACCCTGTGTAGTTCATCAAAGGGAAGTGCAAAGTCCTACACTCAGGGGGAAACCACCCCAGGCACCAGTACATGCTGGGGGCCACTCAGCTGGAAAACAGCCTGACACAAAACCTGGTGGACACCAAGCTGACCATGAGCTAGTAATGTGCCCTTATTGCAGATAAAGCTAATGGTATCCTAGCATGCATTAGGAGAATTATTGACAGCACATGATACTTCCCCTCTGTTCAGCACTGGTGAGGACACACCTGTTCTATGCTTCAAGAGAGACATGGACACAATGGAGAAAAAGCAACAAAGGGCAATGAAGATGATGAAGGAACTGGAGAACCTGTAAGGTGCTCCTGTAACGAAAGGCTGAGAGGGCTGGGTCTGTTCACCTTGGGGAAGAAGCAGCTCAGGTAGATCTCATCAGTGTCTACAAATACCTGAAGGGAGCATGCAAAAAGAATGGAGCCAGGCTCTCTTCAGTGGTGCACAGTACCAGGACAGGAGGAAATGGACACAAACTGAAACACAGGAGATTCCCTCTGAATATCAGGAAACATTTACTTAGTGTTCAGGTGATCAAGCACTGGCACAGGTTGCCCAGAGATGTGGTGGAGTCTATCACTGGAGGGATTTGGACATGGTTCTGGAACACTGGTCATATCAGAGGCCAAATCAGAAATTAGGAAGGTTTCTTTCTCATATAAAACCATTCTAATACTGATTCAGAGATGGTAAGGACTTCCAGGAACCACCTGCAATCAACTCCATACGCAAAGATACTAAAGACTAACTGGAAGTTGCCCTACGAAATGTGGAACAAACAATTCTGCTGTTGCAGGCGCTTTCATATAGTATCATACCTTTTATGATGGTACATCATCACAAGTGTTCAATGGCAGAATAAAATTAGGGAGATAATTATTTCTTCTTAGGCAAACTGCTATATTGTCAGCTGCCATTTGGCCATCATACTAAAAGTTTCTCCCCAGCATAAGGTAGTGCTATGTTGAGCTATGATGCCTTGTACAGCAGGTGAGAAGAAAGAAAGAGGACCCACGGGGCCAGACAGGGAAGAGTTGCTTACTTCCTGGATAAGGGGAGCACCCAGCACCTAGCAGCCCTCTTCTGTGTGCCTGGATTTCAGCTTCTACAGACTTAGGCATAAAAACATGCAGGATACAGACACTCGGTAAGAAAACTTATTACATAATGATGCATTTGGAATAATCTTCTAAAATCACGGATTCACACCTCTGTAACTGAGAAACACTTAGCTCTGTGTTTTGGAAACCCAAGTAATGGATTTAAACAGCAGTAGTGCGTAGCCATTAGCTAGAAGAAACAAGCAGTTTCATAAATGATATTTTCTGCAATATGAATTTGCCTCAACGTATTATCCCAGTTATAGCTCCTTATGCTGCTTTTAAAATAATTGGAAGGTCACATGAAAGGTGGGATATCTTAAGTAAATAAGTTCTAGTTTTTCAGTTCTCCTCTGCCACTACTTGGAAGTGATAGCTTTTTCAAGTCAGCAAAAAACAAAAAAAAAAAGATAAAGCTGTTGTCTCTTGGAATTGAATTGCCTTCATGGAAGATTGAACATACTGTACAAAGCTGATTAAAATACAAAAATTCAGGAGGAAAGCTGCTCTATGTCTAAAAGAACATTTGTTTTTGCAAGTGTGCTTTTTCTTTAATCTTAGCTAGAATGTGTTTGATGGAACAAATTCTGAAAGTCTTATAAAAGCCAGATCAATTTGCTTTTGTTTTCTGGCTAATAGTTCTCTGGGGTAGTTACTAGATGTGTACACGCAGCTTGTTATTCCTGAATGTGCATATTGTGAATAAAAGCCTGGGAATTGCAGTTTTTGAACTTTTGAGTGACAGGTATACATATTTTATCCATTGCTGGCAGAAGACAAAATTCTGACAAATTTGCCTGCAATTTGCAGAGGATGTAGTCTGTAAAAAGGTCCTTCGACATTCATATTTAAAGGTATTTGAAGTTGTCTGTAAATTTAGGGTACTGGTAGGAGGACATGTGGGAGGAATGTCATTCTGGATATGAAAATCTTAACCAAAGTCCTTGGACTCCCTTACTGCTGTGAAATAGAAATGTTTAGAATGTCAGGCTGTTCTTTAAGCATTCATTAATGAGACATTTTGTTAAATGCTTTCCTTTCAATGAAAATAGAAATTCAGATCTACATAACGAACCCCATCACTTAATCGCTCTTCCTCCCTTCCCTACCTATCCTCCTGAGAAATTAGTTAGTAAACAGACAGCAACCTGGAACATTAAGAAATTTCCCCACTCTTCAGATTAAGAATTCTTCTGTCTGGGCTGAGACATCATCTTCACAGACAACTTAGCACAGAATTGAAAGCAAATAAATGTAGCAAGGAGAGTAGAAAACTGT
Organism: Alectoris magna; assembly: GCA_030625065.1. NCBI lineage: Eukaryota > Metazoa > Chordata > Aves > Galliformes > Phasianidae > Alectoris > Alectoris magna. Next base: position 128,058,693 of record CM060561.1, on the reverse strand, counting down.
GAATGGGGAATCAAACTCTGCTTTGTAGCCCTATGTAACTATTGCTTACACAGCAAGAGTCTCTTAATGTACTTTTAAATCTATAGTGAATCCATAATAAATACAGAAAATGAAACAATTTGTTTTTATCCATTTCACAACAGCACAAACAATTTCATATACAGTCTCTGAGACCTTGAAGTAAAAGAGGATCCTTTCTGGAATATAATTCTTCAAGTTACCTGTACCTGCAATAGTGTTTAGAGAGAACCTGCAAGAGATTAAGAAGCTGTTTTCTCTTTTTCTAAGACACAGAAAAGAGGAGATTGGAATATACCATGCCACCATGTTATTTTCCATTTGGGGAAAGGCTGAAGCCCTGTGCCCAACCTGTATGAGATGCAGCTGTCTCAGACCAGGACAAGGTGAATCACTGAACCCATGTAAAACAGCAAGACTCCCACTGAACTCAGCAGGAAGGCAAAACAGCACTGATCATATCTGCTTCTGGGAGATACTAAGGTTCCAGTTTCTGTGGAAATAAACTGCAGATCTGAAGACTACAAAAGGAGATAACTGCTGACACACCATACCATACAGCTGGGCAGTACTGGGAAGATGTGTGGAGTGAGGCAGGTTTTTCTGGGGCCTCGTTTGCAGTGCCCTGCAATTCAGCAGGCTCTGCCAGCCCTAGGGATGGCCTCAAGCAGCTCAAGACAGCAGCATGCTCTGACGAAGTCTTACCAGATGTCTGCATTGTCTTTGTCCAGCTGCAAGGCAGTCACACCAGCTGGTGCCAACTTTTCACAGCTGCTAGGAATATGTTACACCTAGTAGAGTAACCCCACACAAGTTGTTGTGGAAGCATCACTTATCGTGAATAACCCTTTCAAAGACCAAAGTAGATTTTGGATCCTAAGGCCCCGTAGTTATTTCTACCTTGTACCTGTGCTGTTTCTGCAGCACCACAACAAAACACGACTTGTAATATATGGACTTCAGCAGGATTCAGTGTACTATTTTAAATACTGTACAGTCTCACTGTAGCGTGCAACAGTACTAATGCACAACTTATTCAATTACATTCACTTAAGAATCCATTATACCCCCAACAGTCAGAGGGACTAACAGGATCCATCCTCCTTGTTAAGCCCAAGGCACTTACGTACAAAAAAAAATCTCTTGAGCAAGTTTGTATGTCTAGTTTCCTCAAAATAAAACATTTTTTCATTACTAAGACAGGATTTCACTCCTTTTCAGAAATATAATGACATTTTGTGGATTAGCCTGGCAGAGTAAATAACTGAATAGGATTTTTTTCTTTACTTTGAGCAGTAAGAGTTTGAAAGACTCAAGAGCCAAACACCCAGAGTAAAACAGAAGCAATAAATAAGCACTTCTTTTTATCCATAGCATGTAATATTTAGAAATCAACGTTTGGCAGGATATTAAAAATTATCTCTTTCTTCAAGTGTGTGTGTGGCAGTAAAGGGAAAGTGGTCTTTCACATTTATCCCATAAGCGTTGACTTCTTCATACCAACCAATGGAAATACCTCTAGCAGAGTATGCAAATCACTCCCCCAGCCCTGGAAATGCAAGCAAATCATATGACATTTCTTAGTGATGCGTAGTGATGTGTATGCATATGTATGTACATACATATATCTGTGTGACTGCTAATAAGTGCGCATGTAGATATATACATGCATACATATATCACTGACATTTTAGCTGTGTAACTTCTATTTTCTCAGGACATCTTAATCCCTATAACCACCCTAAGGGTGGTTAAACATTGGAATAGGCTCCCCAGGGAGGTGGTTGAATCACCATCCCTGGATGTGTTTAAGAGCCAATTGGATGTGGTGCTCAGAGATATGATTTAGCAGAGGGTTGTTAGAGTTAGGGTACTATGGTTAGGCTGCGGTTGGACTTGATGATCTCTGAGGTCCCTTCCAACCCGAGTGAATCATAGAACCTATGATTCTATGATTCTATGATTCTATCTATCTGTTAAATTAACAAAGCTCTTATGGGTAATATCTATGCATTTAGTTCAGAGATTTCAAGGTCCTATTCTATGACTGGTTACTCCACACAGAGCATAGAACACCCTCTGAGTTATCTGATGAGTATCCCATTCAAAAAAACTTAAAGTCTACTTTTGGGGGGACGTTTTACTATGCCCTCATACAGGGCTGGCTATTTTTTCTTTGGGCTGTACCCCACACCAAACAATATACTATTCACACCACTGCACCTTGCTGCCATTATTATGTTCTACAATCATGTGTAGTTTCCCTGTTACAGTGTTTTTCCACTACTAAGTTCCATTCCAAGAATCCAGGAAAAGTTTGAGATAACTTGTCCTAGAGGGATACTTCAACCACTTCTCTGCACAAGGCGAACACAGAGAGGTTAGGGTGTATGCCAGGATCTCTCAGTGCTCCCAGCCACAGGAACTCCCAGCCCTTTCAGTCTCTGGATGAGCCCCATATCCTTGATCATTTTGTTTACCTTTGTATGTAGCCTTTTTAACTCTACCATGTCTTTCTTGAGATGCAGAGGCTAGAATTGCACACATCACAGAAGAAGGAGATTCACTAAGGTTTTACACCATGGCAAAATGTTGAAACCCTTTCCGCTGATATCCAATATTTTGTTAGCTATTTTAGTTACTGCAACACATAGAGACAATGACTGCAGAGAACCATCAGTGATAATTCCAAGATCTCTTTCCTGAACTGTAACCATAAAAAGGAGTATTACTTCTCTATCTATCTGCCCATTTTACTGAGGGCAACAAAGTCTGAAAGACACTGAGGGAGGGAAAAAACAGGTTTGTCTGAATGCATAGCGCTGTCTGTGTACTAGCACAAATCTGTCTGTGCTGGAGCCTTCTAATGGGTAAGCAGGACTCCCAACAGCCCAGTTCCTCTGGGATGCATTGCTAAAGAAACACTCCTGTGAGCAGATCACAGCCTGCAGCACTATCTCCAGCCTCTGCCCCTCTTACTTGAAGTTTATTTACAGCTGCCCCCATGAAACCGCATTACTGAGGAAGCAAAGCTCTTCTTCAAGTTGTCTCAGTCCTATCTCAATTCACTGGGGGCAACACAGCCTGTCCCTATGTTTTATTATTCTCGAAGTTGCAGTTCAGCCTCTCATGATAATTATACAGCAAATCTTCTAAAAGTCTTGCATATGGCAACTGCATTATTAGCTTTCCATTACTGCCAAGGAAAGTATCTTAATTTAGCAACTGTCTGTTACTGAGAGTGCTACTTGACAGCAGGGCTGACATAAATATTTATTGAACTCACAGAGAAAAAAAAAAAATCTACCAAGTAGGATAGAGCACTCATTCATAGTGGAAAATTAACAACTATTTCACTAACCTGCTTCTCCTGTTGATGGCATTCCAGGTAGTACATGCACAGGAAATGAGCATGTGTAATGACTGCCACCAATGGCACAGGGTGAAACCACAGCTAACAAAAATAATACTGGATTCAAAAGTCCATCACTTCTTTACAGGACTTCTTATCTAACTGCTTTGGAAACGGCAAAATTACAAGGTGCAGGGAACTTCAGCTTTCCACTTTTAGTAATCACTATATTTGCTGCTCGTGCTATCCAGTCTTCTCTAAATTTCAGAAGTTGTGCTGATAGAAGACAGAATAAATACCTAGACAAGACATCTTTAAAGAAAAAGAAGTGCTGAGTGGGCTAGCATCCAAAGAGCTAATATTATAGGAATCTGTACAGTGGGAAAAAATAAATGAACATAGTTGGACTTTTCCCAGGGTCAAAGAAAAGCATCCATTAAATCCTGCACTGTGCTTCAGGGTAACATTCACCAGAAGTCACATTTCCACTTTATCCTGGCAGGCATTTAATACAGTAATATTCCAAAAGCGCATCTTCCTCATTTGTTTTGGTTCTCATCACTGTAGGCTTCCACAGCAGAATACCTGCATACATAGTTCAACGGAGTAAATCCTTCCCTACATAAAGAGGTCACAGTGTCTTATGAACTGAGGTCAGCAGAACCCTTTCCCTACAAAGTTGAATAGCTTTCAGAATATCAGCCTACACAATACCCTTGAGATTCACAGACATTAACTTTCTAGATATACATTACATCTGATCTGAAATATTCCATACTGGAACAATCCACCAGAAGTGAAGTTATGCCTGCATAGTGCCTGAATATAGATCTAAGGCTAAAAATGTAATCCTCAAAAGTCTTGAATGAGTCCTCAGATATATAATGGTTTTTTTAATGCAAAATTTAGAAAGCCTTGTTTGTACATGAACACAGAACTGCTATCACCCTCAATAAACCTCTGCTCATGTCACAGACAATGCCTGAAGAGCCTCTGTTCTAAGAGACCCTGCTTGAGATTGGGTTTTGGATAAGAGCTCCCATATGGTCTCCACTATTCTGTGATTCTGTGACATCAGAGCCAAAGAAGGATCCTGAAGTTATCACCCCTAAAAAGTAAATCTATAAATGTCATTCAGTAGATTTTCCCAGGCTGGGCTTCATAGCCACTGCTGACAATACTACAGGGAAAACAGAACTTTCTTCAGAAGTGCAGAAGGAGGATGTTGACTCAGTTTTAATAAGTGGTTCCATGGTTTAATGGAGGACTTGTATAAGATATGACAGATTTGATCCTCCTTCAGCTAAAGGTTCATATCCTCCTCTTTGAATAGATCCACATCAGTAAAGCAAAAGAATATACTTCCTGCCCTTACCTGTGGCACAGAGCTGATCACTAGAAAGACAAGGGTCAATGAGATATCTGTTTCTGGTTCCCATTCCTAGCGTGCCCTACACATTGTGCTTGAGCAGTCATAGTTCAAAATCAGGGCTTTATTTCTAAAACAAAACTTCTCCAATCAAAATTTCCAAACAAAGACAAGGCCTCTGCTTTCTGAAGAGACAGGCTCAGAAAATTTCAGGCATGAATCTTTATCTGACCCTATACAACCAACCCACACTTGTGTGACTTGGTCCCAAATTCCTACAGTTGCTCCATCCCACCTTCTGTTGCATGTCATGATTTTGAGACTGTCTTAATTATCCTGACACCTTAACAGTGAGCAGATGAACCTCATCTGTGGAGCTGTGTGTTCTAAAATGACACTTCTTCCCACTGTGGATCCACAAGAAAATTTCAGGGTTAAGGACCAATCTTCAATATGGTGAGGATGAAATACTAAAAAGCTTCATTATTACTTTATATCTTCTATAAAAATAAATAGTTAATATAAATAAATAAGGATTTAAATTATTTATTGGCTGCAGCAGTTTCAAAATGCTCAGAATTACATTGGGAAAATAGAAATATTTTCTAGGTTATTATTGATGCTTAGATTTAAGCATGATAATGGGGACACACATCTCCCAAAACTACAGTAGCGGTATTTTCTTTAGCAACATGAGCTCAATTTATTTTTAACTTTAAAATGTGTATGATTTACTCTGCAAGCCACAGCCATTATAAAGCACTTATGGAATTTTCATCCAGTTATCCCATCAGATCACTCGTTTGGATAAACACGCCTAACACTATAATTTTGAAGACACTGAATCGTTCCGGGTATGTAACTGACTGCCCTCAGACTATTCACTTTTAATGCTTTTTAAGGGCTGTATAATATTATAGTCAAGTTACGATTTCCAAACCACACACAGACCTTTAGAGCTGCCCTATTTTCACTCCCGCTGGCACTGTAATCTCCATGTGAGTTTATTTGCTTATACTTGACTATAACACTAAAGACTTTTCAAAGTCTTACTGTAAAAAAAATAAGTTCATATGTCACAATTCACCGCAAGAGTTGTGACTTCTGGATTGTTTAGTGGAACTGGTAGCAAAGATGGATCGAGCTGAGATGTAAAAAGATACACAACAATACGGCTCTATCTGAACTCTACGTCCATGGATAACTCAGGGAAAAGGCTATGGTCTCCTATGTTCTCTCCATGTTGCATTACACCTCTATAACAACAGGTCAAATGCTGAGGTGTTTGTGACAGATGTATTTATTAAGGCAACAAATGTCCTTTAAATAACAGGAACGTTTCAATACAGGTAGTAAGGACTTTCTGTGCTAGTGAGCACAGAAAGCAGTGATGCTTCCACAGGAAGACTGCAGCAGTTTCACACTGGTAGGCAGCTCAGCTCGCCCACATTGCTCTCTCTCTGCCTCCTCAAAAGGTCAAGGGGGACAACTCCCTGGCTGAGACAAGCCAGGGAGATCCTCACCAATTACTGTCACAGGCAAAATAGCAAAAAGGGAGATTAATGTGATTTACTGCAAACTAGTAACAGACTTACATAGCAAGAAACTAAAGGCAAACAAAAACCACCTTCCCCCATCCATCCCCACCTACCTACCTCCTCTCCCCAACAGCACAAGGGAACAAGGAATGAGGGCTGTGGGCAGACCACAACACCTGTCTCTTCCCCTGCTCCACAAGGGGTCCCTTCCACACGATACCATCCTTCCTGAGCCGATCCCCATGGGCTTCCCACAGGCTGCATCTCTCCAAGCACTGTTCCAACACGGCTCCATACCACAGGCCCAATTCAGGCACTGCTCCAGCACTGCCTCCACATGCGGCAGCTCCACCAGCCCTCCTGCCTCTCAGCGGGCTGCTCCCCACAGTCTGCAGCTCTGGCCTGGGCCTGTTCCTGTGGAGCCTCTTTATGGGCTGTGGCTCCTTGAGGCCTCATCCACTGCTGCTCTGTGGGTTCCTCCATGGCTGCACGTGGAGATCTGATCCCTGTGGTGTCCATGGACTGCAGGAGGACACCCTGCTCCTCCATGGGCCTCTCCTGGGCTGCAGGGAGCTTCTGCTCTGCACCTGGAGCATGTCCTGCCCTCCTTCTGCATGGACGTTGGTGTCTGTAGGGCTGCTCCTCTCTATTTCTCACTCTTCTCTCCCAGCTGCTGGGAACTCTGGGTTTTATCATACATGGGGCACCCGTTCGTTCCTGCAGCTCCCTCACTACCAAAATACTGCCATGTAAACTCAACACAATGACACACCTCTAACCTCAGTGAACCAGAGAGATAAATACACACACACATATATGTATACATATGCTATAAAATAGGCAGCAATAAAATTCAGAGCTTAAACTCTGAGATTGCTGAATGATGTATGTCTCTTTCACAGACAGGGAGCAGGCAGGCAAAACAGAAGTTGATGACATCAGAAGAAGATGTATATAGGACTTTGGACTTCTGCTCATCATTTTCATTTAAAGATGGATTTGATTGCCTCTGAGCCTGAGCTTGGAAATTGGCTGAACTTCATACTCAGACCACATCCGTAAATGAAAGGTTGGCTAAATTAGAAGGCTGTGTTAGAGGCAAGGCAGAAAAGAAGTTCACACAAAGACTTTGTGAAACAGAGGTGAAAAGAAAAGGTGCTATTCTTGCTGCAGATATTACCGTATGTGTCTTTTTACTACGGAGACATACATTTTGCAAAGCCAACCTGTACATACACTTTTGTTTCTTTGTTCTTTTACCAAGTAGAAGCTGGTGTTACTTGTTTCAGCACCACGAGCTATTTTTTTCTGAATTTGTCTCCAAGGACTGATATATACATGAATAAAAGCTATAAGAGAAAAGATTAAAATATCAGTAATTTGAAGGCACCATGCAAGTTTAATTCCTGCTCTCAAATATTTCAGCTTACTGCATTCTGAAGTTAAGGGTGAGACTACTGATTTTATCAGCCTTCTGTTGTGGAACATATTTTTCTTTCTCCATTCACTACAATATACACAGACTACCTGAATTGAATAAAGAAAAAACTCTCTCTCTCTCAATATGCAATCTGAAGCCAAGGTACAGAGACTTGATTTCTTTGAAAAGGGGATAGTCTCAAGATATTCCTATTCCTAATGCACACCAAACACAATTGCTTCATAAATTCTACTAATCTAATTCCTACTTTAAGCCAATGGGATGCTCTCCACTGACTCAAATGGAAACTGAAGCAAACCTAGTGAGACTGCTATACCCCTTGATTGACCCCACTAGGACTAAAATTTCCTTTAAAATACCGTGAGGTTTTTTGAGATACTTCTTTCAACTCATCTCACAGGTAACAAAGCTACATTCTCAGGAACTTTCCAAAATACACTGATAACAGTGCAACTCTTGAATTTAGAAAGCAAGGAGATTGGTGAGATATACACCATTCCCATTCCACAGTATTGTCATGAATTCTAGCCACTTAAATTGCTTAAAAGAACTTTCAATGAATTTTCAACTTTCAGAGAGGCTGTTCTGAAAAAAAAAAAAAAAAAAGTGAATAATCCAAGCTCTGAATTTAAGTACTTAAATATAAAAATCCACCATATCACTGGATATACTACAGGTATCACAATGAGAAAATGAAGTAGAGTGCACAGACGGCCAGAGGAATGACTACATACAGTTTATGCAATCAGTGCTTTGTAAGCATGAAAACAGATATTTCTAATTCATAAGTAATTCCAGGATATTCTGAACAGTTTTCTACCTACTCTCCATTAATTCCTGTGAAATTTTGTCAACCATTTCACATTCATACTTCCTGCAGTTTGAATAGAGACAGTGAAAACTGCTGGGATTAGTCCGCTGATTGTATAAGGAGACAAAATACTGTGGGATGAGTATCTGTCCTCTGAATTGTTCCTCTGTAACTCCTATAGCAAAAAACTGTTTTAATTGGATGAGGGAATTGTATCAATTTTTCTTGTGCAACACAGTTTGGGATATTTTACTAAACAATAAATGCATACCAGTTTTTGTTTCAGCCATGTTTGTTAACACTGCCTGTCTTTTGTGCCTAAATTGCAAAGGTGCTATTGTCCCTTATTCTGAAATGCTATCAGAACTCCATGTGAAATATTTGACATTACTGGCTTCCAGTACATTACACAGTTACTGACCACAAGACTTGGAGCTACCATGGAAAAATGTTTAAAAGCTTCAATCTGCAGTCCAAATAAGACCATGCAGTTCTGTATGATTACCCCAACCATATCTAAACTTTTCCAGACAATTTCAGCTGCAAATCAAGCAGTGAAACAAAAGTGGAACTGGAATTACAGTTTACATGCAATTCCACTCCTCTAGAGAGCTACACTTAGCAAAAAGATCAAAATTTAGATTGATTTCGGATCTTCTCTGATTTTGAAGGATTTGTTATTTTGTATATCAGGTTGTCCACAGTTGCATAATTTTCCTAAGTATTATGTTTCTATCATCATCTTGATGCCTAAAAGAAATGGGAGCAAACTGAAAATGATGAAATCCAATCTACTGGGAAGAAAAAGATAATGCTTCTGAAACCTTAAAGAAAATTACTTCCAGTTTCTTCCTACAAAGTGAAAGAAAAACACCTAATTATATATATATATATATATATCCCTTTTAGGGGGCTTTTTTAATGTAACTGAAAAATTATCTTTTCAACAAACTTCACGAAATGTTAACAATGTATTCTCTACCTGAATACTGACAGTCTTCAAATGTTGAAATCACTAACTATATAAAACTCCTGAACTTAAGTATGACTTTCACCAGAAAAAACACAGTTCTAAGGCAACCCTGAGCTATGGTACTGGTTGGGAGCCCAGCTCCTGGCTATAGGTGATGACAGACATTTTCAAGTGAGTGTCTGCAAAAATGACAGATTGTGCAAGGTGTTGACATCCACAGGACCACAATGTTTGTTCTATAGGAAGGAAAATTTAGAAGAGCCCTGTCATATTCACCTAGAATGAGTTTTGTCTGCTGTGTGGACAGTCTTAAACTGTAGGACTGCAAAAAGGGGCAGTGGCTTTAAACTGGAAGGCCTTGAGTTTGGGTTCTTGGGTGCTGTTAGCCAAATTACACTTTTCAAATCGAGGAGATTCACTGAGATATCTACAATTAGGCTGTAGGAATTCAGACCTATTTAGCAGCAGAGAACAGAAGGAGGAAGAGAACATTTGGAAAAGACCTTTAAAGATCAGGCCAATTGCCTTACCTCTTCAGGGTTAACAATAATGTTCAAGCATATTAATGAGGTATTAAAATTGAGTATTTAGGAGAATCTTCTATTGCTATCCTCTAAACCAATGCCAATGGGATGTTCTCCACTGACTTGATTTGGAGAAAAGACTGCATCCTAGTATGGGCAAGTTTCATCATAACTTACTGATTTTATAGCTATACTATTGTAACCAAGCACTGCAGTCTAGTAATTGCTTACAGTGTGAGCATGTTTCAGACATTTATTGCCCATCTGATCTGTTATACCCATAAAGCTGATGCTTGTCACTTAAAATCGTTCCCGAGTCTATCCTTTATTCTTCTGCATGTTTTGATCAGTACCTTAGGGCTCTTCAGTATCATGTTACTGGATAGAACACTTACTTAGAAATTACTTCCTTCTTTTTGCTTTTGGGATGTAATACAAACTCATACCCAAGAAGCATCACACTTTTCAGAAAATTATCAATATCAAAAGTACAAATAATTCCTAGACATTCCAAGAAGCATAGCAGCTTTTTCTGATTTCCCAGTAAGCTGATCCCACTCAATATGCTTACTAATGTTAACAGGAATTGAGCGCTCAAAACGTACACAAGAAATCAGTGTCAAATTTTGCAAACCTGTCTTTCTGAAGACAGATAACAGAATTTCATGAAGCTTAGCAGTTTAGACATTCTTGGACAAAATGGGTGTAATTTGTCTAACAGAGGTTGGTAGTCTTCTGTAAGCTGCTCTCTCCATTTCTACAAAAAGTCTTTAAACCTGAGATCTTTAAGCAATTCATTATGAAGCTTCATTCCATGTGTGTCATACCTGTTCTTTTTCAAAGAACCTTTAATTCATTCCTTATTTTTTTCCTGCTTTATTTTAGGACTCTCAGGAAAAGCATAGAATACACCCTACATTTTCTCAAGTTCTGGTTCCACAAAATGTCCTCCTCTAAATCTCTAAAGGACGTATATTTCTGTGCAGTTAGAAAGCCTCTTTGAGCCATTTCTAGCTATACAGATATCTGTGTAAAACACAGGTATGATCTCTCTGTTCTGTTATTTGGTGCATCTAAAGGACAAGCAACAGGAACTGGGGAGATGACCTCCCTCAGTCGTTCTCTTTGGTTTCCCTATGGTTTCTGATAGCCCATGGCAGACCTCTTTACTAATTTGTGTTAGAGGAAGCTAAGAGAAGAAATACATGTTTATTAGATTTCACAATGTCACATATTATAAAACTGATGCTAGAGAAAATGAAGGGTCTATTAAAATTCTGCGTTGAGAATAACACTAAAAACACTCTAAAACGACACAAAGAGCAACCAATTGAAATTCCCTCAAAAAGAATAATTTTAACCAGTTTTCCAAGAATCTGTGGCTTATGCAATCACTTCCTTTGCCTATGTTTCTTGCCTTCCCTCTCATACATTCTTATAAGGTAACTTAAGCAAGACTTGCAAAGGGGAAAATGTCACTGAGATACTATCTTCCCAGTAGCCTTGTGAAAAAAGTCTATCAAAATGAAGCATGAGGGAAAGTCAGAGGTGTGCAGTAGTCTTTTATTAGGCACTGGAGGATTGAACATGGGCCCAAACCAAACTTCTTCCTTTCAGTGCTTACAGAACTATTTGTTCATTCCTCTAATCTTGTTTAAATAATTGGTAAATTTTGCTTTGTAAATATCAAAGCTGAGTAAAGCAGCTAAGTGAAAATCCCCAGGGTTTAGTTGAGTCTATCAGCACCTTATTATTGAAATTACCCTGGTCAGGATATGACCAAAGACCTTTCTTTCTAAATAGACAAAACAGACAGAAAGGTGAGAGGGCAGATCAATATGAAAAATAGTTTATTCCCTTCAGATTATTCTTACAGCTTTAATACACACATAAGTCACTCCTAAAGTAATGCCTCCTATTTATTTCCATGGAAGCTTCAACAAAGAGCACAATAACTCTATTTGATAGCGCAAGTTCTCATCTATAAAGCACTATTTTTCAACATAACCACTGTCATTTGTTATGCATTTTTATCACCAACAACAGAACAAGAGCCTGCATGCTACACTCATAAAAATCAGCATGGCCATCCAGAACATGGCTGGTCCTTCATGTTGCTGTTGCCATTGCTGAAATGCACCACTCACCATCTTACTGTGCTCACATTCACTGTTTGGTCTCCATAAATTTTCAGTAACTGTCAATGAACACCAACTTTTTTTCCACATGGAGTAATTAAATGACACATCTTTGCTTCATACACACTTCCATGTCAGACACCACTTTGTCAGAGTGCATCTCTGTTGCCATCTGTTGCATGGCAACAAGATGTAATGGAATACTGGTGGGAAGGCTCAATTTCTACTGCCATACAACTAACGTCCACCTCTGACATTGTGGGCCAGTATAACAAAATAAGAGACATTACTTTTGGAGCAGTGCTTGTAGATATCCAGTGTCACTATAGCTATCCTTTGCTCTGGGAAAAGGTTGTCAAGGACCCCAGTAGGAAAGTTACCAAGGATGATGATTTGAGTAGGATGGTTTTCTGGGGTTTTCCTTTCACCACATCTTTTCAGAGGTTTTTAAAAACAAAATTACTGATCATGCACTTTCAAAGAGTCTGAATGAGCATGAATATGCATGTAATAACTGTTTTAAGGCTCAAAGGCATCTATTAATTGATTACCTGTAGAGCAGGATAAGTTTCAATACTAATCTCGAATCTCCTATTTTTATGTCCAGTGACTGGATTTCAGAGGTGTGTCCAGCCAATGCTTTGTAGGCTAGAGCTAGCCTATGGGACAGTTGTATCTTATCTACTGTCAAGTTTACACCTGACAAGTCTGGCGCGTTGGGTGAGGAGGAAGCCCCTTACCAACAAAGCACAAGCCAAATTACCTAGCCGTCACTCAAAACCTCTGTTTTCTCAGCCCACAAGACAATGATGTGCCCCCTTCGAGGAGGCTGCTGTAGTCACGGTATTCCAGAATTATATTTTCTTTTGGCATATCTAAGTCCTAAAACTGGTATCCAGCCACTGATAAGGTCCAACCCCTTTTATTTACTACCTATAGGGAATCAGGTTGATTTCAATCAATGCTATTGTAGTGAACTCTGACTGGAATACACAAATTTTACAGAGCAACATTATACAGAGCATGGTATCCAAACCTCTACAATAAATTCTTATATCAATTACCTACTTCTCCTAGACAACAACAAGGGAGGGAAAGAAGAAAGTTTGTCTACTTTTTATCATTTTTAGCTTGTTCATTCTGCATGTGTTAAATATCACAACGCAATCCATTTCACCAGTCTCAAGTAGCAATTATGCTTTTTACTTTTCTAGACAGTAATGGAAAACTGTCTAATTTAGCCATTGTCAGATATTAAAAATGATTTCTGAGTTCAGAACTGGCACAATATAAATGTTTACTGAGTTTGCCTGAAACAATCTGCCTTACTTTAGGACTGGATGTTAACTCCTGCTTTGTTGAGAATGTACTCTCTGGCGTCGGCTTTCCATTGTAATAATGTGACATTCTGAACACAGAAAAAATTGCACAGCACATAAACAATCTTTCCTTCCCCTTTTCATTCCTACTAAGTGAATATCAAAGGGCAATTGCTATGCATTCAGTCATAATCATTGAGTATAGTACCCATAAAAGCAAACTCAGGTGACCTCAGTTCTTATATAAATGTGAATAGAGCAAATGCTATTCCCAAAATATCAGGGAAAACTATGGCATAGTTATTAAGGGAAAGGTACCTTACTGAGCCTGCCTCATCAATGCACAGCACATTGCAGAATTTTGAAAGCCAGTCCTAACAATGTGTGTATGGAATTTGAGGGTTTACCTTCACATTCACATTACTCTTTTACTTCAGTGCAACACTGACAGATGCTTTAACTACTGAGAACTGAAAAACCTCTCTTTGTCCAAGCCATTTGAACAAGTGAAGAAATAATGAGTAACCACGTTTACTGATTACCTTAAATAACAAACAAGTTTAATAGCCCATGAACATCACCTTTCCTGGAACAGAAGTGATGATTTCTATGTAGGAGCGGTGAGGCAACATGTGCAAACTTAAGATGTCCGAGCAGCATGTTACATTCTCGGTGTTTTTCTGCTGCTACTGTAATTGATGGCATTCCAGTAAGCACCTACACTGTACAGGCACATTTACAGTTGTAAAATAGTAAGTCTTGAAGGAGACATTGTGTCTCAGTGGGTACTATCATATCGCTGCTGAAAACGCATCCTTAGGCCATGGCGAAAGGCACAGGGGAAAATGTATTTGATCTTCTGTTCTAAATCACCAAATTTTCACCAAAATTTGCACTGTTGAGGAGGTATGCTGAAGGAAGTCTGGAACAACAGCATTGTTTTAGGTCTGAACTGAGCTGCCTTGGCAAATAAGACTCCATCTGAGCTGCCAGAAATAATTGCCACGTAGGCTTTTGGGCAAGTGCACTTCACAAATTTGAGAATAGAGAAGCGAGTAATTGGGGTTACCTCTGGAAAGGAGAGGTGAGAGCCAACCTTGCAACACATCCAAGACCATCCAGGGGGTTACTGCAGGACTCTGAAGGAAGACAGAAAGCTGGGTTCTCTGGCCTCTCACCCTCTACAATGTTTCACCACAGACAGACATTTGCCCACTCTAGCAAAGAGGCAGACAGGGCCTCCAAACCTCACAGAACCAATTACCCAGGAGCACCAGTGGGGCTCCTCAAGGAACCTTAAATGAGGGACTTGTGAAAAATAGACTAGGAAATCAACACGTAAGCACAATAAGGAGCCCTACTAGCTGCAAGTCCGTAGGACAGATGCTGAAGATATGAATGTGTATTTAAAAGCTGTGTTTGTTCTTCATCTAGCTTGTTCTTAAAATACATGAAAATTACCTTGAAAAATAATAGCTGTAATAATAAATAGTCGCTGGTAAGTGGCACTAGCTGTTCTGTACTTGCAAATGGTATCATTAGGATTTCACTTTTGCAGAGATAAACTAATGCATTTCTTGTGGAGTCCTTTGCTCCTTCTAAATTCTTTGCTGGCAGTTGGTATTTCATGTTATCAGAAAGCCTTGGGAACCCTTGTCAGAACCCAAGATCCCACCATAGAAAATCTCCATAGCAAAACCATATAAATAAAGCTATGACCAATTTTCCTCACTGGCTCATAGAGATAATTCAAGTATTTTTATTTATTAATATCATATCCCACATATCTACTTGCATTCCTTCTTTGTTCAGCAGAAAGCATTAAAAATGAGTTCTGTTTTCATTTTAGAGCACCTGAGCTTGCTCTGAACTGAAATTACCTTCATGGTCCTACAGTCTGCAGTGAGAGAAGTGCTAGCAATGTGCCCATGATGTTTCAGGACTTAAAAGACACAGTAGTGTGACATGACCTAATGGATGAAGTAAATTATGCTGACTCAAAGCATTCTAAATTATTAATGTCCTTACCAAGTTCAGCTTGCTGACCTCTTCTATACACTGGTGAGCTCACCTGCTGAAAGGGCAAGAGCTCAAAGGTTTGACATTTTCTTTCTTCTAACAAAATAAACATTAACTCTCTTATACAGAAAGCCAAATGAAAACAAGAAAAACACTGATGCATACATACTTCTTATTAAGCATTTTCTGAAAGATGTTCTACGTCCCTTCTACATAACAGTTCTGTCTCCCACAAAAACTGCAGGCTTCTTTTTTTTTTTTACTAGGACATCAAGTGAAAAAAAAGCCCTATCGATACTACTGACCACAGACTTTTTCACAAGGAGACCGCATCGCATGCACAAATTTGAAGAAATACGTTTTCATACCCCGTAAGATATCCCACTCCTGGAGTTCTGAGCCCATGCAGTACCATGAGGAGGTGAGCAGAACTTAACCATGTCACCTGTTGTGCCTTCACAACTGGTAATTTCTCAGAGCAGAACCTGATCTTACTGCACCTATGCGCATCCCTTTTGGCACTGACAAAATGCACCAGAAAGCAGTATTCTTTTTACCAGATCCTCTGGGACACAAAATAATAGCTCCACCTCCTTTTAATCCAATACTTATAGTGTATATATACACATATATATACTAATTCCTGCTTTTAGCACCCTGAGATAGACTCTCCCCTAAAACTTCAGCCTATGCTCTTGCTTATCTCCTTTGGGTGAAACTAATAATTTGTGAAGAGTTTGAGCTAAGCCTTTCTCCATTTCCTTACAATTCTTAGTTACGCTTTTCTTCCTAGATTAAATAAGTTACTAACGAAACCCTCTATTTAACTTAACCAAAAGATTTCTCAGTTCTCCACTTGACTTCTTTTAATAACTCATCTTTCATATAAAACAGTAGATCACTTCTGGTAATTCTAAAAGACTGCAGTATGTGTAATCTTTATATTAGACTGTTCATTTGGCTATCAAGGGCAACATAATTGACTTTCATTTCAATATCAAGGGTGACATAAGTAATTTTCATATTGACAAGGATAAAAAATGTTCATCTGTTCTGAGACTCAGACTGAAGAAAGCAGGCATTAGTTTGGATGATGGATTCATCTGAATATTGATATAATATGGAATAAGATTATTGGGCAGAGTACATTCATGAAAGGTGCATCTGCTTGGTAACAATAATCTAACCATAATCTAACCCACAAAACTTGAGCTAGCCTTTACGTATTCTTTTGCACAGCATCCCTGTTTATGTGTTTAATTTTTACAGCAACAATGTCCCAAGTCAAAAAGAAAAGCAGAACTGGAAGCATTGCTTTCCTGAGATTACCCTAGGAGAAAGCTGCCTTGTGTTCCTGGAATGACATGAAATGAAATTCACCTCATAGGAAACTTATTACCTTATGTTCAGGATCACATAGGAGGCAGGTTGTTATCCCTTAAAACGCAAGGAGAGCTCTAAAGTTGTGTTGAGGGACCATTGGTCTCTCAACAACAGCAGCATTTGACCAGAAAGATTTGCTCCTCTGGTGAGTAGAAAGAGTAGTTTTATAGTCAAAACTATTTCAATATATTTTACTATATCATAAAATACTATTTTAATCAAAATCACAGCTTTCTTCAGAAGGCATTGATTTTTCTCAAAATAAGGTCATATTTTTGATAGAATGCCTTACCCTTGGAAAGTATTTCAACATTGCCCATAGAGCAGAAGTCCCCGGCTTTAAGTGTTCCCGTATACAGCAGCCAAGTCTTCATCTTTAATCTCCAGAAGCAGCCTGCTTTGCTTCCCCCCATTTTCAACAAGTTATTTTTCTTTCTAGTCTTCACTCTGCATTACACAGGCCTCAGTGAAATATGCAAAGTGACTATCTTCTGATGAGCCATGATTCTATTTTCAGTGCTGCAGTTATCATTGAAGTCTGTCAAAACCAAATTGCAACACTTTGCAAAACAAGTACGGGAATACAAGCACAATCCTCAGCTGCATATGTTATGTTGGCACAGCTTCTAATCCAGAAGGTATAGACTGGCTGTAAATTTCAAAATGGAGCAGTAACTTCTGAAGCACATTTACTACAGCACACTCTTTACCAAAATCTTTAATATGCAGCTCTGTGTGTTTCCTAATATCTTTCGTAGTTGATTTGTGGGTGTGACTGAATGAAACATTTCTTGATGGCCTGGCTGACCACTGCACAGTTGCATACTGCTTGACTTGCCACTGGATACACAAAAAATCTTTCCAAGCATCTTGCCACTGGCTTACGCATTACATTCATGCCGACAGATTCATAAGACTGTAAAATAGCTTTTAACCAAAGACAAACCTGCTAGAAAGGGCAGAGTAACAGAGGTCAGTATCCAGCCAGCTTTGAATGCTTTGCTGGTTATAATGTTTTATGGCAAAAATGAATCCAGAAATTCTCTCTACTGCATTTTGATTCCAGTTCTCTGCAGCTGAGGGCTTCAATACAGATCGGCTTTTTATCACTAGTCATTTTAGGCAACTTTGCTTTCGTTGGAAAATAGAAGTATGCATAATGAAGACTGATTACATTCATTTTACGCACCCCATGACCTTTTTCATTCTTAGAAGTCTATTTGTAATAACCATAAAGACAGTGATAGAAAAGATGAGCTACTGCATCTGAAATACATTTGTTTTCACCACCAAGCCACTTTGTTTTCAATGCCTTTTGACACAGGTTCTGGTATTTCTCCCTTAAAACAGTGTTGCAGACTGATAGTACCAGCTGGCCACCTTTTGTCCCCCCTGCTGACTCTGGTGTGACAGATGGTGCAAACAGCCCGGCATATAGTTCTTGGATCAATATAAGGGACAAAATACCTGCCAGATTGCTGATGACTGAAATGCTACATATTCTGGAGCCAATGGACAGCTTAGCAACAATGGCCCTAGCCTAAAGGGAAAATAACCAAGATTATTTTTTTTTTTCCAAGGGTTGTTCCAGGATAACTATTATACTGTTTACAATTTGGGGGAAAAAAACTCTGAAAATCAGCTAGAATTTTGTCTCAGTAACACAGAATTATAGTTAGATTACATTTCAGTAACTTCTGTTTTATTGCAGCTGGATGCCTTCTCATTACTTCTTCTCAACTCCACTTCAAGATCTTAGCTACGCTTTGAGATCTCCCAACAATTCCAAAACTGTTTTGTGCAGAAGCTTTCCACTCTAAATGTGGCCTGGAATATTTTTATTTTCCTCTGAGAGTTTAAACAGAAGATTTAATTCCTTCCTCTTCTAAGTGCAAGAAGACAAAAAAAAAAAAAAGTAGATGCTTGGGGGATGTTGGCTTTGTTTGGCTTGGGCTGGGTTTTGTGGACATTCAGCAGTACAGCTGGCAACGCCAAAGTTGGCAGACACAACCAGTTCCCTTCTTGACAGCTACCCAGATTCCTGGCCACAGATTTGTAACTCCATCTTCAAAGTTTGCACATGGCTGGCATAAATAGATAACAGGTGAAAAGCAGTCCCAAACTGAGGCTTTTGTGTATAACTGATAATTGTGTGAGATTCAAGAAAAAAATAGAAGCGTGCTTAATGAGGCATTCTCAGCTGAAAAGAGGAAATGAAATGGCACAGGCTTGTTGGAGGCACAGGAATGGGAGAGGGAACCAAGAGCTATCAGCAACTGAGAGCAAGCTGTGAAAAAGCACATGACATGTTCTCATCCAGCCTGTCTGCGTGTTCCTGAGCACTGCCAGTAAAGCTCAATTCTGCCTGAGTTCAAAGGCAGCTGAAAGCTCCTGGTAATTCCTGGCACTGGACTTCCAGAAAACCCTCTTGATATTTCATAAGGCAATTAAATATTTTCCCTTCTGTGGAAGGAACCAAAATTATTCCTGAATCCTGAAAAGAATGCTGTTGACTGATTTAAATCAGTGCACACAAGAATCAGTTAATTATTGAAATAGAAGGCTACTTTCGTCAATCTCCTCCCTTACGTACTTAATGAAGCATTTGAGAAGATCACTGTTTTGTGTGAAAACCCCAGAGTAAATCAGAACCCCAGTCCTGGTGCTGTGTTATCCTCATCCCTCCTGGCCTGAGACAGAAGTCTAAAGGTAGCTAAAGGTTCAGACAGCATGTGCTCCCAGCCTCAGTGTCCCTATGCAGTCAGTAAAAGTGGTAACTTTATACTTGAGTTAGAAGAACATTGTGTTTGAAACATCACCCCTTTCCTTCTTTATCCTAAGAGGACAGCAAGATCTGGATCCAAGGAGGCATGAATTTCTTGTATGGCTCTCCAACGTTGATTTTATAGCAAACAATCCAAACACAGCCTCTGGGATCAAACTGAATACTGCTATGGTGCTTTCAAAGCCTTCCTGTTTGTTTGCCTTGACTGGAGTCAAGCACAGCAAATGGTGGGCGCAGAACTACTGCCACTGGCTCCAAGAAGCACACAAATAGTAGCTGAAGAGATTGAAGCACAGATTTTAGCAGTCATTAAGAGCAAACACATAAAAAATGTAGGTAAAGCAAATGAGGGATGTGTGAAAAAAAAGGCAAAGGAGGAAGAAAAGCAGAGAAAGAAAAATGCACAGATGACAACAAAAGTAAGAAGAAAAAAAAGCAAGAAAGCAGAAGGGGGAGAAGATTTCGAAAGGCAGCAGTCTTTTTATGAAACAGACTAGAAGTTGGTTTCTGTGTATTTCAGTGTACAGAAAACTTCCCAGGTGCCTTTTCTTTTTCTGTTTTGAAATTACAAAATTTCCTATGAACTTAGAACTCACTTTCTCAAAGATTTTTCTATTCTATAGCTGTCTTGAAAAAAGTACCACCTGCATAAGGATGACTGATACTTAAAATCAATTCTTACAGTTTTTGCTGGCAGTGTGTCTCATGATATGCACTGATTTCCTTCAAGTCCAAATTCCTGGAATTTGTGATTTGAATAGAATCTCAACATTAAGTCTGAACGAAAATGGTAAATTGTCTAATCTCATTATTACATTAAGAAATGGAGAGTCTTTCAGTCTGAACATTATGAAAAAGAGTAGCTGATATTTTTTCTTCTTTTAAATATCATATTTTTATTTTTGCCATAAGTGAGAGGTTATCTTGGCTGTTCTGAATGTCATAGAATGGCTTGGATCAGAAAGGACTTCAAGGATCTCCAAGTTCCATCTTGAAAGACCACACAACCCCAGCTCAGAAGGCAGAGCCCAGTTGCTGAAAACAACGTATATTCTTATGTAGCACAAGGACAGCTTTTTCATGCAGTGTGCATGGTTCCAACATCTCTTAGAATTATCAACCTCACTTTCACATGCTATGAAGTAAATTGGTAAGTATTTATAGATTGTTGTGGTCATGTGCAAGCTCATCGAGTTCCTGTCTGGATAACGTGTATTCATGCTAGCACAGACCACACTACAGACAAATAAATCCTGCTTTCCAGTGTGGTACATCCAAACATAGTATCATCCAGCTTAAGTTACACAGATTTTCCATCTTCTAGCAGGGATAGTGAGTTCACATCCACCCGGAAGACAAGTTCAGAATTGCATCTGCTCACAGTACCCAGTGTAAACACACCTTAGTCATCGTGAAAATGTAAGAGGTACTATAAGGATGAGAACAGTTTGCTTAAAAACAAAAATATTATTTCAGTGGGTTGTGAGCTTTCTTTTGCAAAACATCTTGGGATACAACCAAGATATCTAAGTGCTTCTTCATTAAATAAGTAAATTAAAATTCACTCAGATCTCCCTGTAACACATGTACAGTGCAATGGAAGAAGTAGTTTATTAATCTGTTAATAAATACCAGTTTCAAGTCTGTCACTCCTATTTTAGCTTGAAATCTTTTCTGTTCTTACCCAAATGGATCAGCTGGCTTAATTAAAGATACTGCTGTGTTCATATCCTTGCTAATTACAAGTAACATGACATTGTTATTATAAAAACATTGTTATTATAAATATTATGCTACCTTATGCTTTTCAGATACTTTCAGATGCAATGAATTTGCAATGAAATCATACACATCAGTATGAGAAGACAGCTCTTTAAAGCACAACAGTTCTACAGTAAGAGATACTTATGTCTCTTCACTCTCCCCTTAAAGTAATGCACAGTGTACATTCTTAATCTTTCTGCTTCTCTTGCTCGTTAACAGTGACCTGCTGTCTCTGTGCATAAAGATTAAAACTTAAGTTAAAACATTATTCAGGGACTTCAATTACCCACGATGGATTTTCCACCCCTGGTCCTGACCCACTCCCCCAGCAAAATATACTTACAGCGGAAAAAACATCAAGCTGGGGCAGGGCTGCCCATTTGGTCCCTAATATCATCTGGGAACATAATGACTCAATTCATCCTGCCCTCAGATTAATGGAGCAAGCTCAAGTATTATAAGAAGCACTTTAATTCCCTCTGATGTTTTCATTATGAATTCCTTTGTGGCAGAACTCATTTGCAATAATGCATATGTAATTTTGGAACCAAAAGGAAATCCTGTAGCCTTCAGGACATTATTAACCTGCAGAAATGCTGAGGCACACATAAAACTCAAATATGCTAGTATGAGCAACCTCTCAAAACACGTTGAGGATAAAATTGGTAAGTTAAACTGCATCTTTCTATTTGTAAGTTAAAACAGCTGAATTAATAACAGTTAAAACCCCGTGATATTAGTGACAAGCTGTCTGTTCAGATAGTTTCCAAGAATTCAGAGATATGCATTAGAATAGTCCAGAAAACTTCTAAAAGCTTATTATCTACAGATGCTTGGAAGTTAATTGCTTCCACCACTTACAGCATTCCCCATCCTCTCTTTACTTTGTGTGGTCCATTGCATGTTTCCTTATTTTACAGTGTTTATGGGCCATAAGTAGGATACCTGATTCTTATGTGCCAACCCAAAAAACTGCCATCTTTGAACTATTTTGTCTAGAGACACACTGCCATATTTTGATGCCAGATGGGGGTTGCAAGGGGTCCAAGGCAATTGGACAAAATTGTCTTCAGCAATTTTGGGGATTATGTGAAGTAGACAATGACAGATTTCAGAAAGGATCTTTTTGCTTTCAGGTGGTAGCATGGCACTTGGATTGAATTCTACCTGCTCCATGCCATTCATAATTTTTCTGTCTTTGAACCTAAGTCATTTCTTTTCCCAGACCAGGAAGTCCCAGCTTGCAGTCATTCCGCCTGTGAGAGACAGTCCACACATCTGATTGTGCTTGTTACCCTCCTCTGAACCTGCACTGGCTCTAATGCCTCCTTTCTGAGGACACGTTATTCAATATAAAGACAAATATGAACATGCCCAGTGGCATAATTCATCTTTGATGTTCTGTTTCCAACTGTACTATCTCAAACTGAAAATGGAATCATTTCATGGGAGAAAAGTGTGAAGCTACCTGTCCTTCACCAATTACTCTTTATTCCTGATAAAATTCAGCTCCCAGGCATGAGTTATACACAGTTTTACAGTTCTTCTAGCACTGGTTGTATAACTGCAAAAACTACTTTTACTAATAGTAAATATTTAATCTCATTGGGAACGTCTTTAAGTAAGTTGTTGCCTACAAGAGGAATATGTAGCAGTTCCAGTTGGTTTTGGCCATGTTATGTGACAAAGTATTTCTAAGTACTGATTTTAATTTTTACATCAGTCATCATCACTGACAGATTGTCTATTTCTGTATTGTTGCACATAATGTGTATGAATACGTTTATACAGGTAGCAGTTAAGAAATATATGGATATACACAATATTCCAAATCAGGAAATAATTAGAATTGGATCTTTGCTAGAAAAGAGCCTGATTTTGGCATCTAGAATTATTGGGAAGAAAGCATTTACATTAGAATTAACTATTCTTGTTTGTTTCATTGGTTGTCATTTATGTTATTATTTGTTATTTGAAACTTCTGTAATATATAGCAGAAGTAGTTACTTTTGTTCTGTGTGGGTGTCTTAAAGCCCACCCTTATTAAAATGCGTGTTTCAGAAATTCCTAACATAAAACATAACAATGCTATGAGGCATAAAATTCACCTTTGAGCTGACTGTAACATCAAAACTCTTAAGAATACTTAAAGCCTATTTTAACTGATCTGAAAACAATCTTAAATATTCATTTTACGACACATTTGACTCCATACGAGCCTCACTTACCCTCCTTCTTTATAACAAGATGTCCTAGGTCCACATTCCCAAGTACAGACCAGAGTCCTTTTCTCTGACTTCTTTAATAAAATCAAGGGATTAGCAGCAATCATCCCCGAGGGTTCTTGAGAATCTCGAAAGGAATTTGTGTCAGTATGTTACTGAAAATTGTTGGTCTAAGAGACTTAGGTCGACTCCCAAACTCTGCAGTTATCATTCAAAACAGTGAATGCAGCGGCATTCCTGGCCTCTGAAGGCCAGCGGAAGCAGTAGCATTCCCGGCTTCTGAAGGCCAGACAGAACTCTCTTGGTGCTTTGGATAATTAGTGCAAATCCTTGCACCTGTAACTTAAGTGGCTGCTAAATACATGTGTTAAATGAACTGCTTTATAAAAAGGAGTCCAAAGTCTTTTATAGGAGATCAACATTGGGCATGAAACTACGTTAAAATGCACACATTAAAACACTAGAATAAGAAATACAAAGGAGCAGAGCCTAATTAAAATGCATCACTTGCATTTCTACAGTACAAGCTGTTTCAAAGACTGCTTGATGAAAAATAAACAAGGCTTTACCTACAGGGTTTTGTGCTATGACTAGTAGTTATCTCTACAAAGATGATGTAGTACAGTTCTAGTAAAAAAACCAACTCTGTTCTTGTTCACACAAAACTACATTTTTCTAAAAAAAAAAAAAAAAAAAAAAAAAAAAAAAAAAAGTTTAATTTTGTCATCCCCATGAAATGGAAACTTTCCCAATCTCCCTTTGAACTGAAAGCTCTCCTGATTCTCAGCAGCTAAATACACTGCAGGCATCGTCAGTAACCACAGTCCAGGGCCTGGACTGGCGATCTCCTTCTAAGCACTGGTAGGTCATCCATTTTCACTTTATAGCCAGTGGTGGTAAACAGGTAGCCCAAGACAAGTAATGCACATCCACCCTGCAAACCTCTGCTAACCTGGCTGGGCCAATCTCAAGCCTCAGGTCTGGCTGAGTCCATTGTGAGAGCCTTACCTAAGGCTTCTCTGCCTGAAAATCCACCTGTGGGCTGCAACAGTAAAATGATGGTTCCTGTAGACACAGTCAACTTGTACCCATCCCAGCAAGTGAAGCAGCGCCACTGAGTGTCCTGAGAACCCAAATATTTGTACTGATGAACAGCTAGGGATCATCCATAGCATGTTTTTAACTCTAACTGGAACTTCCCCAAACAATTCCAGGCAAGATGTGACATCTGGTACATGGAAAGAACTGCTCACCAACAGGCAGCTCCCCAGTGCTAACATTGAGGGAAAAATTAAACGCTCTTCAGGACGGCATGGTAAATTATATAAGCAGTTTGCCCTAGAGCCAGAAAAGGCTCCTAAGTCTGTTTAACTTACTGCAGTCACAGCACAGAAACCAAGCTGGATCCTCAGACCCTGTCCTGGATTTATTAAGGGATCACTGAATCCATGACGTTTCCAGATAAATATTTCAAGCTACTGCTTTTGTTTCCCAATGAAAGCAGAGTTTGTCAGACATCCAAGCCATAGCCAGCGTCAGATCAGTCACTATGACTTGGAAAAATTTATTCTCTCTTTCGAATGTGGAAACTGAAATTTATCTTAATTGTGATCAAAGGGATCATTAGCAGTGATTTACTTCAGTCTCTTGAGTTCACTCAATTCTTGATCCTGTCTGGAAAAGCCAGTAAAAGTGTCAGTCAGAAGTTAACTGTCCACTAGAGTTGGAAATAAATTCCCAAATTATCTAGGATTGAAAATTATCATTCTAATAAGCTAAAGCAATTGAGCCTAGCTAAGCTGAAGCTGATACCTATGACCGGTCTTCAGTGTTTTACTTCACTCCTTTCATTTTGAGCATCAGTTTTAAACCTCTTTATCTTAACTTTCTTTTCAACACACTGAAATTTCAGACTGATTTTGACCAAAACACTACATCACATTGATGTCTACTTAAGATGTTTATTCAGGTTTAGTTCTTTATCAGTTAGTTCAGTCTTCAGGGTTGCTGGAGCCGAGACTAAAGACAGCCTTTTAAAGGTCAGTGCACAGCACTCTGAGGATTATTTATACAGAACATTTGCAGCTAATTAATTGCCTAAGTGCATGTACTTTTAGTAAATAATCCATTTTATACTGCTTTGAAAAAAATGCATGATTGACATGAATATGTCTCTTGATATATTAATCTGCATTGTATAAATTTAGGAAGTCGTATTTACTGGCAGTAAAATGGCTGTATTATGAATAGGAAAAATTTACTAAATAGAAATCTATTGTCCATGTATGAAAATTTTTTCTCCTCCAGAAGTCTCAATCCTGGCATCATAGAAACCACGCAGTCCCTTCTGGATGCAGCTATCAGTGTTAAAGGCAAGACTCTACCCTTCTAAAGGCAGAATTACTTTCATCCATTACTTTAGGTTTGGCCTTATTTTTGATGTATCAATGTCTTTGATCTCTGGATCATTATAGAGTTTTTATTTATGAGAAAGGAAAAGGCTTTCATTTTGGAGGAGTAATATGTGATTATTTGTCACTGGTCTCTAATCCCACAGAATAGGGCTCTGGAGGGTAATGGTTTAGGGGACTTAAATGCATTGCTTTTGCACTGCAGTCTAGGAGGGCATTTTAAACACAAGAAAAATCTCTAGATTTCTAGTTGGTTTATGCCAGAAAGCCCACTCCAGAATTTTCTTCTGTATGCAAGTACAATAAGGTTCATAAATGCTTGGTGATATTAATAAGATGGCTATATTGAAGTTTAAGGCTACACATCAAATAAAAATCAAGACAGAAGAACATAGGAAATGATAGAGGGAACGATACACACAATGTTGGCTAGGGATTGGTAGCCTTCATAGCGAAAGAACAGAATTTGGAGTCATTTGAATGACAGTAGATGGCATTGATGCACAACTGTCTGGGTAGCTCCACCTTCAAATGGACATTTTAGCTGTCCTAACTTCACACACTAGGAAAAAACTGTAACTTCAAATTTCCAGATCTATGGAAAATGCAGTTGCCATATGATCATATTACACCAGATACATATACAGACTAGGATTAGAGAAACCATTCCCCATTCAGTCTCCTGCCCTGTTATATAAAAGCATCTTCCTACCATGGTAGATCTGCTCACACTGAAGGCAAACTGGCTGCATCTACATACCAGAGGGACCAGATTTCTGCAACATAGAGTCAAAGCATTCTCCTGTGTGTAAGTCACACACCTGTAATCCAGCTGTATGGTACAGGACATTAGATCAAGAATTAACTGCTGTCCACTGACAGGACTGACAGCACTCTCAGACATAGTAAAGGTCTGCACTGTGCTGCATATAGAGCATAAGCCATACTCTCACTCAGTGTTCTGCCCCATGGGTAGCTATTCACACATGGCAGTCCCAAACCCATTGCTGAAGGAAAACAGAGCTCTGTTACTTTAGTGACAGGAAAGATGTTCAGTCTAGAAGGCTTCATCTATTTGAGTCATGGAAATGGCCCGGGGTTGATAACCGCAGCACTACAAAGGAACTTAAGGACTAGCACATGCACACCATCCCATGCTCTCAGCTACTCCCTGCTCAAAGTTTCTATGAATGCTAGTGGAACATCAGGCTGAACCAAAATGCAAGGCCAAAATACATGGTGAACCAAAATAAGCGTTGTATGGTAAGAAAGAAAAGCCTAGTGCGTTAGAATAGCTAACTGTTTCTTCCCTAAACCAAGGAGCTGGTAAGTTTCAAGCAAAATTCAAATAAAATACCATCTTCATTCTCTAAAAGGCCTGCGATTGAATTTATCCTAATTACTACTACTGAAACTATTACACACTATCATACAAAGTATGCGCACACTTTATGCTTATTAACTTTTCATTAATTTGGAAGATGCCTAAGGCTACTTTCTGCAGAAATAGGATAAATACATAGGGAAATATATGGTAAATATATTTGCATATATTTCAATTCAGTTTTTCAAAGGAATAATACATGTAGTATTGCTCTGCATATTTTACTTTAACATGTGGATGGATGAAGCATAAAGTCGTGGATGTTCTCTGTTCCTATAATATAGCTTTCTCTTTGAGGCTGATAAACAGTCCTCTTGTCACTGATTTCAATAGTATAGCAGTTATTCATATCATCATACCAATAAACACTGAGTAAGCTTGGTCCTTAAATGCACTCCTCAAACACATGAAACATAAAACAATCAGTTGCACACGAGCAAGCAGATGTTTAGTATAGACTTCAATGGCAGCTTACATCTCTAGATGCAAGAAGTCTTTGATCCATATATCAAAGCACAGTGGTAATGAGTGCACTCACTGCACTGTACCTTGGTACATCAGGTACATTTTGCTCCTCTGAATGTTGAGGCAATTAAACAGTATCTCAGCATTACTACTAATTAGTAAATTGCTCTCTCGGAGTCTTGACTTTTAACTGTTTATATTAGTTCTAGAGCATCACCAACTCTGCTCCCAAGCACTATTTCCCAGTTCAGCCTGGCACACTGATAGCCAGGCATTGTACTACTAAGGCTTGAGTTCAGAAAGGGGGACAAAAATGTCTTGTTGCTTCACAGTGATCTAGCTAGCAGATGAGAAAGAGGCACTGAAAATTGTGTGAATGTTTAATAACGGTGAATGAGTTGATCAGAAGAGAAACCAAAGACTCCCTTGATGTTTCATGATATTCAGTTCCATTATTTAACCACATTTGCATAGTTCAGCAGTGGATCAGAAACCCGTTTTCTAATCCAGGGAGACTTGCTGAGTGGGAGATTTGCATAAAGCACTATTGAAGGATTTTGCTGTGGCAGCACTAGGAACTTACTTGAATTCTAACACCAATAAAACTGGCATAGCAGTCTTGACTTTATGGTAAGACTGAGCTTGTGCTCTTCACAAGTCTCCACTTCACTGCCTGCACTCTGCCTAATGATGCCAATTTGCCATTTTTCAATTTCACTAGTACCTATTACAAGGGGGATTTCTCCAATACTAATTTTCTTCATTTCTTAAGTATTAATATATATACATCAGTTTTTAAGCTCAGAATGATTGTTCTTATCAAACGTTTTCTCTCTGATATTTTTTTTTCCTTCAAAAGCATAAACATTTGGAAATGGCAGTCTTTCTGATGAATATTTCCTTGCATCTAAATTTTTTTACTCTTAAATTCTCTATTCTTGCTATCAGAAACTTAAGTGACACAATTCCCTATCACTGAAAAGTCCCAGAGTGTTAACAACTGTGATTCTAAAGGCAGCAGTATATGAAATGTGAGCCTCAGAGACTTTAAAATGAAAAGAGCAGAGACACTTCCCACATACTGTTCCATGAACCTAAGTTGCTCTTTTCAGCTATCTGCTGATGAAGGCTATTTCTGTAAGAAGGAGAGTATGCTCTAACAGGTGAAGATTCGTAGAGTCACAGTGCTGTACTTGATTTCCAAAGGTTTTCTTCCTCTTGCATTTGAAACCTATATTCAGTGAAACATAGTGACATGTAAGATCAGCAAAAAGCCAATTTGCTACTGGATAGATAACAATTGCCAGCTACTTCCAAAAGGGAGATAACGACTTGCCTCTTCTGTAAATCCTTAGCCCTGAAGCAGAGTAAGAACAAAACTCTTTGGGAGACTTCTTTCTGCCTCCTCTAGATGCAGCACCTGTTTTGCCACATTCGTTCTGTGCAGAGATTCTCCACTGGAAGCCAGCAAGGGAGAATAAATTTGTTAGACAAAGAGCTGAGTCTCCATCCAGAAAACTATACTCCCTTTATATATGTATCCTGCATTTCAATTACTTCTCAATACAATTCTTGTGTGTTTGTATTTATAATGCTGGAAAAAAAAAAAAAAAAAAAAAAGAATTTGGAAGATACTGCTAACAAGCACACACTCTTTCAGTTGACTATGTAAAGCCTGTATCTGTAGAACGTAACGCTGTAATATTGATTTCAGAAAAAATATTTGGAACAATCAATTTTGGGGATAGATAATTGGTTGTGCAAGACTAATTACAACCAAAAATATAAATAAATTTTAAAGCCCACATGGAGGCAAATAGGAGGCTTTTATTCTTGAGCAAAACTACATTGAGTAGTCCAGGTTTATTACAGTTATGCTGATTCTTATTTGGTTTGATTGTTTTTTTTCCATTTTTTTTTTGTTGTTGTTCATTTGTTTTGGGGGTGGGGGGGAAATTGAATAATTTAGAAGTTAAAGGAGTTTAACAACTATGGTCGAAGAAGATGAAATAAATTTTAAAGAGTGTCTTAAAACTATGAAGATACTTCAAAGACTATCTGGAAAAATATTTCTTTCTGGGAAGAAACCAAAACCATTGGATGATATCCAGAGGTCCCTTCCAACTCGTATTATTTTGTTACCCTCTAGAAATCTGAAGACAGACAGATTTTCAGTTTCACTTTGGAAGGTAGCATATTTTAGAGAATGACCCAAAACCTTGCTTACAGTAATGATAGGTCACTGACAGCTAGCGCAAGCACCTTCCAAAATTACTACATTTTTTTTTCCTATTGTAATGACAAATACAACATAGAGGGTACTCTACAACTTCAGCAGGATAATAAAACTCCTGCTGTAAAGGAGCATCTCTAGCTGAAGACAGATACAGCCTCAGGAATGTCCAGAAACTCCTCATTTTTAAAGCTGTAACTTTGATACTTCCCCACAACGAAGAAAAATTCAGTGTATATTTTAAGCAGTTAGAGGAGGCACTTAATGCCATTCCATTTCAAAAACTAAAAAATAAAAGATATAAATGTATTTTTCTAAGTGTGCGTTAGTGTAAAATAAGCCTAAAGGGGCATTTTAGTCAATAGCTTTTTAAACCATGAATAGGAAGACAGGACATTTCCGTAAGGAGAGTTTCTCTGCAGTCAGCCACTCATTCCTTTGCTTTCTTAGTCAGACTTGTGATGATCTAACCGGTACACCCATAAATTATACATAGGATTAAATGTGCTATATATTGCAAAAGAAGTGCTTTATTGTTTGAAGCGACTACTGCAAACAAATCTCAGCTTTGTAAAGCTCAATTTTGATTTACCGATCACATCTTAAAAGTTGCATGAAAAATATCACTTGATGTCTGAATAGCATAGATTTAATAGCATATTCAGGTACGGCACATCTAGTATTCAAGTCCAATAAAATGAAGACAATGTGGAAAACAGAGAGAGACAGAACACTACAGGAAATGAGCTTAATGTTTTACCCCCTCCCAGTCTGAATTCAAAATCATAAAATGAAACCATTAACTCATTAAGTTATTTGAAGCGCAGGACTGCAAAACTTCACACAACTTGTCCGTAGAAGGGGTCTGAGCAAAGAGCACAGGCACTTCTCATTAGGGCTGAAGCTTCAGGTTTAGGAAAGCCAGAGCACCTCCTGCAACTCAAGGACTGATAGAACAGAAAAATAATATGAACAATATCTCAAACTGCCTTTTCTGATTTAACACTAAATGTAATTATGATACGTTAAGAGTATATACATGTAAAAAGTCCTTCAACAATATTTTATTTAATATATTGAATAAAGCTGGTTGATGAATTTTATACCTGTCTTTTTGCACCAGTTTTAATGGCGATATGAATTGCTCCCACCATATTACAGAACTACAGAAATCTCATCACTCTATTTCACAGAATTAATATATTAAATGTAGAATACAAGAAAAAGGACTTAAGATACCACAGGAGAAATACATCAATTTTTATATTCAATGAAAACGTTATTATTTCCTTTATATCAATGCTGCTGTCAGAAGTAGTCAAAGGAGACCAGATTTTCTAAATGACATACTGAATTTCAGATATTCTTGAGTCACTGAAATTTGGACTAGCAAAATCCCATACATGTCCCCTGATTTGCCTGCGTTCATTTTCTTCTAATTTCATGATGAATTCTCATACACTTTGTTTACTTTAAGAGTCAGAAAGCAGATTAGAAAGGATAACAGTACACAGGTGAATACTTAATCATTAGGATGAAAGGCGATGCTAGCATTTTCACCACAGCTAAGCAAGAAAAACTTTTTTTTTTTTTTTTAAAGGAAAAAAATTAAGCCTTCTGGCTATACTACAACACAAATCCTCGCCAGTGTTCTCATTTCAACTAGATAGCAGTGTTGTAGACTGAGAGCATTGCTTGTGACTGCGTACTGAGCCTCTGTTCCTACTTGCATGCACTAGAAAGTTTTTTCCTGGAAACAGAACTACATCGCAGCATGGGAAGAAGTGATTTCATAAACTTCCCTCAAGGAAAGGCAAGAACAGCACCGGCCAAAAAATTGTTGGCAAATAGTTACAGTTATTTTATGACCTTACATGATGTCAGTTTGGATGGAAGGAACTGGAAATTGCCTTCATTTTACATTTGGAAAATGCTTTAGTTGAAGACTGCTGAGAAAAGGAGATATTTTAGAAACGTTGATTCATTGTTTTGACATTTCATTTAATGTCATCTTTTATTTTTATTTTTGAATGGCATTTTTTCATCCCAAAATTGCCTTTTTGTAAATGGAAGGTTAACAAACACTTCAATTGATGTCTCCAAAAAATGTAATTTTTGAGGTACTTCTCCTAAACAGACATTGAATTTACTTAATTTTTTTTTTCTAACCATAGCAAAAAGGTTATTACATGACCAGATTTGGAAAGTCAGTGCTTGTGGAGGTCTTTGAATCATCGCATCAAAACATTACTACAAGAGCATGACATTGTTATTAAAAAATTGTTCAGAAAAGGACTCATGTACTATCCCACGTTTTCTTCCCATTCAACTTCACCAACCTCCCTCTCATCTCAGATACATTTCTCAATTCTATCAGTAAGCAGGAAGATCTGCCTCCAAGGAACACTTTGTAGGATATCTTCCTCCTGTCACAGTAAGGCTATTAACTCCTTCCACTTATGATTCCACCATTTCAAACTCTTCCCCACTCCGTCATTTTGGCTTGGGGGACATCTGGCCAACACCTCTTCCAGGCTTAGGTCAATCCCACAGCTTCTTCCCAAGTGACAGCAGGTCCTAGTTCAGTAAGATGTTAATGGTGAACAGTGAATATAATTAAGAAATCCAAGCATCCATACACATATATCTAATTAGTCTAGGAGAATCAAGAAGCCGACAATATGTTCTGAACAAGTTATATTAATGAAGAATGGTCTGACAGATGCAATTCTAATTGCAGCATGACATGTTTAATCTAATTATGCTAATAGTTTACTTGCACTCTAAATCATCGCTGTCAGTCGAGATAGTAAAATCTGGAAATATCACACAGAGCTAGTGAAAATCTAATGATGATCTCTGCTCTGTTTACATTTATTCTATATGAACATGCCCATTATGTTGCCCTGAGTACTAGGCTAGCAGAGAATTCCTTGCTGAAAATTCTCTTTGAAGTGTTTCCTTAGAAAAGGTCACTTCATCAAAGCAAACTCTTTGCAAGAATGTATTTGAGATCCTCAGGTAGGAAGCATCTCTTATCATCTTATTCCCTTTCCGGTAATTACTACTTACCTTTAAGTAAATCTGTTAAGGCCATGACAGAAGCTGTGTCATCTGCTTAAGAAACATTCATCCTTACTCTGATTGGTTTTGTTGAGAATGTACTCAACATCGACCCCAAGAACATTTGTTCTTCATTGTATTGTATAGCAGAACCTCAGTAAGAGGTAACCTCTGACACAAACATCTATCATACTCAGAGTTGATGGAGAGAAGCAGGCAGTACTTGAAAGATTACTTGTTATGGTCATGAGCTAAACAATAATATTTCTAAAAATTATCAGTTATTTTTGTATACCTTTCTTTGAGAAGACCCAGATTGATAATTACTGCTTACTGCCAAAAACCAGGTTGTTTGAGAGGTACAGTGGCAAGCGTAGATACTTTGGATTCCATCTTCTAAACCAACTTCCAAAAGGAGAGAAAGCAAGTCACGCTACAAGAGTACATTCTTAACATGTACATTAGCTGCTACCATACAAACAGAAAAAAAAAAAGCAAAATTTCACTAGTGACAGGATAGAAAACATTCTGAAACAATTCCACAGGTAGATCTAGGCAGACAAATTCCATTAGAAATAATGAAAATAGAATAAACTAGAATACTTCGTATCCTCTGAGGAAGAGGTATCAGGAAGAGAATTATTCTCTTCAGTTTTTGTTACTTTATTTTTTTCCTGGTGCTCTCAGAAGTTTGACATATCACTAACATAATTTAGAATTAAATAAAATGAAGCCACTTCCTAGTTTTATATACCTGCTAACATACGCAGGTAAGTATGCATATGTACTTAAGCAGTTTTGTCTCCTTAGCTTTTTTAGATACAACTTTCTCTAGGTTACCCAAATTTTCAAGGTGATAAGTTAATGGTAATCAGGGGGCACATGCAGGAAGTCTTTAGAAGAATAGGCCATTCAAAGTCTTTACTATAGCATTGTTTACCAAGTCTCCTCAGGTCTTCAAAATTCTTCCTGCTTAGCTTGCATATTTTTCCAGGAAAAATTGAGTGAGGAAAAACAGGCAACAGAAGCATAAATAAATTTCTTCTGCATTGAGATGCTGCATTTCTTTATCTTTGTAGCTTATTTGTTTATCTCTACACAAACACCTGAAACTAATGATCTGAGTAAACCTGATAAAAAAAAAAAACATGGTAATTTCAGAGAAAAAAAAAATCAAAGCAAAATAAGAAGTTCAAAATATTTCAACATCTCCAAATTCATGCAGCTTCTGTTGGAGCACCAGCCTCCTGGTGTTTATACAAGAAGTACGATCCTCAGTATTTACCAGTTTAAAAGCTGTCAATCCATGCTCTCGGTTATCAATAGATGATAAATTAATTTCTTTAACCCTTACCATATTGTTTCTTTAAGTTACACACCTGCTTAAGCATTCCCTTTCAGACTTCATCAATACAAGCCCCAAGATTTTATTACAAATCTCTCCAGCACAGGACAACAACAGCAACAAGGAAGCTGCTGTGCTCAGGAAGCATCCAGTCAGGAGTTTCTCACCATTAAGTGACATACTAAATACGCTGTAATTTCCCCATTCTTTTACACACCAAAATACGTATTGAGAAGAAATTAGTAAGTAGAATAGACATTTGGGTTTAAACTGCTCTCAGCCACCTCGAAAACTTGTGTGTATAATAAAAACAGTATTATACCATAAGGCTTCAATATTCAATGCTCTCCCAGAACACTTTGGCCTCTCCTGACTGTCACAGTACTTATGAATTCACGTGGAACTGAATCTCAGAAACAAGTTGTATTTTGCAGATTTAGGTCTTGGTTCTGCAAACCACCACTAAAGTTTGCCCAGAGGAATAAGTGGAACTGCATTTGGAGGTAAACGTGCTCACATTTTTCAGGACTAAAACTTCACATCAGTTTTTAAATCAGTGTCAGTGTGAGTTTTTCTTCCACTGTTATTTGACTTGGATTTTTCCCTTCTTACACAGATGAAGCAAATATTGAAAGCCTTTAGGAACAGCTTCTGTTCTAAACATCTAGGATTGCCACATCTGTTATGAAAAGATCCACTTCTAATAAGAGTGAGATCTTAATTGAAAATGGTTTACATTAATTGCTTTTAAAAAAGTTTCTCATTCATACAAGGAACTTCAGTGAATTGCTGCCTCTGTTTAAAGAAGATTGACAGTAGATGAGATTCACATTTTGGTTACTTTTAATTTCGCTAATGGTAACCATTCATTCAGAGTCCCTCAGCACTCCTATTATTTTTATCTGCTTAATACACCTCAGTATTTTCATGGAACAAAACACTTCTTCATATTTGTGTGATTTTCTAGTCATTGTACTGAGAATTGTTAGAGAAGGGAATATTGTTCTCTACATCAAGGACATGAATTTTACTTATGTAAAAACTCATGCAAGTTTTCATATTTTAGCCCATTTCCCCCCATTAAAAAAAAAAAAAGAAAGAAAAAAAACAATGCTTACACTGTTGTTATGACACTAGGTAGGCAATATCCAGCAGCTCGTTCTTTACAGGTTCCGCTATATTAACACATTTCTCCTGCTGTGCATTTTACCACAGAATATGGGAGTTCAACTTCATGAAGACAGCAGGATGTACAGTCAAGGAAATCTAATCAAATCCATCCATTTAAAAGTTCCAGAGTCACGGCAAGGTTCTCATTTTCCCCACTAGCTACAAAATATGCTTCTGAACTATTTTTCCCAAGGATTCCCTGTAGGCAACAAGATGAATTCACATCGTGTAATGCAATTTGTTTCTAGGATACATGTCATGTACTACAGGAAACAGAATACATACTGAATGAAAAAGAAATAAAAGGTTAAAGGAGTGAAACAGTGAACTAGGTAACTCAGTTCTACCCATATGCCTACTACAAATGCCAAGTAAACCACTTCTCATTGAAGCATTTGACTCATCACCATCTTTCTTCAACTTTAAGGCTCAATTTCAGACACTAAATACATGTCTTGCAGAAGTACTGAATGCTTACAAGCACCTCTATAGATATTCTGTATTTCAAAAAAAAAAATCTGTCTAAAAAGTACGAAGTCTAGAAAGTATTAGCTTTATTGTGTCCAGTTTGTGACTGTGGAGTGCAATCCAAGTGGGCCAAAACAGCAAGGAGAATAGATCCCAAGTGGTCCTTGTCTCCCCTTGGCATTCTCAAGATGCACACCATAGTTTCAGTTGTATTAACTTTTGCAGAGTAATTTGAATGGAGAAAGAAGGAAAATTAACCATAGAACTTGAAAAATTTAGGGGGAATAATTCAAAACAGGAAGACTACAGGGAAGCTCAGTACATTAACAATCTACTATAAATCATTACACTGCAGATGTTAGAAAACTAATTCTGGGCCATAGTTCTCATTTTAACAGTTTGCTGTGGGAATTGGTAGAAGTCATCTTAAGAGGATGAATGGCTTTATGAAAATCTGAGTAATTTGAGTCTTATCATAACACCTGAGTTGCAAACAAACTTGCTGGTGAAAAAAACTCAACTACTCAATACTCACTGAGGAGCTGAAGCTTCTTCAGCAGAAACACTGACCTCTACTACTTTGCTTCAAGAGAATTCAGCCTTCTGAAGCAGTAATAAGTTCTCTTCTCTCTCGATGGAATAGTCACCAGAAAGTAATACATAGCACTGCATCATAAAAAGGAGCCAATACACTACACTATCCTAAAAGAACAGCTGTAAACTGAAAACTTTGGCTGTTCAAAAACATGAAAAATGCAACTTCCTTAAAAAGTTCTTTCCTACATGAAGTCTCCTGAAGATCTTTTTTTTTTTTTGTCCCCTATTTCAATTAGGGGCAGAAAAACTTACTTTTTTAGATTTAACTAAATCAAAATATTTCTGCTGCCAAACTTAATTGAGCTTAATTTGTCTGCTTTGATATACTACATGTTTGTCTATGACTGTTCACGTGGAAGACGTGTCCTCCTCCTAATGCAGTTGGAGGGGAAAAAAATAATCAGAATCATTATAGGTAATTGAATGCTTAAATACACACATTTAAAAAAAAAAAAAAGAACACTTATTTGAGAGAACTTTAAAAAAATAAACATTCTGGATTTAAATACTTTGCTTTTTATATTTGAGACAAATGTTTCCTTTTTGATGTTTTGTAAAATTTAAGAGGAGTTAATTAGATTATTGTTATATTTAATGTGACAAATAGAGCTCACGCTTTATCTCTTCCCATAACTTATAGCAAATATAGCTTCGTATCACAGGCATTTTGTCAACAGTAGATAATAGTCAGCATACTCCAAAAATAAAGTACTTGACAAGTAGAAGACATTGGTTTTCATTAGTATTTTAATTTCATAGTTTACAGGAAGCCCATCTGTCAGCTCAGATTTTCTAAGTCTATTGTACAAATCACTCCCTTAAAGAAAATTACTCAGACTTCTCACTTGCTATAAATCAGCATGGCTCAAGACTAAGGATCAGGCCCAGAAAGAAACCCAGAGTGTGACAGTATCTTTCTGCAACACCTTCTCTCCCCACCCCCACTTTATATATATAGACAGATATCTATAGGTGTACAGATATGCATATATATATATATATAAAACCAAGTTAGTACGGTAGTAAAATAGTAATATAGATGTGATCTTCCTCCTTAGCAAAAATGCTTTGATTTATTGCAGCAGTACAGGTGAAAAATAAAAATATTTAATACAGCCACATTTTACTTTAACTTCAATCAGAGGTGCAGCAGGAGTTTTGTAGATAGCTATGTCCACATAGATGACTTTTCCACTTCTGGTTCAGTATTATTCTATCTTTTAAACACAGTGAAAGAAGAAAAAGTGACAGAAAAGGAAAACACACATTGCCACAAGTATTGACACTGTAAGAGTCTGGTTTCCTACGGATTTAGATCTCACAGGCTTTATCTATGCTGGAATAAAAGTGAGCTCCATGTTCAGGGTAAGGTAAGCACCACATTCACATGATAAGTGTACTCTAAAACAAAATCCAAATCAAATAAAAAAAAAAATGCAACTAAGTTCTATGCATAATACATTACATAAAATCTGCAATGTTTATGCCAAAGAGATAAACATGTTTTACCAAATATTATCAGATAACACACTGAAACAAACAAATGCATTATTCATGAAAAACTGTAGTATTTACATGCTATTAAATCATACTGCTTTTTCTTACAGGTGTAAAGAGATGCGTTTAAATGCATGAAGTGTAGCTTCACAAAGTTTACTAAGAATTTTAAATACACTTGACTTTGGAGGAGTCAAAGTCTCCCCTCACTACAGCTCCACACTGAACCCATAGAAGTTTAATGATGTAAATCAAAAGAAAAAACAATTCACATGGACCTGAACAGCACAGCAGGTAACGCAATCCTATTTTCAGGCAAAGGCATGGAAAAGTCTTATTTAAACTATAGGCCACTATATTTTAGCTCAACTATACTACACGATTATGTTCTTATGATAGGGAAGTGCAGATAAAACAAAAACAGACCAGGGAATAGACACTACCTGAGGCCTGTAGATGTTATTAGGACATTATAACACTGAACACCTTAGCATAATCATCCGGGTATTTACAGGCCAGTCAGCCTCACCTCTGTCCCTGGAAAGGTGATGGAACAGCTTGTGCTGGATGCCAGCTCCAGACAATTGGAAGAAAAGGAGGTTATCAGGAGTAGTCAGC
Organism: Alectoris magna; assembly: GCA_030625065.1. NCBI lineage: Eukaryota > Metazoa > Chordata > Aves > Galliformes > Phasianidae > Alectoris > Alectoris magna. The sequence continues at coordinate 128,019,783 of CM060561.1, read as the reverse complement.
ATGGGTTCACCAGGGGGAGGTCATGCTCAACCAACCGGGTAGCCTTCTATGACATTGTCACTGGCTGGGAAGAGAGCAGTGGATGTACTCTACCTTGATTTCAGCAACACATTTGATACTGTCTCCCACAACATCCTTATAACAAAGCTGAGGAAGTGTGGGATAGATGAGTGGACAGTGAGGTGGGTTGAGAACTGGCTGACTGGCAGAGCACAGAAGGTTGTCATTGGCAGTGCAGAGTCTGGTTGGAGACCTGTAACTAGCGGTGTTCCCCAGGGGTCAGTGCTGGGTCCAGTCTTGTTCAACATCTTCATCAATGACCTTGTTGAGAAGATAGCAGCCACCCTCGGCAAGTTTGCTGATGATACAAAGTTGGGAGGATTGGCTGGCACACCTGAAGGCTGTGCTGCCATTCAGTAAGACCTGGACAGACTGGAGAGCTGGGCAGTAAGAAACCAGATGAGGTTTAACAAAAGTGTAAAGTCTCGCACCTAGGGAGGAATAATTGCATGCACCAGTACAGGTTGGGGGATGACCCGCTGGAGAGGGACCTGGGTATCCTGGTGGACAACAGGTTGGCCATGAGCCAGCGGTGTGCCCTCATGGCCAAAAAGGCCAATAGCATTCTGGGGTGCATTAAAAAGAGCGTGGCCAGCAGGGCAAGGGAGGTGATCCTCCCCCTCTACTCTGCCCTGGTAAGGCCTCATCTGGAGTACTGTGTCCAGTTCTGGGCTACCCAGTACAAAAAAGACAGGGATCTCTTGGAAAGAGTCCAGCAGAGGGCCACAAAGATGGTGAAGGGCCTGGAGCATCTCCCCTATGAAGAAAGGCTCAGTGAACTGGTTCTGTTTAGCCTTGAGAAAAGACGACTAAGAAGGGACCTGATCCAGGTCTATAAATATCTAAGGTGTGAGGGACAAAGTGGCGAGGCCAGACTCTTTTCAGCAGTGTGTGGAGACAGGACAAGGGGAAACAGCCAGAAACTGGAGCATAGGAAGCTCCACACAAATGTGTGCAAGAACTTCTTTACAGTGAGGGTGACGGAGCACTGGAACAGGCTGCCCAGGGGGGTTGTGGAGTCCCCTTCTCTGGAGATATTCAAGACCCACCTGGATGCCTACCTGTGCAACCCGCTGTAGGGAACCTGCTCTGGCAGGGGGGTTCGACTTGTTGAAAGGGACCTCCAAGGATCATCACCTACGATTCTGTGATAAGCACATTCATCATCTACTGTCCTTCTAAAATTATGTTTTCCCCTGAGATCACAGTCACATACAGCCCAAGACACAAACCTGACCAAGCCTATAGTGTCACTGTTCCAAGCAAGCACAGACAGCTGTTCCATGATGTTTCTGCTTATTTGTATAGGTCAAAACTTCAGAAGCAGTCTCTCAGTTCATCTTAAATCAAGGAAGAAAAACTCAACCTCCAACCAACCACCACCTTTCTGTACCTGCAAGTGGCTGTTCAGAAAGATCACTATTCCAATAAACGTTCATCACACAAATGTTCCAAACCCCTCAGCAGAACATTTTCAATGATATTGTTTTCTTTTAAATACCATTTTGTTACATCAGCTTCTTATTTCTTCACACAGTGAATTCCCGTGTCTTCTATATATGTGCTGTCTCTGCCTAAACTGACCCTTTTGCCCAGCATACCAGGGCAAAAAAAAAAAAAAACAAAAAAAACACACACACCATAATATATCTAAGTTCGTAACCATTACTTTAATTCAAAAACAAAGTCTACTTGTTTTATCCTTAGTAATCTTACCCCCACTGAAAATTTATATTAAGTCACATAAAATCCAAGGGCAGCAGTTCGTAATGATGTTAAGGTGACTTCCAAGTGAGTGTTTCAGAGCTTCTTAATAGCATTCCAGAAGATAATCATTTAGTTTTGTCTTTTTCATTTCTGAAAGGAAAACGTGATGTCTAATGACACATGAACCAGATTCAAACAATGGTAAAGATGCACCACATTACATGTTACAGCAGAATGTTTATTGGCCTCGCAGTTCTGGGGCTAAAGCTTATGTTTTAGCTCTGTTGTCATGTACTCTGTAAGCCGAGACAGCATTGACATGACCTGTCTTTCAGCAGGTAATTGGTATTGGGTGGCAATAAACCTCTCAATAAGTACAATACAAAGTGAGGGCAGCATGACTCCCTGTGAGCAGCTGCAACATCAACACCTGCATTTTTCTTTGCTTAGATGAAGGGGATTTTGTCACTTCAGCATATCCTCTACAAGATAAATTGTTTCAGATCATTAAATTGCAGAAATGATTCATGAACAATGTACATTACTTTGGCCACAGAAACCATCTCTTGTGTAAGGTTTTGTATCTGAACATAAGACTCCTCTAGAACACTTTTCTCTTTAAAAGAAACATTAATGTAAAGCACCAATGGAAAACTTCAACAACAAAACAATGCTCAAAAGCAAAATAATGGAACTATCAAGTTATCTATATATACTCAGCAGTAAAATTGAATATTTTTAAACTTTCTCCACTATTTAATAGATACCAAAGAAGTCTTTTAATCTTTCTAAAGATGAATGAGAAGAGACTCAAGCGATAATTATCTCTTCTCTGATCCTCCACCAATTAAAAATAACTTCTGGTTAAAAGCTTCCTTAAAAAAAAAAAAAAAGGTATGTAAAGTCCAAGTTGCTCCAAACAGCATTCATTGATAAATAACAGGAATTTAAAAACAGACCTTTATCTGAAAGGCACAAAACACTGCTTCCTTTAGAAAGAACCTCACTAAGTATACAGTTGGTGCTGCTATACTCTATTATCAGGAAGCTTCCTCAATGACCAGTTAACTGCTATTGCTGTTTAATGATCTGTTAACGCTCTAGTGAACTTTGTTAAAATAAGACTGCTTGAGTGCAGTTTTCTGGAACTTTCCCAAGAAGCGCATATAAGATTACTGTAATGAACTGTTTATGGGGCCATGTCTTAAACCCATTCAGAAACTAAAACCATATCAACAGCTCTTGGGGAAAAAGTGTTGTCACAACATACCTTCATCAGAAATAGCAAATTATTTGAAATCAAAACAGTTATGTAGAACTCAGCACAGTGCCAATAATTCTGCCAAGAGCTTAGAAAATTGGGTGAGTTTCCACTGAGAGATTACTTAGCATCTAAACAGGTTATAAAAGTCTACAAAGCCTTATAAGTAGCCAAGATCCCCCATCTTGTTGCTCTAGCAAGGACTCTTCACACACCCATCAGGGCTGTTCCAGAAGTAATGCCTCCTATCTTATTTTGTTAACCCTCAACACCAGAGGTGGATGTTGGTATGGCAGTAGAAGCTCAATCTTCCTGCCAGTATTACATTACATTTTGTTGCAGCGTGATAGATAACAAAATGACATCTGAAGTAAAGGTGTGGAATTGAATTCCTCCATGCAAACAAAAAAGGCACCCACTGACATTCTTCAATACTTGCTGAATGTTTATGGAGACCAAACAGCAGATGCAGGCACAGTGAGAATGCAAGTGGTGTGCAGGCTTTTATTCATTGCTGGTGAAATTGCATAGCTAATGGTGATGACTATGCTGGAAAATAGCATTTTGTAGTCGAGAACTTTCTATATCAATTAGTGTGATTGTACCCTTTGCTTCTATTGTAATTTCCATGGAAATGAATAGGAAGCATTACTTTCAGAGCAAACAATATATTACTACAAACTAAAGTAGCATCAGTGATTGATATCTCAGATTCTGCAAAGGGACACAAGTAGTGCACTGTGCAAAATATACTACAGTTCAAAGAAGTACATCAACTCTTACATTTATACCCATAGCCTCCTCCTAACTTGCACAGCAGCCTCACCTTCAAGGAAGAATGTCCTTCAAGTGAGACTGCTTGTCCATTTTTAGTAATGCAGATAGAACATAGAATTAATTAGGCCCTCTATTTTCTCCCACTTCAGCTACACCTCTCTCTGCTCTGTGCTCACTGGTTGTCACAAATATAAAGCATCATTCTTACCAGCATTTCCCACACCTCTAGAAACACTTGTTTTCTTCTTCACAACGGTAATTTTAAGAGTTGGCAACTACCAAGCATATTTTCTCACCTGAAACTGTACTCCCCACCGCTTGAGATCCCTTAAGTTCACCAGTTGGCTTCGTGATAGAGTTTTGTCACAGCTTCCTTTGGTTTCTTATAGAAAAGAAAGCATAAGTGACTTGCTAGGCCACCTGAAAGAGTTCTTTAATTTGGACTAGTGAAAGACACAGCTGTACCCAATGACCCTAATGAACTGTAAATAGCTATTTTAGTAAAACCCCAGCTATTTGCCAGGTTTTTGGTAGCAGGATAGGATTTATTCCCCACTTCTATTACTGTTTTAGATGTAGACTTCTTGTATTACTGTAAAGGAATTTTTAGTATGGCCTTAAGTAAAACAATCACTTACTTACCTAAAGCTCATTTTAAACAAAAAAAAAAGAAAAAAAAGTCAAACTAAAATGGATTAACATACCTGCAGCCTTTGCCAGAAACTGAATGTCAGGGACAAGATTCAAATTAGAGTCACAAATGAGGCATTGATTTAAAAGGCCATCTGTGATCCTGGAAAAACTCTACTAAACTCTCTGATGATCCAGACATAAATTTTCTCTACTGTCAAGCATCAGTCAGTTGCGTTAACAAACCACGTTGCATAACAAAGAAAAAACCAATCTAATAGGCGAACAGGGTGTTAATCAATGTGTATTTTCCTATACACCATTATCTCATACAAAAATTCAATAGTTTTACAGTCCTTTCCTAGGGAAGTGGTTGCTGAAGCTACTCAGTTGTTTTCCTCTTCCCATGAAAATGACTTCTGTGCTTGAGAAATGTATGCTGCTTATCCCTACCCATTTCACCATACTCCTTCAATTAGACAAGTAGCCCCAGCAAGTCTCTCATTGCTACTAAATAATCACTCCAGCTCTGCTCACTTCAGATGTTAGCAAACTTACACATAACATTGAAAACTACCACTCACCTGTAAGTTATTAACCCACCTCCATTCCTTAGCTAACAATATTCATGCAAGCTCCCTATAAGGACAAGCAGCAGACATAATTGCCTTTGACCAGTTTTCAGGTCACCCAAGAAAGGCATCCATCAGAGTCCAGTAACAAAGGAAGTATAACATACCTGATTCTGGGGAGTCAGGGCTTGCTAGAAACTCCCAAAGAAGGCACTCTTCAAGTGAAAATGCTTCCCTTTTGGCTGCCAGCCCTTAAATGAGGTTAGGGAGGGATGGATCCAGAGTCCATCCTTTCCAGTCACACAGGTGAATTGCTTCCACCTGTGCTCCCAGGGCTGGTCATGTGCCTTCACCAGGTGCTCAATCATTGGTTCAGGCCGTGACTTACTGGCCCCCGAGCACCCTCCAAATAGTTTTATTTTTCAGTGTGCAGAACTGAATACTACATTGGTTAGGATAATCACTTATTTCCATCAGGAGGAGTTTCAAGTCTATGCACATCTCTGGTTTATTTATTGTTTTTCTTTGGAAGATGAGAAGCAATTCCATTCTCATTTTGGGAATTCTCATTTTCCCTGGGATACTTGGAGTTGCTTTTTCTTTAACTTACAGACATAAGTGCTAGTCTTTCACACCAAACATGTATACAGGCAAATATTAAAGTATATAACAAGTTGTATGAGTATCATTTTGAAACACATTTTATTCTTGTGAAATTTCCCCACCTGAGGGTACAGTTATTCAGTGGTAGGTCACCAAGTCCTCCAATCAGTACATATTATGTCAGAAGATGTATCGACTGGTGCAGTTGAAATATAAAAGTGCATATGTGAGATTATGGGAGGGGAGGAGGAAGAGAAAAGGTATTAAGCTTTTGGGAGAGAAAAAAAAAAAAGATATAGAAGACCTTGTCTCCGGGTACACAGCACTTTAAAAAAAAAAAAAGAAAGAAAGAAAAAGATGAAAAAGACTGCTAGAATAGAGTTTTGGCATTAGGGAATTCTATCTGCAGCAGGGTCAGCTCTGAATGTGAGTAGCACATGGGAATGACAAATCTGAAGGGGAAGGAATTATTTTTAACTGAAGTGTCTGTGATAATAAGTTGAAGGGATATTGAAGGTTCTGCTCTTAACAAAGGCCAGAGCCTGACTGCCACAGCTGTTGCAAATAATAGGCTAAAATCATGCCACGAGAAAAAAACACTCTAATTCCAGAAAAATTATGTCAGAACTTCAGAAGTCACAACAAGACAGGGAGACAGGAAAACTGTGGTTCTGTATGTCCTGTTGTTGTGTATTTAGCTCACAAGGGGAAATGCAGGATGTAGTGAATGAGCCTTTATCCGGTCACAGAGCACAGCATTTGCCTCTGCCTGCACAGTGTAGGCACACCATATACCCTAAAGTATGACATCTATATTTCCTGCACAAGCCCTGCAAGGGGATTACAGTCACAGCACTACTTTCCTTCCCTGCCAAGAGTTGTAGTCAGTCACTTGCCTGGAGTCTAGAGTCCACTCTGCACTCAGTCCCATTTGCTGAGTGTGGTGTACTTACATAGCTTACAGAGCACCCTGGGGCATACTGGGAGGCTGTTGCTTCCTTTGTCTAGGGACATCTTGTTCCGGCATGTTTTGTTCTCTGCAGCTGCTGCCCTGCAAGCCACAAGGAGGTCACATCCCCACACTGACCAAGGCCCCAAGCCCACACACCCAGGAGCATGTGCACATGATACACTCAGCTCCAGAAGGACACCAGGAACTTTGGTAGCATGTGCTGCCCCGCCAGTTCTTCTTCTCTGTCCCTAGGGAAGGGTAGCAGCTTTCAGATAGGAAATGCTGATTGGGAAATGAATGATTCACCTGCCAAAGCCAAGCAGCCTGCTGGCCTGCTGTGATGTCCAGTGGCTACTCTCCTCTGCCAATCCTCTCAAAATGAGCATAAAACAAAATGGGAGGATCTCTGGTCTTATTGGCATCATAGTGAGGAAAATCTACAACCACCTTTGAAAATCCAGAATGTTCAATTAACGATTACAGCATTGGGTCAGGAGTTACTGTAGGAAGTACAGTTATTGCACAGGAGAGCAATCTTATACAAAGCCTTTCAACCTCAAGTCATTTTCAACCGTTCTTGAATAGTTCTTTCCTTTTTTCTTCAGGACTCACTGTGCAAACAGAAAAGAAAGGGAATGGAGAGGAGAGGAGAGGAGAGGAGAGGAGAGGAGAGGAGAGGAGAGGAGAGGAGAGGAGAGGAGAGGAGAGGAGAGGAGAGGAGAGGAGAGAGGAAAGGGAATAAAAACTGCAGCAAGGACTACGGCTTCTGTGTGAAAGCAACTTTAGTAACAAGAATGTTCAAAACTAGATTATTCCCCTGCTTAATCATTAACCTTTGTTTTCCTCTGGGGACCTGAAGAATATTTTTTAAAAAGAGCTTAGAGAATTAGAGGGGGTTTATTCACTGTTTAAGATAGAATAGTTGACTCAAGCTCAGGCATGTGTGGAGGTGTGAAAACTTCTGATGTCCTGTTCTGTCAACAATACTGGATAAAATGGCAAGAAGGAACACCCCATGGAAGACATGCAGTGACAGCAGACAAAGTCTCTGGAGACTACATCACATCAATGGCCCTGCCAGAAGACACAGAGCTAGCATGAAGTGGGTTCACAGGACTTGGGGCTATAGCCTGCCATCACTATAGGAGAGTTTTTGCATGAAACACAATACATTTCAGTCACAAGGAATAGTATTCAAGGCATGCAACCACAGGATATGAGCTTCTTCACTTGGGAAAAAAAAAAAAAAAAAAGAGAAAGAAAAAATCTAGTGTCAAGGTGCAGTTGCTAAATGAAGAAGGAAAATCTCTTTTGGGATGTTAGTTGCTGCCCATATAAGATACAAGTTTAAAGGATAACATCCTACCCAGTGTCAAGTTACAAAATAAACTGCAGTAGCAAGGCCAGATGTGAAAATGGCATCGTTATTAAAAAAAAAAAGTTAACAGGGTGAGGTACCTAAAGACTGCTGGCAGAATGTCATGTTCTGTGTGACTTATCTTCCTGAGAAGAGACTTCCTGCTCTTGGGAGACCAGATTTTCAGAGATGTTGTCACCAACATGCCCATCACTTTAAAGGAGACTCAGTCCCAAAGTTAAGTCACCAGTGCTAGACGTCATGCTCAGTTCTTAACTTGTCTGATCGTAAGTCTTAGACATTGAGGAGAAAATATTAATATAATAAATTGAAATAATCTGTAGCATGATGTTTTTGTAATCAAGTACATCACATGTATGATGCATAAAGTACAACAGCACTTTCTTTCATTCATAAATTAAAACACATGACCTACATGCAGATTTGCTGATCACTGTATCATGTGTAATCCCATTTGACCCAGCTCCCTTCCAAAATACAGTTAATTTCCACACGGATTGTTTTTGTGTTTTCTTTTGTCTTTGTTCAGTGCAAATAGAATTGCTTTAAGGGATTGGATTTGCTTTAGGTGTTAAAAATTCTAAAGTGCTTCAGAAGTAAACTTTGTGTTCTAGGTAAAGGTAAGTTAGCGCTAACTTAAGGCAATAAGATTTTTTATTGATTTCAGGAGCCTTCTATAGATTGAAAAATGTTCATGAGGATGCTATTACTGACTGTAACTGATGAAGTAGAAGTGAAGGTTTCTGTAGACAGTAATATTTCAACCACCTGCTTAACTTCTGATACAAAAACAAAAAAAAGAGAGAGAGAGAAAAAAAAAAGTCTTGCGTAGCCCAATCTAAAAGAATCTGTGCATGATAGACAGAAGAAGCCATCTCAAGCAGATGAGCTAACAAATATTTAATTCAGTTCTGAACCAGCCCTGGCTTGCAAAATGCTTTTGAGTGCGGTCTGCCCAGTTTCCAAAACTTTCCGTGCAAGGACTGAACTTGAATGAGGGATGAGAGAAAGTTCAGCTCTTGAGAACCTACATTTAGGTGTCCAGAAGAAGGTATCTGGAATGCGTGCCAGGTATTCAGTCTCCCATCCCAGCTGATGGAGTTGTAGTTAATACAGTCAGCAAAGGTAGCTCCACCACAGTGCGTGAGATTAAGAGCTCTCTGGACTCCCCATTGACAGTAGAGATTTCATCTCTACAACAGAAGCAGAGACACCTGCTTCACATGTAGAGACCTCCTCAGAGCTCCTCAGTGTAGGCCATCCATTCATGAGCTGAACCCCATAGTAAGTCTTCTTCCTTCCTCTATGGTATGTTCCTTCTGAGTTATGGTACTGCGCAGCTGGGCAAAGATGAAGCACTGCTAAACAGAGTACTTTAACATCTACTTCCCTCATCTGATCTCTGTGTGTTCCCTGACTAATTAACTTTTCTCCTTCAGAGCTATCAGGCTGGTACTTTCTGTGAGGAACACACTGACTTTCTAAGTAAGTCATGATCCTTCTTTACGTTGCTTGAAAATGTGAAGTGTGTCTACATGTGACAGAATAAGCACTTTTCTGTGCCTAATAGCAAGATGTCTTTCAAATCATGTGGGCCTTAAAGCTGGTTCTCTCCACTATTAAATGAGAAAACCTAGCAGGAGAGTTTAAAAAGCATTTAGCATCCAGCCTCATCACCATCTGGTCAGATCTGATTATTATACAATCAAGCAATCTCCTGCTAGCTGCACCACAGGGGAATTTCTTAAAAGGACTGCCTTTGCCATTTGTAACTGTAGCAGGGAATAAGTGGAATATATGACTCATGTTCTATGCCAAAATCGGAGGGGCCTGCTTTGGTTTAGAGGCACTGATGATTCCGCATCTAAACCAACAGATTTGTGAAGATTAAATCATTTGCATAAAGAAAAACAGCAGATTTGCAAAGTGTCATTAAGGCACCTGAAGCAGACAGTACATTTACACCTGTGCTTTAAATTGATCACAAGAACTCCCAGTGCCTACATGTGTGAAAAACAGTTCCCTTTAAGAGAACAGATGCTTCATTGTTAATAGGAGTTTCACACATGAAAAATTAAAAGTTGTTGAAGACTGCCTGTTCAGCCCCATGTATTTACAATGAATATTAGAAGCTCTTAATTAAGCTCTATCTCATCAACTTCAAAACTCTATTTTTGTAGAAAGTAGACGTTGCAAAAACACAAAAATAGGCCAGTGTTTAATCATTAAGGTGTATAAATAATTTCAGTAATTATTCTGGAAGAAAATGGCAATAGACCAATATTTTCACACATGGAAAAATAGGAAAAAGAACATCTGTGACTGCCATGTATCTGGAAAGGAACAGTCATTGGCTATAGCACAGATGAAAAACAAGAAGGAAAACATAATGAGTTTCTGTATTTGGCTATTTAGGAAAGTTCACAATCACTGAAAATAATAAAGAGGAGTGATACCTATATCACTATATCTATAATCATAGATAATATATGCTATACTTTAAAACTAGAGAATAAAACCTTTGAAACTAGGCTCTGTTTTCACTTGGAATTGTGAATATAAAATACTGTTTTCACAGTAACCAATTAGCAGCCATCGGTGTTCTTTTCCTGCACAGAGAGAAGACATTAACAAAGTAATGTTCTATTTCCCTCTTATTTCTATAACCTTATTAACTAACGGTCTTATGGTGGCTTTTTCTTATGGTTATGCAAAGTTGATGGTTTTACGTGTCAAGTTCGTAATCTAACTTCACAAAGAGCCAATACCAATCACATAAAACTTACTGATTTATAACAAAACAAAGCCATCTATATCACAAGTTCATATATAATAATATGTTGAATTATTATCTTCACAATCTCACAGAACAAGTTCCAGTACAGGTTGCCCAGCGAGGCTGTGAATGCCCCCTCCCTGGAAACATTCAAGGTCAGGCTGGATGGGGCTGTGAGCAGCCTGGTCAAGTTGGAAGTCCCTGCCTATAGCAGGGAGGTTGGAACTGGATGCTCTTAAAGGTCCTTTCCAACCCAAACCATTCTATGATTTTGTGATTCCGTGACTAGAAGTAGCTGCAGACAGTACAGTAGATATTGATATATATCACTTCCTAGTGGTTGACAGTTCACTTACTAAAATGTCAAAAACATCTAAAACCAGAAAACTGAATTAGAAACTTAGAAAGTTTCCAAGTATTTCAGTTTATTTGAAAAAATTGTTGCCTACTCTATTAGTTACGTGTTCCACTGTGATTCACTCAGATCTTCACATGACCTGGCAAGTGTTCCAGCCAACAGTCATGCAGGAATGGCATTACTCTTTTCTGTGGATTAAGCTTCTGCCATAGGAAATGAATTCTGGGAGATTAACAGCTGCAGAACATCTGGACTCTGTAGCACTTGCTAGGCTCCATCTGCAAAGGTAGGAGAAATGATGTGGTGATTAGGAATAGTAATGAGACTTCACATTTCTCCAGTTCAATAGTACTTCATAGACAACTTGATATTTCACTTTTTTTTTTTTTTTTAAATTCTTCTCATATCCAAAGTCTGTGTGACAGTCTTGAAAAGAGCAATTACTGTGATTCCTATTAATGTCATTCTCTGATCCTCATATGCTTTCAGGGCTATCAGCTTCTAAAGAAGCAAGCAATACAAAGCACTGCCTTGTTCCATGTATTTTGTAATTGTAAAGAAAAGAATACGAAATGCCAAAATAAAGGTTTGGAAATGTTTATAATTGCATCCTTAATTCTCAAAACCATCTAAGTCATCTGTTTTTAATTTGTTCTCTGTGATAGCATCAGTGACCTTTCCTGTAAGAACAGGAACAAGACAGGTCTGGAGCATAAGAACCTAAGAACCTATTTTAATATCCTCTTTCCAACAGTGTCCAGTGTCAAGAAACCAAGAATATGCAGCCAGGGCATTGTGACACTGCCATTGTACTCTCCCAGCTGCTAGTGCTCTATGCCTGAGGGAATCACAACAGGTTTATTTGTATTTAATAGCATCTGATAAATTATGTTTTGAGTGAAGTGGTCTCTTAACCTGCTTAAGGCCTTCTCAGCTAAATATAGAGAAAAAAGAAAAAGAAAGCAGATTAAGGATACAGATTTGTTTGTTTATTTATTTATTTATTTTTAAGAAGGGAATATCTCAGCACTGATAAATACTACCCACAAAAGAATGCCACGCAACCATACTTTTCCCCCTGTGTTATTTCTTAAGGTAAAAAAAAACCTACTCAGGGCAGAGCATAAAAATAGTGTTAACAAAAAATAGTAACGCCTCTGTACTTTTTGGAAGTTCACGGTGAACTGCAGATCAAGGATTTCCTGATACAGAAGTAACATTTTCTTCTTAATAATAGTCCTGGACTGAATTTCCTATGAATTTGTTCATTTGCTTTTCAGAGTTCTGAAAGCTTCTAACATCTGCTTTTCAGTATGACAAACTGCCTTTCAGTTGACCAGTGTATGATGTGAAAAGTTACTATCTTCTGTTTCAAAACATGATCATTCCATTCAATTACTCCTAATTATTTTACAAGAAAGAGGAATCATGTATTCACCTCATTTATTAATTTCCTTTGTTCTGCCCATCGTGTCCGCATCAGTTCTTGTTGGGAATGTCTGGTCAATCATTTCCTCAAATGAAAGATATTTCATACCATTGATCAGCTTTTCTTGCCTACTCATTACCCTTTTTGCTTCTGCCATCTCATTCTGGTATTATGGAAATTACTACTACATAGCAAGATTCTCAGTTTGGAATATAAATTTAGCTATTCACATAATGTTTCTTTTTCCTTTCCTCAGAGTTTGATTTCCTAATCTACAATGAATATAAAATCATAATTATCTTTTACTCTTTTGGTAATAAACAAGCCATTAACCATTTCAAAATATCCATCAATACATTTCAAGGAGTTACATAGGCGTGTACTGTAAAATAAATATTGATTACTTGCTTTGGGAGAAATATATATGCATATATATTCTCAATATAGAATCACGGAATGGTTAAGGCTGGAATAACGCCCAGAGCAGTGGTGGATGTTGCATCCTTGGATACATTCAAGGTCGGGCTGGATGGGGCTTTGAACACCCTGCTCTGGCTGCAGGTGTCCCTGTTCACTGCAGGGGAGTTGGACCAGCTGACCTTTAAGGGTCTGTTGCAATTGAAACAATTCTATGAATTCTTTGCCTAAAGCACTCTGATCTTCCCAGGTTAGGACAATTCAAATGAATTCAAGATAGAAATTCAAAATCTCATTTGTTAAACTTTAACTTTTTTTTTCCCATAATTATGAGTAAGTTCAAGTGTTTTCATACACATCTAGTAAGTTAATTTGCAGAGCTGCATTCATGCATTCAAATATCTTAATCATTCACTTTAGCACAGGTGGTAAGAGTTATCTCTGTGAACTTAGAAGATTAGAGTAGGAGACCAGGAAAGACAAACATGGTGCTTATCTTTCACATTGAATATTAAGGAGCCCCAAAACATGAACCCTTTAGATTTCAGGTCTTAGAAAGCTGCTTGAACCAATTCATTTTAGCAGAGACTTAGAAAAAAACATGAACTGCAAAGCCAGCATTTGTTTCTCTAGAAACCAGGTATTATTGATATGATTATTATTGGTATTATTATTAACAGGTTTTATTGGACTAGACTTTGAGCAACTTACCTAGCTGTAGATGCCCAGATGCACAGGAGTTGAACTAGATGACCTTTAAGGGTCCCTTCCAGCTCAAAAGATTCAAAGAGTCAATGATTATGTGCATACATTCTGGAGACATGGGTAAGAGGGACACAGGGTACTTTCAGTATCTTAGATTGAATAAGGATGGTGTCTTTGCTTCTCATGCCATTGTAAAACAAACCATGTTCTAGAACAAAATATGATAGTGTTTATGAAAACTGGAATAATTGCTCATGAAGGCTAATTTTCAGTAACTCCGGGCTGAAATTGAAGATCACAGATTAAAAAAAAAAAAAAAAAAAAAAAGAGGCGCATGGAAATTTGCTGATGATTCCAAGCTGGTTAGAACAGTCCACACACTAAAGGACAGGGTTAGAATGCAAAATGTTCTCATACAAATATAAGATACAATTTGCCAAGGTCAGGAGTTCAATGTTGCTCTCAACTATGTATGATTACCTAGATGAAAGAATGGATGATAACATTTCTGCAGAAGATAATCTGGAGTCACTGTGGATTGCAACGGTTTCCGTCACTGCCTCTTGGTACAGGTGAAACAAACCTCTGTCAGAAATAGCACAAGTAAAGCTGGTCCCGCCTTGAGATGGGTAGACTCACTAAATGAGCCTTTTGGCATCCTTTCCAAGATGGTGATTATGTGACATATCTGTTATAGGATATCAGAAACACATAACTTGGCTAGAATTTGGATGCAGCCATTCCAAACATGCAATACTGCTACTCAAGCTTCAACCTTGATTCACCTGGGAGTAATTCCATGATTAAAATGCAGGTGGGATTAAGTGAAGAGTTATTAAATGCTACATTCTTGGCTGTGACATCCAACACTCAAGAGCACCTATCTGCTAGCCATACTGAGATAGACGTGGAAGGGGGTGATGGTGAAAGGTTACCCTTTTACAGTACATATGCACCCACTCATTTATTAAAAACAAGCAAACAAGTAAAAAACACACTTACTCAAAACTTGTTCAAAAACTACAGTTATCAAAACTCAGTGGCCATCTGGTGTGTTTAATGAGCTGATGGTAAAATTAAATTTATTCATTAACTGGACTCCCATATATTTCTTATCCACTAAAAAGCCTGAGACATTCTCAATGCCACATGATTACTAATTTTAAACACTTTCATTAATCCAGTTTGTGTATGATTTACTAAGCGTCTCAGTCCTTCTTAATGATGATTTTTTTCTGGGTTTGATCTTTTTTTCTCCCCACTGTTCTCACATCTTTTCTCTAATTGCTGCTGATTCATCAACAATTTTTAGATTGGAAGGAAGAACAAACAACTACTTTGAAGACAGTTTTGGAACATTAAAAGAAATATGGCCAAATGTCTTTAGCTACCCCTGAAGTTCTCCACAGCAGAGAATTAGGAAATATTATATGGATTTTTTAGCATGTTTTGAATACTTGGACTTTCTGGAAAGTAGGATAATATACCGGCATTGAATCTCTATGTTAATCTGGGAGACATCGAGTTTTGCCACACTAAAATTTTCTTGCAGTCCTTGAAAACGTTATTAAAACATTTATGAGATGTTCTACCTTTTGCATTTCTTGACAGTAATCTCTTTGGAAATCATCATTGTTCAATACCCTTTGTCAACCAAAAATCTTTTTTTTGACAACTAAAAACACCCTCACTCTTTTGCAGCAAGATCAGGCAGTGTATTGACCAGTTTAACAAGTGCAGATGCAAGCCTCTAAAAAAAGACAGCTTTCCTTCTAAGAGCTGTAGACACTATGGAGTATTAGATAGACATGTAGATATTATGTAGTATTAGATAGACATATAGACATTATGTAGTATTAGATAACTGGATAAATTGTTTTATAATCTATCTATCTGCCATCCTTGAGTTCTGCAGTTGCTGCTTTTATGCTCTTACTTGAATCACGGAAGCTAAAGGGGGTCTTGCCGTTTACTTAAATTGATAAGACTGGTCAGCAGCTTGTTCAGACCATCAACAGAAACAGAGAAGATAGATAAATGTTTGAGAAAACAAACACATATAGTTAAAGAAAAGAAACCATCCTTTTCTGTATCTCAAAAGGCTAACAAAAGTGCTGTTTTTCAATTCATGAGAACTACAGGAAACTTTAATAAATAAAAATTCAGATTTTTTTCAGAAACAGCTGTAGCAGGACTGACAGCAAAATTGGCTGCAAGTACCTCTCCTAGATAAAATTACAAGACTATTTTGCTATACTGCTGCAGAACATAACATGCTCTCATAAGTCAATAAAGAAATTTCCATTGACTGAAATGACACAGTTTTAGGCTTTATCTTCATGCAGAACTCTAATGGCAAAGGAAGCTGTATGTGCAGGAAAGAGTAAACGTAGTAGTTTGCTTGGCAGAATGTTAAATAAATATCCTCCTTTTAATAAGATATTCTATGCAGAGCTCTATTAAATTGCAGCCTGTTCTATATTTTTTTTACAGAATTCTGCACTGCATAGCTGCGACATTCCAAGCACAGCATTTAGCATAGGAGAAGATGTTGTTATTGTGAAGGTTGCAGTTAAACTAAATACATAAGCAACTAAACTTTAGCTGAGCATGAAGATTGCCAATATGTATTTTAAAAATTGTTTACCCAAACATTAAGAATAGTTGTACTCCTGCCTTCTCCTATTTGTTGATCATGCACTGCTACTGATAGCAAAGACATATGAGCTGTAGAGGCTCATCTTTTCTGAGCTGCTTGTACTCACTAATGCTTATTCTTTTACCTACCGTATTCATGTTACATTTGTTTGATAATCTCTTAAAGAAAAATATGAGAGCAACCAAACCGTGAATCAATGGAATAACACATCACTTTCATTTATTTCTTTTATTTTATAAGAACTTAAAATTCCTCATTTACTTGTCAGTAAATCTATGCACATTGTATGCTAGAGAAATAAACATCACCAAGACTATACACAGGAAAACAAATAAGAAAAAGCCTGCTATCTGATGTTTTGCTATTGCTATTTAGTAATAGAGTTTAATCTATGTAAAACCTGTATTCACAGCATAAATAATAATATCTGAAACTGTTATGCTGTCTGTAGGCTGAGATAACTCTGTCAAGGTGACCAGAGTTCTCTCTGCTTCCTTGTATTCTCATGGCTGTCATCTGTTTTCTTATTTCGAGGTTGAAAACGTCTTGAGTCTGTTTCTCTGCTGCTTTAGTCTGGATATCTGTACCACAACTACATCTGGGGCAGAACCTGAGCCCAGCACACCTTACTGTACCTGGGGCTCTTCATCATACAATAAGCTCCTCAGTTCTGGCAGGACTGGTGCAGCACCTAGCACCGCAGAGCCCTGGGGTCCAGAGAAGGGCTCCCAGGTGCTATCAGTGTGAAGAACAGCCAAAACAGGGGCATTTTGTGAAGTGTCATCACTGCTTAATTTTCCAGATGCTTTGCTGATTTGTGAGTCTCCATTTCACAGTGCACTCTGCATAATTGCCTTTCCCACCAGCAGCTTCCTCCACCACTGGTCCCATCCTTGGCTAACGTGTTAATTAATGTGTTTTTTTCTGCTGACAACCAGGACAGGCTCAGAGAACTCCTTAGCGTCTTTGGTCTAATTTGAAAACTACTGATCATTACATTCACTGCTAGCAGGAAAAAGATACAGCCTTTGGATTCCAGCCTGCCATAGAAACCAAGATATATTTTGACACTGAAGTAAATAGTTGGCTTTGTCCAAAAGATATCATTGACTGTATTTTCTTTTTCTTTAAAGTATTGATATTTTCACAGAGGTTCTTCATTGAAAACAAAAAAAAACAACAAAAAAATCTTAATGGAGAATTCAAGTTCCTCAAAAACAGTTTTCTATCAAAAAAAAAAAAAAGGTAATAAAAGAAGTTTTTAGAGGAAGATGCTGCTTTTTCCTACATTTACCTCAACTCATTCCTTGCAATCTCACTCACAGATCCCTGATGTGTTTATCTTAAATGTTTTGTTTTTCTTCACTATAGGAAATTCTCAGCAAACACAGAATTCTCAGTAGACTGGAATAGAAATTAACTATTTCTTAGACCAAATGTTGTACAAGTAATACTTTGAGATACAGATTATTCCCATTCCTAAATGAGGATAGCAAGACAAGAAGCAAAAAATCATCAAAAATGTAATAAAGGATTTCTGAGTCAGCTGGATTTAATTTACAATGTGATTGATCTTTGTAATGCAAATAATCATTCTTTACACCTTTTGAATTTTAATTGTTACTTATCTTTCTTTCATGCATCACGTAATTGCTTTTGGAAAGAAATAATCAATGTAAAAAAACCCATGCTACTATGACCAGAAACATGGCTTCCACCACTGCTCCAAGCTGAAGTCAGTGTGATACACAATCATTCAATACCTCCAAAAATCAGACCTTTCTTTTCTCCAGCTCTTCAGTACCATTCAGAAAAGATTCATTAACCTTACTCAGAGACATAAGCAAGGAAAACCCAATCACATCTTTTTGGGAACAGCTCTTGCAGCTGAAATGAAGTACAGGTAAACTGATTGGAATAACACCTTTAACAGCCATTCTTTGAATGAAATTAACACACTTACACACTTTCTGCTTTCATTTAGTACCACAGTGTTGTTAAGAATGTTTTTACTGACCCAGACCTGTCATACAGACCATTACCTTAACTGAAGACAGTGACTGGCACTACAGAAGAGGCAAACTCCACAGTAGCAGAGAGGAGGTTTTGTAACACAAAATTTTTAACGGGTATCTTCGAACCTATCCCCCAGCCCCAAAACCTAGAGC
Organism: Alectoris magna; assembly: GCA_030625065.1. Taxonomy (NCBI): domain Eukaryota; kingdom Metazoa; phylum Chordata; class Aves; order Galliformes; family Phasianidae; genus Alectoris; species Alectoris magna. The sequence continues at coordinate 128,001,331 of CM060561.1, read as the reverse complement.
TTCACCTCAGGCCAACCCAAGGCCCCCTCAAATGTTCCCAAATACCTGCAGACTTCCTTGTCCTCTGGCAGCCCTCTCCCTCCTTCTCCTTGAAACTAAGGCTACCTAAGCATTCAGTCCAAATCCTCACTCATTTCCTGCTTTCTTTTCCCTGTCTTTCCCCTATAGAGAGATGTTCAGTCCATATTTGTCTGAGCTTCCACACCCCTCACATCTCAAGAAGCTTTCCATGTGTCTTTTTCTACTCGTTTCCCATCCTCTGCTGCGTATTCAGCCCCTACCCACTCCCTTCCCCTAAGGGACTCATGGCTTTGGCTCTTCATTTCAGAGCCTGAAAGTGCTCTGCCCAGCTATCAGGGCTGCCACCAGAACTTCAAAGCAAAACCTTCATTGTGCTTCTCCCAGTCATTGAAACCCACTGAAACTTTCCTATTGATTATTATGTACAGCCTGGCCTAGACTATATTCTCTCTTCAACCTCTTTTGCAAGTGTGTGCTCTTTCCTTTAATAAAAATCCATCGAAGTGGCATTTTAAAGGCAGAAAAATGGCATACAAAGGGAAAAGCCAGAGGCAAAGCTCCTTATTCTTGTAAAACTCCTGGGAACAACCTGTAAGTCCCATAGTTTAATTCTACCAGGTCTGCCATCTTTCTGGCCTTGTCATCGGAGAGATTTTCAAATACTAATCACTCTATAACCTTTTTCTGATTGCCCTTTAATTTAACAATGTTGTTCCTAAGGTAGGATGACAAGCCTCTGTGTAGTAGTTCAAGTGTGGATGACAGCAGACATTAATTTCTAAATTCTTCCTTATCCACCCCTGTATCTTGTTTGTCTTTATCATCAGTGCCACAGTGAGCACCAATCCTCATTAATTTGTGCACAATGTTATGCAGATACCCTCACAAAAGCCATGGTCAGGTATGTTGACAGGGACTTTGAGGTGTCTGAATGGTTTCAGAAGTGCTCTTCTGAAGCTGCGTCAAAGGCAGAACAACTAATTAACCCATCAATAAGTAGGGATCTGTCTGCTAAAGGAAGAGGTCAATGTGACTGGGTTAATCAGATTCAGGCTTTGACACCTTATTGCAGGCCAATAAGCTGTTGTCCTTTTTCTCTTTGGTGTATATTATTTAGCCTTCATTGACCTTGTTCTTACTTCACTGCATATTCTATAAATCTGACTTTGGTTATGCTAAATAACTGTGTACCATCTGCAGATTTGACTAATGGCCCGATCTCTGACCTATTCTATATGTTCCTTACATACACACCTTAAGCAAATGGCGACTTTGGAGCACAAAACTAACACTGTGTTATGACAGAATTGGACAGTATGTGAAAGGCTATGATTAAACCACATCAGATCAGTCTGAAGTGCGTAACCGTGTAGTTTTACTTATTCTAGTGATAACATTTTGATGGCTATTAAGTTATTTGCCTTTGAAATAATTTCTTTAGCAGAAGACGGGAAATTAGATTAAAAAGAGATAGTGGCTGATCAAGATGACCTAATTTAACTGGGGAATTTCCACAGGGATTTAATTGGATACAAATTATATTCAATCTTAACTAGCATTTTGTCCCCAGAAAGAACCCCTCCAAACACAGCGTATCACAAACCGTACATAGTTTTGAGAACTAGATGCTCTTGTTTGTAAAACAAGGGTAGGAAATGATTATCAGGAGACTTACATATATAGTTTGTAGGATTAACCCTGAGTACACCTTTGAAAAGGTCTAACATATATTTTGAGGCAAGAAGAGGGAATACCAGACAGCCCTCAACAAAAGCATGGATGGCACTGAAACTTATGTAGACAGAAATCTCAACATAAACGGCTTTGCAGGGCTACAGCTAAAAAGGAGACCACAAAAAGGTTCTGCAGGGGCAGGCTGGGAGGTGAGGAGGAAGTGGCCACCACCCCCCCAAAAAAGCATACAAGTAGGTAACAGCGTTTTAATACATTAGGCAGTGTAAGAGAGCACAAAAAAACAACCAGCTGTTCTCACTATAGAAATGTATTGCTGCCAAGGGAAAGGTGAATGCCCTCTGCCCTGCCCCTCCTCCCAGAGAGGCGTGCAAAGAAAAATTCCTGTAAAAAGGTCATCCAGAACCTTTCTGCTGTTATATTTAGCTTATTTGAAGAACTTCAGAAACTATTCAGTACAATAAAATGAGACAAGATGGATTGTAATTAAGTGATTGAAACCCTTGCTAAACACAGAAGAGGGAAAACCTGTGTGTTTGTGAGATCCGTTACTCTGTGGGATAAACTGTCAGGAGCAGTCGTACTTGCCTAGGGGCCCACTGAAAACCAGGCCAATTCCTGGAAGAGTGTACAGCAGTTACTGACTCCATATTGACCCAGAGAAGTGTAAAGTTGTCTAAAATTTCCTCCTGATCTAGACTCAGCATTCTCTGTGAAACAGTGTGAACAAACATCTCATCTGTTCCAAACCTCTGACAATTGGTACAAATCACTAAAAACAGATGCTCCCAACACCTGTTCACATGTTTTTTTTTTACATGTTATACAATTCAGAGGCCTTATAGATGCTTAATGACACTATATTCTGGATAATTCTCAGGGGGAATTAAGATCTAGTTCTCCCTCAGTGCTGGGCTTCATGAAGATTGAGGAATTCTTGACTATAAATGAGGTAAAAAATTGAAGATGGAAAACTAGTTCCATCAAAGAAGTGTTGGGTATTGATTTGAAGTCTCTTAAGCTCCAGCTGTATTAGTTCAGCTAAAGTTGTACTATATGAAGGTATTTAAGGATTCGCAGGGGGAAAAAAAAAAGAAAAAAATAAATAAATAAAGAGGTATTAAAACAAACATAAATATGAAACAAATTTCTAATACTTTTCCTTTTTGAAAAACCTTACTATCTTCACTAAAAATTCAATTTGATGAGAATAAAATAGTTAACTGAAATTAATATCCAGCATTTTGTTTTGCCTTACATGTATGAATTGCTTTCATTTAAGTTTAATTTGTTCAGAAAAAATTCCTACCGATTGAGCCTACAAAAGGAAAATCCTCTCTTGCACTCACTCATTGCATTGTTAGAGAAAAATCTGAACACCAAATATCTCAAGAATGCCTTAGGGGAATGCAGGCTTCATTAGAAAGATAATCCACTGCAATATGATAAAACATAAGGTAGCTATACACTCTGCTATGGCAAAACGAGGACTTTATTTCAGACCCATAGCGATGGAATTTTTTGCATGATGCTTTCATGAAACTGCCTTTCTTAATCTAGAAATACATTAAAATACTCATCTGCCAGCTGTACTGATTTTAGCTGCAGCAAATTGATGATTAGTATCCTCCTGACATAATTTTATTCACATGGAATAAAAGATGACTGTCACAGGATTACCAAAAGGGAAAAAACTTAAGTTCATTATATCTTGCCTTTTGTTTTTAAATTGAATTATTTTAGTAATTAACAAATCTTCTACAACAAAGCAGATCTGCAAACATCTTTAGTACAGAAATTAAAAAGCTGTATTTTCCAAGTTAAAAAAAAATAAAAAAAAGAAACATAAAAAACCACTTGCATTTCAATCTCACTGATTTGTAGAAATGCTTCCACAGCAACCCAAAATGACTGCAGTCAGTGTGACAGCTTGTGATGTTCTAGTGATACGTCGATGGTCAAATTCAGCCCACTGACTTCAAAAGGAGACAAGCATTTTTGACTATGTCTGTTCTTCATGCATGGTCTCCAAGGTCATTTCAAGAACTCCCTGCATCATTTTGAGAACTAGACGGATGTCAAGTGCAAAGTGTTCAATCTATCTGCTATGATTCTTTCTTTTCCTTTGATATAGATGACACAGGCATCAAAACTTCTGAACAAAGTGCAAGCAAAAATATATTTTTTTCATCTCATTTCTAAGCACATACTGCATGCAATTTTTTAGTATAGCTGCTAAATATACATCTCGTATTTAAAGAACTTAGTCCAGTTAAGCTACATCTGTATTAGCAAGCAGGAAAGAACAGAACAGCAGAAATAACTTTGTCAAGTGAAATATTGTTGGGGATATCAGGTCCTCAGTAGCTGCTCATATTGCATGTACTTTTCTACACTGAACTAGCTCTTCTGCTCTCACAGAAGGACTGCCAGTTTGCCTCTGGTGAACTCCTGGAGAGCATCTCCCAGTTGAGTTTCATACAAAGGGAATCAATCCAGTTCATGTACTTTAGGACTGCTCCACAGTGCAAACCAAAGCATACTATTCAAGTACAACTCAGAGATCCACAGGATTCTTTGGGGGTGCATGGATGTCCAGTAAGGCTCGATCCCTTTCTTAAGGCTAAAAACTCCTAGAGTCCTGCACTATATTTCTGATGCCTGTGTTTCAGACTTAATGAGCTACACTGGATCCCACTTTACTTCTCATCACACCAGCTGGCACTACAAGAAAATAAGCTATTTTGTCACAGCTAGCCAGTATTAGGTTTCTACCAAAAGAGATTATGCTGAACTGTGTTTAGTGTGTCACTTTTACCTTTCACTTCAGAATAAGTGGGTGGGCTTCAGATATTTCATAAAAATAGCTAATCCCAGATGAGTCCTCTGCTGTACGCAGCCTCATGACATGGCTTCTTTTGTCTCAAAGAAATTACAGATAGAATCTCAGTACACTGATAAAGCATGTGTATGTCCATCACTACTCACTTTCAGCAACTGCCAGAAGGAATTTGCAGTAAGTGGAGCTCCCATGCCTATTTTGTCCTTGGCCATTTTGCCATCAGCTGTAGGACACAACCAGGGCTGACTCTGACAGTAATTTTGCAATGTGGGCACCTCTCCGTATGTTTATATTCCATTATTTATTTTTGTATTTATCATCAAAAATCAATCCCGTAGGGGCATTTTTTTTTTGCTCTTTCACCTGGAGGCAGATTTGAGTCACTGACCTTAAGATGAAAGGCTCCATATTTGAGTACTGTGCTTCCCAAGAGATGCTGAAACTCAGGCTGCTGAAATATCTTAAAATAAAATTTCTCTAGGCAGTCGCTGAATGAACTTCATTTTAACAGTAAATTGGCACTACTCTGACTTACCCACACAGACTATCTCTACTTTTAAAGACAGAAATGTAGTCTTCACCCAGATCACTGCAAATACTTCTCCTGATGTTATCATCTTTTTCCTTCATATCAGAAAAAAGGTCTAGCCCAAAGCTTCCTCGAAAGCAGACATGGAAAACTGAGTCTTCTCCTATGATTTTAAACAGAAGGGAAAAAAAAAAAAAAAAAAAAAAAAAAAAAAGGAAAAAAAAAAGGCTTATAATAGTCTATCATTTTTTCTCTTATATGTGATCACTTCAACTCTGGAACTGTGGCTAGCTGATAATTCTCAGTGCCTTACTTTGAAGGCAGGATATCAAATGTATACAGGCTTTTGTGTTCCATCAGATGGAAAGATGGCAAATAGTCTAAGTCCATTAGTGTATTCTCTCCTTTTCTGCCATTAACCCAGGGGCAATGTTACTATCATCTGTAGAAATAACAGAAAATTTGGAAAAGGTTGGCTTTTGTAGCACTAAGGACAGAAGTGGGAATTGAGATTCAGCCCACAGTACAAATTATGCAGCATTTCAGTGAAAATGCACACTTAGTTTCCAAAATCCTGCAGATGAAAGGGAAGTGTAGTCTTTAGCTGTTTTCCCTCCTATAGAAGCAATGTTTACTGGAAGCATTATGCCAGACACACTGTAGAAACTATTTGAAAGATGTTTAGTAGAAGATACTTTGACTGCATTAGAAAAAATTTAATGATCCTCCTCTGGACTCGCTCAAATAGGTCTATGCCCTTCTTGTGCTGGGGACCTCAGAGCTGAACACATCTTTTCAACTTGCCATCTCCTTCCTTCATGCTCCTCCTGTGTGGGTCGCCACTGTCTGCAGCAGCAATGGAAGTTAGCTGAGCGTTGGCCATGGTGGCCCATCTATGTAAGAACATGCACAATAGCTTTGGGTCAAGGTCCCCAAAGCCCAAATCAAGGTCTTCCAAAGTGTAAATAACTGAAAACAACTTTAGTGATACAACTAAATTATTGTTTTCCTAGTGACGATTTATTCATTTTTCTGTCATATCCTCCTTTACAGTACAAAGAAAAAGATCAGGCTAGTAGTTCAGTTCAGTAGAGTCAAAGGGTTCTGAAGGACTTGGTTTGCTGCATAAGAACTTTCTTAAGAACTAACCCAACTTAGATACAGTGCAGTGAATATATGTTACATCAACAGTGGAGATAAAGAGAAAAGCCATCCAACTTACTGTCATTGAAATGCACAATTATGTTCCTGCTATTTATATTTACCTTTACATTTAGAGACACAACACTTCTACTCATATTTTCTCTACTCTGGGAATTTTCTTCTGCATGCATCTCACATTGTACATAACAATAGTATTGTTATCAGTAGTGACTTCACTAGCTTGTGGCAGCGCATTCCTTTGCAGAGCCTCTCTCCAGACTAGCACACAGAATCTTTAACATTTGTCAATGGCATAAAACACATGGAATAGCAGATGCCATAGCTTGCATGCCAGAATAATGCTATTCTTTCTATTTTTCTTGTTTTTCTGTAGGCTGTTAAAAAACATGCCGAAAAAGAATGAAATGGATGAAGGAAATTACTTATTTAATAAAATATATCTCACTGTAAAATAGTATAAAAGCAATATTTTCACTTATATAAGCAATCAAAATTTTAAAAATGACTGTATATGAATATACCCTTACATTTTCTTTGATGACATTCTTGAATTTTATTATTGTCTTATTCAAAAGTCCAGCTGTACACTCACATTCAAGAAAATTTGCTCTCACCTAGCTAGGCCCAGATTTGAGACTCGGAGGTCTTTATTAAAGTTCATGATATCTTCTTTCTACTGTACCTTTTTTCTTTGTACTATGCAGCTTGCACAGAATCTGTTTAGTTTTACCATCTTTACCTTTAAGTGGCATGTAGTTTTTAAGGTCCGTGGCATCCTCTCCCTTTTGTCTGTTCCAGTATGCTTCACACTACAGACATTCAGTGTTTTGTACTGATGATACCTAGCCCTTTGACTAAGGCCTTCATTTATAATATTGACAAAGCTCACAATTAGCCCTACAGTGCTTACTGTTACTGCTAATTAGGCTCTTAAAAATTAACTCCCTTTTGCACTAAGAGCTGAGGATACAGTTTTATGGCCCTGCACTTGAGCTGCTAACTCCAGATGCCACATCAAAAGCAGGAATTTGAGCCAAGGTTCAGCACCTAGCAAAAATTTCATTTAGGGCAAATTGTGACATTTTTGCTCACATTTAATATCTCAGTCTTCAGTTACCATGAGGAATAAGGAATAAGTAAGCATGGACATGCAAAACACAATATTAATTTCAGAGATTAGGAGTAACCATAGCTATGTATGGCTGCTGGTGTAATTTCAATAATCCATAAATTTGAAAAATTATTAGTGACATTTCTTTCTCAAAATGAAATATAAATTACATGTATCAGGTATCAAAATGACCAAATGAACAGAAACGTTCTGAATTTTGTATGAAATGAAAATGTATTTATAGGTATTATTTATTAGTGCTTTAAAGACTGAAATTGTATTTGAGGTGATTCAGCTGTGCTACTTTAGTATTACAAGAGGCCCTTGCTCCTTCTAGATTGATTTCCAAAATAGAGCTTCTACGTACAAAGACAAGAAAGGTGGCAGATGTTGAACATTATGAAAGGTAAGTTTTACAAGACAAAATAATGGAAAACATTTCTGACAAAGTGCAATTCAAGAAATCAATAAAAATTCCCCTTTACGGACAATCAATTTTTTTTTTTTTGTCTAGAGAACTACTTAAAATATCTTAAATACAGTTCTCTTCCAGGACCTGAGACTGTAATAACTCTTAAAGCATCCATGTTCAAGCACAAGAATTTTGAAGTAGTACCTTTCAAAATGGAAGGTGAAATTTGGAAAGTTGGAACAGCTCAATGGTAAAAGAATGAATCATTTCCTTGTGATTTTGGATGTGTATGAGGGTCATAGTTTGCGCTCCACTCTATCTAACACTGCAGGCCAGGTTGTAATGAACAAGGCTATGTTTTGAAAGAGAATGTGGAAAAACAGTAGATTGCCAGATACTTCAAACTTTATTAACCAAAAGTTTTGGAATTAGGTAGGAATATTTGTATTCATTTCATTGTATTTTGGTTCTGTGTTGCCTGAAGAAAATGCTGAAATAAAAATAAAATGAGAAGAAAAAAAAAAATCCAAATGCGAGTGATCACATACTTCAGCAAGAGATAAATGTGTTTTACAGGTAATATGCATAAAGCAAGCAGGAGATACTCCCACCACTTCCTGTATAGATTTCAATCATTTGAATCAATTCAGCATTCTAGAATCATTAAAATGTTGAATTAAAATACATAGACATCATATATATATACATATATCAGCATTAATTGTCATAAAATGTGACATATAATCCCACTGAAGAATCACCCTCCAGACGATCTTGTAGTATCCTCATCTCTTGTCACCGATCATGTCCAGCTGTAGACATCTGCTGATGGGCAAGTGAGAAGTGAGAGAATATACAAGAACTTATCACATCAACTTATATTTGATGAGTTCCTTAGTGAACTAGGTAAGACTGGGAACACTGATATAATTGAATTCTAATCTGAAATTCTTCTTAGGAGCTTTTAGAACAAGGCACATTGATACTTACATTTAGATCAGATTCACCCATTTATTTTAGCATGTGTTCAGTTTTGAGGACACATTGACTCATACTAAAAGAACTGTTCAAATTTGGCCTTTTGCAATTGACTGCTAAAATTAACAGTCACCAATAAAGTCATATTTAGAATCCTGATATTCATACGTATTGTACCGAATAATCAGGAAAGAAGACCTACAGATCTTCCAGGGAAGTATTCAGTATCAGTATTTTCTCTTAAGACAGGGCCTTGACACAAAAAACACACTGAAAGTACAATGACGTAACTGCATTGTAGTAAGAGCATACCTCAACAAGCTTTATTATGTTTTTATCCATGTGTCAGAGCTAAATCCAGTGCTAACCCATGTAAAAAATGAAAGTCTTTGTTCCGAAGAACTAATATTAAATCAAGAAGAATACTTTTAGTAGAACCTCAGATGGAGAAAGTGTGCTACAGTTTGATTATATAGCATAAAAGTGAAATATTGTATGTTTATATAGTAGAACCTATTCAGAAACTGTTTTTGAATGGCTAATAAGAAAGATTAAAACAAAGTTGGCAGCACGAAAACAGAAAATGAGGCAGTTTTACTGAGTTAATTTCCCAGCACCACAACACAGTCGCAGACTCCTCTTCAAGCTGAGTGTTTTATTGCTGGTAATGTTTGTTCATCAAATGCTACACAGAACACTGACATAAAAGTAATAATAATAATAATTTTTAAAAATATACATAACTGCTAACAGTGTGGAACCTGATCTGGACTTAGTCCACCTGTCTCTCCTTATTTACCTACCGCTTTTCAAATTTCATATAATAAACTTAATTTTGAAACAGTATTATGCTAGTTTATTTGATTTCCTGCACTTGCCTCCTGACAAAGAAAATGAAAAATGAACCATTATTGACAAAGATGGCATGTATAGATAGATGATTCCAAAGCAGCACATCAATCTCATTCCATCACAGTGAAGTAATGTGTGTGGTGGGCATAACTGAAAACAGTGAATAAAATATTTAATTTGAACACTGTGAAAAATGAGGCAAAAGTGAAGAAGGCAGTGATTTTGCATAAACAAATGAGTGTACTTCCATAAATGCTTTTAAGGGGTTTTATTCTGTAGAGGAAAAAAGACTCTATAGAATTTATTATTAAAAGAATGAATATATATATGTATGTACACATGCAGTACAAGAAGAGAAAGCAGAAGATATTCAAGTGTTGTGCCGGAAGACATGAAAAGAAAACTCTCAAAAAGAGATACAGGATATGTTCATGCTGATATTTATTATCAAGCTTAAGGACAGCTCTCTGCCATTCTGACCCCTTCAGGCCATCTTGGTACAACACAGTCTGCTTAAAGTCATAGACATTGTTGATATCCAAAGTAGAGTTCCAGTCCAATTTAACATGTGGACTACTTTACGGGCTGGTCTCTAACAAAGAGAGGAAGAGGGATATGGAAGGATTGTGAGGCTGAAGCAGAACTCTGAAGAATCATTGGTGACAGAAATGCTACATTTAAGACCATTAAAATAAAGGGATTTTGAAATGTTGTAGGAAGTGGCAAACCAGTAGACAAGCAGCAGTTAGATCAGTCTAATCAAGACAAAGAGGTAGTAATAGCTTACCTATGAGATGGACAGCAGCAAGAGCTGGATCTTAGAATAAATCTCAAGTCTACCTTGATTATCAGAATGGGGACTTTGTCACTATCACATAGGCAACTGGAATTGTGTGTTCTAATCTGCATAACATTGGCACGTTTTGATAATTGATCCCATTGAAAACTTAACTCTATGAAGTGTTTAGGAAATGATGTAGTTCTGTTAATATGCGTTGTCCCACAGCATCAAGGGTCATTGAATATCTGGCAGCCACTGGCAGGGCAATGTGCCACATGTATAGCTCATATTGCCCTCTCCATGACAGCATCAGAGGTGGATGGGGAATAGGAGCTCCAGGAAGAAGTTAACCATGATGACAAAGAATGAAAAAAAAAAAAAAAAAAACAGATTAGGTCAACTTTTTACCCACTTCATTTCACCTTCAAATTTAAATTTTACCCTCAATTTTCTCACAAGTTCATCCTACATGCAAGTTGAACTATAAAAAAGTGTTGCTTTCTTATCAATACTATGTAAACCCAAGAATATGTTTCTTCTTTTGCTTTAAAATAAGGTCAAAATGAGGTCTTATATTAGTCAAGATAGATATAAAGATGAAATATTTTTTTTCCTCTGGCTATCAGATAAACCATAAAATATACCATATAGCAGATAAAATTGGGCTTAGGACCTTAGGAGAAGAAATGAATGACAGTATAAAGCCCGTATTCCAAGTTTCAGCAAAGAAGACACTCTGTTAAGTTAAAAGCTCCTCAAAGACTCAGATCAGCAATATTTCTGTTTGATTTATGGAAAGAAAATGTTCGGGCAGCTGCTGGTCATAATCTGGAGTTCTTTTTTAATTGGTCTTTCTGTGTCTGGTTGCTTTACATGCTACTTTTTTAGCCCTAGCTGTCTGGGATTTACAGTGTTCATCTGAGGTTCCAGGTAGCTTGCAATCTGCACTTATCACTGAACCACTGAAATTTGTCTTTGCTCTCCTTCAGAAATCAAAGAAAAACAAATGTAAGCAATTAGTGACTCAATGGTCAGGCTAATTTCAGATCAAAGTGTAGGTTTGGAAAAGCTAAAGATGGCTTTTAGATACATTTGCAAATCCATAATCACATGCTTTGCCTCATATCTTGTCACTCAGCTCCTTGGAGTTATTTAGAGCAGTTTCAGGGCTGTCCTAAGTATGTAATACTCATTACTTACAGCTACTCAAGATGTTTTGAGCATGCATTTTTTCAGCGGCTACATATTCCTATTCTACAAAATTTAATATCAGACATTAATATTGCCGTATCATTGAGAATTACATATGAGTATCCTTAGCTAGACAATTCATCAGGTTTTTTACTGTTGTTTAATGCTCTGATGCTGGTGCAAAGCAAAGTGCACATACTAAGCAGTCAGGAGCTATAGCACTGGTAGAAATCACATTGTCATAATAAAGGTACACAGTTGCATTCAGCTTCCTTCTATGAAATAGAGACCATTTCATTTGAAATCGGGGCCATTTTATTTATTTTGTGTAGTTATATTTGTAACATAGTTGTAGTTGTAAAAAAGTGAGAAATCTTTTTGGTTGCATTGCATTGCATTAATGAAACTACATTTCAAACAAAACTGAATTTTGGGACTCAGCAGGCTTTCCAAACCTATGTCCTAGTTTCAAGTGATTAGTCTGTAGACAGGAAAAAGGACAGCTATACTTGAATCAGTGTTTGTAGAAGTAGGGTTATTTTTTTTTTTCCATCAGTGCTAAGAGCAGCAAATACTTCTTATGAAAGGTTTTGTTTCATTAATGCTTTCAAAGATAATGCTGCATCTTTAAACACTGCACCTCCAGATCAACTCTTTCTGTACCTTAACTGTACAAAAAATACATTAAAAAAGAGCTGTGTGTCAATTATCGGAAGTTGCAAAAGCCAACTTTTCCTTAATGATTTTTCTCCATGTAGCAGTTTAGCATGTTTTGACTGATTTCTGGTTTAATTGCCTTTCTCTAGTAGGGAAAGCAAGCCTGAAGTTCTATTGACAGCACAGTCTCTAGAGTCAGCTTCTCCCAGGGTCATGAAATGATATAGGAATCTTGGGTTTCATTTAAAAATAACTCCCATCTAGATCACCCAGCTGTAAAGAAAAGCTTGAGACCTCCAAAGACTCAACACCAGGGCCAAATCAAGAAAAGCTTTAAACAAATTTATGTTTGATTTTAATTTTTAAAATCTAACACTTTTTTTTGTTATTATTCACTCAATAAAATAAATGATACTATTCAAGTGGTTCCTTGACCTATGTGTGCCTATACAGAAACAAGAAAGCACAGTTACAGGCATACAAGGAGGACACTATACGTTGCCTTCCCTAAGAAGAACTCTTCCTCCAAGAAAGGTGGTAAAGGGCAATAGAATGATGGGGTACATTGTGTATTGACCAAGGCCAGTACTGATCTAGGCAGCACATCAGCCTCCCTCAGTTTAGCAGGCACTCCTGCTCAAGTCCAAGATATCAGTACAGAGGGAAAGGTCCAGAGGTCTGAAGGAAGATGATTGTTAATTTCGACCAAGCAACATGGTCGTAGAATCATAGAATCATTAGGGTTGAAAGAGACCTCTGAGATCATCTAGTTCAATCATCCACCTACCTCCATTTTGCCCACCATTTCCCTCAGTGCCATATCTATGCTATCCTTAAACACCTCCAGAGACGATGACTCCATCACCTCCTGGGGCAGCCTGTATCAGTGCCTCACCACTCTTTCAGAGAAGAAATTCTTCCTAATATCCAACCTGAATCTCCCCTGGTGCAATTTAAGGCTATTTCCTCTAGTCCTATCAATAGTTATGTGTGAGAAGATGCCAACACCCACCTAGTCACAACCTCCTTTCAGGTAGTTGTAGAGAGCTATAAGGTTTCCCATGAGCCTCCTCTTCTCCAGACGGAACAATCCCAGTTCCCTCAGTTGCTCCTCCTAAGACTTGTGCTTCAGACCCCGCACCAGCTTCACTGCCCTTCTCTGGACTAGCTCCAGAGACTCAATGTTTTACTTGTAGTGAGGGGCCCAAAACTGAACACAGTACTCAATGTGTGGCCTTATCAGACCTGAGTACAGGAGATGATCATCTCCCTGCTCCTGTTGTCTGCACCATTTCTTATACAAGACAGGATGTTATTGGCCTTCTTGGCCACCTGGGCACACTGCTGGCTCACGTTCAGCTGAATGTCAGTCAGCAACCCAAGATCCTTTTCCTCAACAAGCTGGTCACTCACTGAAATGTGATCTGATTCCTGTTCAGCTTTTGAGATGTGTAACATCAGGTGCATTGTACACCTTAGATAAGTGTGAGCACTCATATGAGGTGATGTATTTTGGAAGCAATTATTAGAGAGACAGGTTTTCTCACTAACTACTCCCCACACCATCTAATGCCTGTCTGGCTGCAGGGAGCCTAAGTAGTTCTGGCTCCTTGTTTAGCTACCTGTTTTGCATGCCTATCTGTAAGCATTCTGAATGCCTTACAGTCACCTATGGTTTGTAGAAAAAATGCTGTTTAGACCCCCATGATTCACAGCAGGAGAAGGAAAATTCTTCCCAAGATCATGTATTTGGCATCCTGTCACTTATATCACACAATTCTGACAGAGATAGCCTATCTTCTGACTGCTGATAGGGAGACACGAAGTTGAAGTCAATGAATCTTTCATATAGGAAACTGCAATTCATCATCCACCAAGATCATATGGAACAGCCCCTACCAACTGTAAATGTGATTTTCATTCAGGTGAAAGGATGCCTATTTCATCATTGTGTCAAGATATTTATTTTTTTAGAGACAGCAATGATATTTTAAAATAAGGAAAGAATTGATTTCTGCCTTTAATAAAAATTGATAAGGAAGAACACAGTCAAAATAATGATAATTATTAACTTTTTTTTTTTACTTTTTTTTTTTTTTTTAAACAATGTAGCAGGATTCGTTCTAGACCAAGGTCACAAGAGTGACACAGTTTGCATACAGATACATTCCTCCAGTCCTTTCCACCTCACCAAGAGAGTTCAAAAACCTTCACCTAAGATCCAACTGAGGAACCTATTTTGAAAAAAAAAAAAAAAAAAAAAAAAAGAAAAAGATGTACCATAAGACAAGGTATAACACTATTTTAGTAAATGTTCCGAGTCATATTTTTGACTGGTTGACACAAAAGCCAGATATTTTTACAGACCTTAAAAAAGCTTTTACATTTTAAAGAAGTTTCAGAGTGATTTCAGAGGCTTTCATATGGAAGAACATTATTGCTTGGCTGGGTGGATATGTTGAAACATGATATGTAATCACAAGCAATCATGTGAGATCTCTCAACTGTAGAGATTTCAAAAGGATGGTAAACCAGCAACACTAAATGGATAATTGAGATCAAAATATGAAAATACCTATGGGAAAGACATACAGGGAAATGTCAAATTCCTTTAAGAGTGGAGTTTAAAGTGATAGTGCCAAAGTGCTAGCTGTTCCCATTAAGATTAGGAGAATTATTTACAAGAGTAAGGCACCCAAAGATCAGACCATTTAGTAAGATGTCAAGAATGAATTTTGAAGTCAAGCAGGACCAGTTTCCAAAGGCACCACTTTTTCAGGCTTTCTCTCCAAAATCCACAGGAACTGCAAGTAGTATCACTGTTGAAAGCAGGGCATTTAACTTGAAAACTCGATACATATTTAGAACACCGAGTCTGAGTCACTCAATTTAGAAAATCATTGTCCATTTATTGTCTTGTATAAAGCAAATAAAATGAATCAGCTTCAACTGCCAAATGCACTGAGGGAAAGTGAGCTCTCTTGAAAGTAAAAGTTATCATCAGTAATATATGGTTGTATATTTTATGCGCTCTCAAAATGAAACTAATCATTTTATATAAAACGTAAAGAAAACAAGCAAAGCAGAGCAGGGGATGTTACAAAATACAGACAGATGCAGCACTTCTTAAATGAGACCTGAAGTACAGTCTTTGGGCCACAATGAGTTTTTATTTTAGCACAGTAGTGACTTTTATCACAACTGTAATACACAGGAATGTATCCTGGAGAGTGCACTGACAGCTATTTTCCTCCTGGGTGTAAGACAACCAAACAGCTTTGCACAAGAACGTGTTCAAGTGCAACCAGTGTGTCACAGAAGACAGCATGCACACTCTAAACAGCATGACCTGTGTATGCTATCCTGGATCTCACACACACTTAAAGCTAAAATATGTGGTTCTTGTTTTTTGGTTTCATCTTATGTGTTGCCTTTTTTTTATCTGAAAAGACCCTCATTACACACTAGTCCTAGCACCAAGTCTGGGGATGCTCATTGCCTCTGAAGTGATAAATGGCCAATAAATAGCAAGGCTGGTTTCAGAACCAGCAATCAATACAGGCACTAAAGTACGGTTTCAACAGCCATTCTGGTTCTTATCGGTGTGCACAGACAACGATTACACAAAAACTCTGATATTAGTGCATTATGTGGTTACCCCATCTCTGCTGGAGGACACTGCCCTTCATCAGTGTCACCGACAAATCAATTGGTCACTTAAGAAGATGTCTGTAAGTGCTCATCTTGTCTCTTGCTTGAAATGTATTGCAACCATTTTTCCGTTAAGTTTCACATAAAAAGGATTTGCTGAAGCTGTGAAACTGGGATAAACCAAAGAACCCGATTTACTGAAATAGCTTAGAAATGGTTTAATATTGCATTGGTGTCAACAAAGCAGATTTTTAAAATTTCCTCTTGACAACAAAGGAAAAATATCCACACCAAAGCCACACATAAAGGGAATCTCTTTTTTTAAGTTTTCCCACCTGTCTAAAGGGGAAATAACATTCACCTGAGGGGCTTTGAGATCTACAAACAAAGACAACGCTATTAACTGTATTTTTAAAAGTGAAGTGACAACCAGTGCTATAAAATAAAAATATCTTCACCCTTGAAAACTTGACAGAAAAGAAAGGTGAAAAGAAATACAAAACTAATGAAATAATGTTTACTGTTTACCCAGAGTTTCAGTTTTCCCAGATCCATTTTCCTGCTGACTCCTCAAGCAAAATTTCCATTCCTAGCATTGCCTCTTATTTCTAGAAAACCTGAAGAACTCACAGCTCTGATTTAGCTTTACTCAGACTGTGACCAGAGCTACACAAAAGACTTGGAACATTGGCTTTGAAGCTATAATTCCAGAGTGTCATCAGTAACACTCGTTGCATATATGATGGAGGACCAACATTCATAACAGCAGCTTCCTCAGTATCTACCAATTATACTTTTCATGGTATGTTCATTGCCAGTGCAATGGATGACAAAGTATAGAAATCCTCAGCAGAGACTACTGCCCAGATGAAGTGTCAGCATACCACACTTCTCATCTGATAGCTCCTTCCACCAATGAACAGTTGAGGCAGTGAGACTGATATATTGCCTTTCTTGCATTTGTACTTTGACTTAGAAGTCTGAAGATGTATGGAAGGCATGCTTTGCCTTCCATAAGCACAAGGCTGTGCATCTACATTGATCACCATGTCCCAGATGCACATTTCCCAGTCTATAGTTCACAACTATCTAATTCCATAGCAGGCTGTGTTTAAATCTATGTCTTCCCAGATACTGTTTGTCAAAGGTACTTTTCCCTTCAAGGGCAGCTTAGTCAAACACTACGACACTCAGTTGTCATATATATGTATGCAGGATTAACCTCAGAGACATTATCAGTGCTCGATAACTATTCCATTCCTGTTCTGGGGACCATGAAGCACAAGTGCATAATCCAGAAGATCTACTTGAAGACAACAAAAACAGGAAGAGTTACAGGATGAAATGTCACATCTTGCTAAAGCACAATTTCAATGCTTGCATTAAAGTAAAAAAATAGCCAAAGGGTGAACCATGATATTAAAACTGTAAAAGAAAATGGCTAGCAAAGAACTTTTTAGAAATCATGAGATATTTAAAATTTATATAAGGGAAACGTGCTGTTTGAATGGCTTTGTCCTTTCCCACATGCACATAATAATTCAGACAGCGCAGAAAACATTTAGCTTTGCAGTATAATATGATCTCAGTAGTGATAGTCTGCTCATCTTGTTCATTTTTACTGATGTCTACTGCATCATGGGAAATGTGAGCCCAGTCTGGAGATCTGTCTGTCCCACACACATTTCTATACCCAGTTCTTTCATCCCAGTTTCATAAGCTCAGCAATTACCTGAATTGAAACAAGACAACTCTTACTTGGATATCACACACTGGATAGTCAAACTGTCTATAACAACACTGTCTGCAGAGGCTGTAAGACATTTCAGCATGAGACATGGATTCTATTTTCATTATTTACAAAATGGCCTGTACTGGAGCAGCTGAAAATGCCAAGATTCGTACTTCTTCAGCTCCACTGAGTTCTCTATTAACTATTCTGCTTGTATGGCAGCAGCTGGAAAAAAAAAAAAAAAAAATCTTATATTTCAGGAGAGAACTGCAGATTCCTTTGCTGACGGTATTCCAAAGCTGCCCATATCAGTCATTCATTTCTAAAAAGACAGTGCCATTTAAGATGCTACAATAGGTAGTGAGTATAAAGCAACTATATCTAAGGGGGAATCTACCCAAAAGCTAACTAAAGATCTACTGCTATTTCTGTTTCAGCTTGGAAAGATTCTCTGTTTTCAACTTTTCTTTTTCTTCATTCCACAGACACTAGCTGAAATTAACTGTGTTCTTAGAGCAATATATTCTATGGCAGATTCCCAGTACTATGCTTTAGCAGTGGCCATTAGGTTTCATTGGTTGAGATAATTCAGAGCCCACACACACCATCCAAGGACTGAAAAACTACCCAGCCTAAATCCATCCTGAAAACAGGAAAAGAAAGTTGGCTCTAACATTTATCTGGACTTCAAAAGCAGTATCTTCACTTAGTGGCTATTAAATCAACTTAAATAGCAGTGGAAGTACAATTAAATACTCGAGATTCTTACATTCATTATAGTTTTTATCATTCCCATATTTTGTCTTAAAATCATTGTTCCACAGTCTCCTCGCTACCTGATCAACAACAACAAAACAAATAAATTAATTAAATAAAAACTGTATTTGCTTTAGGAAAGAAAGAAAGAAAGAAAGAAAGAAAGAAAGAAAGAAAGAAAGAAAGAGAGAGAGAGAGAGAGAGAGAGAGAGAGGGAGAGGAGAGGAGAGGAGAGGAGAGGAGAGGAGAGGAGAGGAGAGGAGAGGAGAGGAGAGGAGAGGAGAGGAGAGGAGAGGAGAGGAGAGGAGAGGAGAGGAGAGGAGAGGAGAGGAGAGGAGAGGAGAGGAGAGGAGAGGAGAGGAGAGGAGAGGAGAGGAGAGGAGAGGAGAGGAGAGGAGAGGAGAGGAGAGGAGAGGAGAGGAGAGGAGAGGAGAGGAGAGGAGAGGAGAGGAGAGGAGAGGAGAGGAGAGGAGAGAAGAGAAGAGAAGAGAAGAGAAGAGAAGAGAAGAGAAGAGAAGAGAAGAGAAGAGAAGAGAAGAGAAGAGAAGAGAAGAGAAGAGAAGAGAAGAGAAGAGAAGAGAAGAGAAGAGAAGAGAAGAGAAGAGAAGAGAAGAGAAGAGAAGAGAAGAGAAGAGAAGGGTACTAATCTTAAATTGCTCTCCTGATGTGGATAAGTTTCAAGGCTGGGCACTATTACAGAATGAAGGGTCATCTGAAGTTTTGCCCTTAGAGGAACCAAGCTCCAGTGGATCTTCTGAAGAAAACAAAGTGTTAATAACTACAGAGTGCAAAGTTACTATGTATCAAAGTCTCTAGGATATTGAAATAAGCAGTGTGTGTCTGCAAAGTCAAGCAAAGCAAAGGCAAACATTTCTCTCGCACGTTTCTTTAAAAAATAAAGAGCCCTGAATCAATAAATTGCTGAAAAGATTATTATTTTGTACAAGCGGAAGGTCAGTGCAGGTCATTCCCACTAAAGCAAATACAGTTTGTTAATTTAATCCAGCAGATTTGGCATGGAAACCAAACAGGAATTTAATCAGAAGCAGAAGGTGGTGAACATCTCTGAAAATTGAATAATCATTGTGGCATACAGTAAACATCATTATGGAAGGAAAAAAAGGAAAGAATAAAAGCGTCCCCTTTTCATGCTGTTCATTAACTTCTTCAAACAGGTAATAAATGATTTAAAACAACTGCCTCTGGAAAACAAAAACACTATGTATAAGCCCAGCTGGTCAATAGTTTAGCACAACCTCTACAATGATACTCAGCTCTTTCTTCTCCTGCAATGCAATTCTTTCTTTAAAGCTGCCTCTTGACTCCTCAAGAAGTAATATTGCTATTGCTGTACTTCGAAAGATTCATTTAATTTCTCAGTCCACAGAATGACAAAAATTAAAAAGTTTAAAATATGAGATCTGTTCCAAAAGTAATGCCTCCTATTTACTTCCATGGAAGCTACAGCAGCTACAAAGAGCACAATAACATTATTTGATAAAGCAAATTCACAGCTACAAAACGCTATTTTTCCACATAGTCACCACCATTGGCTATCCATTATTTCCAGCAGTGAACAAGAGCCTGCATGCTACACTACTGTAAACACCTGCACCAGCAACAGTGCCCTACTGCTGTTTTCACCACTGCTGAAATGCTCCACCCACTGCCTCACTGTGCTCACATCTCTGTTTTGTGTCCAGAGATGTTCAGTGAACATCAGTGAATGTCAGTGAGTGTCGTTCTTTCTAAATGGAGGAATTTGTTTCCACCCCTATGCTTCATACACCCTCACACGTCAGACGCCATTTTGTCTGGCTGACCCTCTGCTGCCATCTGTCACAGAATATTGGGAAGGTTTAGTGTCTACTGCCATACCACACCTGATGTTGTGATAATAAAAGAGGCGGCAGTATTTTCAGAGCAGTTCTCATAATTATCACATCGTCATATTTTAAGAAGATAAATTCTGCCCTTGCTAAGCAGAAATGCAGATAAGATGAAGTAAAATAGTTCATGTCTTCCACTGATGTAAGACTTAATCTTTGTGGTTCATAACGAAAATTCATAAAAATGTAACCTATATTCTAAAATAAAATAAATTTTTTGTTGAAGTCACTCAGATTATCCTACATTCATTAAAATCATGTTAACCTGTAGAGACTTTTTATACTCTCTCAGTAGTTAACTTTCAGACCACAGCAAACATAAAAAGAAAAAAAAAAATCCATAACTGAAAGATTTGAGATAATCTTCAGCTTATTCTGGAAAACTCCATGGTTCAGCATTCACAGCATCTATATTGATACAATAATATTTATGGAGGAGAGTTAACTATTTCCCCATTAAGTAACGTTTCAGAATTTGCATAATATTGACTAATTCCAAATTTCCAGCAATCATTGATCAAAATCCTTATCTTCCTTTTTTGGGAAAGAGATATTTTTTTAAATTCTAAATAGCAGAAATTCTGGATGGGAGGGAGGGAGGAAGGAAGAAGAAAGGAAGGAAGGCAGGCAGGAAGGCA
This sequence comes from Alectoris magna, assembly GCA_030625065.1. NCBI lineage: Eukaryota > Metazoa > Chordata > Aves > Galliformes > Phasianidae > Alectoris > Alectoris magna. Next base: position 127,980,435 of record CM060561.1, on the reverse strand, counting down.
GGAAGGCAGGAAGGCAGGAAGGCAGGAGGAAAGAAAGGAATGAAGGCAGGAAGGCAGGCCCACCAAACTAGTTTTTCTGTATTAAGGGGAAGCTCAATGCTCAATATATGTATTTTTTCCACTTCAGCTAAAATGAATGTGAGACTAATAAAATAAATAAGAGATTTTTGTCAAATATTTTACATTTATTCTGGTAGGGTAGAGAAATATAAATAGTAAATGGATTCTACTGGCCTGATCTGACACTTCTTCCATCATCCATGGGTTAAAAGGAAGCTAGGCAAATCCAATGTGGAGGTTAAAAAATTCCAGCACTTCCTTAATTTCGTGCTTATATTTATCTGAATATGAGTTGCCAGCGACAAGAAATAAAACATGCTGAAATCATCTTTCATGATGCTCAAGGTATAAATCACCTCTTTCATCTGAAACTGTTTAAAGTACTGCAAGATTCTTGCTGCTTCACCACAGAAAAAAGATTTCTGCTCAGTGCACTGGAAGTGTCCAAGCAGCACACAGCATACAAGAAATACTACTGAAATATCTAAGGATGTGGAGATAAATTTCAAGGCATTATTAATTCCTGCAAGCATAACTTCCATCTGCATGGTAGCAATATGCTGAGTTTTGTTCCCACAAGTGAGTTCATTAAGAGATGGAGGTTGTGCTTACATCCTCTCATGCTGTAGTTCACAAAGAGGCTGAGCAGATCCACTGCTGGTGATGTGCAGAAAGGACCGTATCATAGGCAGGAAGCATATCACAGATACCATCTGTCAGAGCAGATATCCCACAAATGATAGGCAGGATACAGCTACATTATCACTGCAGTTCAGAACAGGAAAGTACTTTTGAAGCGTATCGCCTGATAAGTCACGCTTACCACACTGTTGCTATCACATCTGACTCATTTTGGAGCACATCAGCTAGGGTACTTGGGCTGTTGAAGAGGTCCACAGGATGAACTAGGCAGCAACAAAACCCTTAAACTCTGTATGGTCCTCAAATGTCAGGTGCTCAGCACCAATTGCACTGCCATGCAGATCCCCTCCCACCATCACAACACGTGCAAACAGATACAGCTAAACAGCCCTGGCTCATCTGGGATGGACTTAGCCTGTAATCAACGGCTTCCTCTACAAAATCTGAAACTAACTTGCAATCCTTGTTTTGGGCAAAGAGTACTTCTATCAGTAAGGTTGGATGCATTCTATTTACCAAAGTAATTTCTCCAGTGTAAACACGGTGTTAGAAAAGTGATTTTCTAAAATACTGAGATGTCAAAAACCTACCAGATTTCATTGGACACAGTAATCTGATACAATGTGCTGTTCACAGCTTCCCATTAACAGTGGTAATTGAGTTAGGCCTTTCCATTACAAAAAGCAAAGGCAACTTCAACCTTAGCTCCAAGAGTATATCTTATTAGCCAGAACAAGTTAAGAACTATGGCATTGCAAAAACACTATCTGGCAGTGTGGACGGCACTCCACTGGGCATTCTCAGCACTATCGCTATATAAAATTTTGTCAAATACTTCACTCTATTTGCTGTTAAGATCTTATAGAATAATTCAGATTTTCAATAGAAGTTTTTCCTTAGACTTACAAGACAGTGTGTAAGATTACTTGTTAATCACTCAGATTTAAAACAAAACAGCAAGATGCAAAGTTTACACAATTCATAAACATTTTTAAATTATTATTTTTTTTTCATACGCTCTGGTCTTTGCTTTGGAAAGTTTGGTCCATTGGCTCAGCAGCACAACATTCAAAAGCTACATTTTGTTCCTGAAGAAAACTATTGCAAAAATAATGTTCGCTTTAAAAACTATTTTAGAGATAAATGATTCATATCTGATGAGCTGTGAAAAACTGGAGTTACGAAGGAAAAAGGGGGATGTAATGAATTTAACAGAAATGCCACATGCTCCTTTTTTAATGATGCTGATATTTTAATCCTAGAATGGGTGTTTGCAAGGTTCCAAATGTTGGCTGAAAAGTGAAAGCTTGCTAATTATTTTGCTTTTAAAAGAATAACTTTTATGCTTAAATCAATAGCATTTATCAATAGATTTTTTTAAAAGGAAGCCTAAGAATGTCAATAAATTATAGATTTTCAAGAATAATGTGATCATACAAATAACGCTCTATTATGGATTCCAGTCAATAAAGCAATCTCTTAATTTAATTTTGTGGATTACAATTCACTTACTGTATCCTAAATGTCAGTGTATTTTCTCACATTGTGTTTTGCTGAGGAGTTCTAAGACATTGCTCATGAAAATGGAGTACTGGGTCACCTCTGCACAGAATAGTATAGCAAACGGCTAACACAGTCCGTGGGGATTGAAAGTTCAATGAAACAGGATCACCTTGGTGGGTCTTAAAGTCATATCCCTTAGAAAACAGGAACAATATAAGCACGGCTATGCAAATTATTACTTGCTACACCACTTGGAAATAATCTATTCTGAGATGCTACAAATCTGCCAGCTGTGGGCCTTTCCTATGTGTTTTCTAAATAGATAACGATATACGGATTTTTGTGCATACTACTTACAATTTAGTGAAAATAAAAATCTATTGAATTGATTATATTCCTGTTTTATGAAACTCAGAAAAATTATAGTAGATATATTATTTAATTGTCTTTTCTCCTTCTTTGAAGAAATGGTAAGGGACTATTCTGCTTCAAATTCTCAGCAAATGCAGAACAGCTGTAACTTTCCTCGGAAGCGGGATCATAGACAGTCAAAGACCAAGACATGATCATTGGCTTCATTAATTTAGAGCATTGAAAAGTTTTCCAGGATATCATACAGTGAAGAGAAATATAAAGATGCCCCAGGTCTCAGACAAAAGGGATGGATTGCAACTTGAATTTTCAGGAATGTTTTTGAAGATTATGTATATTTTGTGGAAGAAAAAAAAAAAAACACCCAACAATTCTTTAAATACATAAAAAGAATTATTTTGTACAAAAGATACAGTAGATACAGCTACCATTAGCCTGAGAAGATGATCTGTCCTGACAGCTTTAATCATCTCAGCATAAACAGGGAATAAGCCAAGGAACGCCTTTTCCATAGACTTCCTTAAACATTTTTTTCAGACTCTGGTTTCATTTTTCCTCAAAGTCTAAGTACAAAGGCAAGAGAAGGCAATCTATATGGCATCTCGGTCTGCAGATAGGACCCTAAAGGATTTTTTAGTGTTGCTAGTAGCTGGGGTCTTTGGAGTGATGTTTAGTGCCGTCTTCCTGCCTTGAAAGTCCCTTGTTCTTGCCTTCCTCAATACTGGATATAAAAATTTACAAACACAAAGAAAGCAAGAACTTTGGAAAAACAAAGTCAAGCTCACATGTGAAAATAAATAACAAGAAAAAATCTGCTGGAAGTGCACCTGAGAGAACAGAGAATATGTGTGTCATTAATCTCTGCTTACACAGCCAAACCTACCAAAGAAAGGCAAACACTTGCAAGGTACGCCATTCAAGTTGCTATAATGAGCAGAGTCACATCCCACTATTTAGTTGTTTCCAAAGGTTTAGACAGACTCTTCCTAGTAAGGTAAGATAACACAGCCTATGTGTCATCTATTAACTACAGTGAAAGTTAAAGTGATGTCTACCTGTCCTCATCTCATGTGTCACTACTTTCTAATGTCTTTTTCTCTGTTTCTATCCAAAGGAAACTAAGGAGTATTGGCATTAGTTGGACTTTTGTGTGGGATTGTTCATACTATTATTTAGTTGATAGGCTGAATGAACAAAAATGCAACCCTAAAAAGTTTTGAACAAGACTTTAGCTTCACACGGGAAGTTTTGTTAAAGTACAGGCACATGCTCTACGTGGAAGTTCAATTAGGACAATACATTATTTTGATTTTGCATATAACCTTAACTGTTCTACAGACCACTAAGTTCTACTTAATCCCAAATGTGAAAAGCATGAATTAATTAAGCAATATATTACAGTAACACAGATATTTCTGATACTACTTCTTAGCCTTTTATGGTAGAACGAGCATTTCCCTGAATTAATATCCATGGTTAATAACAGTATTTAGAAGAAATATATTTAAAGATTTAACAATTTATTTGAAGTAGCCCGGTAAAACGAGCGGCTATTCTAATAATACCATCTAATGGGCTGTGCTAATCATGTGGATAGTGTCCCCCTTTTCCCCATGGAAGTTTAAACAGAATACAGAATTGGTTCTGGAACTGGACAAAATCATTTTAAAGTTGTCAATCCTGCTTATTTTATCACTTAGAATGAAACTTTGACCTATTCAAGCAAACCCACAACTACCTGCCAATGCTACCGGCAGGATTCACAAATGGTGCACAGGATTTGTCAAGATTAGTGTGTGCCTCTATATTAGTTTCTCCTTTCAGTATTCAAGAAAGAAGTCTGGATTCAGAAGGTATTACCTTGCTCCTAAACATGCCACATCCAGTGAAGCTGCACTTTCAACCTTTAATATAAATTACTCATGCAGAAACAACTGCTGAAATTTTATTATTCAGTAACAGAAATATGATACTGTATAGCTTTGCGAATTTTGGCCCTGTTTTCCTGGAAGCAAAACGGCTATAAAATTGGATAAAATGGAAATTTAAAGATAATATATGTTGCACAAAATATTCACTGGTCATGTTAAATCCAGTTAAGACTCCCAGAGTTCTTTGAGAGAGAGATTACTTACAGCTTTTAGGTATCTCTTGTCCTATTAGAAGTATTGCACAGTAACAGAAAGAAAATAGAAGGAAATAATAATTGTGAATACATGAATAAGAAAAAATGGAGCTACCAAATAACTGGAAACTATGAAGGAAATCCAGAAACAAACAGAGGAAGGTCACAAAAGCTCTGCTTACTGCACTGAGCACAGTTATGAAAACAGACATCCTTATGAAACTGATTTACCTCCCAGTCACTGCTCTGAGATGTTCCTATATGAAAAACAAATATGTACCACATGCAACATTTGGAGATGGATGTGCATCCACCCTTGCTTAATGTGGCATTGGGTCCAAGATCCTACAGAATGCTTTACTATGCTGTCATTTAAAACTGAAAACTTTGCCTTTCTTCTCATAAACTTTCTTTAATTTCTGGTTGTTTTCCTGTGTTAATCCTTTGATTAACCATTTCAAATAATTAATCTAGTCACCATTTTTTAGTGCAGACAACACGGTGATTCTTCCCTCATTTTCTATCCAGTTTACTGCAATATCCAATATTTAATGAAGGTCAGCGTTTCTTGATAGATATCTTTCCAATTTCCTTTCAACTTAACAAGCAGCACTTCAAAGCCTTCCTCTGAACCTGTACACCCAAACCTTTTTGCATACCTTAGGAGAAAGCTATATAGCTATAGCTATATATATATTATAGCTATACAATAGCTATATATATATATAGCTATAGAATATATTTTCAGTGCAGAAGATTTTCTTCCTTGCTTGTGCTGTGAACAAGTTTTCTCTACATCTATCACCTGTTATACTAATTGTGCTCCCCACCTTTCTCTTTAGTGTTTTTTTTTTAATTATTATTATTTCAGGCTTAATTTATCTAATTATTTAATCTACACTTGTGGCATATCCAATTATGACTATATTCTTGATCCTAGTTCCTTTGGTGGTTATTTCTGTACTTTGTTCAGATACACTTTGGACAGCTGGAAATGCTTATACGTGGCATCTTTCTGAAGCTTGTTTGCTTTGTCCCTCCTATCTGAAATAAAAGTTATCCCAATATCAGGAACCTGTGATAGGAAATTAATATGATTATGTTTTTTTTTATGGAGATACTCTGAAGTCTTCAAACGGATCCAGGATCCTGTTTGACAGAAGAGGAAATATATAAGTGGATCCAGCACCGTTTTTTATGAAAAGAGTGATCCAGTTTTCTGCACCCAGCTGCACAGTGTAGGTGTCTCAGCACTGGAAAGAGTTTCTATTTCTGCAGAGCAGTTTTACAGGGAGATATAACTGGGGAAAGAACCAAAGAGGACCTGATGGACTCTCTCTAGTTCTTTCTACCGGTGATCTTCACCAGCTGCTTCGTGTGCTGTATTTTAAATCCAATGATACAACTAATATCCATTTATAAATTATAAATTCTCATTTCATATGGAAGCAATGTAAACAACATAAGAGGCTCTTGAATTCTATTCCAGCAGCCTCACCTCGGTCTGAAAACTCAAGCAAAGTAGGCATCCAGCAGAAGTGACATTGAAATTAACACCACTTACTGTCACGACTTGAGGAACAGGCTAGCACTAGATATATCTATCTCAATCCACTCAAAATATAAGAGAATTTCATTTAATAAGATTTAAAAAAAAAACAAACCACTAGTTTTGATCTTGTAAGACCATATTTAGTGCTATCCCATTTCTTTTAAACTACTTTATCAGTGACACAGAATCTAAAAATTTTCTAAGCCTAGTGCAAAATTCCTATGTTCATTTTAGCTTTATCTCTAAGGCCTTTCACTCATGTGAGTACTGCTGTGTATCATGTACAACACATCCAAAACAGCAAAAGCAAAAGTAAACAATATCCCTGTAAAGGAATCAAGCTATTTCTTTTACAAATGAGGAAGGATTATTTGAAACAAGGCAGAATTTAAAACAAACAAACAAACAAACAAACAAAAAAAATCATATATGGGAAGGAATCATCATTACTGGTATCTCAGAGAAGGAAAAGAAATATCTTTACTGTGTGCTAAGTTAGACCACAATATTCCATGTGCTTACACAGTTATCCTTTTGCTTGTTATTCTAACAGTGCTCACTGGTGTCACTTTCTAAAAGGCTCATAAGACACTGAATAAAGCTGATTTTCTATGAAATAATTTTGTTATGATACACTCATGATAAAGATCTCATGATAAAACAGATTATCACACACTAGGCTTCATAATTTATCATTATTCTGATTCTGCCGCAACTTATCATACTTGTAAATATTTTCTTTCATTTCAATTCAGATTTTCTCATTCAATTCCATTGCAAAGCATCCCATCTCTTTTAAAATCCCTATTATTTGTTTCCTAGTTTATATTTCACAAATGCCAACTGAAGGGTATAAAAATGATACAATAATTTTATGCTGTTATTTGCTGAGTCCATTGGGCCTACAACTTCCCAACAACCTTCTTAATTATAGTCCCTACTTCTTGCAATCTTTGTAGTACAAGATAATGCCACATTTTCCTGATGTAAAGGCACTTTTTTTACAACCTCCTCTGAGAAGCTAGTTTCAGGTCTATGTATGTCTCTGGAATCTCATCATATCCTTCATTCTGGACCAGCACGTTTTCTTTATGACCGCTCTATTCTTTGATGTAACTTTCAGAAACACTCTAGTTTCATACAGTCTGAATCTGAGATCTTCTTTTCAGATGTTCCTTGGCAAACTACTTACAATTAGCTACCTTCTTTTCATGACATTTTTTTCTTTTCTAACTCTTCCAGTATTTCTCCCATTCTTTTCTCCTCATTCATCATTTGCCAGTGTCTGTGTAACCTGTTCTCATTAGAAGCATATTCATTGTTCAATTTTAGAAATGTGTCCAAGATTCAGTCTAATATATCCATCGCTATCTCTCATCCAAAAATTGAAAACTTTGTTATAGGCATGAAGTTTATTAATTTATATTCCTTTTTTTAAGTCATAAAAAAGATGAAATTTTTTACTTCTGTTTAACTAGAAAACATCAAAAAAGTATGTGAATATATTATGAAGATGAGGTGAGGGCATTATGGCTGAGATCTTGAAAGTTTCTGCTCTTGTTGTTTAAAGACTACAGGACTTGTATGGCCACCACGCAATCACAGAATCACAGAATCACCAAGATCATCCAGTCAAGCCATCCACCAATCACCAATAGTTCTCACTAAACCATGTCCTTCAACACAACGTCCAAATGTTCCTTGAACACCTCCAGGGTCTGTGACTCCACCACCTCCCTGGGCAGCCCATTCCACTGCCTGACCACTCTTTCAGAGAAGTAGTATTTCCTAACGTCCAGCCTTGAACCTCCCCTGGCACAGCTTGAAGCCATTCCCTCTAGTCCTATCACCAGTTACATTAGAGAAGAGGCCGACCCTCAGCTCACTACAACCTCCCTTCAGGAAGTTATAGAGAGCAATAAGGTCTCCCCTGAGCCTCCTCTTCTCCAGGCTGAACAATCCCAGCTCCCTCAGCCACTCCTCGTAAGGCCTGTGCTCCAGACCCCTCACCAGCTTTGTTGCCCTTCTTTGAACACGCTCCAGGGCCTCAATGTCTTTCTTACAGTGAGGGGCCCAAAACTGGACGCAGTACTCGAGGTGCAGCCTCACCAGAGCTGAGTATCACCAGAGCTGAGCAATCCTGCTCAAAAGCTGCTGTTCTTGCTGTTGCAGGAAATAAATAAATAAATAAATAAATAAATGTTTAATTATTCAGCTGCATAGGAGCCTTCAAACACATCAAGCACAGAACTAAGCAAAGGATTATAGAAGGAAAATGCAAAAGAGATCACCCTAGATTTAGTGCTCAGATTACTACAGTGGTGCAAGTGGGCTCCACCAGTGTTGAAACAGTACATGCACAAATCACGCCTTCTGCCAGAACAGAAAACACGTATGAATATATGAAAGATAGGCTGTCATGTGGAGCCATTGCAGAAGAAAAAATAAATAGATCTCAGCTGTGGGAGGAAGGAAATCCACTTCTGTATCAGAGTTTCTCTGCTATTGTCTGTTGGTTGTTCCACTGCATTAATTTGCTGTCACTGTCCTCCTATTACTAAATGAACTACTCAGAGAGAAGCAAGGCAGAAACACGAGAATGTAATACAGTGGACCTAATTTTATTAAGGGTTTCTAATGTTACTAATATAAACTGAAGGAGAAAGACTGTTGCGACCATAGAGCTCCACATACCTAAATGATAGAAGCCCTCACTGCCCTTTAAAAGCAAGATTTTATTCCCATTTGTGTTCCCAGTACCATATATACATGGCAGTAGGTGGTTGAGGACATTCACAGCTGAAGTATATCTATAAAAGCCATGTTATCTAACTTTCAGGCTTTAAATGCACACTGTTACAACTCCCTGACAGATTTTCTAGCTCCTTGCTCTCCCCCAAAATGTGTGGAACAGATAGCATAAAAACACCCATCTTCTATCTCTCCCTGTGCTGTTGGAGTCCTTTCATGCCTGCTGGGATGGTGTCTGTACACATAGCAGGTTTCTGCTGTGAAATACAGAACCTCTTTAATTCAGAGTTTACATGGTCATCACTTTTCTCTTTAGCTGGATTTCACTTGGATCTATTATAAGGGATTGAGGAAGACAAGAAAAAATTATCCAAAGGGAAGAGTAATTTTTAGCAAGGTGGAATAAAGAGCTTCTCCGTTGTGACTTAGGAAAATGCTGAGGCTTTTCTGAGTTTTGAAATACTGACCTAGTTGCTGTTGAAACTTCCTCAACAGTACATGTAATTATTTCACTACTTGGCCTGAAATTTAGGAACTTTTTATGAGTGAACTGCAAAAGAAGAGACTATATATAATGGAACAAATTCTGTATTTATAAAGAAGATGAATTTGTTTGCCCAACAGTCCAATAATACACCAAAAAAATATGCACAGAAACTTGAGAGCTTGTGAAAGAGAATGTAGCTGTTGCTATAACACAGTGAGTTAGTGCTGCTGGAGCTGTACTTGGTCTTGAAGTGGGGAAGGAAACAGATAAGAGAACCATAACCTGTGATGTGACTAAGGATCTCAGAAGACAGCAGGTGGCATGAGAGACTTAAAGATATTGGTTCACAATTTGGAAGGAGAAAAAAATAAAGCCAATTCTGTTATAAATAGATTTTAAGTGTTTTGAGTTGTCTAGATAACAGAATATTTCAATTAATCTATAAGCTGTGTAATATAAATGAAAATACTATCTTGTCCACTGTCATTTACTTACATCTACCTTCTTTATGCAGGTTTAACTAACTCAGCCCATCTTACCTCGTGTGCTTGGCAAAACACACAAGTGAGAAGACTGCCTTGGTAGCTGGCAGTATAAGAATGATTTGAATCTTGGATCTCCTCTGCTCTCAGGCCTGTTCTTCCCTCAGAGTTAAATATGTTTTTTACTAGACAATGTTTTTCTCTGCTTCTTGCAGCAGGGCTAACTTGATGATAAATGCTAGGACAAAGAATAGGCTACTCAAAACAGACAAGATTTATTTGCCTACTGAATCCCACTGAGACAAAAAAGGTTTATGGTCAAATCCATTTTGCCTTACTTGTTTTTCATCTTTCCTTGTAGCTTGTAGCTGGTTTTGTATGTGTATATATATACGTCACTTGTACAGCTCTTGTGACTCTCTGAGCAGTTTGCATGGAATTTGTTCTAAAAAGAGTAGACACTGAGTTTGAACTCATGCTACACATTTTCCATAATCTTAGGAAAAATATTGCATGCATACTGTCCAGTGGTCACTATGACCACAAATTTTAACTTTGTTTTCACAAGGACAACAGGTTCATCTTAAGATACATAAAGGAAAAATTTACATTTGAAATTAAGATTTACATAAATGTAGTTTCAAGAAAATCACTTTCAGCTTGTCTATATCTTAGACCCAGTTAGAACTTAGAAATCTTTTTACCTAAAAGACACTACTGTGCTCTATCAGGAAAATTAGTTCCAAACTTTGTGGGATTAAGATTCAATTTCAGCTCCATTTACAAAGCACCTTTTTGCCCTGTGGCCAAAAAATACTGTTAGATTCCCTCATGTGTTAAACAAAGCAGGTTAGGATGTGAAGAATTAGCCTCAAGTTGAGCCAGGGGGGGACTTCTAACAGACACTAGGAAGAATTTCTTTGAGGAAAGAGTGGTTAGGCATTGAAACAAGGAAGTAATAGAGTTGCAATACCTGGATATATTTAATAAATCCAGATCCTTTTCTACCACACAGTATTCCAATCACTCTGCTCCAAGCCTGTAGTGTTGCATGAGGCTGTTGTGATCAACATACAGGACCAGCACATGGTCCTCTCAAACCTCACACAATTGGGCTTGGCCCATCAATCCAGCCTATCCAGATCCCTCTGTAGGACCTTACTACCCTCAAGCAGATTAAAGCTTCCTTCCAACTTGGTGTCATCTGCAAAAGTACTGAGGGTGCATTCAATCCCCTCATGTAGATCAATAGTAAATTAGTAAAGATATTACACAGGAACAGCCCCAGTATCAATCCCTGAGGAACTCCACTCATGACCAGCCACCAGCTGGATTTAAATTCATTCACCAACACTCTCTGAGCCCAGCCACTCCACTGATTTTTCATCCAGCTAAGAATACATCTGTATAAGTCATGAGCTGCCAGCTTCTCCAGGAGAATGCTGTGTAGACATAGTCAAAGGCTTTACTAGAGTCTGTGTAGTCTACATCCACATCCCTTGTCTCGTCCACTAGGTGTGTCACCTAGTCATAGAAGGAGATCAGGTTGGTCAAGAAGAATCTGCCTTTCATGAATCCATGCTTGCTGGGCCAGATCCCCTGGTTGTCCCACACATGCTGTGTGATTGCACTCAACATGATCTGCTCCACAACTTTCTCCAAAACCAAGGTCAGGCTGACAGGCCTGTAGTTCCCCAGATCCTCCTTCCTACTCTTCCTGTAGATGGGCATCACACTGGTAAGACTCCAGTTATCTGGGGCCTTCCCAGTTGGACGGGGCTGCAGATAAATGATGGAAAGTGTCTTGGTGAGCACTTCTGCCAGCTCCCTCTGTACCCTCAAGGTGGAGTAGCCCATTACTAACTGTTTCCTCCTGAACAACCTGGGTTGAGTACCCTGTGGATAACTGATTGACAAGCAGTGAAAGCACTGAGTATCTCAGCCTTTTCCTCATCCTTGGTGGTAATTTTTCTCACCACATCCAATAAAGGACAGAGATTCTCCTCGGCCCTCCTTTTATTGCTAATGTAACTCTAAAAAGATTTGTTATCTTTTACAGTGATGGACAGATTAAATTCTAGCTGGGCTTTCACCTTTCTTATATTTTCTCTGCACATTCTCGAAACATCCTTGTACTCTTCCCAGGTTGCCTGCTAGTTAATAACTCTATGATTCTATGAAAGTAGAGGTTTTGTGTTGTTGGTTGTTTTTTGTTGTTGTTGTTTTGGGGGTTTTTTGTCTTTTTTTTTTTAACTAGTGGATAAAGTATTTGTCATCTATTTCCAAAAATCTGCATTCATGCCCTGCTGAAGTCATGTTTTCATTAAAATTTCTTTATCTGTTTCTTTCTCACAATGTCAAAAGGTTGTCAACATTTCCATTTTTTATTTATTAAACATTTTCAGTCTTCCCTTGTTGTTTGTTTGCTTTTTTACATCAATTCAAACAAATTGTGTCAGCATGAGAAAAAATTATTAACCGCGAGAACAGATGAAAGTACTCTTAGAGACTGGATTCCTGTATATTAAAAACAGCATTCCCCACGCACTAATTAATATAACACATGCTAAAACAAACAAAAACATCATAGGTCAAATAAAGTCAGAAGAATGCAGAGTGAAGAAGAGGGGAAGAAAATAAAGAAAAGGGGAAGGAAGAGGCACATGGATTTTAAACCAGCTGTTTGGCCTAAGTCTCTCACAATGAAATTTAAGCATACTAATACTCCTTTGTAACTGCTACTCATGCATTTTTCCTCTTTCTCAGATCCCCCCCTCCAAAAAATGTAATAATTTCCTGCTTTAATCTGTACAGAGGCACCATTTGTTAAGACCAACAAGGTGCATTATTACTCCATTGTCTTTGAAAGACAGGGCACAAAAACCTGCATGATATTTCTTACTCTGCACCCTCAACGTCAGTCAACATTTTCAGCTTTCATTTCACAAGGCCTCTGAAGTGGCCAATGCATTAAAATATTATTTCTATTAAAACTAAATGTGATATATATGACAGTCAAGTATTGCTTCCATAATCTCATACATTGCTCTTTTTCATTCTGAGTCAGATATTGCTGATTCTTGTTACACTGTTTAACTTTGTGTGTCTATGTATACATCTATGGATACTAACCTATGTCTACTGCATAATCCATATATATATATACATATGTTTCATATATATTTATATCTAAATAATTTTGTCATACTTGGGATCTACTACTATGTAGTTGATGCTGTATAAATAGTATCACTTTCAGTAAGGAGAGGAGTTCGTTATTTCAATGGCATAAATATTTTGGGGCTTTATTCTGAAGAATTTATTATATCTAAATATATTGCCTTATTTCTGTACATGCTAGACTTCTTGGCAGCTCAGGATAAGTGGAATCCAAGCCTCATTCACTAAGTCTTGAGATATTTCTGGAGGTGTATACCACATGTGTGGCAGCCAGTCTTTTCTCCACCTTCCCCTTCAATTTTTGACTTGATGTTCACTTGACCTGGGATTTTTACATGAGATGAACATAAAGCAATGCTGATATAGTAATCTGACCTTTATCTGACTTTGAATGAAGACTGCACATAATCTGATATTAAAAGACCAGAACTGCAGCACAAATTATGAGGTCAAGCATATAGGCGTTACATTTGTGACAGAAAGCAGACATTATGTGGCCTGGCTTTTGAAAAATGTTTAATAATGCTACAACAACTTTAGAAGCCCAATACTGTCAGACAGGCAAATAAACTTAAGAAAGCTGTTACCATGCTTAGGAATAGCCCTGAGTTTCCAAAATTAGTGGTGAGGTAGGAATATCCCTGAGTACTCATAATTCCATTAGGAACATTCGTTTCTGTATTTGCTTAGAGAGCCTAAGAAAACGCTTTCATTTACCCAGTCCTCAGTTAGTGCTTGGTGTAACAACGGCATTGAGTTATCCATTTACATATCTTAACACTAATACTCTATATATTTCAATGTCATTGGCTAAACCAAAACCAAAGAATTTCTGCAAGATTTATGCAAATATGCATGCAGTTTTTAGTGAATTCTCATAATTCTTTACGGGTCTTTATAGAAATAAGTCTTTATGGGTTTTAGAATTACCACATCCTCTGCATAGAACTTTTTGTTCATTTGTTGCATATGATACAATATATAGAACACAACAATTGTTTCCTTTCCCTGTGTTGTCCTTACTAGCACAGCAAGCAGTATATTGAAGCACAAAAAATATTGTTTTTCTTTAATGAGAATGATTCTGAAATATAATTATCTATTATTTCCCTTAATGAGGGGTTAGTATAGAACAATTTAATCTGATTCTCAAAGTGAACGCTGAGTCCTCTTCTTTCAAGGGCTGGAAAAAATATCCCAAGTAATCCTATCCTTTTTCAGTGTTAAGCTGCAACACTACAAACATTCCATCAAGGACTATTACGACTTCACGAGTTGTCTGCTTCTTGCCAAGACTGAATAAATCTGACCTGATTTATGTGTCTAATTAGAATAATAAGAGGTTTGGGTTTCTTCAGCCTACAAGCCAAGGGCTCCAGCAAGAATCTTTCCGTCTCAATAGATCAAGTAAATTGAGCAGTAATTTGTGCCATTCGCAGGTACCTTCCAAACTTCTGCAATGAGGGTTCTTTAACTTTCTTAATTTTTCCAGCTCTTGTAGTAATGTTTGGTTTTGCTTACGAAACTTTCTTTGTCTTTGAAGGAGCCCAAAGGTTAATTCTAGCAAATGGGTTGATTTTTTGCATTATGATTTACTCGCCGTTAATATTTTTACCAGTATCCTTCTTCCTTAATTCGATAATATTTTTTTTCTTATTAAAAATTAACAGATTGACAAAAAGAGGAGATTCACAAAATCTCTGCCTATAAGCAAAGGCTAAATCTTTTGAATCCATGGAGACATCCACAAATAATTTGAAGACTGCAAAATATTTGCATTCTATGTTTGCGAAGAGAGTGAATTAAAGGATTTTCTTTGGAGGGGGCACAGGAAGGTGGGACACAAAATAAAGGTTGAAAGCTACAGTCAAACTGAGATCTAATTTAGGCATCACAGCAGGCCAATCCCTAAACAGTCTTATTTGAAGATACGGACAGAATAGCCATTGTAACTTGGCTCTACTTCAATACAAATGATCCTAAAGTCAAGTAGACCAGATGAAAAAGTCTTGAAGGAACTGGCTCTATTCCACATATCTACCATTGAGGTATCTCTATGGCCTCCTGCCTTTAGGAAGGTTGTTCACTAGAGCAACTTCTGTATTTAACAGCCTGCATACCAGCACTTCTAGCCTACAAGGAAAGCACTTCTGTTTCTTAAAAACTTAACTTTCAGTGCAGATTTTCCCCAGTCAGCTGTTTCCCCTAGATAATTTTTATTTCCAAAGAGATTATAAATCTTCAAATTCTCTGAATGATCCAGACTATTCCTAATGGAAATATTAAATGTTAAAACAGTATAAAAGTTAGCTCATGAAGATGGAGATGAAAAATAAATTAAAAATCTAAAGAGTGGATTGCAAAAGTAGATAAATTTAAAAATGAATTTCTATATTTTAACAGCAAAATAGTTTATCCAACGGTGAACAAGAAATAACAATCACCAAAACCTCCTGTTGCAAAAGCTATAGGTGCAGAATTCATCCAATTACTCCATCTGCTGGGTGATCCCCTCCAATCCTGGATGATTTTTCTTAGGCTGTGTATTCCTGTTCTTTTTTAATGTAAATGACACATTCAAAGCTTGATCAGTGTCCTTTCAAAGCAAATGAAATATTCAGGGTGCTTTTGATATTCAAAGTACTGCCTGGAATCATGACTCCTTTTCTCTCCCCATTTCCAGTTTAAGAAGACCTTTATATTGCAATTTTAACATATTCTTCCTTCCACAGAAAGAAGAAGACAAATGTTAACACTTTCTTGACTTTGCTATCTTTCCTATTCATAAAAAGTACAAATTATGCAACAATTTGGTGAGCTTATGATTTCTGGTGTGTTATTGGTGCTCTCTGAAGAACATTTGTGACACATTAGAAAAACAGAGTTCTCAGATTTTATGGTTGTCTTCATACCTCAACATACATCCTACCCTTCATACATCCTAGCCCTTCTACTGATAGTCTTCTACAGATCAAAAGCTCCCATGTTTTAAACAAGAAGCTGTAGCAACTTTAACTTCTTAGTCTGTGTATTCCTGTACCTTGTATTCCTAGTCATGCTCTTCCAATATTCATTTAGGACTGCCCCATAAAAACTGCTTTTCTTGATTCATCTGCAGGTACAACATTTTCTGTACAGCCTTCTCTCCATCACTTTTCATACCCTTTTCTGAAGAGCAACACTGCCTCCATCTGCATCCCTCTTCTCTTAGCTTTTAAGTTAGCTCTTGGAGGTGGCATTTCAAACACAAACATTCCTCTAAAGCACCCATTTTGGGATAATTTTCATCCTGTGGAATATGTATCCACTCATCTTCACTGACTCTTCATTAAGAGAAGAGTTCTTGCCTCCAGTTCTTGCCTCATTCTTTCCAGCCAGTGTAATCAAAGAAGGGAGCAATCCTTCCTCCAGAGTCCGCTCCAGGTGAGCCTTTGGTATAGGCTAATCCTAATCACCTTTTTTTTCTTTCATTAACATCCATTTACCATCAGGAACTGAAAGTCAGAAGTCTGCCTCACACCCTCTGCTATCAAACCATTTTCTCAGTCATGACACAGCCCCAAAATACAGACAGCAACAAATCACACAAACTCTGATTCACCTTCTTAGAAACAAAACCTTACTCCACATCAACCCAAAGTGCATTCCAGGCAGGCAGGCTCTTGTTCTCTTTTCCTTGCTCTTTTGTGGAGTTTGTGCACAATAAGCCCTGAGTAAACAGTCAGAAATATGAACACTGGCACAATAATAAAGAAGAATTTGGAGACACACTTATCTTGTTTAACAGAAATTACACTTCAGCACAGACATCGTGAATCTACTGGCATTGGGATTATCTATTATGACACGTCAGTATGTCTGCATTTAACCTGGTTATACTTCTGTTTTATTCATGATGTTGAGATAAAACATAAGGAAATAAAAATATAATTTTAAAGAGTAAATTGAGAAAACCAGAAAGTATAATTTACCATGTTAAATAATCATGTTGTTTGTTTTGAGTTTTTTTTGTGTTTTTCTTTTTTGTTTGTTTTGTTTTGTTTTGGTGGAGTGTTGTTTCTTGTTTTTGTTTTTTGTTTCTATTTAATTACAGTCATCCATTATTGAACCATTTCTCTATAGTAAAAATCTACTGACATAGAGCTACTTTACAAATGAATTCCTTGGGACAAGTACAGTCCTAGCCCTGAAGAACAGTCAACATGCCCTTCATCTGCCTTCCTACATGCATTTCGAGTTCCTTTTAGAAGAAACCAGGTCACCAAGAGTGAGGACCTGGAGAGTTCAGAGAGGGGGATAACTCAATAGACCAAATACAAACACTCAGATTTCAATCTATCATGACATCCAGATGCAGCCAGAATGAAAAACTGATAAAGACTCAAGAAGCATTCCTGGGTCTCACAGTCCATATATGTCCTAGTTTACGTGAGACTTTGAGGGTATGCATTAGGAAGATCAAGGCTGTAATTAGGAAAAACCCTTTTGTGGTCTGCTATGTTTCCCTGGAATTTCAATCCTTGCAGGTCTCTACATGTTCTACTGGAAAAGTAAAACGCAGGAAGTAAAAACATTTGCAGACATTAATCATATTTATGCAAGCTAACAAGCAGAGTTTCCATTCTGGAAGTTCTAACTGGTCAATAAAGACAACTGCTAACTGCAGACACACAGGTAAGCTGCTGACAGTGATCTACTTCACTAATAAAAAGGCAGAGAATTAAATTAAATGCACCTGGGCTTGGGACAGCATAAAGGATTGTCATAATGAATGCATAGGTTTTCTTGACATTACTTACACAAATAACTTCAATGCTTATTCTTAACCCCACCTCGACTTAACCAGACAGCAATGGTGGTCTGTTCAAGCAAGATATCAAATGTCTCCCCATATTTCTGTGCTACTTCTGCATGCAAGCTTTGTAAGAGCTCCCTTTTCAAGGCATGCTCACTATGGCTGTACTAAAGACTGCCTCAGATAAAAGTCATTATACATTTCTACAGGTTTCAACAGAGGAACTGGGTTCAAAACAACACAAAGACAAGTGATCTAGCACACAGGTAAGGTCTAGCCATGAACTTCACAAGCATCCTTTAGCAGTGCATGACATTATGAGGTTAAGACCAACATTCATATATGCAAGATCTGGCTCTGTTTCTCTACAAAGAGATCCAAGCCATGGATCACTTTACTCCAGGGAGGAAATAAAGCCAGAGCATGGATAAGAAATGGAATCAATGTCTCCATGTCAATCAATAGAGAAAAAATTTAAAACGCATTCAGATTTTGCAAGGCATAGATAAGACAGAATCACATACATTGCCTTGGAATTAATCCCCTTAGCACACAGCTACAGTAGTGCAACAAAATATAGTTTATGTCTGTTAGCACAAGCCGGAGTGAGTGCAGCTCAAGGACTCAAGTAGTTAAAAGTTGCTGACAGTCATGATCAACATGCAAGAGAGTGCTTCTTATCAGGAAAAGACATCCCTACATTTCTATTCACCAAAGAAGGGATAAAGGAAAACGTCATGGGAAAGGAATACGGAAACTGGGAAGATAGAAAAGACATGGGGCAATTACATAGGAATTTGATACACTGCCTTCCACAGCTGTTGTTATTTATTTTGTCTATTATAACCAGTCTACATTTCAGGTACATGTCAACAACTTGCTGAATTCTTACCGTAAGACTCAAATGTTCTATGTAATTCCCCAAGCAAAATTATGTAGAAATGATCTCTCCACAAGAAAAGTACCTACTAGCCTGAAAAGCACATACTAAATTCGTATAGTGCCCTTAGTATCCCTCTGCAGCTCTCCTCATGAGAAGCAGTGTGCAGAATTACTGGCATGGGTATAAAAGGCATGTTAATTATAAAGATGCAAATGTAAATTCTTCATTGCAATCACTATTCTAATCACTTCTAATAAAAGGTCCCTGGCAGACCCATTAAAGAAGAAAATATTTAATTGAGATACAAAAGTATATTTACAGTATTTTTAATTATTTTATTTTCAGAATTGATTGAAAACACTATTAATAAGTCAAATGAAAATAATGCCTCTTTTAGCCTAGAAGGAGACGAGTGTTTTCACTATTTACTGAAGGTGCAGCAAAGCTATCATTGACACTTTATGCTAGCCATGCTTGGGAACTTTAAAAAACACACAAAACTTAAAGGCCTCAAGTTTGTACGTGCACAGACAGGCCTGTATTTATGCACTACCCAAAATCCTTATACATTCCAAATTTTTCACACCACCAATATGTTTTCTTTTCTCAAAAGAAAATCAAGTAGATTCTATGTGAGCAAGGCATATTATATTATTGGAAAAGTCAGTATTTCTGACCTTGTGAGGTGATCATCTTCTGCGTATTCGACACTGATATGTCTGTGCGTCACCAGTCCATCTGTCCATGACTAGAGGGGAGGATTCAAGCAGTTCAGCCTAAATGAGTCTCGTTGCATCAGTGTGAACTCATCAGTTAAGTTACTCAAATAAAGTCACATTAAGTAACAATAGCAATCAAAAACAAGACCACGGATATTTGACAAATGGGCCAGCAAACTAAAAACTTTCTCCAGTCTCACACCTTTAGCTGACACTGAAGCAGAAGCATCTCACATCAACTTGGAATCATAGAGTCATAGAATTATAGAATCACCAATGTTGGAAAAGATCTCTACTTCCTACTCTGCCTTCCTACTCCATGGCAGACCTATACTTCTTCCCAGCCTGGTGTCATCTGCAAACTTACTGAGGGTGCATTCAATCCCCTCGTCCAGGTCACTGATAAAGACACTGAACAGGCCCCAGTACTGACCCCTGGAGAACACCACTCATGATGAGTTGCTAGCTGGATTTAACTCTGTCCACCACCACTCTCTGGGCTTGGCCATCCAGTCAGATATTGACCCAGGAAGGAGTGTACCTGTCCAAGCCACAGGCTGCTAGCTTCTCAAGGAGAATACTGTGGGAGACAGTAGGGTGACACAGTCTGAGAGGAAGGTGATTTGACATTCAGTAGAAGAGGTATAGAAGAACGCAAATTCACTTTGTTGTAATTTGTACGAAGTGGAGTAGCTCAGCTACTTTTCTTTCTTGTCTGAGTTCGTTTGCCTATTTGAGCGTACCCTATAATCTCCAAATACTGTCTTGTCATCAGCACAGCATCAATCATCATGCTCATTTCAAAACAGCGTAACTAATCTTCTGACATCAAATTACCAGGTTTTGCAAAAAGCTATTCTCCAGGTATCGAAGTTCATTGAAGAAATAAAAGCACTTCAGAACTGCTGAATGATAAAGCACTTTAGTACTTGTATAGTTTTCCTATTTCCTCTTAGTAGAATCCTATAACTACACCTTTCCCCACTGCAGTTCTTTAATCTAAAATTGATTTCATCATCAAAAAATGAGGCCTAATTGCACAAAAGGCTCCTTAGTGCAATGAACAATTAGTGGTATTCAGTGTAAGTGATTCAGTCTCAAAACAGCAGATGTCAACAGTCTGTAGATTTCAGATACACAAATCAATGACACCATCTGAAAATTAAAAAGAGCTCGGTTTATGTTAGCTTTAACAAGAGCTTGGTTGATATTTTGAGCAATATGCATTTGAAAAGAACACATTACTTCCCTCTTATGAGTAGAATATTCTTTTTTCTTTTTTCCTTACCACCACTCCCCACAGTGTAAGGAACAGAAAGTTTTCAACAGGAGGAAAGGTGAAGCCTGCTTTAGACTCTTGGATTGAAGGCTTATACCAAATGTCCAGGAAGGGGACAAAAGAAATTGGATGAATGTGATTAGTTACTGTTAAAAACAGCATTCAATGTTATTAAAATTTGGATGTCTCGAAAAAGAATAAACATAGAAGCTCTTTTTGCCGAAGAGGAATCCAGCTAAGATAAGCCTTCTATAAAAGTACCTTCTTAGCATTAAATGTTTGTAATTGGCAGCTCTAAACTGTTCTTTATACCCCCTCCCCTCTACTCTCTGTATGCTGTCTTCTTTGTTACAACATTATTGGCTGCTAATTTTATTTTTGTCCTCTGATAATGTACAAGAGTTACTGTGAAACTAATGTGAACATACTGTGAGTTTAATGTGCATCTCTTGCTGTTATTAGACAGGGCTGCAGGGCAGGCCTGCTTTGGTTTACTAGATGGGTATGTTTTATTATATAACAAACACAACTAATGCTGACAACAGATTTAGATTAATATCTAATTTAAGAATAAGATAAACCTCAGTAAATATTTTTCTAACTGCAAGTAGGAAACATTCCCTAAATACCTTTGAGAGGGAAATAAAGAGAATGAACTAAGGAGGATGACCTAAAAAAAAGATACATATTTGATACACAACAAGACAAGCTCAGTCATCAGTCCTTCGCATAACAGGAGTCAGAGGGAGAAAAAATGCATTATCCAAAGATTTATTCAAATCAACCATTACCCAGAGATCCTCTATGCCTCACTTTGAAACTTAGCAGACACTGATAGCATTACCATTCCCTGATTGGGCTCCAGCTATTTCATAAAAGCTGCATTTTGTTTGCAAATTCTCTGTGCTTTCAAGTACCCAGTCCCAGGCACAGTTTAGAGTACAGCCAAACTCCTTATCAGGGCTGGATGCAGGCATGAAACTACTCAGACCTCAGCACTGCAGTTTGTATAGGAGAAAAACAGGCATGCTGGCCACATGGACTTTATCAGCAAAGTCAAAAAGCAGCCAGAGCTGATTCTTGACATTACTGACGTTAATACTGTCTGTGTGGCAGCAAGGAAACTTTTGTCCTCAGCGCAAGTTCTGACATATTCCAAGGAAAGCTGTATCTGAAATGCTAACAAAATTCTTAGTGCCAATTGTGGTATTACTCTATGCTAATGAAGCTTCTAAATATTTTGAAAATCAGGAAACTCACATGGGATTTAAAGAACCATGGTTTAGGTTACTAACTTTGAAATATTTATACTGATATAAATGGAAATAAATGGACTATGTTTCTTGAGTAGGATTAAGAACAACTGAGGGCCCAATTCCCAAAGAAATTCACTAAAATTTGGGTAGCAGTATCTTTCTGACAATTTCAGTAACACATATGTATTGTCCTTAAAGTTCTAAAAGCACCACCGATTGTTTTCCTTTACCCAAAACGTTTATGAACTTTCCTGGTTTAACTTATTCTTTTCACTACAAGAAAATAGCTCCCTCTCCATTCAAATGTGAAATATTTGTCAATTTCACCCACATATATTTGTTTGTAACCGGCTGTACTTCTTTGTACACTACAAATACTAAGAGAAGAATTTCAGATCATAGAATAGGAATAGGATATCCTGAGTTGGAAGGGACTCATAAGGATCATCAAGTCCAACTCCTGGCTTCATACAAGAACACACATCACCTGTGACCTCACCTGAAAACCTGACTTTTCTATATACGGATGACCTCAAGTTTACATGGTATAATAGCAATGCACACAAATGCTTCTTCATTTTTCTAATTGAGGGATCACTAATGATTTTTGGAAAAAAATCCCCAGATCTTGTATCTCACTATTTTTTTGCGAGTTGAGAAAGATGGCAGTTGTTTTTACCATTTACAAATACGTTACAACTGTAAGGATATTTTTAAAACAGTGCTGATTTGGAAGTAACTACCAATAAATACTAGTCAGGTCTCTCAGAGTCCCAGGTCTCTCAGTCTTTCTTCATACGGAAAATGCTCCAGGCCCATAATCATCTTTGTGGCCCTCCACCAGACTCTCTGGAAGTTCCCTGTCCTTCAACTGGTGAGCCCAGAACAGGTCACAGTACTACAGATGTGGCTTCACCAATGCGGAGAAGAGAGGGAGGATGACCTCTCTCAACCTGCTGGCCATGCTCTTTTTAATGCTCCTTGGAATACAGCCTTCTTGGTTGCACGGCGTATTAGTTTTCTTACAAAGAAATCTACCACACATTGGAATAACATCTCAATGGGTAGGGTATCCATACTTTAAACTGGTTGGTTCACACACTAGGTAAAAGAGTAGCTAATAATTATATCCAACCGTCTTGGATGTGGTGCTCATGGATATGATTTAGTGAAGGGCTGTTAGGGTAGTTTGGTTAGATTGCAATTGGACTTGATGATCTTTAACATCTTTCCCAACCTGAGCGGATCACTTTTTTTTTTTTTTTTTTTTTTTTTTTTTTTTACCTTTATTGTCCACTGTTTTATGTGCTTACTTCCTTGTTTGTTCCAAAGGATGCTGTTGCTCTTTCTTTACTAAATTCCTCCAAGATGGGTTTTTGATGTTTTATAGATAAACAGTTATCCACGGATCATAAGCTGTGAAAAGCAGATATTGAGATAAATTAAGCTAAATTTTGTGGTATACATTGTTCCCAGTTTCTACAAAACATTCAGGAGCAAGAATACTGAAAAATACACAGAGAATCAAAATACTTTTACAAAAATTTGACACTATAAAAGAGCTAGAGCCAGAAACACAATCTGAGTGCTCCAGCAGTGATATTTAAATATGCGTATGGTTGTGTGCATGCACTTCAAATTTTATGCTTTTGTGCAAATGGGGAACTATTTTGGAATGGAAAATGATACTAAGCCCTAGGGTGTAACTACATAAGGGAGAAGCTACCTATTTAATTAATGTTTCCTATAGGGCACAACCACAGTATTTAACTACAGTCATCCTTAATAACGATACTAAAGGAAAGTACATTTTAAGGTCAAAATCCATCGCTAGGGAAGAAGAGCGCAACATTATATGTTACTTAATTGGATAAACATTTGGCAGACACAGCTGAAGGAGGGCCATAGATCATGTATCCGCACACCCCTTGGCGTGCCAGCATCAGACCATAGTGAACAGAGCTCAGCAGACAGATTTCACAGTGGTTTGAAGAGTTCAAATGTTCTCACCCCTTTGTTTCATAAGTGACTCTCAAACAGAGCTGGAATACGGAGAACAAGAGAACGGCTGTTTAGACGTATAGAGTATGAACTGAATGATGGATGAGCAGTGCCTCGGGTGTTTCCACCTAGATAGGAAGAGCCATCCTAACCCTGTGATCTATTCTCTGAGCAGCAGGAGACTAGATCAAGGCAAAGCCATTCTTTTTCTGTCTTACACAAAGCTCACACACTAGTCAGTGGCAGGTTTTTATCCAGTAATAAGTTACTTCAGTAAGTCAAACTCCTGCTGGAGTTTTTACATTACCATTCAGCCCAATAGGTAACTTTTTTAACAATAATGCTCTTAAAACTTAAGAGAATGCAATTTTTCTTTTAAACTGTTTGTTACACAAATGTAGGATGGCATATTTTATGTATCTCCACTGCCACCTTTTGGCCAATATTTTTATCCTGTTGCTTTCTTTTTTTTTTTTTTTTTTTTTCTTTTTCTTTTTTTCAGTCATTATATTTTAAATACATAAAGAGCAAAAAGAAACAAATCAAAAGTACACCCAGAGCTAGTACATATGCAAGAAGATATAAATACAGTTTTGCAGTATCAGTATTTTCACAGGCTAAAAGAAGAAAAGCAAACAAATCAGAAAAAGGTTGGATGAGAAAAAAAAGATTTTGTTCTAAATTTGCTGCTTCCTTGAATAACTTGTGTTCAGCACTGAGGAGACTCAAAGCAGCACAAAGCTGGCAGTCGGCTCTCTCTCCTTTCTACAGTCTTAGCAGACAGAAAGGTGAAGAGGAGGAAAAGTTGCCACCATCCACCCAGGTCTTTCCACCTAATGAGTGGTTCTTAAGAGATCCGGCTCTGATTGGCATCAGTTAAAATCATATTCAGGCTGTTCTAACACATGCTGTGTAGGGACAGAGGAAAACTACTAATCCCTAACTACTACTAACAATGTTTTCTCACAGTCACTACCCAAATCATCCCCTATCCCCAGTAGACATAACAGGAAATCTGTTTCCTAGTGAAGTTATTTTGCATTCTAATAAAAAAAGAAAAAAAAAAAAAGTGCAAGATAGACAAAACACTATTTTAGTTGTACTGCCATAAAAGATTTTTTACAAGCATATATCACACAGCCTCACAAATTTGATCAGCACCTAGAATGTGTCAGCTCATTCATTGAGGGCTTAACCATTCACTTATTAAACAAATTTTACACAGACAAGAAGTAGCATCTCTGGAGCGACACCCTAACTCCTGCCCACCTTGCCTCACATCATCCACCCAATGGTTCCTCTGGCAATGCTCCCTCAGGGTATTGCCTGTTGTATGCAGTGAACTGGCTTAGGGGACAGGTGTTCTGTTGAAAAACAACAACAACAACAAAACAATATTCTGAAGTAGTTTGGGAGTACTTTTGCTAGGTTCTGTGCTTACACTGCTTTACACTGTGAGAGAGCACCATGGTGAATACCACTCTGAAATCTTTCTCCAGCTTTAGCACTGAATTTAAAAAATTCTCCAGGCTTTGCCAGAAGTCCTGATGGGCAGAACATGCTGACTCATAAACCGGCACCTTTCTTTTCAGTCCACATTATAACTTGGCGCACTTCCCTTTGCTGTGGATATATGAAGTAAAGAGACATTGTGGAAGGAGTCAAATAATAAAATTTAAAATTAAATAACCTCAATTAAAACATTAAGCTTCTTTTAGTGCTTATTCCACCTTGCTGCCTCCTTCATGTAGGGTTATGGCTTCATTATGAAATATTTAATTACAGAGACCTCATTGTTTAATTCTAAGTGTTAAGGATGGTCTTTCAGATAAGTGTCTGTTTCATGTCACCACTCATTTATAATGATATAAATGTTTTGACTTTGTTTGTGTTCTTGTTGGACATGATTACATCCATTTCTGTAATTAAAACAGATTTGCTCCTGCTATAGAAACCATAACTAACACAACATTCTGATTCCCATTTGTTGCTAGGAGTGGTAGTTTTATTAATACTTCATCTTAGTAGTCTAATTGCATAGTGACAGTAGTTCAACGAGTTAGAAAATATCAGCAGAGTTATGAGAAATTTTAAAGTGCCTGCTCTTAATGCACAGTACATGTAAGATGGTACAGCTTAACACAAACTGCAAAGTGCATAAAGAGACAAGTTACACCATCTCTTTATTTGAGCCCCTAAAGCATAATTGTTCTGCCCAATTTAGATACCAGTAGCAAAAGGATAGTTTCCCTAAGCTCCTTATACAGCCTAGAGAGAAAAAAAGAGCTTCCCTAAAGAGTCACTCTGAGCAGAAACCTAACTTGGTTTTAATCTGAAGGTGCCCTCAGTGACAATATAGAAAGCAAAAAAAAAAATCCAGCCTTCTACCTCAGGTGCCACAATGGAGTGTCACCAGGCACAGTGCATTTTCCCTCAGTAACCGCAGCTATGTGCTTCTCTAACATCCAGCCTCAGAGGAAAACAAGCACCATGTCTTACATGGACCTTTACTTTTGAAATTTTGGTGTAAGAACTTCTAAAAAAGGAGCAGATACAAAACCATTGAAATCGGAAGAGAAATGCCTTCTCTTAACCTCAGTGATGTTTTGATCAGGCTTTCAATCCTAATGAAAACATGCTATTTCAGTGTAAAATGGATTGGTTAAACAGTGACACAACCTCTCCGATCCTGTGTGACTTAATCTTAAGAAGTCATTCATAAGAAAAGGAACATGTTCCATCAGTCTATCTCTGTGAAGCAGGGACTACTGACTTCCTACATCGTTTTTACAACGAAAGCCTGGCTCCATATATGCAGGGCACATAAGTGGCATTGTAACTAATACTGCAATGGCTCGGAGGGTGGAGAAAAAACAACTTGCCAGAGAACCAAAACCAGATTGACAAAACTCTGGGAATTTGTTTTTTCCCACCCGGTGCTTTTTCCTTTATCTTATTAGAGTTGGACTTCATGCATCTCATTTATTTTCTTTTTTTCTAAAAGAAGCAGCCTACACCTAAGTTTCATTTTCTCCTTGATAAAACGAAGCAGGTGAATTAGGACAATGAAAATAGTTTTATGCAGTTGCTATTCTTCTTAACAATAAAAATCCGTCTTCCAATAAAGTTCTGGTGTTCGGGCCATATAATTTGGATAGGGAAAAAAAAAAAGAAGAGAGAGAAAAAAATGTTATCCAGAAATAATTTATGGTTTCCAAAATATGCTCTTTGGAAGAAGGGAGGTTCTCACAGGGAAACAGCTGGCCACATGCACAAAAGCCAACAGATGGGATAAGGAGGGAAAATACACAGGAAGAAGTTGTTTTGTCACTGAATGAAAATACAGACAGACAGACTGTGGTAAAGAAGGGAAGCGTGCGTGTGTGGTTGCATAAGCAGACACATCTACAAGCAAACACACACAGTTTCAACTAATCAAGGGCAGCAATGGCCATGAAAGAGTTCATGTTTTGAGAATGAAAACAGAGGTGGTCAGCATGATTTTTGGTGGAGATGGTGTTTATCATGAGTTTTGCCATTTGCCTGTACTGTCAGATCTTGAAAACCTTTCTAACACAAAAATCGCTTGCTAGCATATGGATTAATACTCCTCCTGTGGATTATGCTATCAAGGGCTGCAATACAAGGCTGAAAGTAAGACCAAGAATATTTTTCAACAAAATTTAACGGAACATGGCAGCAAGTTGTTTCAGTAGGGAAAATTCTAGCATTACATACATGAATGAAATTGCTCCCAGATTTACTGGAGAATTTCCATAGAGGATACTCTGCAGGGCTAAGTGATGTTCTGATGCTAAATAAGGAACAAATCCAACAAAAGTAACCACAGCACTAGTGTCAAGCAGATAGGATGCTGAATCAAGTCTACAAAAGTAAAATTAGGAATCCCTGTGAATCATTTTCAAATTATTAATTTATATTCAAATGCAAGACAGTTTATATCTCTGCTTCAATGCAGTGCTATTTATTCTAAATTGCATGCACTACTCTACACCAAACAGCATCAGAGTTTCATTTAATATTTCTAATTCTATAATATAACTACATACTAAAGCAGGAAGGAAGACTCATGTCAGGATAAGTTATTTCTTTTTCTCAAATTTCAGTGCTTTTTCTTCATTATAATTGTATGTATATTTAGTACTGCTAGAGCATTTGATTCAGTTACGAAAATCCTCACAACATCCCAGTGTTCTGTGTAAACTTGTATTTGAAATTAATGTACTACCAAGAGAATTTATTTCATCACCATTTGACTTTGCTCTACTGATCTGTGAAATGCATTGCACCTCTCTTCCCTTGAAAGCCATTATAAAAAAGACGGACCTGTCATCTTTTCTAGAATTAAGAATTGCCATTTATGCTTTATACAAAGTGACTGTACACAAGAATACTGAGGCAGCATTTGCAGAAAACTGTAGTACCAAAACACTAATAGTTAGGCAAAGCCTGGTATGAGATAGAACAAAAATCTAAACAAAATTCTACTCTTCATTTTTATGATTTTGCAAATACCTTTACAGAAATGTAAGCAAATCCCTTCGATTCTTTTTATACTAGTGACTTTTGGAAAACATAAACACATACACGGAGTTATTTTTTAAACCAGATAGGCAAAACAAGTGAAGAAAATCAAGATTTCCAATTTCTGTCTCCATAAAGTAGTCTTTCTGACTCTAAAAATTTAGTAACAATCTAGGTCATAAAACACAAAGAATATTAAATTGCAGCTTTTGAAAGTACTTTGTTCTAAATTTCCCTTCTAAATTGTGTTTTGTGAGCATATATAAGAACAGGTTGTCAGGATTTATGTTTTCTTGAAAGCTGTAATTATACAACAGGTGCAAATTGGTAGAACTGGGAAAAATTTAGTCATAAGTCAGCCAACAGGAGCATCTTCTTAAAGACAAAGATAAGAGGTTTATGGTTTTGCAGAATAGTTTATTAAATAATATTCATTAGACACTTCTATAGGCATTTGTTTTTCAGCAAATTCATCAAAGATATTAAGGCAACCCTAAGTGTATATTTAGGTTTCTTAGATATGTGAAGTAGCACAGCATATAATAAATATATATACTGCAGAATGGAATTCATAAAGTTCCAGACAGTTGTCTTAGGCAATAAGAAGAAAGTGCTTGTAAACATATGTGATTTCTTAAGTGAGACTAATGACACTCAGCCCTTTGTAAATCGCCTAATAACATTTAGGAGACTTTGAAGTCTCTAATTCCATGAACTATTAACTAACAAAGTTGGGCAATGTTGTCAGCTGCTGCTGCTGAGGAGGAAACGTCATAGCCTATGCCAAAGCTTAGAAATTTGCAGATCCATGCTGACAATCAGGCAATTGTAATAGTAAATCACTTTAAGAAAAAGCTCATTTCCTTGGCTCTGCTGCTCTCTTAAGAATGCTCAGAACAAGTTTCTCTACAATGCTTCATCTTCAGACAGTATGTCTGAAAAGAGATAAGAGAAGAGATGAAAGCAATCTTGCAGCTATCTAAGTAGTTTAAAACTCTTCTAGCTTGACTGTCATCTCTTTGTGGATATATTTCCAAACTCATTTTGTAACCTGCAACAGTTTAGTCCATGTCAATGTCTGTCTTCGTTTTTGCCGCACTCTCTCTGCCTACAATTTCACTGATATCTCAAGCAGAATTGACAGAGAGCGAATTCTCAGAGGGCCATTAGTTGTAAGCTACCTCAGTTCAACAGCCCTATTAAAACAAGCGTGCTAAAAAAAATAACAGAACAGCAGAAAAACAGATCTCTACTCTTGACTTCAAGGGCCAATAACAAAAAAATAAAATAAAATAAACGACACCAAAGTAGATTTCTGAGTGTTCTCACTGTGATGATGTGGACTTAGAGCTCTCACCAAACTCTTGTGGACCATCCAACCTCCATATTTAAGCTAAGGCACTTTCAAGTCCAATTTCTGAAACCATCCACAGTCACGAGGATGACAAATCACTATGGGGTTTGATTTCAGTCTTTTCACAGTTTCTCAATCACTTCTGGGTGACCTGAAGCTAATTAGGATGATTTTTCTTATGTTTAACTGGAATTTCCTGTATTTCAATTTGTGTCCATTGTCTCTTCTTCTCACTTAGAAAAGTCTGGCTCCTTTTTCTTCACTCCTTCCCATCAGGTAATCATACATACAGATAAGATACCCCTACACCTTCTCTTCCCCAAGCTAAGCAGTCCATCTCCTCTGTGTCAGCCACTTCAAGTCTTTAAGCACTGTTGTCACCCTTTGCTGGACAGGGGGAGCTGAGAACTGTACACAGCATAGATGTGGAGTGCCAAGGAAAGCAGAAGGGTCACCTCCCTCAAGCTGCTCACAAAGCTCCGCTTACTGCAGCCCAGGAGCCTGCAGGCCTCTGTTGCCAGGGTCCTTGGTGGCTCAGCATTCATTTTGTGTCCACACCTGGATCTTCTTCCAAGCTTGTTTCCAGCTGTTTGATCCACAGTCTGTCTTTCTTTTGCTGAACTTCACAGGATTCCTACCAGCTTATTTTTCCAGTCTGCTGAAGCCACTTTGAATGGTAGCACAACCGTTTGCTGTACCAACCACTAATCCCAGCTTGCAGGCCACCTGCAAAATTCTCTTCTGACTCCTTGTTTGCTGGATGGAAGCTTGTAATATTTCCCTTGAGCCTTTGGCATGCTACGGCTTGCTATTCCTGCCCTGTCTGAGCTTCCTATCTCTTGCAGTCCCACCTAGTTTCCTGCTCCATTTCATCCTTGAATCCCTGCTCTTGTCCTCCTTATACTTCCAGAGCTGACAAGCGTCCCAAGCAGCAGCAAAAGGTCTGATCAAGGACCTCATCTCTTGGATCATTTGATTATTCTATGGATTATTTCTTACAATTAACTTCAGCTATCCATAGCTGTTTGTAGTGTGCAGTTAGTCATGTAACATAACTGGTGCTGCTGGACAACAAGAACATTTTATTTTTGACCATGGATATTATTTTTGACTTGCCCAAATCTTAAGATAGAATTCTAGAATGTAGTTTTGTGCAGAAAGTCTTTTTCTTTGTAAGCAGTAAAACTGTCTGGATTTAAAAATATTCTTGCTCTAAGACCTTATAATTGGTATAAAATATCAATACTAACACTTCTATTTTGAGAAATAATTCCATCTCTGGCAAAATGTTCGACTAAACAAGCTCTAATTAGCACAATTATTTCTGTATTGAAATATGTCATGTCTAACCATGCTGTCAGTCTTTGGATAAGAGCAACAACTCCCTTACCAGTCAGTCATAATAAATGTATCAATGTAGTACTCCCACACACAAAAAAATTGCCCAGAATCTGAAGGCAGACAACTTTGAAACATTCACTGCTTTATTTAAATTAATTATTGTATTATTTTAAATTGTTAATAATTGGTCCAATTATTTAAATAATTCCAAATGTTTTGGCAGATTCCATTCCGCATTTGTTTAAATTTTATCAAATTTATAACAACTGTCTGATAAACTGTTTTCTTTCAAGTACCTCAGTACGCTTTGCTTAGAGTTTGAAGAATTCCTCACACCTGTTCACTTCTCAAAGACGTCACAAAAAACAATAAAAGCCTTTTAAGTACTGCTAAAATTAATTCTACCTTCCCTTAAAATGAGTAAGTTGTTGTTATTACAATGATATCCAGCAGCTGAACACAATGGAGAGTCATCACTACAACCTGACATCCTACTAATCATCGTCTCACTGTGCTCTTAAAACTGTGCCTAACTCTGCTGCTTCCATATATGCTTGTATCTCCTGTTGTTTTGAATGTGAATCCTACACTGCACACTGCAGTGTCAGTATTTGTGTTTGTGTTTAACACTCCAAACCATGCTAGCATTTGTTGGAGCTACAGAATGGCCAAAAAAATCAATGGCATAAAGGCACAGTATAGTACAAAAAATTACCTTACACATTGTAAGGATTTTAAATGATATGGGAAGAAGATGGAAGGTTTGGGAAAGGACATGGCTGTAGGCTCATACAGCATTTTGACAATTTTTTTGTCCCATCACATACCTTCAGAAGTCCTCAACAGCAAACATAATGACACTAGAATGCCATTCCTAAACTGCAACATTCATCTGGGAGCCATAGCTAAGGGCAATAAGGCACATCAAATGTTTTTCATCGGGTATATTCCAAAGCATCATAATTTCAAATTAACACTTGTACAAATATTGTAAAAAAAAAAAAAAAAAAAAAAAAAAGTTCTTTTTAACAATTGGAAATAATAAATACCCATATGTGCCGCAGCAGAAAATCTATCACAGATATTTCATAATCAGATTTAAACAAAGTGCTTTTGTGAAAGAAAAACCATGGGCAGAAATTTAAAAGAGCTCCTGAGAGAAGTCAAATGCCCACCGACATAGCCAATATTCTCTTTGCTCAATAATCCTTCCTCTCTGCAGCCCACTCCTTCCACTGTATCCTTTTTGTTTTACAGCCTTAAAGTGCTGAAGCTTTTTTGATAATTGATATATCAATTATCATTACTTTTATTATCAGTGGTTTTGATATTACAAGTATTTTAAGGCAGTCAGTTCTATACTCCAGAGGCATGCGTGTGATGACATCATGAAATCATTGCAACACCACAATCAGAGCAGTATCATAACTGCTTCAAGGGATAACAGTACGATGTCAAATGTTATATAAGTAAAAGAACAGTGAGAAAGGCAAGCATTACTTTAAAAGTATAGGATTAAACACGAAGGATAGCACTATGCTTGATTCAGCCAAATTATTATTTTAAATACCAAAAAATACTTCTGGGTTGTTTCCAATAAATGATATGTATTATCTGAAAGGAATTCTAAGAGCCGTGTTACTTTGGTAAAGTAGGAGTGGAAGTGCTTTCTATACTCATCTGTAATTTATATACTTGAAAACCAGAATGGAATTTCTTTTACAAGGAGTAAGAAAATAAAATACTGCTATTGTCCTCTACTTTGAGTTGTTTTTCAACTCAATGAATTGAACTTTAACTGAAAAAAAAGTCATGTGGCCTTTACTTGTACTTTCAACAGTGTCTAAAAGCATCACTGTTAAAAATTATTTAGTGCTTGTGTTTCTATTGAGCTCTCTTAATTCATGACAAGTAGTACATAATTCTGTTTCTTCCACGTGTTGGTCTGGATTGAACAGCCCTCTCAAACAATCTTGAGCTTTGGAGTTTTTCCAATGTATTTCTTTTCCTCAGCTCCCTGCAACTTGGCACTGACGATTTAAACTCTCTTAGGGAATTCAAGTACTTCAAGTAGTTTGAGAGCCACTTCTTTGAATCAGAATTTCTGTGATAAATCCAGACCAAGTAAGACATTTGTTTGACTTTAACAACGTTACTCACTAAGAACAGCCATCCTTTACTTCACCAGGGGACAGAGCAGTTGCCTGCTAATCTGATCTCCTGTAATATTCCCTTGGATAAAGGAAACTTACTAAATGACAATAAATCAAATATGTTGTCTGATGTCTTTGTTCTCAGATGACATTATCCAAGAAGGAGAAAGCATACTGGTGTAGATGCAGAACTGCCAAGTATACCTGCAGTTTCCACTCACAGTAGGAACAGAGGGCACTTCGCGCTTCCATTTCCAAATCAGCTATTTAAGAGTCAACACTTAAGTAAACCCACAACTCCCTAGTCTGCAAGATTTATGTTTTTTATTTAATACAATTGAAATGACAAATGAAAGCAGAGTACTTTGTTTTTTCTTGAAAAACAGATCCAGAAAGCATAACTAACCATCACTGCCTTCTCATCTGTCATTCACTTACTTGCAATCCAATGGATCTTTTCAGGGACTCCTGACTTCTCACCTCACTCATTCTCTTCTGTACTGTAGCAGCTCACAGACTTGAACTTGTCAAGATGTACTTGACAGCTAGAGCAGACCTATGAAATTTTAGAATGTGTAAACACAAATATAAAAAACATAGGATGTGTTTAAGTTGGAATAACAAATGCTCAAGCAAATACACTGATATCAGCAATGCTGACCCTTTTCGCCTGAGCACTTAGCCACTGATCAGAGCCTTAGAAATTGATTCCATTAGAAGAAAAAAGAGAAAGAAAAAAAAAAGAGGAAAAAAAATGTAATATGTATTTCTTTGTTGTGTTCATTTTACAAGTGAATTGCCCTGGACAAACAAAAATCAAGCAGTAGGAATAATTTGCTCTCCAACATTAGCTTTTCTCAAGACAAGTCTCTGCCCCAAAGAACTGCTCTTAGTTTCTCCTATGGACCAAACTACAAGTGATGTTTTAAGTCTGGACTTGCAGTTTAACTTCTCCAAGCTGTCCACCTCTTCAATTGGCACCACCTGTGACAGACAGTGCTAAGTCATCCTCGACCAGGCAGCCTGGTTCATTAAAATGTACAGTACTAAACTATAGTTTGTGGCAGCAACAGGGCAGAATCTGAAGGTGATACCTTGCACAGAAGAGTGAGACAGCAGCCAAGAAAAGAAATATTTCCTGCCACACCCAGTAGGAAAGGCCACAAAGATGATCAAAGAGCTGGAGCACCCCTCCTCTGAGGACAGGCTGAAGGAACTAGGCTTGTTCAGCCTGGAAAAGAGAAGGCTGCAGGGAGACCTCATTGTGGCCTTCCAATTTTAAAAGCAAGTTTATAAACACAGGGAAAATCAACTTTGTACAACGGTAGATAGTGACAGGACAAGGGGAAATGCTTTTAAACTAAAGAAGGGGATGTGGGAACACAGACACTGCAAAGAGAGATTTAGATTAGATGTCAAGGGGAAGTTTTTGTACTGAGAGAGTGGGCAGGTTGCCCAGAGAGGCTGTGGACGCTCCACCCCTGAAGGTGTTTAAGGCCAGGTTGGATGAGGCCCTGGGCAATCTGGTCTAGTACTTGATCTAGCAGCTGGCAACCTGCCTGTGGCAGGGGGATGGAACTTGATGATTCTTGAGGTCCTTTCCAACCCAGGTCATTCTATGATTCTATGATGATTCTATGATCTGCCTGCGACTGCTAACTGCAACTCTGGGTCTTGGTTTCTTTGCTGCTTACTTGGATCCTTGGTGTTTTTCCTGCTACTGTAACTTTCCTGACCCTATGCTAGGTGGAAGCAAACTGCAACTCTGCGGTGCAGATAATAGTAGCAATACTTTTTGAGGACTCTTCACTCACTAAGCTTTGACATTGCAATTCTCAGCAAGGCAACAGGCATTTGCCTTTCTTGGTTGCCTGAAGATGAGAAGAGAGACATGTGCAGAAGCATCGGTCATGTGTTCAGGTTGTCCAGACGATAGTACGATAACCCTACATCAGTCTAATCATTGTCTTGAGAGTCCAGAAATTGTGTTGGGGGAAAAAAAAAAAAATTAAAAAGTATCAAAAAGAAAAAGAAAAAACAGTTTTAAAATCTTAATTCTATAAACAGAGTTTTCTCCACATTACCAAAACAAATTGGTTGCCAAATCCAAACCACACAGTAATTTTTCTGCTTCATCTCAGTCACTTTCAGTCATTCTCTGAGGAATTATTGTTTTCATAGAATCTCATTGGTGGAACATTGCCTTCCAGTGTTGTGTTTTTCATTGGTATCCAACCAGAAAAAAAAAAAAAAAAACAAAAAAAAAAAAAAAAAAAAAACCTCAAAAATACTGGGTGTTTCTT
Organism: Alectoris magna; assembly: GCA_030625065.1. Lineage (NCBI taxonomy): Eukaryota > Metazoa > Chordata > Aves > Galliformes > Phasianidae > Alectoris > Alectoris magna. The sequence goes on along the minus strand of CM060561.1, from coordinate 127,944,652 downwards.
CCTGTGTCTTTCACAATATTTCAGCTTTAATATCCAAGTTTTTTACAGGGTAAGCAGCAAAAAGGGATAGACCGAGTCTATTCTCCTGGCTACATCTACTCATGAAGTACTGGGATATACTCTTTGGGAAAACTTGGTAATTGTGGTTGTAAGGACTTCTGCAGGTCTCCAGTCCACTGTCATCCACAAAGTAAGATCAAGTTCCATGCTGTGCTAGGAGGAACAGTGCCAGCTGGACAAGACAAGCCATGTTTCACCTTCCCTCAGCACCTCTGATACCCATCAGCAATGCTGTGTCTTGTTCTGAGCTTCCCACTAGAAGTGGGGCACGAGTGAACTGAGGTGACCTTCAGAATGGGGCCATGAGAACAATAAAGGGACAAGAGCATCTGACATACAAGGAAAGGCTCAGGAATCTGGGTCTTGTTTACTGAGATAGTGCCTAAATTCTGGAATAAGTTGCCCAGGGAGGTTGGGGAGTCTCAGTCCTCACAAAACCCAGCTATAGTTAATGTTGCTTTGAGTGAGAGTGGAGGTGGTGGACTATAAGATCAGTGGGGTTCTCTCCAGCCCTAGCAATTCAGAGACTCTGTGAATTCAGCTATCATTCTGTAGAGCAAAACTTTGAAAATTTCCACACAAATCCACAATTCATCTGAATGTTCACTGTCCTCACAGGTAAGATTTTTGTTTTATTTTATTTTATTTTATTTTATTTTATTTGTAATATCCAATATGAAACCTCAAACTGCAATTTGCAGCCTCTGTCTGTCATACTGTCTGGCACTACCAGCAGGAGTTGATAGTTCATAGAACTGACTGAGTTTGAAGGAACCTCAAAAGATCCAATTCCAAGCCCTCTGCCATGGGCAGGGTTGCCAACCACTAAATCAGGCACTGGATCAGATTGCACAAGGCCCCATCCAACCTGGCCTTCAACACCTTTGGGGATGAGGCATCTACAACTTCTCTGGGCAGTCTTTGCCAGCACCTCACCACCATCTCAGTGAAAATTTTCCCCCTAACATCTAATTTAAATTTCCCCTCTTTTAGTATAAAACCATTCCCCCTTGTCCTGTCACTATTAGACCATGTCAAATGTTGATCTCTCCTCTGCTTACAAGCTCCATGTAAGTGTTGGAAGGTAACAGTGAGATGTCCCTGGACCCTTCTCAAACTGAATAAGCCCAGCTCCCTCAGCCTTTCTTCACAAAAGAGGTGCTCCAGACCTCTAACCATCTTTGTGGCCCTCCTCTGGACCTGCTCCAATAACTCCACATCTTTCCTGTACCGGGGGCCCCAGACCTGGACACAAGATGGACCTGGCTCCAGATGGAGCCTCACAAGAGCAGAGTAGAAGGGGCACAATCATCTCTCACACCCTGCTGCCACCCCTCTTTTAGTCACCTTTATACTCCTCCTGAGAGCTTCTGCTACATCACCCCATACTCTGCTCTTCACCAAACTAAGCACATTCATCTTTACTCAGAGACCTGCAAGCCCCTCACCACTTTGGATAGCCTCTGCTGAACCTCCTCCAGAGCCGTCCTGGAAGCCCAGCCATCATTTCAGCAGCTGAACAAGGCCCATTTGCACTTCTTTAAATTACAGGGAACAGTTTCCAGCCTTCCACACCATTTCCCCTTGTACAGCATCATTTCTGAGCACCCCAGGTCATGCTGGAGTCATCCTACTGACAGTAAGAGTTATACTTAGCTTACTAAACAAGTTCAGAGCAAGAGGAAGCGTTGGGATGATTATATGCAGGCCTGTGTGTTACTGGAAGGCTGCACCACGTTTCCAACCATTTGGCAAGTTGTCCTTGGAGCTCATAGTCCAAAGAGCAGTTGCATTTGTGGAAGACTTGCCCTGCCCACAGACTTCTTCCTGTATAAACTGTGGTGAAAACATTCTCCTGACTCACCACTGTTGGGTCATCTTGTCAATGATGTAATCTTTTATTTTTCCTCCAGAAAATGCAATCTACCATTCCCTCATGTCAACATCACCCACAGACTGTGTTTGTAGTGAAGAAGTGCTAAAACAGAGACTGGGCAGACAGAGCCACTGGAGTGATTTTCACCTCCACAAAATATCCCATCACACTTCAGCAACTACAGAAACGTGATTCTCACCCAGCTCATGCAATAATTACAGAACACTGACATGCTTCTAAATGACTGGAGCTAGCTAAACTTGCACGAATTTAATTTTCTGTCAGTAAAATTTCCCTCATTCTGCACGTGCCAAGAAAAATTATCTCATTTTGAATCAAATACTGATTCCTGTGGTATTCCTACCTTAAGTCCCACACTTCTTGCACAGCACTTGCACAGATATCTACAGGAAGCTGTCAGCATGCAGCAGACTCACCTTGATGGAACTGTCTGAGGGAGGACCGCCTGGCAGTTTGCTTTCTAATAACCACTCTAATAGAGGTGGTGCTTTGAATATCTGAAAGTCATGCCTTAGAGTAGACAACAAGGTTATCTCTGGCATTTTAATCTCCATGGACTGCTCCAAAAGTAATGCCTCCTATTTTATTACACTGGCACATGATGTCAGAGGCAGATGTTGGTGGTATGGCAGTAGAGGTTGAGCCTGCCCACCAATATTCCATAACATTTTGTTGCCATGTGACAGATAGCAGCAGAGGGATACTCTGACAAAATGGTGTCTGACACGGAAGTGTGTATGAAGCAAAGGTGTGGAATTGAATTCCTGCATGCAGAACAAATGGCACGCACTGATATTCACTGACGCTTGCTGAATGTTTCTGGAGACCAAACAGTGGATATGAGCACAGTGAAGTGGTGATACATTTCAGCAGTGGCAACTTTCAGCAACGTGAAAGACAGGCCATGTTCCAGACAGCCATGCAGACTTTTACAAGTGGTGCATGCAGGCTCTTGTTCACCAGTGGAAAAAATGCATAGCTAATGGTGGCAACTAAGTTGAAAAATAGTGTTTTGTATCTGAGAGTCTTCTCTATCAAACAGCGTTATTGTGCTCATTGTATCTGTTGTAGTTTCCACGGAAATAAATAGGAGGCAATACTTTCAGATCAATCTAAGCACTTCCACCTTGTCAGTACCAACATAAAATGGGGTTTTCATTTTTTATTCGCAGATAGGCACCGTGCAGTCCTCAGGGTGGAGGGACTGGAAAGGTGATAGCCAGAGCTACCAGGAGCATCTGGGCAGAGCAGCTGCCTGGGCACTTGGTAGCATGGTTCACTTGGGCCTGGCTTTCTGTCTCATCTTCTGAGAATGCTTATTCTGGAGCTGAGCTCTTGTGCATTTCATTAAAAAAGCTTAAACTAAAATGGGCTATCCGGATGCTGAACCACCTCTTGAGCTACATTTTGGTGTATAAATGCAGCCTCTTTAACACTAACTCACACCAGTGACTTCCCACGAGAAGTCAAGAGTCACTGAGCTCACTCGGAGTAAGACGCTGCTGTCGCCCTGCAGACCACAAACTCCGATTTCAGCCTGCCCGCAGCAGCGCTCCGGCAGCCGGGCTGCAGCCCGCGCCCACCGCTAGGTGTCCCCCTGCTGATGCTGCTCACAGAGACTGAAGCAGCGCAAAACCGACGGTAGGAAAAAAGAGCTGAGAAGAAAATGAAACGGCACTTTCAGAAAGTGAGAGCATATATGAGAGCATATAAAACTTAGCAATCGTGGGGGGGGGGGGGGGGGGGGCGAATAGAAAACAAAAAAAAGCACATGGGAAATAGCCTTCATGGAAGGCACAGACAAATATCCTCATGACTGCAACCATAAGAAAAAATTAAAAGTTATAGTTTTACTTTAAAAACTTTATTGTTCCACCCGTATCCCTCCTAAGGCA